>CM077093.1:100246760-100846760 GCA_039513925.1 Platanthera zijinensis
GTCCTGCAACGACCTCCCCCGCCTTCCCCGTGAGGGTCCCCAACACGATCGAGTCTCAACGGCAGCCACGTGCTCTGTCAATCCATCAGAGCAAGATTCCGCAAATTGGACCCTTTTTGTTTGCCCCCGCCTGCCAGAAACGCCTCCCCCCCTAGTCCCACCACCATATTCCCCTGCTCCTCTAGTGCCCCCGGTGACTCTACCACCAGAGATGAATTTTATTTCACACTTCCAGCGGCTGGGGCCTCCTACCTATGACGGAAGTGCAGACATTATGGTTTTAGATAATTGGATCATCTCTATCGAAAATTATTTCATATTCGGGATTGTAGAAGCCCAGAAGGTAATGATTGGGGCCTACCAGTTAAAAGGATTGGCAAAGAACTGGTGGATTCGTGAAAAAGAGAGTCTGAAGGAAGGTTGTTCTTGGGAGTCTTTCAAGAAGATGCTGCTGAAAAAGTTTCTACCCTCGGTCGAGCAGGACCGCCTGATGAATAACTTCCTGTACCTGA
The DNA here is from genome assembly GCA_039513925.1 of Platanthera zijinensis. Lineage (NCBI taxonomy): Eukaryota > Viridiplantae > Streptophyta > Magnoliopsida > Asparagales > Orchidaceae > Platanthera > Platanthera zijinensis. Next base: position 100,247,273 of record CM077093.1, read on the forward strand.
AACAGAGACAGCTCACGGTGAGCTAGTACGAGATTAAGTTTAGCAAGTTGAGTAGATTTCTCCAGATTTAGTAGCTTCGGAGGATGGTAGAGTGAAGCGATTCCTTGGAGGACTAAGAAGCGATGTCCAGCAGTTGGCATGCGCTTGTAGAGCGGAGAATTTTGCAGAGGCAGTGGAAGCCGCACTGAAGGTTGAGGCGATTGAAAATGCCAAGAATCGGGGAGCTGTAGCGAGAAAAGATAAGAGGAAAGGTGCCGAAGACGGAAGCTCTAGGGAATCTGGCCCTCCTTCGAAAAAGAAAGGTGGAGAGATATGCAGTTTCTGTGGTCGATCTGGCCACCCGTACGAAAGGTGTTTCAAGAGGACCGCTACCCTGAAGAAGCAACAGGTGCTCGCCATTCAAGGCGTACCCAAGGGAGAGCTGGTGTGCTCATTTTGTTCAAGGAAGGGTCATGACGTGAGTCGTTGCTGGTTGAAGGATAGAACTTGTTTCCAGTGCGGACAGAAGGGACACCAGAAGTCTGCATGCCCTCAGGCTCAGCCCCCATTGCAGCCTACCCCACTCCGAGCTCTACCGCCGCCACCAAACCAGGACAAAGGAAAAGGAAAGTTAAACGTGGTTACTAGAGAGGAAGCTCAGACCTCTACCCAAGTGATATCAGGTTAGATTCTAACTTGATTTTTACTCTCCTTGTTTGTGGTAGTTTTCGTTCGTTTTAGTTACGTATGCTGCGATTATAGGGGAGTTAAGGTGCGGAAGAGGTGGGCGCGCGTCCTTTTCAATTCGGGTGTCACCCATTCTTTCGTGGCGCAGAGTTTTGTAGATAAAATCGTTTGAACGTGGATTAATTAGAAGATTCCTTCAACGTCAAGCTTCCTTCTAGAAATCTAGTGACATCAAGTCGAGGAATTCAGAGATGCCCTATTTGTCTAGGCGATTTTCTAGCTTTTGCGGATTTGATGGTATTGGATCTGGCAGACTTTGACGTGATTTTGGGCAAGGACTGGTTGTCCAAGTATGATGCAGTCATCCAATGCAAGGCTAAGCGGTTGGATTTCAGATGGGCAACGGTCAACCTATGAGTGTCTATGCTTCTCAAGGCAAGAGTTCCCTTCTTATTTCTGCGGTACGTGCTTGTCGAGCTTTAGAGTCTGGTTGTGAGGCATATGTTGTTTCTCTGTCGGCTTTGGAATCAGCTTTTGTTACACCACGTCTTGAGGATGTCTCGGTGGTGCAAGAGTATCCAGATGTCTTTCCTGATAGTCTTCCAGGACTTCCTCCTGAAAGAGAGGTAGAGTTTGTGATAGACCTCGAACCAGGTACTCGCCCTATTGCTAAGGCACCATACCGCATGGCTCCGCGAGAGTTAGAAGAGTTGCGCGCTCAGCTGGATGAGTTGCTGCAGTGTGGTTTTATTAGACCGAGTTCTTCACCTTGGGGTGCTCCTGTTTTGTTCGTTAAAAAGAAAGATGGTTCTATGAGGCTCTGCATAGATTATAGAGAGTTAAATAAGGTAACCATCAAGAACTAATATCCGTTGCCTCGGATTGATGACTATTTGATCAATTGTGGGATGCGCTGTGTTTTCGAAGATTGATCTTCGTTCAGGCTACCACCAGTTGAGAGTCCGTGAGGCTGATGTACCCGGACGGCTTTTCATTCTCGGCATGGGCATTTTGAGTTCTTGGTGATGTCCTTTGGACTGACAAATGCACCCTCGGCGTTCATGGATTTAATGAATAGAGTGTTCAAGGATTACTTGGACCATTTTGTTATTGTGTTCATAGATGACGTCCTCGTGTATTCCCGCAGTGTCGAGGAGCATACTAAACACTTGCGCTTAGTTTTGTCAACCCTGAGGGAGCTCAAGCTCTACGCTAAGTTGAGTAAGTGTGAATTCTGGTTACCCCAGGTGTCCTTTTTGGGCCATGTGGTGGGCAAGGACGGTATTTCTGTAGACCCAACAAAGATTTCTGCTGTGATGGAATGGAAGAGACCTTCTACTCCTAAGGAGATTAGGAGCTTTCTAGGTCTGGCCGGTTACTATAGAAGATTCGTGGAAGGGTTCTCTGTGTTGTCTTCCCCTCTAACTAAACTTACCCAGAAAAACACCGCGTTCATTTGGAGCGATAAGTGTGAGGAAGCCTTCCAAGAATTGAAAAAGAGATTGTGTACTGCTCCAGTTTTAACTCTGCCTACTGAAGGACTTGAGTATGCTGTGTATGTGGATGCATCACGCATTGGACTTGGTTGTGTTTTGATGCAAGAAGGAAAGGTGATCACATACGGATCAAGACAATTAAAAGTTCACGAAAGAAACTATCCCACACATGATTTAGAGTTTGCTGCAGTGATTTATGCGTTAAAACTTTGGAGACATTTATTGTACGGCGCGATGTGCAAGATCTACACAGACCATAAGAGTTTGAAGTACGTATTCACTCAAAAAGAATTAAATCTGCGCCAGCGTAGGTGGTTAGAGTATGTAGCTGATTATGAAGTGGAGATCCTTTATCACCCGGGAAAGGCTAATGTAGTAGCCGATTCTTTGAGTAGGAAGACAGCTGAAATCTTCATTTTATCTGTGCAATCCCTGGTGGAAGAATTCTTGTTAATGGACATTGAAGTTGGGAGTAGTTCGATGCCTTCCAGTTTGGAAGCAGAAGAACCCTCTTGGATTTCCCTTACTATAGTGCACCAGAAGGATGATCCTGATTTGCTGCACCTCTGGGTTAGAACTGAGAAAGGAGAGTTAACTGATTTTTCTTTGGATGAGTTAGGTACTCTGAAATATCGAGGTAGATTTTGTATCCCGGCCATTGGTGACATTCGGGCTAAGATTTGTCAAGAAGCTCATGGTTCCAGTGTTTCCTATCATCCTGGATCCACCAAAATGTATAAAGATCTAAAGCAAATTGTTTGGTGGTCGGGAATGAAGGGTGATATAGCTAAGTTTGTGTCAGAATGTTACACGTGTCAGCGTGTTAAGGCAGATCATAGGAGGCCTGGTGGTAAACTGACACCGCTAGATATTCCACAATGGAAGTGGGAGAGTATATCAATGGATTTCATTACCGGTCTACCAAAATCTCCCCGTGGGCACGATTCGGTTTGGGTGATAGTCGATAGGCTGACTAAGTGTGCTCACTTTGTGCCATTTAAGATTGGGTATCTATGAAAAGGATCGCTGAATTATATCTTGAAGAAGTTATTAGATTACATGGTGTACCTGTCAGCATCGTGTCAGATCGAGACTCCAGATTTACGTCTCGTTTTTGGAAGAGTTTACAAGAGGGGTTGGGTACTGATTTAAGGTATTCCACCGCCTATCATCCGCAGACGAATGGTCAGACGGAAAGAGTGAATCAGATTGTAGAAGATATGATCAAGTGTTATATTTTGGATCACGGTGGTGCTTGGGATGAGCGTCTCAGACTCATGGAATTTGCTTATAATAATAGCTATCAAGAGAGTCTGCAGATGGCCCCGTTTGAGGCCTTATATGGCAGGCATTGTAGAACTCCCTTGTTTTGGGCTGAAGTTGGAGAGAGGCCGTTGCTAGGTCCGGAAGCCCTTGAGGAGATGAATTGTGCTGTAACTCATATTCGTGAGAAATTCCATGTAGCACAAGATCGTTATGAGAATATGCTAATCGACAAAGGGTCGATCTGGAGTTTGCTGTTGGGGACTTGGTTTTCTGAAGGTCTCTCCGATGCCAGGTGTTAAAAGATTTGGAAGGAACCACAAGTTGGATCCCCGATATGTGGGACCTTTTCAAATTCTAGAGCGCATCGGAGTGTCAGCTTATCGGCTGGATTTGCCTGCTACTTTCCCTGGTGTCCATGATGTGTTCCATGTGAGCCAGTTGCGGAAGTGTGTTCGTAATGGTCGTCAAGTCCTTGATTCGGTGCCCCAGATTCAGCCCAATCTTTCGTATGTGGAAGAGCCTGTCCGCGTTTTGGATTCTCTAGATCGAGTGTTGCGGAGGAAGACCATTCCTATGGTCAAAGTTCTTTGGAGAAACCAGGACGTCGAGAGCGCGACGTGGGAGTTGGAATCAGCGATGCGAGAATCTCATCCGCACCTCTTCGCCTAGTTCTGGTGTGTTTATATGTTTTAGGTTGTGTTTGATTTCTTCGTTTTTGTTAGATTTTGGATTTGTAATAAGTGTCGGGACGAAACTTCTTTTTAGGGGGAGTGACTGTAACGCCCCTGATTTTTTCGATGATTTTGTTTGGTTTTGGTATCGTCATATTTATGATGTCATGGCGTTACTTTTAACGTCGGGTTGACGGCGCATCGCCGATAAGGCATTTTCAGGGAAAGAGTAGAACTAGCTAAGCCGGCCCCGAGAACAATACGCCCCCGATATTTCACACCAGAATATCCTGTGCTACACGCGATAGGTGCACTTGCCTCCCTCTCGTTAAAACTCGGTTTCTAATAAAATAAAACACTCTTCTTTTTTATATAAAAAAAAATCACCTCCACTTTCATAAATAAATAAAAAAACCTGCTCGTTTTTAACCCATCAAGTTTTTTGCGCCGTTGCCGGGGAGAAAATTTCGACTTACTATTTTGAATTCCTGAAACCTATTAATTTTACCTTTTATTTCTATACAAAAAAATTTTGGCCAATAAAACAAAAAAAAATCATATTAATAATAATAATAAAAAAACTTTACAAATTAAAAATAAAAAACTAAAAAAAACTAAAAAATCTAAAAAATCAAAAGCATAAAAAAAAAACTAAAACCTTTAAAACCAAAAAAAACTAAAAAATTTAAAAAAACAAAAAAAAAAATAGATGATAAAATTTTTATTTTCATCAAAAATTAAAAATTCAACAAAAAAATATTATAAATATATTTTTCATATATATATTTTATTTCATTTTGCCTTTAACTCATTTTCAATTTATTTTTATTTTAAAAAAATCAAAACTAAAAATAAAAAATAAAAACTAAAAACATAAACTTTAAAATCTAAAAAAAATTAAAAAAAAATATATATATATATAACACAAAAAAAGGTTAATTATATATTTATTTTGTCGTTTCGGCGCGCTTCACTATTATAAGCGCTAGGGGATCGCATATCGGTAACACTCTTAAGCTAAGACGTTAGCTTACGAGTCCACACTCACTTGCCCCCGTATCACCCGCACACTTTTCGCAGAATTTATTTTTTCATTTTTTATATTATATTTTTGTTATTTCTTCTAAAATTTTTCAGGTCTGAATTTAACGGGTTTCCCCGAACGCGGTTTAGGGAAGATTTGTAAACCGCTGTTTTAAATTTTTTTATATACCTACTTAGTTTCTTTTTTTACATATAAATCTCGTTCCTCATACTTTGTGCAACATTGAGGACAATGTTGGACTTAAGTATGGGGGTGTTTCCTATTTTTTGCCTTTTGATTTCCTGCACTTAATAAAAAATTTCCAAAAAAATTTGCAAAAATTAAAAACTTCAAAAAATATTTTAATGCTTTATTAATACTAATAATAAATAAATAAAAAAGAAACAAAAATTTCAAAAAATTAAAACGTCGCTCCGCGACGTTTGACTCATCGAACCAACAACAAATAACAGTCTGTTCGCGGGCGATCCCTTTTTTACTTTGTAAATATTTTGTAAATATTCTCGTCTCTTTCCCCTTCTCTTTCCTATCTTGTAAAATTTCTCTCTCTCCTCTTGTAAATATTTCTGTAAATAAAAAATTTCAAAAATTTGTATAACTCAAAAAACATAAAAAAATTTGTATAACCTTTAAAAAATCGCAAAAAATGAAAATAACCCTAAAATTTCAAAAAAAATAGAAAAACTCCAAATAAATAAAAAAAAATTTTATTTTGAGTTAAAAAATTCGAATACCTCATTTCTTAACCTCTTTGCTCTCCAAAATAATCGTTTAGAGTTTATTTATAAGCGAATTTTAATTAATTCTTTATTTACTATTCGGTTATTAATTGTATCTCGATAGACTTAGATTTCTGGGGTTAAGATTTTAAAGAATTTTTATGACTTTTTCTTATTATAGGGAACTTGTTTTTCTCATTTTCACTTCTGATTTTTTCAATAAAAGCACATTTTTATGTTAGAAAATAACATTTATGGATTTCATATTATTTCTACTTATGCTTTTAGAAACGTATGAACGTTCAAATTAAAGAGGTTGCTCTCAAATTTTTTTATTAAACTCTAGCTTTCTTTTAGAAACTAAACCATCACCTTTTTCATGCCTTTATCAGTATGATTCCCCACTCACCCTTAAAAGATCTTATTTCAATGGGGATAAGATTTCGTCCCGTAAACATAGGCACCCAATAATTAAAAGATTAAATGCTACGGAGTAAGAGGATAAAATGCATTACTCCTATACATATGCATTGGGTTTATTTATATTTATGAAGAAAAAAAAATTTAAATTAGGAAAATAAGATTTTATTTTCCTAATAATCCAAAAAAATTATATATGGAGGTTCGAGAAAAAATTACCTCGCCTAAAAAATCAAAGCCCTCTTCATAACTGCCAATCCACTTAGCCAAATTTTCATGATTCTATGAATTAATTTAAATCATTTTGAGAGCATAATTTTTAAATTGAATTATTTCCTATTAATTTCTATTTAGCTAAAGTTTTTTTCAATAATTTCAATCCATTTTTTTAAACTAACAAAAATAATTTTCGCTCTCTTTTTTTCATTTAAAAGTATTTTATGAAACAGTTCATCTATTTATAACATTTTCATAATTTAGGATTTAATTCCGAAACCCCGGAAATTTATTTCGATCTTTCTTACAATTAAGTTAAGCGTTAGATAAATTTAGGATTCTTTTTTATTCCATAGAGGTTCATCTCCCACTTTTTCTCTGGAATATCAAAAGCTTAAGTATGGGGTTATTTGATGAGTTGTAAATATACCTATATTTTCGTATTTTATTATAGTTATTTTTGTTTATTTTTTATTTTTTTATTTTTTTAATTTAATAAAATACTTCTTTTTTGTAATTTTTATTTCTAACTTAACCTTTTATATTTTTTCAATTTTTTGCAGAAAAAAATATTTTTCAGACCTGTCACGCCCGCGGCCTTGCCCGACACGGGCGTGTCAGGCACTCAACGCCTTCAGCCAGTCGACACTCAACAATTTCACTATTCAACACTCAATGCCGTCCTGACACGCCCTAGTCACGCCCGTGTCCAAGACCAGTCACGCCCGTGTTCGATGTCCACACTCAACACTTCGTCAACTATCAATGCTGCTGATATCGAGCTGCCAACTGTCCAAGTCACGCCCCAAGTAACGCCCGTGACTGACGCATGTCACGTCCGTGACCTGGGGCTTGACCGACAAATTTCCGCCGAAGTCAACTTTCCAGTCAAATAACTCGATCAGCTCATGTACAGTAGTGACACGCACCCTATCATGCCCTAGTCACGAGCGCGACCAACCCGATAAATTTGTCTATAAATAAAAGCTTTCAGAGAGCTTTTTCTGTCCACTTTTTTGTCCATTTTGCTTAGGGGAGGTGCTGCCCATTTGGATTTGAAAGTCACACTAGTGCCAACTAACTTCACCTATGGGGGGGAATAGGTGATGCGCAGTCTTTTTGCGGAATTAAAATTTAACAAGCACAAAAAGAGAAAACAAACAAAGCACAGAAAGACACATGCAGTTATAGTGGTTCCCCGATTTGGGTACGTCCACTTTCCCCCTTCGACCTATTCTCCCAATAAGGGACGACTCGGTCACTTCACCAATAGGATTGAAATCCAATCCTCACACTAATGGAAGGAACCCTTCCACCTGAAGGAGTCACCACTCCTCCACCACGGGTTGCACCCAGCCCTTACAATGAGGAACCAACGTACCTTTACAATAAATGTAAAAATGGAATGTTTAAAATACAAACTACTTTTGGAGCGCTAGGTGTCCCTCTTCGTTCGATGACTCGTTCTTGAATAAGACGAAGAGTCCATGACCTTAGCTCTCACTTGGAAAGGATCTCCTCGAGATCGGAGGCAGCAAAGATTATGGCGGCGATTCTTTCGAGATCCAACCTTCATTGCAAAGCTAGCAAGGTCTACCAACGGTCTTACTTGGATCGATCGTCTCAATCGATTCGGAAGGGGAAGGTATTCCCATTCAACAAATAAAGAGACAAAGGATCTAAAGATAGACACGTGAGACGCGTTGCTTGGCTAAGCTTCTGTCGCCAGGAGATCAGGAAGAATCCACGATTAGCGGCGGCGACCGCCTTCACGAGCGGCGACGGTGGCAGACGACGATCTGCTATCCGCTAGATCAAGTCGACGGTCGTGCGTTTCTTTTTCTTCATTGTTTCTTTCGTTCAAAATAGGAGAGTATTTATACAGTAGAATAATCAATGATAACCATTGTGGGCCCCACCAGTAGAAACCTAAGTCCGGTCTAAACAGCTCCTGAATATTTGGTTCGGTCCAGCGCGCCAACGAAAATCGCCTAAGGCAAATTCGGCGGGAATCATTGTGATTCTCGACGATTCGGCGAGAATGCAAAGTCATTCTCGACGATTCGGCGAGAATCACTAAGTGATTCTCGCCGATTCTGCCTTAGCAGAATTCTAGACGACGCTGAGACAGCCGGAAGCATTCGGCGAGAATCGTCTAGTGATTCTCGATGATTCGGCGTGATTCTCGTCAAATCGGCGAGAATCACTTAGTGATTCTCGTGGAATCTTACTTAGACGAATTTCGTCTATCTTCCCGAGAGCTGGTCTTTGACCCATTCTTGCTCCTTGTCTGCTCTTGATCTATCACTGCCCTGTACTTGAAAGTAAGTACACTCCAATAGAGTGAGTACACGTAAGCCAGCACACTGATCTGCTCAACAAGGGATTACGTTGCGCAGACCCGTGTATATTGACCTACAGCACCCTGACATTGGTGTGTACTTAGCGTGGAGTAACTGCAAGCAAAACTTAAAGATATATCATCAAATACATTGTGAATTCATCTTAGCTTGATAGGTGGCTTCCTCAAATCCTGGTAATTGTGGATACAATACCCAACAATCTCTCCCTATTTGACGAAGCCAAAATCCTACTAGCTAAGATGAATACCACCATCCAGAGAATATACACAACATATTAATAAAGATAAGACACAAAGAAATAAAGGCAATCACATTAATACTTGAGTCAATCATGAAATCATATATATATATATATATATATAATATATATCCACAAGAATTGTTCAAATGATTAACATGAAAAGACAAATAAGCAAAAAAAATAGATAAGCCCAAGTCCTAAGTCTATTTTTCCTTAGCTAGTTCGTCCTTCAGTTGCTGAGCCAAGTACTTCTTGCTTTGTTTCTCAAAATATTCCTTGGGCTTTGGATAGTATCTGGGAGGAGGATCTTTATTTTCCACTTTGTTATTCCTGAAGAATATATTTCGTTTATCTTCACACTTCTTGTGCATCTCCCATTCATACTGATTGTATACGTCATTCCAATTGATTTCCCCCCTCTGCTGTAGCATAAAAGTATCCAAAATAATGCTCCTTGAAACAAGACTCCATCTTTCATTTCTCACTTCATCCTCCTTCAATCTTGCTTTCTTTCGGTTGGAGTTACTTTGGATGTCCCTTCTTGGAGTTTCCTCTTTCCTTTTGCTTTCGCTAGGGCTACTTAGTCAAACATGGCACTGAGTGTAGCTTTGGCAGCAGCCTTAGCAGCCTTTTTAGTCTCAGCCTCACTAAGTAGAACTTTTTCAACACTTACTTCTTCGTCAGCAGCAGTATAAACTTCCTCCGGAGGGGCAACTGGAACGTGAATGCCTGAAGTCTGTTGAACTAACCAGTGATAACTTTCAAAAACATATTTATTGGATTGATCAAAGTTGTCAATTATTATCTGTTGAAGCCCTGCCATCTTAACTTTATAATCTGCCTCCCCCTTTTGGCTTCGAGGGCAATTGAGTTTGCATAAGTGTGCCATGACTCATCGATGCGAATTACAGTCTTTGGAAAATCATTCAGCAGGGTTTGTTGATTTGCGTTCAGAGTCACCATGCTGGCATCGAATTTCTGGATAGTATTAGCCACAACATGTGCATTCTGATTAACCACTGCCAGGTCATCCGTATTCTTTTTGAGTCCTTACATGAGAAGAGTAACAATAGTGCCAGCCTCTATATACTTGGCCTCAAATTTCTTTTCCATCACATCCAGCTTGTGATTAATTTCCACGATGTTATTGAGCAATAGATCCTCAGATTTCTTAATCCTTTTTAACACTTTGTTCTGTGCTTGCTCAAAAGACAGTTTGAGCTCATCCACTATGCCTTGAATGACTTTCACTGTGTGATTTGCTAGATTAGATCCAAGTGTATGTCCCTGAGGCAAGTCTTGGTCTGGCTCTTCAGCAGATTCACTAGGGTAGCTTGATACAAGCATTGTCTCCACTGGGGGATAGGGGCAGCCTCTGTAGATTTCTCATGAATGCTCATCAGTCTCTGCTAAGAGGACTCCCCCTCCATTAGTGCACTAGATTTCTCATGATCTATTACTGGAGCTTGTTCCTCAGATGGAACTTCAGCATCATCATTCTCTTCTTCATCAGACTTATCTTCCATATCCTCATTCTCAATTGCAGCATCGTACAAATCCTCTTGGTCTTCCTCCTCATTACCTAGATCAGTGGCCAGGGTGTCAACTACATCTTTGGCTATCTATGAGATATCAGAAACAACATCAGCAGGTACTGAGAGATCTGTCCTGTGAGTTCCAGAAGCAGGGGGTAGAGACTCCCCCTCGGTTCCTACAGCCAGCAGATCAGGAACTTCACTGTGTTCAGCCACGGAATCTGCTAGAGTTCTGTTGTCCTCATCCCCATGGGACTCAGTAGGGGATTCATCATGTTCTTCAGCAATGGCTGCTTGACCAATTCTTCTTTCCCATCTATCAAAGACACTCGAATCCATTTTCTTCAGATAATGCAGAGGAACACCTTTGCTCATATCGAACCTATCCCCATCCAACTGATTGAGATATAGGCTGATGATTCTTCCAAAACTTGGAATTCTGAGAGTATCCTTAATCTTCTCAAATAGCATAGCCCCCCAGTTGAATCTCTTCAGGCAGACTATAACCACTAGAATCTTGAACATGTCAGCTGAGATGTGGTCATGGGAGTCGGGCTTGCATATCAGTACTTTCCCTATGATATCTGACAAGAGCTTCCCTTCCTCATTCATTTCCTTTCTCTTGATTGATTTCTTTCCTCGAGCTAGTCCACAGAATAGAAGTGTCCTGGCTCGATCATCTTCCTCCTTATAATCTTCTTGATCAGAACTGGAGAGCTGCAAATATTGTGTTAGTTTTCCTGCTGTCAACTTGATCCGTTCACCGACAATCTTACTCTTGATCACTGTATCTTCGTACCGTAGCCTTGTCGTTGTAAAGAACTCCAGCACCTCCTTATCCAGTATTTTGTATGGATGCTCTAGGATGAATGTAAGTCCGGCCTCTTCAAGCATGAGGATAATATTCCTAAACTCATTTGAGGCATGAGAGAAGCCTGTCCGAACTAGTTCACTTCCAGTGAAGAGTCCTGTCGTGGTTCTAGGAGCCATTTCAAAAACTTACAGGACTTGTCCAAGATTCTAAACCCTATCAGTACATCTAGAATAGTGGCTACACTTAGACACGAAACTTTAAGGAAGAGGGAAACTTATCCTAATGCTGAGAGGTTTGGTGGGACGACGGCGACTGGAAGAATCTTTGACCGGTGATGGAAACCTGACGGGAAGGTGCAGGATTCACGGAGTCGACAGGAGCACGGGAAGGTCGACGGAAGCAGGTCCTTGCGATTTAGGTATTTTGTCGATGGAAGCACTGAGGAGCGATGAAGACCACAGGCGATCGAAGCATGGGTTCGCACGATCGACGGGGAAAACGAAGTCGACGGGATGCGAATCGTCGGGAGTTCAACGATTTTGGGGAGATGAAGAGTCTTACGGGATTTTCTATTTATTTCTTCTGAACCGGGGAAGTCGGCCGGATTTTCTAGGGTCAACTTGGGTTGTTCATTGTTTATATCCACCGACCGAGGGCAGTCGACGGGATTCGACGTGATTTCCTATACAAATTGACCGTGGCACGTTAAATTCAAGCCTTCGCCCCCATTTTATTTCTCAATCAAATTGAACAATATATAAGCCCTATACGTAATTCCATAGTAACTCTAGATGAAAAATTGTAACATTTTGTTACACCCACAGGAAAAAATTTCTTTATTTCAAATGGACTAATTTACACCCATTGAGGTTTATTACCAATTACATAAATATGTAATTACAAGGAATTCTTCAAATTGTACTTAAGTGTCATTTAGCAGTTGCGTTCGTTCATCAGGCGTGTAAACATATATGTGTATGTGTTTATATGTCTATATGAACATTAGCTTTTAGAGTATGAAATGACATATTCGTGTGGATATACGTATATAAAACATATATAAGCATCAATATAATATAACTCAAGTATTGAAACTGCATGCGTGTACCTGGGATCATAAAATAGATCATGCAGATCCTCTATTTGAAATAAACCAGATGTCCAATTTGAGTATGCCATTGTAGTTAGCACTGCTCTTATTCCAAATACTTGTTCCAAGTCATTCTTGGAACATCACATGTCTAGTTCCCATCATGTGTACGGGAACCTAGACTTTCCTGCGAAAAAGAATTACCTTACCTTAGGAACCCAATACGTATTGGGTCCTAGGTTCTTATCAGTATAAAATCTTGAATGCCTTCCTACAGGAATCCTATCAGGAAGGCTAACCTGCCCAGAGGAAGTGGACATACCTTTGCCCTTTGCACAGAGGGATTGTGAAAACAATCTACGGCAAAGTGACCCACCTTGCCATAACACCAACACTCGTGAATGTTGTATCGCCATTTCTGACCTGATCTTCTGACTGAGGTAGTCATGATCTTAGGTCTAAATGGGATAGAGCTGGTTCTGCTCACAAATTTTCCTTTTCCACCGTGACATGTGGGAGAGTGGAAAGAATGCATGTGGTGAGCATCACGAGGCCTGGGAGGTGGTGCCTTCCTTTCAGTCAGCACACTTCTAGAGGCCCCATGGGTACTTACCACATGTTTCCTGACCCCCCTTTCCTATGTCCTAGGGTGGAAAGTACTGCAGTGAGAGCTGGTTTCTTTAGATTCATGATGAGTTGGGGCTGAGGCCGAGAATACAAAGGGCTCAGGATGACCCTTGGGTATTCTCTCATGGGTAGCCATGACAGCTCTTGCACTTTGAGCATTTCCACATGAGGGCCGATCATTCTTGCAGTGACCATGGATGTTCCTGTGGTCATACCTGAAAGCATGATGTGTGCCCTTCCTACTCGGGGTGTGGGGTTTGAACACAGTTTCCTCATTTCTCCATGAATTAATAATTTGGGAGATCCACCCATTTTATCCTTTTCTCTTGATAGCATCTATCTTGGAAAAGTTATAAACTATCCTCTTCTCGGTCTCTAGACGACTCTCTAGATCCGAGATCTTTGAGTCCTTTATCTTGATGGATTCTAGTTGGAGATTCATCAAGATCTTCAGCTGAGCAATCTCCTTAGCTTGTTCCTCAATAAGTAAGTTGCTCGTCTGAAGGGCACACTCAAGGGAATCAAGATTTTCAATCTTTTGATTGAAGCTATCCATATCCCTTGCATCACTAGAGGGACAACCCTCTAAACTATTCCTGTCTTCAGGAATATCAAGAGGAGAGGGGCATGATGAAGAAGTTACCTGCTCCTAGCTTTGTTGTTCTGGGTTACCGTCAAGATCAGCAGATACTGTTGAGTCAGCTTCATCAGAACTGCTTTCCTCAACTTCTTCTTTAGTCTCTGACAAAGACACAGGAGCCCTGATACTGACATATTGATCATGACCTTAATCTTCAGAAGTGATGACCCCAGAATAGGCTTCATCCTCTTGCTGACAACTGGTCCCTACTTTCTCTGATCCCCCATAAGGTCTGAGATGGTTTGCCACATGGACTTGGCCATCCTACACTTGTCCACTCTTGAACGAGATACACAAGACAAGACGTTAGTGATGATCTGACGAATCAAATTGTCCATGTTGAATAGTGAGAGCTCGATCTCGGACATCTGTTCGTGACTCTTGGGGATTTGGAGATCCTTTCTTGAGCTGGAAGCCTTCATGGGAATGAAGGGACCCTCTTACAAGATGAATGATTCTCGAGGGTCGATGGCCTCCAGCTGATACATAACTCTCATCTTCCAGATGGGATAATACTCCGTTGAGCAAGCAGGGAGTCTCAGAGGAGAGACATCAAAGTCAAGCTCCATGCTTGAGTCTTGTCTTCTTCTTGACACTAGAACCGGGATCTTACTCAAGGTGTTAACCTTATTACTGAGTAACCGCCCTCTGATACCACTTGAAAGTCACACTAGTGCCAACAAACTTCACCTAGGGGGGGGGAATAGGTGATGCGCAGTCTTTTTGCGGAATTAAAATTTTACCTGCACAATAAGAGAAAACAAACAAAGCACAAAAAGACACAGGCAGTTATAGTGGTTCCCCGATTTAGGTACGTCCACTATCCCCCTTCGACCTATCTCCCAATAAGGACGACTCGGTCACTTCACCAACAGGATTGAAATCAAATCCTCACACTAATTGAAGGAACCCTTCCACCCAAAGGAGTCACCACTCCTCCACCATGGGTTGCACCCAACCCTTACAATGAGGAACCAACGTTCCTTTACAACAAACATAAAAACAGAATGTATAAACTACAAACTACTTTTGGACCGCTAGGTGTCCCTCTTCGTTCGATGACGCATTCTTGAAGAAGACGAAGAGTCCACGACCTTAGCTCTCACTTGGAAAGGATCTCCTCGAGATCGGCGGCGGCAAAGATTGCTGCGGCGATTCTTTCGAGATCCAGCCTTCGTAGCAAAGCTAGCAAGGTCTACCAACGGTCTTACTTGGATCAATCGTCTCAATCAATTCAGAAGGGGAAGTTATTCCCTTTCAACAAATCAAGAGACAAAGGATCTCAAGAGAGACACATGAGATGCGTTGCTTGGCTAAGCTTCTGTCGTCGGGAGATTAGGAAGAATCCACGATTAGCAACGACGAACACCTTCACGAGCGGCGATGGCGGCGGACGACGATCTACGATCCGCTAGGTCAAGTCGACGGTCGTGCGTTTTCTTTTTCTACGCTGCTTCTTTCATTCAAAATAGGAGAGTATTTATACAGTAGAATAATCCATGATGACCGTTGTGGGCCCCACAAGTAGAAACCCTAAGTCCGGTTAAAAACAGCGCCTGAATATTTGGTCCGGTCCAGCGCGCCAACGAAAATCACCTAAGGAAAATTCGGCGGGAATCATTGGTGATTCTCGACGATTCGGCGAGAATGCAAAGTCATTCTCGACGATTCGGCGAGAATCACTAAGTGATTCTCGCCGATTCATCCTTAGCAGAATTCTTGACGGCGCTGAGACAGCCAGAAGCATTCGGCGAGAATAGGCTAGTGATTCTCGACGATTCGGTGAGAATAACTAGTGATTCTCGTCGAATCGGCGAGAATCACTTAGTGATTCTCGTCGAATCTTACTTAGACGAATTTTCGTCTATCTTACCGAGAGCTGGTCTTTGACCCATTCTTGCTCCATGTCTGCTCTTGATCTATCACTGCCCTGTACTTGAAAGTAAGTACACTCCAATAGAGAGAGTACACGTAAGCCAACACACTGATCTGCTCAACGAGTGATTACGTTGCGCAGACTCGTGTATATTGACCTACAGCACCCTGACATTGGTGTGTACTTAGCGAGGAGTAACTGCAAGCACAAATTAAAGATATATCATCAAATACATTGTGAATTCATCTTAGCTTGACAGGTGGCTTCCTTAAATCCAGGTAATTGTGGATACAATACCTAACAGGATTCCATGCTAATGTAAGGAGAATTTCTCCCCCCTCTCTCTCTTAGCTTGTATTAGGGTGTTTGTTTTAACTTTCCATGTAATAGCTTTATTTTAATGAAATGTTAGCTAGTTTTCCCTCTTTGCAAATCATGAAAATTTCATTTGGAAGCCCTACTCTAAGAAATTTTTAGTTCTCTTTTTTTGTGCTTTCTTTTTTTTTATTGTTTCAGTTATAGCTTTCTTAACTCGTTTAACTTAGGAATTTTACTAGCTTTCTAGCCGTTATGCCGCCCATTTAGTTTTCATTCTCCGCACTTGTTTAGGTTTAGATTTCTATTTATAACTTTACATTCATTCTTATAGCTTCATAAAAGCCCTTTAAAGTGTTTGTTTTTATTTTTCTTTAACTTAGAGTTTTTATTGCCGTAAAACTTTTTCATTCGTTTTAGTTTATTTTCACTTTTTTGGAGTTTTTATAAAAATATAAGAATGAAAATGTATTCGTTTTAATTTTTCGAGCACTTAGCTTTTCGTTTTAATTTTCAAAACTTTTTACCTGTTTAATTTTTATTTCGTCTTTTTACGCAATTCTACCGCATTCTAGCGGTAGAAATGTCATCGTTTTAATTTCTCGAGCACTTTCATTTTGCGTTTATTTGCAAAAAATTTCGCCCCGTTTAATTTTTATTTTTACTTTTAATGCATTTCTACCACATTCTAGAGGTAGAAATGAAGTTGTTTTAATTTTTCAGTCACTTTGTTTTTTCTTATTTTTGCAAGTGTGCGTGCGTGTATGAGTTAGATTTTATAGCTTTATTTCAATTTTTGTAGAGTGTGTGCGTATGCATCTATTTCCTCCTACTCGTTAAGAGTTAAATGGCGCTCTGCTTTCATTTCCCGCCACTCGTTTGAGTGGGGCTTGTCTTTTTATTGCTTTCATTTTCTTCCTACTCACTTGAGTAGGAAAACTTTGTGTGCGTGTGTGTGTTTTCATTTATGTAGAGTTTGTGTCTGTGTTTTCATTTCAAGTAGAGTGCGTGTGTGTATGAGATAAGTTTACCCCCGCCCACTCATTTGAGCCGAGATTTGTATTTACTGCTTTCTTCAGCCATACTCGTTTGAGTAGGACTCGCAATTTTCTGCATTCCTTTACTACTTTATTTCCTGCTTTACTTACGGCTTTCTTTTATTGCATTCTAGCATAAGTGTCCCCATTCCGATGAGTGGATAACCGCCCTTAGCCCTCAATATCGAAGTGCATTGGGACAGATAAAGTAGCTTTAAATAATTAACGGTCCTGTTTTTCAGTTTTATTAAATTTCTTAAGGTTTCCCCGGGTTAACGATGCGTAGGACCGCATATCGATGTGCGGGATCTATTTTCATTATCAATAAGCAATGCCGAGAGGTCGTGCGTATGGACCGATCACCCTTGGGTAAAGAGAGCTCCGCGCTAACACTCGAGAGAGGAGGCGCGTGACTCTACCGGATTGGGTTCCCCACCCAATAGCGGGGTTCTTATTGTAATACGGGCGTTAAGAGGAATCCTTCGTCGGCTAGCAATCGGTCGAATAATCTTAGCGTTCAGGTGAGCAATATTACCTAGAGGTGGTGTGCACATTTTTGTGGAACCTCTACGGCCGAGTCTCCGCCTTAATTAATTTGAAATTTAGGATATCTTTTTATTAAAAGTTATTTTAGTTCAATTCTCTTTTTGATATCGTCGCGCCGAGTTCTTCATTGGCTTTTTGCACTTTATTAATTTCCTGCTCTTATTTATTTCCAGCATTTATTCCTGTTTATTATTATGCTTATTATTATTATGCACTTTTTATGTTTTCTTTTCCATTTTCTTTTTATAACAACCTAAAATATTATCGGTAGAATAATAGGCTTTCAGGGAAATAGTAGAACTAGCTAAGCCGGCCCCGAGAACAATACGACCCCGATATTCCACACCGGAATATTCTGTACTACACGCGATAGGTACACTTGCCTCCCTCTCGTTAAAACTCGGTTTCTAATAAAATAAAACGCCCTTCTTTTTTATAAAATAAAAATCACCTCCACTTTCATAAATAAATAAAAAAGAAACCTACTCGTTTTTAACCTATCAGCATGTTGTGTGAAGCCCATCTGGACATGTTGGTCTAGATTGGTGATGTTGCATTTACGCACTGGAGAAGATTCCGCATATACTCGTGTAGTTAGTGGGTTCGTTGGGTTATGCCTGTGAAGAAGAGTAGCAGGAAGTACTGGAATGTGGAACTCCAGGAAAATGTCCTTGTGTTGTTTGTGCTGTGTCTACCATGTAGCTAGTCCTTGATGGACAATCAAGCCAGTCCTATTTGGACTGTGTGGCTAATGTGACGCCTGTCCTTTGCGGACGTTATGTCAATTGGGAGCTGCGAGCTCTAAAAGGCCTCGTGTCGAACAGAAAAGGTGAAGCCGACACGCGTCTTTTATTATAGCCGCAACTGCGATGTGCTTGGTGATGGCAAGGCGATTTTGAGCAATGGGGGGTGGTGGATCTGTACCTGCGTTATGTTGGTTGTACAAGGAAGTGCCAAGTCATTGGGCTTTCGTCAGTAGCATAATGAGAGTCTTAGGCATGCGCGCCTTTAAGACTAAATGCTCAATGGTGTTGATCCCGGTTCACCAGTGCACCAAAAGTGTGCCTGAGCGCACAGATCGTCGGGCCAGGTGGCCAACGGTTGTGATGGATTGCTTGTGCGTGAGAGCACAATATGTATATTATTTGTCAATATCTGCATTGCTTTGTAGGGAAGGAATGCCTCTGGCCCGGGAAAGGGGTAGGATTGTTATAAATTGGTAAGCTGAATGTTAATCGTTGCCTTGTTTGCCACCTTCTTGGTGGATTGTCCTTGTGCAGGTGTTGGATAACCGAGCAGAAAATAAAGGGCTGATGCCCCTGCTGCTTCTATTGTCGCTCTTGCTGTTGCTGCTAGCCCTTGAAGGCTAGTTATTGTATTTTCTTTTATTCATGTATGGCTGGCCTGCGCGCCGATGACTGGAATCCATACTGTTTAAAGAGGAAATGTAAGGCCTTAAGGCCAAAATGTATTATTTGTTATCCCCTCGTTTGAGTGGTTGTATATAACTATGGTCTATATATATCTAGTCGATAATCCTGGTATGAGTTCAGCTAATTGTGTAACTATTTTGCTAGCATGCTCTGAGTTAGGATGCGTTGATGGTATTATCCTATGACCTCACCGTCTGTTTGTAGCATATAGTGTGTGGTACCGGCTGGACCTTCTATTATATGTTATTTAATGGGTGGAGTTGTTATGTTTTGGTATCAGCTTGTCTCGGTCTTCCTCTTTCGCATTCGTGGTCGATTTCTTTTATGGGGGTGGCAAGCACATGTTTGTGCGAACCGCTGTACCGCTAGTAAACTCTTGAATATCCACTAAGAAATGCAAATACACTTGTTTGAGGAATCTGCGCGTTCCTACTTTGTTGTTATTGCTTGCGTTTTGTTGCTAATGTCTGTCTTATCCACCCATAGGTGACTCGTAGTGGTGCTGGTCAATCTGAGCCCCAGCGCTCTGATGAGAGTGCGGCACCAGCTGAGGTGCCAACACCTCCACCATCTACGGAAACTGTTCGCTTAGTTTTTGAGGATCTATTTGCGATGATTCGGCCGACCGGGCAGGCGCCGTCGGCAGTGGTGTCAGATCGTGTGGGTGTCCGACCCAAACCAGTGGAGGTTGTGGATCCGTGAGCAGCTGAATGACAATTGAAATAATTCATGGGCTTCAATCCGCCTACGTTCATGGGACTGGGATCCCCAAAACAGGCAGAGGACTTGTTATCGTGAGTCAAACGTATTTTGACGGCGATCAGGACGGAGGAAACTCAAAAGGTCACTTTGGCCACCTTCTTGTTAGAAGGAGAGGCGAGGTTATGGTGGGACGAGGTTGAGTTACACCATTTGGCGGGCAGGCAATTGTCTCAAGTATCGATTGAGGAGTTCTCTCATATGTTTTTAGCTAAACATCTTCCAGCGGCACAATGCATTGTTATGGAGAACGAGTTTCAGTGGCTAACAGAAGGAGAAAATAGCTTTGATGCGTACCTACATGAATTTACAAGATTGGGACGGTATGCAGGAACAATCTTCGCCGATGAACAAAGAAAAACAAATCGGTTCTATGAAGGATTATGGGATGAGTTGAGGTTCCTTCTTTCTAGTTTAGTGAACTAGGGATTTCAGGCTTTTGTTGATACGGCGGGTGCACTGGAGAAGGGTATGAAGCGGGTGAAAGGCAGGAATTGTTGGAACCTCTAGTTGAATTTGGGCTAGGTTCACTAAGTTAGGATATGACCCAATATGTATAGATCAGGGTCATAGGTGTGTCTTTGAGTCTAGGGCAAGTCCTTAGAGTCAACAGTACAAAGGACCAGCCTCCATCACTGCTAGAGAATCAAGAATTAGAGAAATCAATGTTTTGAGAAATTGATCTACGTTCGTCGATCTCAGGTCGACGATAGTCATGCTAAGCTCAACTAACTCAGAGCCAAAATCTCTGAGCTGAGCTCGACGAACTCCGTACTCCGATCGACTAACTCTTCAACACTCAGCGCCATAATTCACTCAAAGCCAAGGCTGACTCAGAGAAAAAGAACACTCGACGCCAGATGTGTTATTCACTCAACACCAAACAGATTGACCAAGTTCTTAGGTTGACTAACTACACAGTATAAGGTCGACGAACATAGAGCGCTGAATTAGTCAGTTTATGCACAATAGTTGATTCACAAAGATCAGGTCGACGAAAGTAGATCTCAGTTTGAAGAAAGCTAATTAGAGGTCGACGAAATCTCAGTTCGACGAAAGCTGATTAGAGGTCGACGAAATCTCAGGTCGACGAAAGCTGATTAGAGGTCGATGAAAGCTGATCTCAGGTCGACGAAAGCTGTAAGATATTTTTTTATTTATTCTTTTTCTTTCTGTCTCATCATTTTATTTCCATTATAGGCTATTAATTACCTTGCAAATCAATGAACTTATATTCTCTGAATAGAGCCGTTACTGGCAGTATTGATTGCTAACATCCTACATGGAATTAATTGCTTATATCTCGGGACAGACATAAAATAGAATATTTGACAGCATTCTTGCCGTTTTCTCGTTCCCAAGATTTTGGCTGAACATTGATTGCAGAATTTCTTGTCCCTATGCAAGTTGCTGTGATCTAATACACATCTCCCTCCCAAGAAAACAGATCACACAGAAGAGCAGAAACGATTATCACCTTGAGTCTCAGAAAAGAAAACGTCTAAAAGTGAAGTGAAAAACAACTCTCCGAAAAATCAACTGCTCTCAAGAGATGAAGAAAGAACAATCATCACCATCAAGAGTCTTTCTTTCTTTCTCTCCCTCTTTGTTTTATTGGATCTCAAGTGACAGAAACATTCCAACCAGTTATGTCCCCCAGTAACTCTATCCACCTCCGCTGCAATAATTTAAGTACTTTTTATCTAATAAAAACTTCAGGCTCCTGTGATCTGTTTAGATACCAACCTTCACACTGATTAGGTAGCGCTTTTATAGCTTTAGGGCGAATATCACGGCCGGTAACTCCATGTCATGGACCAGATAAATCCTCTCGTGTACCTCAAACTAATGCGAGATATATGTTATTACACACCCACGTTGGAGCAGAACACAATACAAGTCACTTCCCTAAGCATCGCTGTAAATCTTAACTCCTTCGGTCCTACTCGGTGAACAAGAAATAGTTGTCGAGGTCAACCGACTTTTTAGCTCTTTGAAAGTTTGCGTGCACTCCAGCGACCACACAAAATTTTGATCTTTCTTTGCCAAAGTTGTGAGGGGTAATGTTATCCTGCTATAGGTTCTCTATGAAACGTCTGTACTAGCAACTGATTTCTCCATAACACAAGCAACTCACGTATCGCAAATATCTTTGACGGGTCCACCATGATACTTTCTCCACTCAAGACGTGACCAAGAAACACTAATGAGGGTAACCAAAGCTCACACTTGGAGAATTTGGCATACAGCTTATTTCTCCTTAACGTCTCCAATACCAAATCCAGATGCTTGGAATGATCACCCTCATACTCTAAGTATACCATTATGCCGTCAATAAAGGTTATAATGAACTAATTCAAGTACTCACTGAACGCCCTATACCTCAAATCCATAAACACGGACGGCGCATTTATCAGCACAAGTGGCATAACGATGAACTCATAATGCTAGTATCGTGGACTAAACGCCGTTTTAGGGAATATCACTTTCCCTTAGCGACAAATAATAGTATCCAGATTTGAGATTCAAGTTGAGTACACACTGGACCCATTGAGTTTATCGAATAGATAATCACTACTTGAGTTTTGATACTTAACCTTTACCCATTAACTTAATCAACTTCTAGTAACCATTATAGAGTTGTAAGCTTCCATCCTCTTTTTAACCAGAGGACCGGTATGCCCCAAGGCAGTAAACTTGGATAAACATAACCCTGTTCCACAAGCTCTTGAAGTAATACTTCAGTTCCAACATCTCACAACCTATAACTAGTACCAAACTTACCACCTTACGTTTGAAATTGATGTACGCACGCTGCTCCGAGAGCCAACATACCAAAGATTACATCGAATTCTACAAATAGCAGTTGCGATGCTTGCAAGTCAAACTCCCCACTCCCTATCCGTAACTTCATACAACAGACACTATTCGTGTGCATAGAGCACCCAATAGGCAAAAGTTATAACACCCCAAAAATCTTAAGATGGAGTCAGGCTGGGTGACACGTCCTGGGACACGGGCGTGTCCCATGGAGTGTCCAGTGCAAATGGCCTGGGACACGAGCGTGTCCCAGGGCGTGTCATTTTCCGTAGGTTTCGACTCAAGTTCTCAAGATACGATCGTCGAGAGGCGACACGGCCAGGGACACGGGCGTGTCCCAGGGCGTTTCCTGCTCGGGTTAATACTGGATGGCGTTGAGTGGCGTTGAGTGGCGCTGAGTGGAATGGCATTGAGTGGCATTGAGTGTGGAACACGGCCTATGACACGGGCGTGTAACAGGGGCGTGTTGGGCACACGGCCATGGACAAGGGCGTGTGCCTTAGCCGTGTGCTTCTGGGGTGATTTGGGCCTATGTTGAAAAGGTGACACGGCCAGTCATACGGCCGTGTCAAAGTTGACAAGGGCGTATCTTCCCTGTGACTCGGGCGTGTTGGATCTCGTGTCCTGGTTTAGAGTGAGTCGATTCACACACTGCTTGGGGGACATGTCCTGGTACACGGGCGTGTCACAGGCCGTGTCAAGTCAAATTTTGACTTTTGGGCAGATCTCGGCCATCTAATTATTTCTATTTGGATCAAATGGCCCAGGTGCTTTCCTGTAGTGATAAGACTGAGGGTTGGCCACTTCTTTCATTCTTATCAAGAGAGAAAGAGAGAGAGCTTGGAGGAAGGAGAAAGAGGAGAAGAGGAAGGCTTTGGTAGTGCTCCGGCGGTCCGATTCGAGATTTGAGGCTAGTTTAGTGTAGGCATAGCTGCTGCGGTGCTTTCCAACCGGCAAGATTTTCGATGGCTCCCAAGAGATCGACAAGGGTAACGATCTTCCTTCTTGGACATATGAAGTCCTTCTTTATTCATGAGTAAGGAATCCTATCCACCAAAAGGTGAAATGAGTGAGTGATTTCGGTGGGTTGATAGTTGCTATCCCCTATTGAGTCTGCATATAGACCCAGAAGTGTATATTACGGGATAGGCATGTTGTGTGAAGCCCATCTTGACAGGTTGATCTTGATTGGTGATGTTGCATTTACGCATCAGAGAAGACTCTGGGTATACTCGTGTAGTTAGTGGGGTCGTTGGGTTGTGCCTGTGAAGGGGAGTAGCAGGAAGTACTGGAAGGTGGAACTCCTGGAAAATGCCCTTGTGCTGTTTGTGTTATGGCTACGATGTAGCCAGTCCTTGATGGACAATGAAGCCAGTCCTATTTGTACAATGTGGCTAATATGACGCCAGTCCTTGGCGGACGTTATGGCGATTGGGAGCTGCGAGCTCTAAAAGGCCTCGGGTCGAACAGGAAAGGTGAAGCCGTCCCGTGTCTTTTATTATAGCCGCAAGTACGATGTGCTTTGTGATGGCAAGGTGATTTTAAGCAACAGGGGGTGGTGGATCGGTACCTGCGTTTGTTGGCAGTACAAGGAAGTGCCAAGGCATTGGGCTTTCGTCAGTATCATAATGAGAGTCTTAGGCCCGCGCGCCATTAAGACTAAATGCTCAATGGTGTTGATCCCGGTTCGCCGGTGTACCCAAAAGTGCGCTTGAGAGCACAGATCGTCAGGCCGGGTGGCCAATGGTTGTGATGGATTGCTTGTGTGTGAGAGCACAATATGTATATTATCTGTCAATTGTTGTGTTGCTCTGCAGGGAAGGAATGCCTCAGCCCCGGGAAAGGGGTGGGATTGTTATAAATTAGTCAGCTTAATGCTGACCGTTGTCTTGTTTTGCCACCTTCTGGATGGATTGTCCCTGTGCAGGTGCTGGAGAGCCGAGCGGAAAATGAAGGGCTAATGCCCCCGCTACTGTTATTGCCGCTCTTGCTATTGTTGCTAGCCCTTGAAACCTAGCTTTTGTATTTTCTTTTATTCATGTATGGTCGGCCTGCGTGCCGATGACTGTAATCCATACTGTTTACAGAGGAATTGTAAGGCCTAAAGATCAAACTGTAGTATTTGCTATCACCTCGTTTGAGTGGTTGTATATAACTTTGGTTTATATATATCTAGTGGATATTCCTGGTATGAGTTCAGCAAATTGTGTAACTATTCTGCTAGCATGCTCTATGTTAGGATGCGTTGATGGTATTATCCTGTGACCTCACCATCTATTTGTAGCATATAGTGTGGGGCCCCGACCAGACCTTTTATTATATGTTATTTAACGGGTGGAGTCGTTAAATTTTGGTATCAGCTTGTCTCGGTCTTCCTCTTTCGTATTCGTGGTCGAATTCTTTTGTGGGGTGGTGAGCACGTTTCTCTGCGAACCGCTGTACCGCTAGTGAACTCTGGAATATCCACTAAGAAATGCAAATACACTTGTTTGAGGAATCTGCGCATTCCTACTTTGTTGTTATTTCTTGCGAATTATCTCTAATATGTTTCTTGTCCACCAATAGGTGACTCGTAGTGGTGCTGGGCAATCTGAGCCCCAACGCTTTGATGATAGTGCGGTACCAGCTAAGGTGCTAACACCTCCTCCATCTATAGAAACTATTTGCTTAGTTGCTGAGGCTCTATTTACGATGATTCGGCCGACCGGGCAGGCGCCGCCGGCAGTGGTGCCAGATCGTATTCGTGTCCGACCCGAATCGATGGAGGCTGTGGATCCGCGAGCAGCTGAACGACAATTGAAGCAATTCATGAGCTTCAATCCGCCTACGTTCACCGGACTAGGATCCCCAATGCAGGCAGAGGATTGGTTATCGTGAGTCAAACATATTTTGACGTCGATCAAGACGGAGGAAACTAAAAAGGTCACTTAGGTAACCTTCTTGTTAGAATGAGAGGCGAGGTTATGGTGGGACGAGGTTGAGTTACACCATTTGGCGGACAGGCAATTGACTCAAGTATCGATTGAGGAGTTCTCTCACATGTTTTTTTCTAAACATCTTCCTGCGGCACAATGCATTGCTATGGAGAACGATTTCCAGCGGCTAACACAAGGAGAAAGTAGCGTTGATGCATACCTACATGAATTTACAAGATTGGGTCGGTATGCAGGAACAATCTTCACCGATGAACAAAGAAAAACAAATCGATTCTATGAAGGATTGTGGGACGAGTTGAGGTTCCTGGTTTCTAGTTCAGTGAACCTCAGATTTCAGGCTTTTGTTGATACGGCGGGCATGCTGGAGAAAGATATGAAGCGGGTGCAAGGTAGGAAGGACTTGGCTGTGGCAAAGCCCGAGTTCCAAGCACCCCGCTCTAGCAAATCGTACTACTAGAAGAAGTGGGGAAAGAGGTTCAAGCCTTCGGGGCAAAGTTCTATGATGGTTACATCGGGAGCAACGTCGAGGCCGGAGTCTAGTACATGCTTTACCTGTGGCAAAGTGGGGCATATATCCCGTGATTGTCGGGTTGCTCAATTTAAAGGAGAAAATAAGACGGGTGCGTCTTATGCTGAGAAGGGAAAAGCAGTGGTTGATTCCTCTGCATCTCAGGCGCAACCCAGAGTCTACAATCTTGGCCAAAATGAAGCTATCACGCAAAGTGATGTCGTTATAGATACGAGTTAAGTTAATGCTTGTTGTATTGATTGCATATTTTGTATGTAGCTTGTGCATGATGTGTGTACTACAGACTTTGTCCTGATTTGGAACAATTTGGCAAGTGCCCTATTTGATACGGGTGCTTCACATTCTTTTCTTTCTAAGGACTTTGTAACTCGGGTTGGAGTACCGAGTCATGTGACGACAGATGGTGTAAAGGTGCTACTACCGAATGGTTGTATCATGCTTGCGGATAGGACTTGCGATGTGGACGTGCATATAGGAAATCGAGATTTCGGATTGAGAGCATCCATGTTACCGCTATCAGAGTTTTATTTGATTTTTGTCATGGACTGGCTCTCAGAGCAGCGTTCCTTGATTGATTGCACTTCCAAGGAGATCACACTGGGCAAGAATACCGAACTTAAGATGAAGTTCGCTGGTATGTGAGGAGTAGGCGGGACCTTTTTGTCCTGTACTCCAAGTCGTTAGTGCTGTTCAGAAGGGCACAGAGTTATTCTTCATGCTTATTCAGGCTGTTGAGCCAAAGGCTAGTGTAAGTGAAGTTTTGATTGTGTCGGAGTTTGCAGATGTATTTCCTAAGGATCTTCCTGGGTTACCGCCCTAGCAGGAGATTGACTTCACGATTGAGTTGGTGCCTGGGGCAAAACCTGTGGTCCGCTCACTATATCGTGTTGCACCAAAGGAAATGGCTGAAGTTAAAGTCCAATTGCAAGAATTGTTGGAGCAGGGATACATATGCCCAAGTATGTCACCTTGGAGCGCGCCTGTTCTATTTGTGAAAAAGAAAGACGGTAGTTTGCGTTTGTGTATTGACTACCGCGAATTGAATAAGCTGACGGAAAAGAACAAATATCTGATTCCACGGATCGATGACCTATTTGATCAGCTAGCAGGGTCAACCATCTATTCAAAGTTAGATTTTAAATCTGGATATTATCAATTGCGGATTCGGGAAGGTGACATTCCTAAGACAGCATTTGGGACACTCGATGGTCATTATGAATTTACGGTGATGCCGTCTGGTTTATGTAACGGGCCTTCGTTATTCATGGATCTAATGCACCGGACATTCCGAGAGTACTTGGAATTATTCGTAATTGTGTTTATTGATGATATTCTTTTGTACTCTTAGTCGGGAGATGATCATGCTAACCATTTGCGGTTGGTGTTGCATACCCTGCAGAGGAATAAGCTGTATGACAAGTTCTCAAAGTGTGAGTTCTGGCTATCGTCAGTGGCTTTTCTGGGCCATATGGTAAGTGGAGAGGGCATAGCAGTAAATCCTGCAAAGATAAGTGGTATACAGGATTGTCCAGTGATGTCTACAGTGGCCGAAGTCAGGAGCTTTCTTGGCCTGACAATCTACTATAGACGGTTTGTGGAAAACTTCTCACGGATTGCTTTACCTCTGACCACGTTGACGAGAAAATATCAGAAGTTCACTGGACGCCGGAGTGCGCGTGAGCTTTTAAAGAGCTGAAGAGTTGTTTGACCACGGCGTCTGTGTTGACATCGCCATGTAGTACAGACGGCTATGAGATCTACAGTGATACTTCAGGGAGCCGCTTAGGCTGCGTTCTTCTGCAATTTGGTAAAGTGATTGCTTATGGCTCGCGCCAGCTAAAGGTGCATTAACGGAACTACCCCGTCCACGATTTAGAGTTGGCGGCGGTAATCTTTGCGCTAAAGTTGTGGCGGCACTATCTTTATGCCATTAAAGAAGATATCTATACAGATCATAAGAGCCTAAAGTATTTGTTAGATCAGAAAGATCTGAATATGCAACAACGGAGGTCGATGGAGTTCCTTTAGGACTACACTTTCGATATTCATTATACTCACTGGAAGGGAAATGTGGTCACTGATGCTTTGAGTCATAGGACGCCAGTACAGGGAAAACTGGTTGAGAGGCATGATGTACGGCTAATCCAGGAGATGGAAGCGTTAGAGATATCTTGTGTTGACAAGGATGCTACGGCCTACGCATGCTTGAACTGGACGGAGGTACAATATGACCTTGCAGACAGAGTTCGACGAGCAACGGAGCTTGATGAAAGTCTCCAACTCTATGCAAAGGATGGTCCTGGTGACCAATTCTCCTGGGATGAAGGATTGTTACGAAAAGATTGTCGATTGTGTGTCCCAAGTACGGGGAAGTTGATAGAAGAGTTGTTGTACGAAGCGCACTTTGCCAAGTACTCAATTCACCCTGGGAGCACAAAAATGTACAGAGACATTAAAAAGTTGTTCTTGTGGCCTGTACTAAAGAAAGGCATAGCACGTTATGTTATAGAATGTCACACTTGTGCTTTGGTAAAAGCGGAATGCCGGAAGCCTGGTTGTTTCCTAAAGTCGTTACCGATTCCGGAGTGGAAGTTTGATGATATTTCAATGGATTTCGTGCACGGGTTGCCGAGATCTCAACGCGGTCATGACTTTATCTGGGTGATTATAGATCGGTTGACAAAAGTGGCTCACTTCCTTCCAAACAAGAGAGATGATTCGGTGGAAACCTTGGCTAAGATCTATGTGGAACAGATTGTTCGACTGTACAGTGTTCCTCGGAGTATTGTCAGTGATCGTGATGGGTGATTCTCCTCAACTGATTGGAGGCTAGTTCATCACATGTTGGGCACAGAATTAGCATTCAGTACAGCCTTTCATCCCCAAACGGATTGCCAGACTGAGCGAACCAACAGGACGATGGAAGATATGCTTCGTATGTGCGCCCTAGATATCGTTAAGAAATTGGAAGAGTACATTTATTTGGTAGAATTTGCCTATAATTACTGCTACCTAGCGAGAAACGGTTTGGCACCGTTTGAGGCTCTATATGGTCGTAAATGTCGTACACCATTATCTTGGGCAGAGGTAGGCAAATCCAAGCTGAATGGGCGAAAGGAAGTCGAAGAAGCTACCTCGATAATACGCTCTTTTCAGGAGAGGCTATTGATATCCCAGGATCAAAAAGCAAAGTACTACAACGCTAAGCATTGGAACGTGGAATTTGCAGTGTGCAATTGGGTCGATTTGAAGATCAAATCCTTCAAAGGCGTATCTCGGATTCGGCGGTTGAAAAAGTTATCCCAGATATCTTGGTCTGTTTGAAGTGGTGGAGCGAGTCGGGGAAGCTGCTTATCGGCTAGCACTTTCAACAGAGTTGAGTGGATTGCATGATGTATTCCACATCTTACTACTTCGCAAAGCCGTCAATGATCCAGCCCAAATAGTTGAGAATGATCGTGTACCGGCCGAGTATGGGCTAACGCCGAACGTTAGACCCATTCGGATCGAGGATCGAGCCGAGAAACAGTTGCGGAATAAGATAATCAGGATGGTCAAATTCCGGTGGGATAATTGTGGTCGTGAGGAGCTAACAAGGGAGCGAGAAAAGACCATGCGAGCTGAGTTTCCCGAACTTTTTGTATAAACTGTTGATCGTGTACATTTTTTTATAACAGCTCTTTTAACGTTATAGCTTTGTGATTCTTGTTTCTTTGCTGAGTATAAATTTCGGGACGAAATTTATCTTAAGGGGGGAAGGATTGTAACACCCCAAAAATCTTAAGATGGAGTCAGGCTGGGTTACACGGCCTGGGACACGGGCGTGTCACAGGGCGTGTCTAGTGCAAACGGCCTGGGACACAGGCGTGTCCAAGGGCGTGTCCTTTTCTGTAAGCGTCGACTCGAGTTCTCGAGATACGATCGTCGAGAGGCGACACGGTCTGCGACACTAGCGTATCCCAGGGGGTGTCCTGCTCGGGTGAATATAGGATGGCGTTGAGTGGCGCTGAGTTGAATGGCGTTGAGTGTGGAACACGGCCTGTGGCACGGGCGTGTCACAGGGGCGTGTTGTGCACACGGCCATGGACACGGGCATGTGCCTTAGCCGTGTGCTTCTCGGGTGATGTGGGCCTGTGTTGAAAAGGTGACACGGCTAGTCACACGGTCGTGTAATTGTTGATACATGCCTATCTGCCCTATGCCACGGGCGTGTTGGAGACTATGTCCTGGTTCAGAGTGAGTCGGTTCGCAAATCGCTTGGGGGACATGGCCTGGGACACGGGTGTGTCATAGGCCGAGTCAAGTCAAATTTGGACATTTGGGCAGATCTCGGCAATCCAATTATTTCTATTTGGATCCAATGGCCCAGGTGCTTTACTATAGTTATAAGACTAAGGGTTGTCCTCTTCTCTCATTCTTATCAAGAAGGAAAGAGAGAGAGCTTGGAGGAAGGAGAAGGAGGAGAAGAGCAAGGCTTTGGTAGTGCTCCCGCGGTCCGATTCGAGATTCGAGGCTAGTTCAGTGTAGGCAAAGCTGCTGCGGTGCTTTCCAACCGGCCAGATTTTTGATGACTCCCAAGAGATCGGCAAGGGTAACGATCTTCCTTCTTGGACATGTGAAGTCCTTCTTTATGCATGAGTAAGGAATCCTCTCCACCAAAAGGTGGAATGAGTGAGTGATTCCGGTGGGTTTATAGTTGCTATCCCCTATTGAGTCTACATATAGACCCGGAAGTGTGTAGTACGGCATAGGCATGCTGTGTGAAGCCCATCTGGACATGTTGGTCTGGATTGGTGATGTTGCATTTACGCACCGGAGAAGACTCCGCGTATACTCGTGAAGTTAGTTGGGTCGTTGGGTTGTGCCTGTGAAGGAGAGTAGAAGGAAGTACTGGAATGTGGAACTCCAGGAAAAAGACCTTGTGCTGTTTGTGCTGTGTCTACGATGTAGCTAGTCCTTGATGGACAATCAAGCCAGTACTATTTGGACTGTGTGGCTAATGTGACGCAAGTCCTTGGCGGACGTTATGGCGATTTGGAGCTGCAAGCTCTAAAAGGCCTCGTGTCGAACAGGATATGTGAAGCGGACCATCGTCTTTTATTATAGCTGCAAGTACGATGTGCTTGGTGATGGCAAGGCGATTTTGAGCAACGGGGGGTGGTGGATCTGTACCTGCGTTATGTTGGCTGTACAAGGAAGTGCCAAGGCATTGGGCTTTCGTCAGTAGCATAATGAGAGTCTTAGGCCTGCGCGCCTTTAAGACTAAATGCTCAATTGTGTTGATCCCGGTTCGCCGGTGCACCCAAAAGTTTCCCTGAGCACACAGATTGTCAGGTTAGGTGGCCGACGGTTGTGATGGATTGCTTGTGCGTGAGAGCACAATATGTATATTATTTGTCAATTGCTATATTGCCTTGCAGGGAAGGAATGCTTCTGGCCCGGGAAAGGGGTAGGATTGTTATAAAATTGTCAGCTGAATGCTAACCGTTGCCTTGTTTGCCACCTTCTGGGTGGATTGTCCCTGTGCAGGTGCTGGAGAACAGAGTAGAAAATGAAGGGCTGATGCCCATACTGCTGATGTTGCCACTCTTGTTATTGCTGCTAGCCCTTGAAGGCTAGCTATTGTATTTTCTTTTATTCATGTATGGCCGGTATGCGCGCCGATGACTGTAATCCATACTGTTTAAAGAGGAACTGTAAGGCCTTAAGGACAAAATGTAGTATTTGTTATCCCCTCGTTTGAGTGGTTGTATATAACTATGGTTTATATATATCTAGTTTATAATCCTTGTATGAGTTCAACTAATTGCGTAACTATTCCGCTAGCATGCTTTGATCTAGGATGCGTTGATGGTATTATCCTGTGACCTCACCGTGTGTTTGTAGCATATAAAGTGGGGCCATGGCCGGACCTTCTATTATATTTTATTTAACGGGTGGAGTCGTTACGTTTTGGTATCAGCTTGTCTCGGTCTTCCTCTTTCGCATTCGTGGTCGATTTCTTTTGTTGGGTGGTGAGCACGTGTCTGTGTGAACCGCTGTACCGCTAGTGAACTCTGGAATATCCACTAAGAAATGCAAATACACTTGTTTGAGGAATCTGCGCATTCCTACTTTGTTGTTATTGCTTGTGTATTGTTGCTAATGTCTATCTTATCCACCCATAGGTGACTCGTAGTGGTGCTGGTCAATCTGAGCCCCAGCGCTCTGATGAGAGTGCGGCACCAGCTGAAGTGCCAACACCTCCACCATCTACGAAAACTGTTCGCTTAGTTTCTAAGGATCTATTTGCGATGATTTGGCCGACCGGGCAGATGCCGCCGACAGTGGTGCCAGATCATGTTGGTGTCCGACCCAAACCGGTGGAGGTTGTGGATCCGTGAGCAGCTGAACGACAATTGAAGCAATCCATGAGCTTCAATTCGCCTACGTTAACGGGATTGGGATCCCCAATGCAGGCAGAGGACTGATTATCGCGATTTATACGTATTTTGACGGCGATCAGGACGGAGGAAACTGAAAAGGTCATTTTGGCCACCTTCTTATTAGAAGGAGAGGCGAGGTTAAGGTGGGACGAGGTTGAGTTACACTATTTGGCGGACATGCAATTGTCTCAAGTATCGATTGAGGAGTTCTCTCACATGTTTTTGGCTAAACATCTACCAGCAGCACAACGCATTGCTATGGAGAATGAGTTCTAGCTGCTAACGCAAGGAGAAAATAGCGTTGATGTGTACCTACATGAATTTACAAGATTGGGACGGTATGCAGGAACAATCTTCGCCGATGAACAAAGAAAAACAAATCGGTTCTATGAAGGATTGCGGGATGAGTTGAGGTTCCTGCTTTCTAGTTCAGAGAACCAGTGATTTCAGGCTTTGGTTGATATGGCGGGTGCACTTGAGAAGGATATAAAGCAGGTAAAAGGAAGGAAGTGTTGGAACCTCTAGTTTAATTTGGGCTAGGTTTACTGAGTTAGGATATGACCCAATATATATAGATCAGGGTCATAGGTGTGTCTTAGAGTCTAGTGCAAGTCCTTAGAGTAAACAATACAAAGGACCATCCTCCATCACTGCTAGAGACTCAAGACTTAGAGATATCAAGGTTTTGAGAAAGATATCTACGTTCGTTGATCTCAGGTCGACGATAGTCATGCTAATCTCAACTAACTCGGAGCCAAAATCTCTGAGCTTAGCTCGACTAACTCCGTACTCAGATCGACTAACTCTTCAACACTCAGCGCCATAATTCACTCAAAGCCAAGGCTGACTCAGAGACAAATAAAACTCGACGCAAGATGTGTTATTCACTCAACACCAAATAGATTGACCAAGTTCTTAGGTCGACTAACTTCACAGTCTCAGGTCGACGAACATAGAGCGCAGAATTAGTCAGTTTATGCACATCAGTTGATTCACAAAGATCAGGTCGACGAAAGCAGATCTCAGTTCGAAGAAAGCTAATTAGAGGTCGACAAAATCTCAGTTCGACGAAAGCTTATTAGAGGTCGACGTAATCTTAGGTCGACGAAAGCTGATTAGAGGTCGACGAAAGCTGATCTCAGCTCGACGAAAGCTGTAAGATATTTTGTTATTAATTCTTTCTCTTTCTTTCTCATCATTTTATTTCCATTATAGGCTTTTAATTCCCTTGCAAATCAATGCACTTATATTCTTTGAATAGAGCCGTTACTGGCAGCATTGATTGCTAACATCCTCCATGTAATTAATTGCTTATATCTCGGGATAGACATAAAATAGAATATTTGACAGCATTCTTGCCATTTTCTCGTTCCCAAGATTTCTGCTGAACATTGATTGCAGAATTTCTTGTCCCTATGCAAGTTGCAGTGATCTAATGTAAGACCCCCCTCCCGGAACACAACACACGGCACGAGGGGAGTCTTATGCCCGAAACAGCCGCCTTGCGGTAGCACTAACACACGGGTTAGCCTTTACCACAAGACGCCTATTCCGCCGGCTACAATCCATATCACAATAATTATGCCAACCCAACCATAACAGAAAAGTAAAGCTAAAAGCAGTTCAGTTCACAGCTAAGTTAAAGTCCAAAAGTAGCGGAAGATAACAAGCACAACAGGCTTGTACAAAAAAAACAAGAGTCTAGAAATGTTTTGCCAAACGGCTACATGAAAACACTCACGACTGTCACTGATAGTGCCGATGACACCACCACCTCAGGTCCTATCATCCGGGCCTGGCTGTCCTGCTGCATAGTCCGTTGCCGCTCTACCTGCGGGGTTTCCTCCTAAAAAGGAAGACGTAGCAACCGTTAGTCATAAGACTAAGTGGCTTCACATCCGCTCCCCCGGCGACTCCTCGGCACCGGGCGGAGAAAGGAACACAGGTACAATATATATACATAAGCAAGTAAACAAGTAGGTGACAGTAAGTATGGTGAAGTATAAACTACGCTACACAACTAGCAGTTCTACGAATATCAATAATATATAAATGACAGCAGGTATAATTAATCAGAATAGTAACTTAACTTATAAGAGTGCCCATACAAACTTATAAGTTAAGGATCGGCTTAACAGTAAAGTAACTCATCGTATAAGAGTGCCCATACAAACTTATACGATGAGGATCTTGTGTATGCAATGAATGACATGAAATGAATGTTATGCTATGACCAAACCATGCGCACGCACATGCAAGTTGCTATGTCGACACAGACTTGAAGTTCCCACTTTTCGAGCAGGTAGCTAACCTCTCAGGCGTCGTCCGTCGTGGCCAGACGGCGACAGTGGAGCGGGCGTCTCCACTACTAGGTGGTATCACACTACCTATCCTAGGCCCCCGTACGCCTCAACGCTAAGAACACAACAGCGGAGCTCACATGCGTACTACGGCTCAGAAGGGGTCTTGGGTAAATGTGCACCAAGAACACAGCCCAACCTGGCCTTTGATTTCGAACCGGATGGAACCTCGGAAACGCACGAGGTGCAAGCCCAACCGTTCTCATGGCGCGGAGGAGATCTCGGGTTATGGACACCAAGTATCTAACCCTACTGCCCAAGGTCTACCCATTGGCTCCCATCGGTGTGACGACTGGAGAACCCATAGACCTGCCACAATCATTATCTCAACATCGCGACACGATGAATCGTCGCACATCACATGCCCCGAAACAACTCACTCGATGCTACCCGTAGGGAGACTTCAACTCTAAGCATCGGTTGTTAATAAACCCCCTTGGGCTCGGATTACAGTTACAAAATACTCTTCACATAGTGTTCATCATGTTCACGCCCACCTATTCAATGGGTTCACCTCAACGCTACGCATAATAGATATGTTCAACACCAAATTGTATAAATATATCCTATACCAATCTCAACTCCTAATATCTAACCTTCCCATCCAATCCATTTCTCTACCATTACATGGTTATTCCCCAATACACAACCAAATGAGTAACCATGCTAAATTATAGCAACAACAACATTATAGATATATGGGAGCAAGATATCAAATGAGCAAATCACAATCATTGCAAGAGTGCTAACATTATAAATTAACAAGTGCATTAACATAGGATAGCCCAATACTAAAACTGGGATTCCCGGAGCTACAGGAATCCGATCACAATGCACAACCCCTCGTTGGAAAGGTATTCGCGAGGGCTACGACTTTCGTGTTGAGTCGATCGCCCAGATCTGGTCGCAACATACCAGAAATTCAACTCGAATACGTACAGGAAACAGTTTCCTGTACAGGAATTTTCCCGAACGCAGCGGACTCGAACCAGCTTTCCCGTGGCTACAGGTGTCGCATGGAAACGAGCAACCCCTCGTTGGAAAGGTAATTTCAAGGGCTACGACTTTCGTGTTGAGTCGATCACCCAGATTTGGCCAGAACACCTCCGAAATTGGCCACGAAGGTTGCCGCGTGCAGAAATCAGATTTCTGCACGCATCTTAAGGCGAGATGAACGGCATCCGTTCATCTTCTTCCTTGCAACGACCTCGCATAAACTTCTCCAGAAATCACACCCAACCTTATTTCTCCTTTCAAAGCCAAACCCTCCACGAAAACCCCTCTCATCTCCCTTTTGAATGATGAGAAGGTTGAGGGAGACTAAACCTAGAAAACCTAGGCATGGCTTATCCTAAGAACTCTCCTCCTCACCATCAAGACTCTATGGAGTCGATGTCTCTCATAAAATAAACTATAGATCTAGCACCAAGGGAGAGGGGAGGAAGCTCACCTCAAGTCCAGCGGTACCACCATGGCCGGCCATGAGCCTCGCACTCCTTCGCGGCGGCATTGTTTTTCCCTTGACGGTGGCGGCGTTTTGATTCCTCCAAGGGTGGCTCCGGCAAGCTCTTCCTCCTCCTCCAGCCAAGAACTCTCTCAGGAATTTCGGGGCAGAAGAAAGGGGAATGAATGCTAGGGTTTCCAACTTTTTCCTTTTTATACATCACAGACACGGGTAGGCACACGGCCGTGTTCCTACCCGTGTTCAGGTGACACGGCCGTGTTGCCTGCCGTGTCTACGGCCGTGTTCGTCCCAGAACAACTTTCTGCCGGGTCAGTGTTGCGGCACATGGGTAGAGACACGGCCGTGTCCCGACCCGTGTCCTTGGCACACGGCTAGGGACACGCCCGTGTCCCAATACTCGTGTACCTCTCTGACTGGAAGCCTATTTTTATGAGGCACACGGGTATGGACACGGCCGTGTCCATACCCGTGTCAGCCAGAAATGTCATTTTGCCTTGTTTTCCTCATTTCCCGTACGTCTGCACCTGTTCCCCCCACACCCCCATTGGGCTCACCACAGCCCCCTAGACTCAAACACGCAATCAAGGGGCCTAGCGCGAATTGGGACGTTACATCTAATACACATCTCCCTGCCAAGAAAACAGATCATACAGAAGAGCAGAAACGATTATCACCTTGAGTCACAGAAAAGAAAATGTCCAGAAGTGCAGTGAAAAATAACTCTTAGAAAAATCAGCTGCTCTCATGAGAAGAAGAAAGAACAATCATCACCATCAAGAGTCTTTCTTTCTTTATCTCCCTCTTTGTTTTTAGGGATCTCAAGAACATTCTAATAAGTCAAGGATCTCTGAAAAGCTAAAGGCCTACACCCTTGAACAAAGCTTCCACTCCTGAACCATTCAAGATCTCAGGGGGAGATTTGACAACAACTAAGAATCCACACAGTCTTCTCATTTTGATTTGAGAAAAGAAGACTTACATCACTCTCTCATTCCCACCTCTGTACAGGGTTTTAATTCCCTTCAAAATTATTCTGGTTGCAAGTCACCTTCCAAAAGACTTGAGGTTTAGTTTTTGAGCACCTGATCAAAAGCTCATTGGTGACAGTCACCTGATCAAAACCTGAAGTGAATTCCTACCAAGGGTGGTAGAAGAGTGGATGTACCTAGTTTGGGGAACCACTATAAATTTCTTGTGTTGTCTGGTTGTTCTTTCTTTTTTTGTTCTTGCTGTGGATGTGTTAGTTAGATTTTCTGTGATCTTTGATTTACTTTAATCTGTGATAGTAAGATACAGCTGTTAAAGGTAAAGATAGTATACTAGTAAAGAAGAAAATTTTAATAACACACATACATACTCTATTCACCCCCCCCCCCCTCTAGAGTATATCAGATCTAACCCTAACTTTCAATTAGTATCAGAGGAGGTTCTTTTGGTTGTACAAGCTAACCCTTGAACCAAAGATCCCAAGTTAGATATGTTCTCTTACATCTTCTAGATCTATACAGCATGGCACAGAACAAAGAGTATGCAAGCACCAGACCTCCAGTGTGTAACTTGTCCAAGTTCACACTCTGGAAGGCAAGAATTAGACAGTATATGAATTGTATTGATGAGGATATTTTTAATTCCATCTTAACAGGACCACCAGCTCCAGTGCCTTCAACCCCATCAACTTCAACAGACACTAGTGCAGTTCCACCCCCTAGATGGACAGATGCACAGAAAAAGGCAAAGATAGCTGATGCCAGAGCCATGAACATATTAGCTCAAACAATGTCAGATGAGATATTTCAAAAGGTTGCTGAGTGGTCATCAGCCAAGGCCATTTGGGACTCCCTTAACCAGATGGTGGCTGGATCAATAGATAAGAAGAAGGATAGAAGATCCAACCTCATCACTCAATAAGAAAACTTCAAAAAGGATGAAGCTCAAACAGTGGAAGTGATGTACAACATACTCAGCTCCATTATCAGTGAGCTGAGGACTCTAGATAAGGAATTCCATTTGACTGAAGTGAATGGCAAGATCCTCATTTGCTTCCCCAGCACATGGGACTCAAGAATCTGGCCAATCAGAGAAGCCAGAAGCACAACAGAGATCCCAACTGAAGATCTACTAGGAAAGCTAAAGTCCTATGAGCAGCTGATAAAATCAAGGGAAGCAGTAACTGAAGTCAAGACTCAAACACCAACTAGGAAAGAGCACAACATAGCTTTCAAAGCTGCAGAAGACTCTGAAGTCATTCCTGTGAATGAAGAATTGATGAGTATCTTTGCCAAGAGATTCTTTAAGATGGCTAGAAAAGATTTCAGAAGGAAACCATCCAAGTATGAAGACAAGCCAAGATGTGATAAAACACCATCTAAAGAAGTAGCGTGCTTTGGATGCAGGAAACCTGGGCATTTCATCTCTGAGTGCCCAGAAGTTCAGAAGAAGGATAGAAGAAAGGAGGGTGACTCAAGGAAGGGTCACTACAGCAAGCCTTCCTCAAGCAAGTACAAGAGGAAGGACAAGGGCTTTGTTGCTGAGTCATGGAGTGACAATGAAGAAGAGTCAACCTCCTCTAACTCCAGTGATGATGAAGAAGAGCAGAAAGCCAAAGAAGTTTGCCTCATGACTATTAAGGCAGGCTGTAGAAGATAAGATGTTGATGAGTCTAAAGATGAAGAGCTCTTATCAGCTGAGGATCAGATGAAGACCTATCCAGCATATAATCAACACTGGTATCTTGATAGTGGATGCTCCAAGCAAATGACAGGCAGCAAGGACAACTTAATTGACTATAAGTCCAAGCTGGGACCAAAGGTCATCTTTGGTGATTCAAATTGTTGCCAAACAAAGGGCTATGGAAAAATCAGGATTAATGCTGTAACTTTCAAGAAAGTTTCATATGTGAGTGGACTGAAGCACAATCTCATCTCCATAAGCCAACTCTGTGATGAAGGTTATCAGGTATCATTCAACTCTTAATCCTGAACTATTACCTCAAGAGAAAACAAACCAGTTTTAATTGGCAGTAGATAATGAAACATATATTTAGTTAATTTCCAGTCCATTACTTCATATATATGTCTGCTTAACTTAGTTAGTAGTCAGAATGACTTATGACATAAGAGATTAGGACATGTAAATCTGAAAAACATTGCTAGGTTATCTAAGGACAACCCTTTGAGAGGCTTACCTTCTGGCCCCTACAAGAAGGAAGGTCTCTGTAAGGCTTGTCAACTAGGCAAGCAAACTAAATCTAGTTTTAAATCCATTAATAAGATTGATTCACCTAGGATTTTATTCTTACTACATATGGACCTTTTTGGACCTATTGTTGTACAAAGCCTAGGAGGGAAGTCTTATACCTTAGTGGTTGTAGATGACTTCTCCAGATTCACTTGGGTTTTCTTTTTGAGAGCAAAGTAAGATACTTTTCAAGTTCTTACAGATTTTCTCAAGAACATATAGATTGAGTATTCTACTCAAGTTGCATTGATCAGAAGTGATCTTGACACTGAGTTTGAGTCTCTTCTTATACTAGAGTTCTGTAGGAAATAAGGTATAAGACACTGCTTCTCAGCTCCTAGAACTCCTTAACAAAATGGGGTAACTGAAAGGAAAAATTGAACACTCATTGAAGCTGCAGGCACATTACTTGCAGATGCTTACATGCCCCTATCCTACTGGGCAGAGGAAGTGAGCACAACAAACTATGTCCTGAACAGAAGCTTGATACACAAACTAAAACATAAGACCCCCTATGAGTTGCTCAAAGTGAAGAAACCAATAATTAACTATTTTAAAGTTTTTGGTTGTGTATGCTATATTCATAATAATAACAAAAAGCACATTAGAAAGTTTGAAGCAAAGACTGCAGTGGGAATTTTTCTAGGATATTCCTAAGTAAGCAAAGCTTATAGGGTTTTTAATAAATGCACATTGAAAATAGAAGAATCCATGCATGTTATATTTGATGAGACTAACATGTTTTACAAGGAGAAAGAAATTTCTACCAGAAACCTCCTGTAGGTAAACAACTTGTGTGAGAAATTGGATGAATTGAAATTTACATCCAGTCTCCTCAACAAGCCAATGAAGAAAGTGATGAAGAAAATCTAGATGCAGTTGAACCCTCCACAACAGTAGAAGTAATTCCAAAAGAGGAAATCTTCCAAAATGTTGTTGCTGAACTAACTCCACCCACTGATCTTGTCACACTGAGGGATCATCCCAGATCCCAAGTGATTGGAGACATAACAGTAGGTGTATAGACAAGGCATCAACTTACCCAGGACTTGATGCATGCCTGTTTCCTCTCTCAAATTGAGCCTCAGTCCATATCTGATGCAGAGCAAGATCCCCACTGGATCATTGCAATACAAGAAGAGCTCAATCAGTTTGAGAGATGTAGGGTTTGGGATTTGGTTCCAAGACCAAAAGACTACCCAGTCATTGGAACCAAATGGGTATTCAGAAATAAGCTTGATGCCTAAGGTGTGATTGTGAGGAATAAGGCTAGGCTTGTTCCTCAAGGATATAGACAAGAGGAAGGGATTGACTATGATCAAACCTTTGCTCCAGTTGTCAGGCTAGAAGCAATAAGGATATTTCTTGCCTATGCTTCATTCAAAAAGTTCAAAGTCTAAAATGGATGTGAAGAGTGCCTTCTTGAATGGGGAACTTAAAAATAGGTTTATGTTGAACAGCCTCCAGGTTTTATTTCTCCAACTCATCCCTCTTTTGTGTTTAAGTTGCACAAGGCTCTCTATGGTTTAAAGAAAGCTCCAAGAGCTTTGTATGAGACCTTAGCCAGCTTTCTATTATAGCATGGTTTTTCAAGAGGCATTGTTGATCGGACCTTGTTTACCAAATTGCATCATGATAAAATACTGTTAGTACAAATATATGTAGATGATATAATATTTGGCTCTACTGAGCCCAAATTATGCAAGAGATTTTTTGAACTAATGCATTCAAGATTTGAGATGAGTAGCATGGGTGAGCTCTCCTACTTTCTTGGTCTGCAAGTGAAGCAGCTCCCTAATGGCATCTTCATTTCCCAGTCTAAATATGCAAAAGAGCTCATAAAAAAGTTTGGGATGGCTGATGCCTCAGCAAAGAAAATACACATGCCTATAAATGCTGTACTAGACTCTGATGCACATGGGAAACCTATGGATCAGAAACTATATAGGGGAATTGCTGGATCCCTACTATACCTTACAGCAAGCAGACCTAATATTATGTTTGTTACATGCCTTTGTGCTAGGTTCCAGGTGAACCCTAAAGATTCTCATCTTGTTTTTCTAAAAAGAATTTTGAGATATATAAAGGGTTGTCCAAGTCTAGGTCTCTGGTATCCTACTGAGTCAGAGTTTGAGTTGACTGGATACTCAGATGATGAATTTGCTGGATGCAGAGTGGACAGAAAAAGTACTTCAGGAACTTGTAAGTTCCTTGGTATGAGATTAGTGTCTTGGTTTTGCAAGAAGCAGTCATCTGTGTCTACATCAACTGCTGAAGCAGAATATATTGCAGCTGGCAGTTGCTGTTTCCAAATGCTGTGTTTTCAAAACCAACTACTGGACTACGGTCTCAACTTAAATAATTAAACATTACTATGTGATAACACAAGTGTTATAGTCATAGCACAAAATCCAGTTCATCACAGCAGAACTAAGCATATAGAAATTAGGCATCATTTCATTAGAGAGTTTGTAGACAAAAATATAATTAACCTTGTTTATATCTACACTGATTTACAAAGAGCTGATATCTTCAACCAACCTCTGGATGAAAGAAATCATGTGTTCTTCATAAATCCGCTTGGAATGATAAATGGAGAAGAATTAGTTTAATTTTTGTATGCACTCAACAAAGTTTTCAAAGTTCGTCGAACGGAGATCGACGAACTGGGAGAAGTTTGTGAGATATTCGTCGAACGGAGATCGATGAACTCTCTGTCTGTGAAGTTAGTTTCGTCGAACTGTGGTCGACAGAACTACTTCAGAAAACGTTCGTCGAACAAAGATCAACGAAATGTCTTCAACCCTTCAGACTGAGATCGACGAATCATTTAAGTCCAAATTTATTTGTCGACCTCAGATCGAAGATTTATTCATTTTTCGTGGAACGAAGTCTTTCGGTTCATATTCAGGAAAACACTATATTTCGGTTTTCTTCGACCTCCGTCCCGCGCTTTCAATTCTCTTGCACTTGATTTTCGTTTTCTCTCTTGCAGGTGCATTCATGGCGATTCCATCAGACGCTCTTGCGGAAATGAAATTTAACACAAGATTCGACATGGATTTTGACTCATTCCAGCATTCAGATCTGATATTTCTTCCCATCCTACAACTAATAGAAGAGCAACAACTGAAACAACTACTAACCATGAGAATCAAACTACCCAGCACAGAAATCAGAGAATGGGTGTACACGGCTACCGTTAATGATAACAAGATTACCGACAACATCGCGGGTAACGAAATCTCTCTTACCCCTGATATTCTTAATGAATTGTTTGGATTGAAAAATGGTGAGGAAGAGTTAGAAATTGATTCAGAAGAGTCTGATATAATGCTAAACACAATTGGGTACTCTGGGGATAACCCTAATAAACTACTGAAGAAACACCTATCCGCCGATTTCAAATTTCTCGCAGATATAGTTAGGAAAATCTTGTTGGGTGTCAAAACCCCCATTTTCTAAAAATTTAGGAATTATCAGAGTATGAGAAAACACACATCATGATGCCACGTCGAGCAGGGGATAACTGTTGACGCTCATGCAAAACAATCTACTTTACTTTATGAAAGAAATTTATGAGTTTAATGATTAGAAAATAAGTTATATTTTAGAGGCCGTATCCCTCGGCTCGGTGGATCAAATACTCCACAGTTAAAAACTATACTTATACGCTGCGGAAAAATATTTTTTTCTGGATTGACATCCTAAGGAGTGCATAAGTGCCCCAAGAGGACAGCTTATGCTATGCAAGACTCTATATTTAATTTATATTATATAAAAGAAAACGATCTTTATACGTGGTTTGGAAAATAGTGATTTAGTTTTATAAAATATGATGATCATGAGCCATACTTATAGTAATAGTTGTAGTTTTAAAATAAATAGCAAGCTAGCATAAATCCTCCCCAGAGCAAGTAGACTATCTCCAGAAAGTGGTAGCAGCAAAAGTAATATATCTAGTACAAAGGTAAAAACTACCAGTGGGCGCCAACAAACTGACACGAACCCACTAGCAAATATGTATGTTTGTAAGAAAAGTGCAGAAAACTACCTCACTAAACAAATCCAGAAGGATCTCCAAAGTCCAAGAGACCACCAGCAACACCACCGCAACCTAGCCACCAAACTGGCTACTTCTCAGAACCCGAGGCATTCAAAAGAAGAAAGAATACCTCAGCAAGCA
This sequence comes from Platanthera zijinensis, assembly GCA_039513925.1. NCBI lineage: Eukaryota > Viridiplantae > Streptophyta > Magnoliopsida > Asparagales > Orchidaceae > Platanthera > Platanthera zijinensis. Next base: position 100,291,006 of record CM077093.1, read on the forward strand.
AAACAAGGAAAAACTGCATGAAAGTGTCAACCAGATGATAAATGAAAGAGGAAAAACAAAGCAGTAAAAGGTCACAACTGCCCAAGGCAAGACAAAAAGAAATGCACCAGTTGCGAGGAAACAGCATCAACCCTGCCCAGAAACTACTTCCTGCAGAGTCTACTAAGCTACCAAGAGCCCAAAGTGCTGCAATCTACCAAGGAAGAAACATCTAACACCCTAAGCTGTGGGAGATGGTAGTAGCAAAACAAACAACATGGATCCGGGTCGGAGGAAAACTCAGTCCCCCAATCACCATTTCTAAGCCAACAAGCACAAGGGTCTATATGTGAAAGCACTAGGGACCTTCAACCCCCTTGCCCAGCCCGTACCTAGAGCAAGATAGAAGAAAAAGGTTGGCCACAGCTAAATTACACAACACCTTCCCCATGAAGAGCTTCAAACCACCACTACTAACCACGACCCACGATTCGGCCTTTAGGAAAGAAAAACATGGCTGACAAGGAAACTCAAAACATAAACAAGGAATTCACTCGGGAACGAAAATCGAGGTAGTGAAAAAGTGTTGAAATGACTCAATACGGATTGGCGTTGAGTGGGACCCACTCTACGCCTAACCAGACCTTGGCGTTGAGTGAGTTAGCCTCACTTAGCGCCATAACAGCCATGGCATTGAGTGAGGTTAACTCACTCAATGCCCCCAGAAGAACAACACTGGCGTTGAGTGAGCTAGCCTCACTAAATGCCAAAAGAGGCATGGCGTTGAGTGAGGTTTACTCACACAACGCCTCCCTCAGGAATACTCTGGCGTTGAGTGAGCTAACCTCACTCAATGCCAAAATAGCAATGGCGTTGAGTGAGGTACACTCACTCAATTCCCTGGTACTTAACCACACTCAGAGGAAGTGGCGTTGAGTGAGCTGACCTCACTCTACGCAAAAACAGCAATGGCATTCAGTGAAGCTCACTCACTCAACGCCCTTACACTTAGCCGCAAGAGAAAACTGCGGCATTGAGTGAGTCCACCTCACTCAACGCCAAAACAGCAATGGCGTTGAGTGAGGTCGTCTCACTCAACGCCAGAAGTCCTGGCCGCAAAGAAGGGCTGTGGCATTGAGATAGTCTACCTCACTGAACGCCAAAGCAGAAATGGCGTTGAGTGAGGTCAACTCACTCAACACAATGGTACTTTGCTGCAAACTTGCCTTTGGCGTTGAGTGAGGCTACCTCACTCAACGCCAAACCAGGAATGGCGTTGAGTTAGGTCAACTCATTCAACGCCAACGTACTTAGCCTCAGAAAAGGCTATGGCGTTGAGTGAGCACACCTCACTCAATGCCAAAGTACATGGCTGTACAGAAGCGACGGCGTTGAGTGAGTCCACCTCACTCAACGCCAAAACTGAAATCACGTTGAGTGAGGTCGACTCACTCAACACCAAAACACTTAGATTCTCAGGAAACCGCGGCATTGAGTGAGCTTGGCTCACTCAACGCCAAAACAGAAATGGCTTTGAGTGAGGTCGACTCACTCAACGCCAAAGCACTTAGCCGCTAACAGGGGCTGCAGCGTTGAGTTAGTCCACCTTACTCAACGCCCTAGTACTTAGCAGAATTATGACTGGCTACAGCTGCGGCGTTGAGTGTATGCACCACACTCAACGCCAAACCCGCAAAGGCTTTGAGTGTGTGCACCACACTCAACGCTGGCCAGACAGAAACCCAAAAAAATTCTTCCTAACAAACACAGCAGGCACCCCCTCCTCTCACTCTCTTACGGCTTCACCTGTGAGAGGTCTAAGTTGTTAGCCTAAATCACCTAGAGGGGGGTGAATAGGTGAGTTGCGTGTCAAATGCGGAATTAAAAACTAACACAGCAAATATCAAGCAATCACAGAAGACAAGAGATTTATAGTGGTTCCCCAATCTTGGGTACGTCCACTTTCCTCACCGATCTAGCAAATTACTAGACTCGGCTACTCCACTATCTCGGATTGAAAACAATCCTACACCTCGGAACCACGTTCCTACAAATCTCGATCCCAAAACGGATCTACAAAAACTCGGAAGACAAAACTTCCTACAAGTCTCGGAGAAGAATCTCCTACAATGAAATTTGGTTTGAAAATAAAAATCAAAACAACAATCTCAGATCTGGATCTGTCTTCTTCTTTAGGAACTTTGGCTTGATCAGAGAATGTAGAAGTCGACTAGAGAAATATCCACGAATCTGAGATCTAGAACCACCTCGATCAAGAAAGTAGATCTGGAATCTTCAAGGCTTGGCAAGATCGAGTGATTCTCTTTCTTCTGGATCGCTGGAGAAAAGATCGATGAAAACGAAGGTGGCGATCCAAACTTTTCTTCTTCTTCCGTGAACGGCAATGGCGGCGGCGTGAGATTAGGGTTCACGGAATTTCTCTTTCTTAAAAAGAATATTTCTGTAATAACGATTGAAAAGTCATTTCTGAAAAGACCTATTTATAGGTGGGTTCCAACGGTCATAACGTTGATTAATGATGACACGTGGACCAATCAGAATTGACAGATTCAAAGTACTTATGATGAAAAAAGGACTTAGAATAATTCTGGAGAAGTGACTGCGATACTCGAGTAATAGAGGATATACACGAGTATGGAGAGATGGATTACTCGAGTAGCAAGAGGCAGTATACTCGAGTATAGAAAGAGAGAATTACAGGAGAGAAGAATGAATTACTCGAGTATCAAAAATGGTATACTCGAGTATCAGAAGTGTATACTCGAGTAATAGAAAAGTATACTCGAGTATCAAGACGATATACTCGAGTATCAAAAAGGCTAAACTCGAGTATAGAAAATATAACTGAGAAATGTTTATATCAGAGTCAATTACTCGAGTATGGAAGAAATTACTCGAGTATCAGAAGATATACTCGAGTATCAACAGACTTACTCGAGTATCAGAAAACACTTACTCGAGTATAGACAGACTTACTCGAGTATCAGAAGATATACTCGAGTATCAACAGACTTACTCGAGTATCAGAAAATACTTACTCGAGTATAGACAGACTTACTCGAGTATCAGAAGATATACTCGAGTATCAACAGACTTACTCGAGTATCAGAAAATACTTACTCGAGTATAAACATACTTACTCGAGTATCAGAGGATATACTCGAGTATCAACAGACTTACTCGAGTATCAGAAAATACTTACTCGAGTATAAACATACTTACTCGAGTATCAGAAGATATACTCGAGTATCAACAGACTTACTCGAGTATCAGAAAATACTTACTCGTGTATTACAAGGAAATACTCGAGTATAAAGGACTTAGGAAAATTCTAAGAGGAAATTTGCTCCAATGCTTCTGTCCATCAATCCAAGTGCATGAAGGAAGTGTATCCCAATAGAGAGGCTATACATGGGCCAACACTTTGGATCACACAATGAGGGATTACATTGTATGGTCCTGTGTTTGGTGACCCATTATAGACTGACATTGGTCTACACTTGGCAATTAGAACCTGCACACATACAACTTAAACACAGCATCAAATACACCTTAATTCATCTTAGTTCAAGGTCTGACCTCCTACAAATCTGAGGTATTGTGGAGACAAATCCCAACAATCTCCCCCTATTTGTAGATGTCAGCACTCTCTATACTAAGGTGAATTGCTTAAGAGTAAAAGAACAGCAAGCATATAACAGGAGAATAAGCTTAACTAAAGCAGAGTAAACAAAATATGGCCATAATCAGAATTAAAGATATATATATATATAAGGCAATGTTTTTAAAGCACATAAGCAAAATAGTCCAATTCCACTTTCTCAGATCCACTCATGAAGGAGCATCCTTGTGCATCCTTTCCCTTTTGAGCTGTTGCCTCTCCAGGTAGCTGTAAGGCTTTGGGAAATAGGTCCTGGGCCTGGGAGGAGCAGCAGGGTTGTTGTGTCCCCAGTTTCTGTCATGGAGTCTGATTTTGATCTGAGAGGCTTCATATGCTTTCCACTCTGAGTAGCTGTAATGATTGTCTCTGTTTTCACCAAGATCTGTCACTAATTTCAGGGTATCAAGAATAAGGGATTTGGAGGTTGGACTCCACACCTCTGAGTGAACAATTGCTGGATCTCTTCTGGGTTCAGAACGACTTGCAGAAGCACCTTCACCATACTTTCTTTTCCTTTTAGATGGACCTTGAGAACTGGAAACAAAATCATCTTGCCACATGTCAGAGTAGTTAAGAGGAGGCTCAGTCAGATCACCTTCAGGTCTAGGAGAGAAGACTGGCACACCACTTTCTGGAATGGTAGCTTGGACAGGAGCATCTGCAGAGGGTTGCTCTTCAAGAGGATTTAGGTGATGAGGAATGATGGCTGGGTTGAGCTGAGCATTGGGGAAGTTCATGTTATGCAGCCACACAGCAGTATCATAGGTATAAAACTTTACAGATTGTAGTTGAGAGAGAATGTCTGCTTTCATTTCCTTTACAATTCCATCCACTGTTGTTTGAGCCTGTTTGGAGAGAGTTTCAACTTGTTCCTTTACAGCTATTTGAGCTTGCTCATGAAGTTTGTCCACTTGTTCTTTTACAACTTTCTCCCCCTTGCTGATATCTATGTTTAGCTTTGCAATGGCTTCATCTTTGAAGGTGCCCACCTCATTACACACTTTCACAACATTCATTTCAGCTCTCTCATCTAGCTTGAGCTGGTTATGAGCTACTGTCTCAGCCTGATTTCTTAGTTCACCAATGCTTGTAATGGTGTGGTCTATGGCTTTGCCTCCAATTTGGAACAACCTTCTTAACTCATCAGTATTTGCTTGAATCTCAGCAAAGCCTCTGCTCATCTCTTTTTCTAGAGCAGAGACCTTGGATGTTACTGATTGCAGAGAGGCATCAAAGTAATCTCTCTGTTCTTTTAGCATAAGCTCTATCTTGCTAATAATATCTGAGGATGAAGAGGAGGGAGCTGAGGTTTGTTCAGGAGCTGAAGCAGCAGGAGCAAGGGCAGAAGCAGAAGCAGAAGCAGTCCAGGGAGGGATTTCTGAGATCACCACTGAGCTGACTGCTCTCTTGAATGGAACTGTGTCAACATCTTCTTCTGAGGGTAGGAGAGAGGGCATGGAGAAGTCCAAGTTCTTCAGAGGTGCCTCCACAGGATCTGGAGACATCTCATCATCAGACAGGAGAATATGAGCTGATTTACTAGGCTCACTCTCAGGAGAATGGACTGGAGATCTTGCAGGAGATGGAGCTGGAGTTCTTGCAGGAGACTGAACTGGAGACTTAGCAGCTGAGTCATTTTGGAAGAGAGGGGCATCTGAGCTGAGCTCATCAATGAATTTGTTGATATCCTCAGCTGTAGACAAAAGGGCTGCTGAGTCTGGAATCTCTGAGTCTGCATTTGCTGATTGAACATCTGCTGGAGGAGGAGAGATTGGAGGAGTAGGAATTCTTACTTCTTCTGTTTCTGGAATTACTGATTGTGAAGAGACCTGATTCTGAGGTAGAGAAGAGGCAGGCTCCCCCTCAATTGCTGCACCCAGAGTGTCAGCAATTTGATGTTGAGGAGGAGATGGGGTCCTGATGACAGCTTGCTGTCTGGAGGTTTGGGCAGGGTTCATGATCTTGAGGTCATACCTCTGAATGGATGATATTGAGACTTTCTTCATGTGGTGTAGAGGAGTCCCTTTAGAGAAGTCAAATACTGTAGGATTTATCTCATGGAGGAGGAGGGAGATAATCCTGGCAAAGCTGGGATGTTTGACGCTTTCTTTGATCTTATCTAGTATCATCATTCCAAACTGAAACTTCTTCCTGCAGACAATAGCTTGCATAACATCAAAAAGATTTTGTGATACATCTCGAATGGAGTAAGTCTTGCACCAGAGGATTTTGGCAATGATGTCAACTAGAAACTTCCCTTCCGGATTGAACAGAGAGTGGTTCAGGGTTTCACCTCCACCTTCTGGATCTCGACCACAGAATAAGGAGGTGCGGTCGGCATCTGCCTTGTCTAAATCATCTTCTTCGTCGACCACTGGCATCCGAAGCAGAGTGGCGACAGAGGTTTTATCTAACCGAACATCAACTCCCCTTACCTTTGATTTCAGAACTGTACCATTGTGCCTAATCTTCAAGTTTTTGTAGAACTCTTCAACATCAGAAAGCAAAAGGCGGCAAGGTTCTTGAAGAACGAAGGTTAATCCGGCCGTATCCAGGAGAATCAGAAGGTTCTTGAAATCATCGGAGATATCTTCTATGCCATCAGTCACTAATTCCGAGCCGATTCCAAACTTGGAGGAGGGAGGAGCCATCAGCGATTCTGCAATGAGGAAGACGGAAATCTGCGGCGACGGAATATGAAGAACAGGGTTTCGGGAATACGAACAGCCGGCGGCTACTCGAGTGAATGAGAAGTGGAAAGGACTTTGTCGTTTTGAATATATATATATAAATAATTCTAATTAGGTTTAAAAACGAATTAAGTAAAAGACATACCTGAAGAGGCGGCAATTTAGTTGTGCGAATAGAGAGTTTGAAAAAATTCCAGAGAAATCCGATTACACGAGAGAAGTTTACGGCATACACGAGTAATCCTTAACGTATACTCGAGTATGGACTGAGTATACACGAGTATTAAGTCTAGACGGATTTTTCCATACTCGAGTATAAGAAATTTATACTCGAGTATCAATCTGATTACTCGAGTATATGAAGTTCAATACACGAGTATTAAATTCTGAAGACTTTTCATACTCGAGTATAAGGAGTGCATACACGAGTATTGATTTGATTACTCGAGTATATTTGTCTTGTTACTCGAGTATTCACTATTTCACTCGTGTAAATGTAACTATTCTCGAGTCTCAAATTTCTTGAAGGAATTTTCACTAAACAAAAGAAAAACAATGTACCTCAGAGTATCCAACATGTCTGACCTCTTCTAAATTTCTGAGTCCATCATTGGTCTTCTTTGTTAAGCAGTCCAAGCTCAGTTTTGAAGAATGAAAACTTGGACTCATCCAGCGGCTTGGTGAAGATATCTGCAACTTGCCTGTCTGTGGAGACATACTGTAGATCTATATCTCCATTTTCCACATGCTCCCGGATGAAATGGTAGCGAAGCTCTATGTGCTTGGTCCTGCTGTGGGAGACTGGGTTGTTGGCTATTGCAATTGCGCTGGAAGAGTCACAGAACAGTGGAATGTTCTGGAACTTCATGTTGTAATCTTCAAACTGATTCTTGATCCACAAAAGCTGTGCACAACAGCTCCCTGCAGAGATGTACTCTGATTCAGCCGTTGAGATGGCTACACAGTTTTGCTTCTTACTGCTCCAGGAAATGAGTCTCCTTCCGAGGAATTGGCAAGTCCCGGAGGTGCTTTTCCTGTCGTCTTTGCTTCCTGCAAAATCTGCATCTGAAAATCCAATTAGCTCACTATCATTACTTCTTGGGTACCATGAGCCAAGATTTGGTGTTCCTTTGAGGTATCTCAAGATTCGCTTTGCAGCGATGTAGTGAGATTCCTTAGAGTTCACCTGAAATCTAGCACATACACATGTCGAGAACATGATGTCTGGCCTACTTGCAGTAAGGTAGAGCAAGGACCCAATTATGCTTCTGTACCTGGTTTCATCAAAAGGTTTCCCTTTCTCGTCCTTGTCCAGAGACATAGCTGAGGCCATTGGAGTCCTCATAGAGGTTGCATTCTCCATTCCGAATTTCTTAAGCAGCTCTTTGGTGAACTTGGTCTGAGAAACGAAGATTCCATCCTCAGATTGTTTCACTTGTAGCCCTAAGAAATACTTCAGCTCTCCCATACTGCTCATTTCAAACTTCCCTTGCATAAGTTTAGAAAACTTCTTGCAGAGGTTGTTATCTGTAGAGCCAAAAATGATGTCGTCGACATAGATTTGCACTAGCAAAATCTTGCCTTTTATTTCCCTAAGAAATAATGTCTTGTCTATCTTTCCTCTTGTGAACTTGTTCTCAAGAAGAAAGGTAGACAGCGTCTCATACCAAGCCCGAGGGGCTTGCTTGAGACCATATAGTGCTTTTTGTAATAAATACACATAGTTAGGAAGGGTTGGATCAACAAAACCTGGGGGTTGCTCTACGTACACTTCTTCCTTAATATTACCATTTAGGAAGGCGGACTTCACGTCCATTTGATAGACGGTAAAGCCCTTAAGTGCAGCGTAGGCAAGAAATAACCTGATTGCCTCCAGTCTTGCTACTGGAGCATAAGTTTGGTCGAAGTCGATCCCTTCCTCTTGACGATATCCCTTGGCGACAAGTCTGGCTTTATTCTTTATAATTGTTCCGTCTTCATCCATCTTGTTCCGGTAGACCCACTTTGTCCCGATGACGTTCTTATGCTTGGGTCTAGGAACAAGTGTCCAGACTTTGCATCTTTTGAATTGATTTAATTCTTCTTCCATGGCTAGAATCCAGGATGCGTCGGAGTTGGCTTCCTCAAATTTCTTTGGTTCAACCTGTGAGAGAAAGCTTAAGTGTAAATTCTCGTTAGTTGTACCTCGACGAGTTCTGACACCATCCCGAGGATCTCCTATGATTTGGTCAGCAGGATGATCCTTCAAGTGTCTGAACTCTAAAGTCCTTGCATCTGGGATCTCTTCAGCCACTGGAGTTATATCTTCAGCTGGGATGTCTTCTTCATCTTGATCATCTCCCTCTCCAAAGGTGGTTGTAGAGGGGATCTTGATGAACGTCTCATCTTTATCTTTAATAGGTTCATCCAAGCTGAGTTCTTTCAACTTTGTACCTGCATCTACAATAGGCACACTAGACGAGTTGCTTTGCAACAGACTCGTCTCATCAAATACAAGATGTATCGACTCTTCCACAACCAGAGTTTTTCTATTGAAAACTCTATAGGCCTTACTATGGCTACTGTAACCTACGAAAATACCTTCAAAGCTTTTCTCGCTAAACTTTGTAGTGTGATACTTGCCATTGTTAAGTACGAAGCACTTACAACCAAAGATTCTAAAGTATGAAATGGTTGGTTGCCTGCCTTTTAGAAGTTCGTAAGGAGTCTTATCATGGTCTTTGTTGATGAGTGCTCGATTTTGCACGTGACAAGCGGTGTTGACGGCTTCAGCCCAGAAATACTCCGGAAGTGAGGCATCACTTAACATGGTCCGACAAGCCTCTATGAGTGTTCTGTTCCTTCTCTCAGCTACTCCATTTTGCTGTGGAGTGCGGGGAGAGGAAAACTCATGAAAGATACCTTGACTTTCACAAAATTCTGTCATGGCTCCAGACTTGAATTCCGTTCCATTGTCACTTCTGATTTTGACTACGGAACAGTTGTATTCATTCTGGATTTGCCTGACAAAGTTAGTGAAAATACCGAAGGTATCTGACTTGTGTTTCAGAAAGAACACCCACGCAAAGCGCGAGTAATCATCCACAATAACCAACGTATATTCCTTACCTCCCAAACTTCTAACTTGCAGTGGACCAAACAAGTCCATATGAAGAAGCTGTAAACTTCTATTGGAATCCTTGCCTATTATGCTTTTGAACGAGCTTCTTGTTTGCTTGCCTTTGATACAAGCGTGACAAGGACTGTCTGTAACGCACTTGACCTTGGGTGCATCACGCACTAAGTTTTGAGAGAATAATTTATTAATAGTTTTGAAATTAATATGTGCTAGTCTCTTGTGCCATTGGTCAGCAAGAGATGCACTACTTTTTGCCAAAAGACACACTGGTGTCGAAGAGTCTATACAAATAAAATTTAAACAGAAAATATTTCTGCTTCGAGTGCCTGATAAAATAGTTTCCATATTGTTAACCGACTTTATCAAACACTTGTCAGCATGAAATTCAACTACGTATCCTTTGTCGCATAGTTGGCTTATGCTGATGAGATTGTGTTCCAATCCTTCAACATAGGCTACATTCGAGAAGGATACGCTACCGTTAGAAATCATACCATAGCCTTTAGTGATTCCTCGATCTGAACCTCCAAAGATGACCTTTGGTCCGTCGCAGACTGAGGTGTAGTTTAGTAGTAGGCTCCTTGTCCCGGTCATATGCCGAGAACATCCACTGTCCAAGTACCAGATTGGCATTTTGGTGGCCTTTGGACATACCTGCAATTACAATCATTTAGCCTTAGGAACCCAAACAAGTTTGGGTCCTTGGTCTCGAGTTAGAATACTCCCCCTACGAGTATTAGCCTTATGAGTGGTCACTCTCACGTTGCTAACCTTAGGGGTTGCAGCATTTTCAGGATTGAACCAACAATCACTGGCAAAATGACCAACTTTGCCACAACACCAACAGTTGAACCTGTTGTATCTTTGCCTTGGGTAGTCCTGCCTGACTTTCTGGAATGAAGGTCTAGCAGGAGCCTTACTTTTGGAGGAAGAGGCTTCATGATGATTGCAGTTACATGAGGTCTTCTCCTTCATAGGCTTTTCTACAATGGGTTTTACTTTTGGTGTCTTTTTGAAATTATGACCATGAGCATAAGGTCCATAGCTTTGAAGCTGAATCTCCTCATAAGGTGCCTTGAAGACACTCTCGCCAAAGTTACGAGGACGAGTCCAACCTTGGTATCTTGACTTAGGCTTCTCAGGGATCGGCCTAGAAAAGTGTCCATAGGTGGACTCATAATCGAGTTCGTTCGTGGGAAAGATAACTTTCTTGAACACAACAGGTTCCAAGGGAGCTTTCCCTTTTTCCTCAGCTAGAGCCTTCCGGGCAGCTTTATTCTTCCTCTTGGCCTTGTTTCTCCTAGAGGATTTACTAGAAGATCCAATGTGGCCTAAACCAGCACCCTTGGCCTTAGCAGAGAATTCAGCAACGATTGGAAGAACTGTCTTAGGCTTAGAGAAACTCTCAACAAGCTTCTTTTCAGCCTCGAGTTGTTTTTCCAGTTCTTTGATGATTTCCTCTTTAAGGTCGAGGTGCTTGAGAGCTTTATTGTATTCCTCCATAGCTTCATTTAGGTTCTCTTGAAGAGAGTTAGTCCTATTGACTTCTTCTCTCAAGTTGCTCTCACTAGCCTGTAGAGAATTGATCTCTTTGGCTTGACTTCTCACCATTCTACGACATTTCTCGTAAGCGGTGAGTAGTTCCTTATACTGTCCCATGAGTTCAGATTCATCTTCAGAGGAATATCCCTCTTGCTCATTGTCATTTTCAGAATCAGAGAGAGGAGTGTGAGATTTTACCTCCCCAGTAAACTGGGGGACTTGTTCATCATCCGAATGAGCCATGAGCCCAAAGTAAGCTTCCTCTTCTTCACTCGACTCAGATGAGTCAGAGTCGCTGAGAGTTTTGCTCTTCTTGGCTACTAGGCTTCTCTCTGTCCTCTTCTTGGGGTGTGAGGATTTCTTTTCCTCTCTTCTTCCACCCTCTTTCTTTTTGTGAGGGCAATCGGCGATGACGTGACCTGGCTTATTGCAACAGTAACAAATGATGTCAGTAGAAACCTGTTTGTTCGGTTTAGGATTATACCTGTCATGGCTACTTGAGCCTTTCTTCCGATGATCACTGTCATGTCGTGATCTTCTATATGAGGCATCCTTGCCTCTCCATTGCTTCTTCTTGTTCAAGAATTTCTTGAACTGCCTTGAGAGTAGGGAGAACTCTCCATCAGATAGTTCTGAGCCAGATGAGCTAGGCTCAGATGATTCTTCTTCATCAGCTTCAGGAACTGGGGCAGGAGAGCTAGCCTTTATCTTCCTTGAGCTATCTGCCTTTAGAGCGACAGATTTCTCCTTGGATGCAGACCTGCTCGTCTCTTCTTCAGCTTTTCTTGAGTTGATTTGCAGCTCGTAAGACATAAGCTTTCCGAACAGATTCTGCGGGTCTGTCTCAGCTAACCTTCCAAACTCCCGAATGGCACATACCTTATTATCCCATTCCTTGGTTAGGGATCTTAAGAATTTGTCATTGAGTTCCCCGTTGGTGAAGACACGGCCATACACTCTTAGGCCATTTACTATTTTGAAGAAGTTCTCAAAGGTGTCAGCTATGGCTTCCTTATGACCTTGCCGGAAGGCTTCATACTTTTGATTCAGAAGGGATCTCCGATCATCCCTCACTTCTTCTGTACCTTCCATTAGAGTCACAAGGGATTGCCACATCTCCTTGGCAGACTGGCAATGAATTAGATTCTGCAGCATTGAATCGTCGACTGCACTTGCTATAATATTTTTAGCCTTCTTGTCCAGAGAGACAAGTGCAATCTCATCCTTGTCTAGATCCATCAGCTTCTTGGGAACTTGCTTGGTGGGATCTATGGTGGATGCAGTCATAGGAATGTGGGGACCTTCTTCAACAATCATGAAGATCCGGGGATCTACTGCTTCCATGAAGAACTTTACTCTTTCCTTCCACATAGGAAAGTTGTTCTTGGTGCAGATAGGGAGTTTAGCAAAATCCTTGGTCTTACTCATGCTTGATACTTTACAAGAAACAACTTAGAAGGATAAGATCAAGGTGTTAACCTTTTAACGATCAACCTCCCTCTGATACCAATTGAGAGGTCTAAGTTGTTAGCCTAAATCACCTAGAGGGGGGTGAATAGGTGAGTTGCGTGTCAAATGCGGAATTAAAAACTAACACAGCAAATATCAAGCAATCACAGAAGACAAGAGATTTATAGTGGTTCCCCAATCTTGGGTACGTCCACTTTCCTCACCGATCTAGCAAATTACTAGACTCGGCTACTCCACTATCTCGGATTGAAAACAATCCTACACCTCGGAACCACGTTCCTACAAATCTCGATCCCAAAACGGATCTACAAAAACTCGGAAGACAAAACTTCCTACAAGTCTCGGAGAAGAATCTCCTACAATGAAATTTGGTTTGAAAATAAAAATCAAAACAACAATCTCAGATCTGGATCTGTCTTCTTCTTTAGGAACTTTGGCTTGATCAGAGAATGTAGAAGTCGACTAGAGAAATATCCACGAATCTGAGATCTAGAACCACCTCGATCAAGAAAGTAGATCTGGAATCTTCAAGGCTTGGCAAGATCGAGTGATTCTCTTTCTTCTGGATCGCTGGAGAAAAGATCGATGAAAACGAAGGTGGCGATCCAAACTTTTCTTCTTCTTCCGTGAACGGCAATGGCGGCGGCGTGAGATTAGGGTTCACGGAATTTCTCTTTCTTAAAAAGAATATTTCTGTAATAACGATTGAAAAGTCATTTCTGAAAAGACCTATTTATAGGTGGGTTCCAACGGTCATAACGTTGATTAATGATGACACGTGGACCAATCAGAATTGACAGATTCAAAGTACTTATGATGAAAAAAGGACTTAGAATAATTCTGGAGAAGTGACTGCGATACTCGAGTAATAGAGGATATACACGAGTATGGAGAGATGGATTACTCGAGTAGCAAGAGGCAGTATACTCGAGTATAGAAAGAGAGAATTACAGGAGAGAAGAATGAATTACTCGAGTATCAAAAATGGTATACTCGAGTATCAGAAGTGTATACTCGAGTAATAGAAAAGTATACTCGAGTATCAAGACGATATACTCGAGTATCAAAAAGGCTAAACTCGAGTATAGAAAATATAACTGAGAAATGTTTATATCAGAGTCAATTACTCGAGTATGGAAGAAATTACTCGAGTATCAGAAGATATACTCGAGTATCAACAGACTTACTCGAGTATCAGAAAACACTTACTCGAGTATAGACAGACTTACTCGAGTATCAGAAGATATACTCGAGTATCAACAGACTTACTCGAGTATCAGAAAATACTTACTCGAGTATAGACAGACTTACTCGAGTATCAGAAGATATACTCGAGTATCAACAGACTTACTCGAGTATCAGAAAATACTTACTCGAGTATAAACATACTTACTCGAGTATCAGAGGATATACTCGAGTATCAACAGACTTACTCGAGTATCAGAAAATACTTACTCGAGTATAAACATACTTACTCGAGTATCAGAAGATATACTCGAGTATCAACAGACTTACTCGAGTATCAGAAAATACTTACTCGTGTATTACAAGGAAATACTCGAGTATAAAGGACTTAGGAAAATTCTAAGAGGAAATTTGCTCCAATGCTTCTGTCCATCAATCCAAGTGCATGAAGGAAGTGTATCCCAATAGAGAGGCTATACATGGGCCAACACTTTGGATCACACAATGAGGGATTACATTGTATGGTCCTGTGTTTGGTGACCCATTATAGACTGACATTGGTCTACACTTGGCAATTAGAACCTGCACACATACAACTTAAACACAGCATCAAATACACCTTAATTCATCTTAGTTCAAGGTCTGACCTCCTACAAATCTGAGGTATTGTGGAGACAAATCCCAACAACCTGCAAGCCACCAACCAGACAGCAATCTAGAGTTAAACTGAGGGCGTTACGCCGGCGGGTTGAGCACTAACAGCACAAAGAGGGGGGGGGGGGCTCAATAGGAGATCTAAACCCTAATTTCGAAAAGATAAAAGAGAACATGTTTGGCTTCTACCCTAGGGCTAACCGGGAATTTTCAAAATTTCAAGAGAAAAACAAGGGCATGGGCAAGAATACCACTTGCCTCGATTTCCGGCAAAACTTTGACGGCTTCCCCTCCTCTTTACTTGGCACTAGCAGCAGCAGCACCTAAAAGCATACTCCCGCACATTAATGGCGGAAAACAACAAGACCGAAATCCCAAAATCTCCTAAAACTCCACGAAAATTGAATTTCTTACCGTCGAAACGTTGATCTGAGCGAGAGCAAGCCAACACCACTTTCGGAAACGAATTCCGTCCACGAAAGCTCCCGAAATCGCCGGCCGAAGGCTTGGGCAGCCCGTCATTTCCGCCTCTTTTTTCCGCGAACAGGAGCAGCGGTTTTCTGCTTTTGGTCTCGGGAAGAAGGAGGAAGGAGAAGTGGGCCCTCCACTACTTAATAAAGCTTTTATATAAGCTTTAAACGCATCGGTTCAGCAAAACCAAATCCCAACTGCCGGCTCCCTTACAAAATTAAGAGAATTCTAATAGTCTTTACTAATTCTACACCCAAAACGATGCGAAAACCAAACTATCTCGGAATTCGACGAAATTCGCACCGTAGTTAAATACCCACGCTACGAACAAAACGGCGAAGTGGAAATTAACTTTCGACGAACAGAACTTGAGTTATAACCTCCTAAAGCCAAAACACAAGCATCCCCCAAGAGGCCATACCGGGTAACCCAAAACGACTCGGCTTGCTAGGGAGACCTTGCCCATAGGCTACAATATAGGACACTCAGTTCTAAGGAGATAAACCACTCTCCACAAATGGCACAAGCCACGATAACGCGTCACCGTAACGCCAAACGAGAATAAAAATAGTCGCAGAATAATCGGGGGCGTTACAGTCACTCCCCCTAAAAGAAAGTTTCGTCCCGAAACTTTACGCACAACACTTCTACTATAGAAAGAAAAAGTAACAAACAGGAGTTACAAGAGGGGAAACATACCGATCAAATCAGGGAAATAGGTGAGGGTAAGCCTTCCTCATGGCCGACTCTAGCTCCCAAGTTGCGCTCTCAAAATCCTGATTCTTCCATAGAACTTTCACCATCGGAATGGACTTCTTTCGCAGCACCCGTTTCTGAGTATCCAAAATACGGACCGGCACTTAAACAAAAGAGAGGTTGGGCTCCAACTGGGGCACAACATCCAAGACTTTCCCACTACTGCGCACACACTTCCGCAATTGGCTTACATGGAAAACATTATGAACACCTGGGAAGTTTGCTGGCAAATCGAACCTTTAAGCTGACACGCCAATCCGCTCTATAATCTTAAACGGGCCTACATACCTCGGGTCCAATTTCCGATTCTTACCAAACCTCTTTACACCCACCATCAGGGAAACCTTAAGAAACACAAGGTCCCCTACAGAAAACTCCAAGATAGATCTACGCCAATTGGCGTTCTTCTCGTACCTCTCCTGAGCTATACGAAGCTTCTCCCGAATAAGCTTCACTGTGACTTCCATTTCCTCAAGCGCATCAGGACCCAACAAAGGCCTCTCACAAGCCTCAGCCAAAAACAATGGAGTTTTGCAGTGCCTCCCATACAAGGCTTCGAACGGAGCCATCTGCAAGCTCTCCTGATAACTGTTGTTGTATGCAAATTACATAAGTCGCAGCCGCTCATCCCACGTGTAAGACCCCATTTTTTTTCTTTTTAAACCACCGGGGTCTTAGCCCAGAATTACCGCTTTGCGGTGGCACCGACTCACGGGAAGGCAACCACTACAAAACGCCAATTCTGCCGGCCCTTTTCGATCACAAGAGAGAGAAGTAATTGTACATAAAATGTAAACAAGTCCACAGAAACATGTAAATAAAAGTGAAATCATATCCAGTTCATCAATAGATAAAAACAGGAAATAGATAAATGGGCTCGAGCCCAGTACATCAGAGTCCTCGCTACAATTCACTCATCGCGAAAGCTATAAAACCACTAATCACTCACGGAGCTGGTCGCAGGTGCACCGGTGCTAGACTGTCCCACCTCCAAGCGCACCGTACTCCGCTGGTGCTGGTCCCTGGACTACTGGTCCCTGTCTCCCATCCGGAGCTCCTGTAATATTGTGGTTCGAAAACCATTAGTCATAAAGACTAAGCCCTATCATCCCCTACCCCTCCCACCACGGCTCCTAAGCACCGGGCGGAGAGGAGGAAAGGGAAGCTACAAAAGTGGAGAATAATCAAGCAGGTGACAGGGAAGCTAATCTAGTACTTATTTAGAATGAAGTAGGTCTAACAATCCTACGGCAGTAAGTAATAAGGAGAGCAGTTAATAAGTAGCAATTTGTATAAAAAGGCAGCTAGAGAACAGTAAGTAAACAAGCAAGTAAATAAGTATGTAACCTTAACTTATATGAATGCCCATACAAACTTATAAGTTAAGGGATCTTCTGCAAGGCTCCCATCGTATAAAAAGTCCCATACCAATTTATACGTTTGGGTGTCGGTTGTATGCAATTATGAGTGTAGTGATATGCTATGCCATTATTCATGCAAGTGCAACTCACGCACACGACTCTATGCGCACAGACCTTTAGTTCCCCCTGTTCGGGCAGCTAGCTTCACTCCCAGGAACCTCCGTAGTGGCAAACGGAGACAGTGGGTCGGGCCCCCCACTCCTAGGCGGGTATCCACACTACTAGGCCTAGCCCTTCCGTACGCCCCTAGAAGAACACAACCTAGAGTATCCGCGTACTACTGCTGCCTGTACCCACCAGACTTTCATTGGCTAAGTGTCCCACACCGCCGAGTCAACGTACCGATGTCGGTGTGAACGACTATCAGATACTGAAGACCCACAACCTTTATTCTGTACTCCAACCCTCGAGCCCTCGACCCCCCGGACAGTCCCGTCCGTGCATCTTCCTTCAGAGCTACCGTCTGAATGACAACCAACCAATTATTCTACCTTCCTAGCTACCGAGGTGTGTGTATGTGCAACCCTAGTTATACTAGTTGCTCTTTTAATTTTATTATTACTATGGTTTACGTTAGCCCAGGACTGCCCCCGGCATACCCCGTGAAGGGCTCTCAAGGGGCACTAGGAACCAAGACGGCGGCATTACGGCCCGAAGTTCCTTTTCGCAAGGCACTTATTGTTATTGGTTGATCTCCCTTAACCCGATCTCCTTTTAGTTACTTTAGATCTAACCCTAGAGTATTAAGACTCTTCCTCTTCTTCCCGGGATGGACGATCTTCCGTCATTCCCGAACGCCACCTAACCTTAACCGGTCTCACACCCTACTTATCCTGACTTTCAATAATGAACTTAATCGTAGCTTGCACTAACCAACCAGCAACTACCAAAATTCCATTTCCCAAGTTCATTATTACTCTAGTTCAGTTTCCGTGGTTTTACTATATGCAGACCATCCTAAGCTATATGAGGTACACAAGGGGAGGTACTCCAAATTGTCTTCCGAATCTCCTATAATATTTATTGGAGGTCTACCATATCATAACTTATCTAAATCCAGAAACTTATAATTTTCCTAATTAATCTGATATTTATTTTAGTTTTCCCAAGGGGTGGGCCACGGGTCATTTTAAACATGAACTACTTGATCCTCCTAAGTAATGGCTACCCAAAAATCATGGTCATTAAATAACACCATGATAACCTCAAATACAATTTTTTAGAATTTTACAGAAAGCATTCAGCCTCTAATTAATTTATCCTATATAATCTCGTTAATCCTACGTAAAGAAGGAAGTACTGAAATTATTCATCGGAAAATTATAGAAAAATTATTAATCAGTAGTATGATATAGAAAAGATCTTTGTGCAAAGAATCATAATTTTACTAGCTTGTTAAACACCACTAAAGATTTAATCAAATATTCAAGGTAAAACATACTTAATGAATCAAGCCTTAGAATTAAACTTCCGAAAATCCCATAAAAATTAACAGAGATTTAAAATCATAATAAACGTTCTCTGCTTAAATTTCATCAATTTCCAGGAAGTGTGTATTCCATAATAAATTTTCTAAGCAAATCATACAAACTACTAAATCGTTAATGAAGTATCCAAAATAATGATCTTAAAATTCATAGTAAAATATCCAGAGCTTGTACCATCCCTCTAATTCGCTCTACCCAAATTTCATCACTTTTCAATGTGATTTAGTGTCATTTCCTATCTCTACAAGTTTTGTACCTTAAACTAGGGTTAGGTTTTTAGGTATCCCAACAGTCTCCAAATCTACTAAGATTTCATCCAGAAAACTATAATGGCCCTATGGTCCTTTTCAACAAATTTCGGGTCAATCCAAGGTCATTTGACCCCATGACCTTCACAAACCACCAAGATCCATCCTTAGGGTTTGGCCTTTGTTCTTAGGGCAAACTTACCCTGATCCACCTCAAACTCTATGAGGGGGTGCTAGAGAATATTACTAGCCAGTGGTAAAAATCTCAGCCTCTGTTGAGGTGATTTGACCACTCAAATCTCAAAAGTGCACCTTTAACCTAAGACCCCTTATTAGAGCAAAACTTAGGTTTGATCATTTCTAATCCAAACCATCTCCAAATGAGATGAAAAATTATACAGAACCTTATGGTGGACCCAGGGACCACTCACCAAAATTTGGGAGGGTTTGGAAATTATTTAGCCATCTAATTAAATTAAGCTAGGATTATTGAATTTTTCCTAAAAACTATAGAAAAATATTTCCCAAAAATCCTAATTTTTGGATGGTACCTATATATAGGTAATGTTAGGTCACACCCCAAATTTCAAGTCATTGTGATGACTGGATTGGAGTGGGGAATTTTTCTAAAGTCAGGACAACCCTATGGGTAGACCTCACCAAAATGAGTGCTGAGGTCTATCCAGTGGTCCAAAATGCTTGAAACAAATTTTAAAATTCCCTAGACTCCAACAGGTACAATATTGGTGTTGACCATTTTTCCTGTAGGAGCCTCTAGTTATTTTTCCCAAATTATTTAAAGTGATAGATATTTTCATTCAGAAATTGTTTAAAAAAAAATAGAATCTAATTAATGGCACTGTTCATCTTCTTCTACAGACCGAAACCAGAGCCCTGAAAAGTTATTTTCATGTAGCTTTTCCAAAGCTATTTCCCGGCCATCCAGCCATCTCCCTAGCCGGCCACCACCACCACCACCTCTGTTGAGGTGAGGGCTATCATCGGGCGGCGGCACGGCCGCCGGAGAGGCGGTTTTCGGCGAACCCGCCACCATGAAAATTTTGGAAAACCATGGAAACGCTCACCCGATCTGGCTCTTTTGAGCCCGATATCTCTCCTAATGATTTCTAAGATCAATCCGCAGAAGAAGAGGGATGGGAGGACCTTGTTCGCGGGCTGGAGGCGTGTAGAGCGTGGGAAAGCCATTGGCGCGGTGGTGGCGTCGCCGGAAATTCTTCAACAGCAAGGGGGAAATCTGAAACAGTTTGATGGAGAGTGTAACCTTTTCCTCCTTCTCTTAGGAGTCTTTTATAGATCAGCAAGTGGGGAGGGGAAAGGATGAAACGTTCATGGCCATTAATATTTCCCTTAATGACGTTTCAGTTATGACGAAGGCAGTTGAAACGCTGGAGATGAAGAGGTGTTTGCCAGGTGGAGATTTCCTATTGGACCAACATTTCCTTAATTTATTAAATAATCAGAGTAGGAAACGGCCCATAAATACTCCTGGTGTAACTTCCCATAATTAGGATTGATTACAATGTCGGTTACCGAAATTTCCAGTCTGGCTGACGTTTCGGCCTTGGTCACGGGCGTGACACATAGGTCCCGGGCGTGACAGGCCCGGGTGACCAATTCTGGGATCGACGATCGTCAAACTGAGATCGACGATCGTTGAAGGGTGGTCACGCCCATGGTCACGGGCGTGATATGTGGGTTACGGGCGTGACAAACCCGGGTGACCAATTCTGGGTTCGACGACGTCGAACTGAGGTCGACGATCGGCGAATGGTGGTCATGCCCTAGGTCACGGGCGTGACATGGGGGTCACGGGCGTGACAAGCCCGGGTGACCAATTCTGGGTTCGACGACGTCGAACTGAGGTCGACGATCAGCGAAGGGTGGTCACGCCCTAGGTCACGGGCGTGACATGGGGGTCATGGGCGTGACAAGCCCGGGTGACCAATTCTGGGTTCGACGACGTCGAACTGAGGTCGACGATCGGCGAAGGGTGGTCACGCCCTAGGTCACGGGCATGACACATGGGTCACGGGCGTGACAGGCCATGAGGCAAATTCCGCGCCCGACGATCGTCCACCTGAGATCGACGATCGTCGAAGGAGTCACGCCCCAGGTCACGGGCGTGACACCTGGGTCACGGGCGTGACATGGCTGGGTTGAAAATTCTGCGCCCGACGATCGTCTCCCTGAGATCGACGATCGCCGAATGAGTCACTCCCCTAGGTCACGGGCGTGACGGATCGGTCACGGGCGTGACCAACCCGTGACCCGAAATCTCGGTCGATTTATTTCAGTTTTTGGGCTTCCTGGGGTTCTATCACGACCAACCGACTCCTAGGGGTCTAGCCGGAAATGGGATGTTACAAATCCCAATAAACAAAACAAAGATTTCGTCCCCGAAATCAAGGTTAAGCCTACGGGACTCTAATCAGGAAAAGAAGCTTGTAACATCCCATGAGAATTAAAGAAATTACATCTCTACGTTATGTTTGCTTTGTGCGGTTTCAAATCTAAGATTGATTCGCCTAATTAACTTGGTATATACACCCCAATAAACAAAAGATTAGCCCCTATTCTTGAAATTTTTGTTCTATTGGTTTAAAACAAGAAGACAAATTGATTGTCCAGAGGGGTGGTGAGGTATACCTAATGAAAAAGTTCCGGGTATTTTTGCCGCATCAAGTCCTGTGGCTCCCATGTATGCTCCTCCTGCCCATGATTGTTCCACAGAACCTTGACTAACAGAACCTTATTCCGTCACAAGACCCGCACTGCTGTATCGTCAATCCTGATAGGCTCCAAGTTGACTGACCGATCCGAGGCCACCGGGCCATCTGCCGAGGAGATCAGCTGTTTAGGGCGTAGCAGAGCCCTCCGAAGTGAGGAGACGTGGAAGATGTCATGCAATCCCGCTAACTCTGGCGGTAGCTCCAGTCTATAGGCTAAGGGGCCGATCCGCTCCAGGATCCTATAAGGCCCCATATATCTCGGACTGAGCTTCTTACGCCCACGCACCCACGAAACTCCATGCATCAGCCGTATTTTCAAGAAAACTCGGTCCCCCACCTGGAACTCCACTTGACGATGCCTCGCATCGTAGTATTTCTCCTGTCTGCCCTGGGCTTCCAACATCCTGTCCCGGATCAATCTAATCTGAGCATCTGTATCTCCCACAAACTCCGAGCCTAGTGCCTGCGGGTCCTCATCCTGAACCCATGATAGTGGGGTCCTGCACCTCCTTCCATACAATGCCTCTTATGGAGCCATGCCTATGCTGGACTGATGAGCGTTGTTGTACAATAACTCGACCAGTGGCAGCAATCTCTCCCAAGGCTCTCCACGGTCCAAAATACACAGTCGCAACAGATCCTCCAGTGTACGGTTGGTGCGCTCTGTCTGTCCATCGGTCTGAGGGTGAAAAGCTGTGCTGAATGTCAATCGAGAACCCAGATGGGCATGGAATGACCTTCATTCCCTAGATGTAAACCGCCCATCCCGATCTGAAACGATAGTCTTGGGCACCCCATGATAACGCATAAACTGTTCAACGAACCTCCGTACTAATACTCTGACCGGTGTGTCCTTTGCCACTGGAATGAATCTGGCCACCTTTGTTAGTCTGTCCACTATCACCCAGATCGAGTCATTCCCCGCACGGGATCGAGGTAGCCCATGTATGAAGTCCATGGCTATATCCTCAATCTTCCACTCCGGCACCGGAAGCGGCTGCAGCAAGCCTGCCGGGTTCCTACACTCCGCCTTCACGAGCTGGCAGGCCTCGCAATGCGTCACAAAATACGTAATATCTTTCTTCATACCCGGCCAGTACATCGTCCTCTTCAAATCCTTTACCATCTTGGTGATCCCCGGGTGTACAGAATATCGGCTGCAGTGAGCTTCCGTCAAAATGTCCTCCCGGATCCGTCCTCCTGCTGGTATGTAGACTCTGCCCCGGAAACACAGGAGCCCATCCCTCAAAGAGTAATCTCCTGTCGTGCCTTCCTCCAAGGCTCGGAATATCGGCTCAACTTTCTCATCCAGCATCTGCCCATCTCTGATGCGGTCTCGAATGTCATCAGTAGTAGCCATCGACCCCAGGTACTCCATGTACAGCTCCGGGTCATCCTCAGACACTAGCAAAATCTGCATCTCCTCGAATGATCTAACCAACTCCAAGGCCATCAGTTGTGGGCCTACTCCTGTCGTACTCTCTCTCCGACTCAGAGCATCCACGACCACATTCGCCTTCCCCGGGTGGTAGTGCATGGTATACTGATAGTCCGACAGAAACTCCACCCAGCGTCTCTGTCTGATATTTAACTCCTTCTAGGTGTCGACGTACTTCAGATTCTTGTGGTCGGAGAAGATATCGCAATGTACTCCGTAGAGATAGTGTCGCCAGATCTTAAGAGCAAAAATGACCACCCCCATCTCCAAATCGTGCACGGGGTAGTTCTGCTCGTGCTGCTTCAACTGACGGGAGGCATAGGCTATTACGTGCCCATTCTGCATCAGGACAACACCCATCCCCTGATAGGAAGCATCTGTATACACCCGGAATCCCTCCTTCCCTGATGGAAGAGCAAGGATGGGGGCCGAGGTGAGACGATCCTTCAGCTCCTGGAAGGCAGATTCGCATCGTGGCGTCCAAATAAAAGGGGACTCCTTATTCGTCAGAGACGTAAGAGGGAGGGCAATCTGAGAGAACCCCTCTACGAACTTCCGGTAGTAACCGGCCAGTCCCAAGAAACTTCGAACATCCGAGGCCGACTTTAGCGGTGGCCAATCCCGTATTGCCTGGACCTTCGTCGGATCCACTGCCAGACCTGCTCCACTGATGACATGGCCCAGAAAGGCCACCTCCTTTAGCCAGAACTTGCACTTGCTGTACTTGGCATACATCTCATGCTCACGCAGCTTCTCCAGGGTAAAGGCCAGATGTCTCGCGTGCTCCTCCTCCATCCTTGAATAGATAAGGATGTTGTCGATGAACACGATAACGAATACGTCCAGATACTCTTTGAATACCTGATTCATCAGGGTCATGAATGCGGAGGGTGCATTCGTGAGTCCGAACAACATCACTGTAAATTCGTACAAGCCGTATCTGCTGCTGAAGGCCGTCTTCGGGATGTCCTCCTCCCGAATGCGAAGCTGGTAGTACCCTGACGTCAGATCCAGCTTTGAGAACCAATGTACTCCCTCCAGCTGGTCAAATAGCTCGTCTATCCGTGGTAAGGGATAAGTATTCCGGACTGTCAACCTGTTCAGAGCCCGGTAATTAATGCACAGTCGAAGGGTCCCGTCCTTCTTCTTAACGAACAACACGGAGCTCCCCATGGTGAAGAGCTAGGCCGAACGAACCCGGCCTCCACTAACTCCTGAAGCTAGCTCCGAAATTCCACAAACTCCTTTGGGGCCATCCGATAGGGAGCTCTGGATACCGGCTTAGCCCCCGGTATGAGCTGAATCTGGAAGTCCTTCTCTCGGTGTGGGGGTAGCCCTGGTAGCTTCTACGAAAACACGTCTGTGAAGTCCCGCACTACTGGAATATCTGCAATGGAGTCCTTGGCCACGACCGCCTCAAAAAGGACCTAATAAACTTCTTCCCCCTGCAGGTGGGCCTTAGCGGCCTACACAGACGATAGTAAGGTACGGGGTGCTGGTATAATACCTTCGATGACAATGAATGAGTCGTCGTGCCTCACGGTGATCCTCTTCGCCACGCAATCGATCTGGGCATGGTTCCAATACAGCCAAGTCATGCCAAGGATCAGATCGTAATCTGGCATCTTCAGAACCATTGCTGGTGCCTCAAACGCCTTCCCGCCGATCCTCGCTTCCATATTGCAATGAGCAGAGGTCATTATCTCTGATCCATCGGGTAGGCACACCCTCATCATCTTCCCGGTGAATGGCTCCACAGCTGCCAGTCCTTTCACGAAATCCTCCGACACGAACGATTGCGACACACCAGTGTCGAAGTGGGTGTGAGCGGGCTTGCCGCTAACGAAGACTATGCCTGGGGTAATTAAGTGCCTTAGTATTCTTGTTGCAGTTGTCTATACTTAATTTCTAACCAGGTAATGTCTAGAACACTAGTTTATATGATAAAAATTTAAAAGTACTGCCATACCTTTGATAACCTGCTCCGGGTTCCAGGGCTGTGTCAGGTCTAGAGCATACATCTGCTCCCTCTCTGGCCTGCGGCCTCGATCCTGAAATCCTCGTCCTCGGTCCTGTCCTCGTCCGCCAAACTATCGGGGAGGTGGAGCGCCCTGCTGTGTATAACATCCCATTTCTGGCTAGACCCCTAGGAGTCGGTTGGTCGTGACAGAACCCTAGGAAGCCCAAAAATTGAAATAAATCGATCGAGATTTCGGGTCACGGGTTGGTCACGCCCGTGACCGACCCGTCACGCCCGTGACTTTGGGCATGACTACTTCAACGATCGTCGATCTCCGGGAGACGATCGCCGAACTTGCTGTCTGGGCATGTCACGCCCGTGACCAAGGTGTCACGCCCGTGACCTAGGGCGTGACTCCTTCGACGATCACCAATCTCCGTTAGACGATCGTCGAACTTGCAGCCCTGGCATATCATGCACGTGACCAAGGTGTCACGCCCGTGACCTAGGGCGTGACTCCTTCGACGATCGTCGATCTCCGTAAGGAGATCGTCGAAATTGAAACTCGGGCCTGTCACGCCCATGACCTAGGTGTCATGCCCGTGACCTAGGGCGTGACCACCCTTCGACGACCGTCGAGCTCAGTTCGATGATCGTCGACCTCAGAACTCGCCGTTCGGGCATGTCACGCCCGTGACCTAGGTGTCACGCCCGTGACCTAGGGCGTGACCACCCTTCGACGACCGTCGATCTCAGTTCGACGATCGTCGACCTCAAAATTG
This sequence comes from Platanthera zijinensis, assembly GCA_039513925.1. NCBI lineage: Eukaryota > Viridiplantae > Streptophyta > Magnoliopsida > Asparagales > Orchidaceae > Platanthera > Platanthera zijinensis. Next base: position 100,316,639 of record CM077093.1, read on the forward strand.
TCACCCGGGCCTGTCACGCCCGTGACCTATGTGTCACACCCGTGACATTGGCCGAAACGACGGTTCAGGCCCGAAATTATTCTAACACGCGTGGTAATAAATGCTGGTGTGGGAAGTTACACCAGGAGTAATTACGGGATGTTTTTCCTTCTGTAATTATATAATAAAGGAGGAAATGTTGGTCCAATAGGAATCGACCTGACAAACACCTGTTCATCTTCCACCGTTTTCTATTCCTTCACTGTAACTGAAAGGTTATTAAAGGGAGCCTTCATGACCATTAAGGCTTTACCCTTTCACCTCCCACTTGCTGACTTATAAAAGCCCACTTGGAGCAAGAGGAGAAGTTTACACGCACAATCAAACGGATCAGATCTTTGTTCTTGCTGTAGGAGGAGTTCGGCTACGCCACCACTGCGCCATGGCACCCCGTCGTTCATCTTGCCTCCAAACCGCGAACAAGGTCCTCCTCTGCTTCTTCTTTCATGGGTTGATCTTAGGATTCCTAGAAAGGAAGTTCGCGCTCAACGGAGACGGACCCATCTCTCGTTTTCATGGAAAACCATGAAAAACGTATTCTTGAGTTCGCCGGAAACCGCCACCTCCGGCGGCCAAACCACCGCCGACTGATAGCCATCGCCTCAACGGAGGTGGTGGTGGTGGTGGCTGGCCAGGGAGGTGATCGAACTGCCGGCGACGGATCACGGAAAGCTTACAGGAAAAATAGTTTTTCTGAGTTCTGTTTTCGGGTTCATGTAGAAGATGAACAGTAAAATCAATTTTATAATTATTAAACTAAGTATATAATACATAGAGGAAAGATATATTATCTGAGTATATTTTGAGGCTGCGAAATGAGGCACTTAGAGGCCGTTTTAAGAAAAATGACCAGTCACAAAAGTTGTAGCCCTTCGAGTTTCGATTAATTTAAAATCTGTTTCATCTCGTTTGGGTAAGCGGTTCGGCCGCAGCACCCGTTTTAGTGGGGGCTGCACCTAGAGTTGGGCAGAAATTAAAATAGATGCCCACTCTTCGTCCCTTGTCCAAATGACCTGAAATTTGGGCAGGGGGTTAACCTTAGCTATACCTAACGGTAGACCAAATATGGGAATTCTTGGAGATACTTTTGCCTAAAGTTTTTGTAAAATTTTAATAAATATTATAAAATTAATTAGGAGATAAAATTAAGTCCAAACTCCCCAAATTTTGGGTGGTGGTCCCTGGCATCAATGTTAAGATCTGTTCAAAATTTCAACTCAATTGGTCGAACTTTGAATAGGGAAGTATCAAGTCCTAGATAGGTCTTGGTGAGGGATACTTTGGGAAAAAGTACGATTGGAAATGGAGTGGACAAATCTCCTCAAAAGAGGCTGATGTTGTGGCCACTGATTTACTGAGTCTATGTCTACCCTCTTGGGTAACATGGTGTGGATTAGGGTGGATTTTACCCTAAGAGATTGGCTCAAGTCCAGTGGGTGGGAGTTTGAGTTTTGTGAAGGACATAGGAGCAAATGCTCTTGTATGCCCTTGAAATTTGGAGCAGAGGGGGATTATATGATGAAAACCCTCTGGTTGAAATAGTGAAGGAATTGGAGGTAATTAGGTACCTCGAAAGCTGAGATTTTTGATTAGGATAAAAATGTAATTTAGTTATTTTAAGCACTAAATCTAATCCAAAAATTACGAAACTCGGGAGCAGGGAGTTTTAGAATGTTTTAGACTTATGATAATTTTCCTGGAATTTTATGATTAATAAATATTATACTTCATGTGTTAAATGATTATTAGCCCGATTTGTTGTTTCAATTATTTGGAAGTTTTAAATTAATTATAATCAGTTAAAATTCTGGATTTAGATCTTGACTAGTAAAACATTGATCCCTGAATTTTTATAGAATTTTATGTTGAGAAATTTTAGAGGTTCATTCACAATGTTTTAATATGGGCTTTTGAGCATAAAAATAAATTAGGGCTTGTACAATTGCTGGAAAATTATGATAGTTGGAACTTAAGTTTTTTAGGCCCTTTTATATCACTGGGAATTATTTGGGAATTTTTAGAGTTATTGTTATAGCACTTCATTCACAAAGCATGTTAGATTGTAATTTAGTATTTGATTTATTATGATTTAATTACCAGCAAGAAAATTATGGGATTCTGTCAAAGTTATTTTCATGATAAAACCAGCACCCTGTATTTTATTTGAATTATTTGGAGGAAAATTAAGGTAGTTTATTCATCAAGCTTGAAATAACTGAAATAATGATTAAATAAGTTTAGGCCCTTGAAAATCATTGTAAAACTATCAAACTTTGGAAACCTGATATTTAGGCCTACTATTATTTACCTTAATTTTGTGATAGCTGGAATCAACTAGAATGTTATACCTCATGTTCAAAATGATGATATTAGACCCTTAAGAATAAATAAATAAGTTATCGGATTTATTAGGAAAATTCCAATATTTTGTATTTAGGCAAATCTTGTTAGGATAGACCCCCGATAAATAAATGGTGACATTTGGATGAAAAAGTAAATTACGTGTAATCTTGATTATCGTGTAGCCTAGGTGAGTCCCTAGGAGGTTTGGTTTAGCACTGATGGTAGTTGGAAGATTAGGTGTTACGCGGGTATGGCGGAAGACCATCTTTCCGTGTGGAGAGGGTGAAGAGTCAAGCTACCCTAGGTTTAGTTTAATGTAACTCTTAAAGGGAAAAAGGTAAGGTGAGAAACCAATTAAAGTAAGTGCCTTGTGAAAGGGAACTTCGGGCCGTAATGCCGCCGTCTTGATTCCTAGTGCCCCTTGAGAGCCCTTCACGGGGAATACCGGGGGCAGTCCTGGGCTAACGTAAACTGTAATAACAAACTGGCAAGAGTAACTTAGTAACTAGGGCTGCACCTTTCACAAACACTGTTGGCACAGGAAGATTGATGGGAGCTTCAGCTCGGTTTGGTCTGGAGACGGACGTTTTGGTCCGGGGAGCTTCGGCTCGGTTGATTTGGAGACGGACGTTTTGGTCCGGGGAGCTTCGGCTCGGTTGGTTTGGAGACGGACGTTTTGGTCCGGGGAGCTTCGGCTCGGTTGGTTTGGAGACGGACGTTTTGGTCCGGGGGGTTCGGCTCGGTTTTTGTGTGTTTACGATTAAACTTGCATGTGCATAAAATAGGGAAAAGTTAAGGTGGTGGGTTATCGATATCAGGGAGTTCGATTGCACCGACACCGATATCGTTGACTCGGCGAGGTGATTAGCACTTCGCCAACAGAAGTCCGGTGCGCCAGCCGGCAAGAGTACGCAGGAGTCCGCTTAGTGCACCAAGCGTTGAGGCGTACGATAGGTCAGACCAGTGGTGCTTTTACTGGTTTTGAGGTGGGCGAGGCCCAACCCACCGCTTCCGTCCGCCACTACGGAGGTATCCTGGGAGGTAACGGCTCCGAAAGGGGGAACTAAAGGTCTGTGTGCACAGAGTCGGGTGTGTGAGTTGCACTTGCATGTTTCATCATACCCACATGCATGTCATAGCATAATCGATTCATTTAACCCTGACACCTAAAGTATAAGTGGTATCGTACGCTTATACATTAGGACCTGCTAAACGACCCCTTGGTCTATAGGCTTGTGTGTGCAAGTTTATAAATCAAAGGTTAATTTCAATATATATATATTCATGCTGTTGTTTGATAACCGTCACCCCCAACGTATAAGCGGTATGGGACACTCTATACGATGGGAGCCTTGCAGAAGATCCCTTGGCTTATGCGCTTTCGCACATAAGTTAAGGTTACTTTTCTTACTTTCTGTTTTCTGTCATATTTTTATAGAATTGCTAGATTAGTTCCGCTGCCATCTGTTTCTTGATTAATCTCTACCTTCATGTCCTTCCCTTTCTTCCTCTCCGCTCGGTACTTAGGAGCCATGGGGGAAGGGGTAGGGGATGATATGGCTTAGTCTTTATTACTAACGGTTTTCGAACCGCATCATTTAGGGGATCGTGGAGCCCAGTATGGAGGAGCAGCCCGAGAGATCGGTGCGCATGGAGATGGGGCAGTTTAGCTCCGGAGTTCATACAGCCGGGACCGTGAGTCTTGACCCTTAGTAGTTCCTGTTTTTGCTTCCGCATGAGAGACTTGTAGTGAGGACATTTTGTACCGGGCATACGCCCGCATTTTATAGTACTCTGATTATTGATATTCTGTGGACACTCCCTTCGTGGAGTTATATATATATATATGTGATATATTTCCAGTGGACTTGCTCTTACTTCAATTATTGTGCTACCTTTCTGTGATCGAATTGGCCGGCAGAATCGGTGCCTTGTGGTGATGCCCCTTCAGGACGTGAAGGTGTCACCGCAAAGCGGCGACTCTGGGCCTATGACCCCGGGTTTAAAAAGAGAAAAAAAGGGGGTCTTACAGTGGTATCAGAGGGAAACATCGATCAGAAGGAAGTAGCAGTCCACAAACCCTGGGTCACCCCGCGTGAGTTTAGTTTGGAGACAAACTAAGCAGCGGAAGCAGTGGTGTGCCCAAATGGGGATCACATATAAATTGTCCACTTTTATTTAAGATTGAACGTTTTCTCAGTATGGGTTTTTGTTACGCAGCCTCCAGCACAGCCTACGCCACAAGGCGGAGTTCAGCAGGCTCAGGGTGTTGCACCACCTCCACTGGTCGCCACTCCTTTCATTTCCGGCTAGACCCCTAGGAGTCGGTTGGTCATGACAGAACCCTAGGAAGCCCAAAAATTGAAATAAATCGATCGAGATTTCGGGTCACGGGTTGGTCACGCCCGTGACCGACCCGTCACGCCCGTGACTTTGGGCGTGACTACTTCGACGATCGTCGATCTCCGTGAGACGATCGCCGAACTTGCTGCCCGGGCATGTCACGCCCGTGACCAAGGTGTCACGCCCGTGACCTAGGGCGTGACTCCTTCGACGATCGTCGATCTCTGTGAGACGATCGTCGAACTTGCAGCCCGGGCAAGTCACGCCCGTGACCAAGGTGTCACGCCCGTGACCTAGGGCGTGACTCCTTCGACGATCGTTGATCTCCGTAAGGAGATCGTCAAAATTGAAACTCGGGCCTATCACGCCCGTGACCTAGGTGTCACGCCCGTGACTTAGGGCGTGACCACCCTTCGACGACCGTCGAGCTCAGTTCGACAATCGTCGACCTCAGAACTTGCCGTTCGGGCATGTCACGCCTGTAACCTAGGTAATAAATGCTGGTGTGGGAAGTTACACCAGGAGTAATTACGGGCTGTTTTTCCTTCTGTAATTATATAATAAAGGAGGAAATGTTGGTCCAATAGGAATCGACCTGACAAACACCTGTTCATCTTCCACCATTTCCTATTCCTTCACTGTAACCGAAAGGTTATTAAGGGGAGCCTTCATGACCATTAAGGCTTTACCCTTTCACCTCCCACTTGCTGACTTATAAAAGCCCACTTGGAGCAAGAGGAGAAGTTTACACGCTCAATCAAACGGATCAGATCTTTGTTCTTGCTGTAGGAGGAGTTCGGCTACGCCACCACTACGCCATGGCACCCCATCGTTCATCTCGCCTCCAAACTGCGAACAAGGTCCTCCTCTGCTTCTTCTTTCATGGGTAGATCTTAGGATTCCTAGAAAGGAAGTTCACGCTCAACGGAGCCGGACCCATCTCTCGTTTTCATGGAAAACCATGAAAAATGTATTCTTGAGTTCGCCGGAAACCGCCACCTCCGGCGGCCAAACCACCGCCGACCGATAGCCATCGCCTCAACGGAGGTGGTGGTGGTGGTGGCTGGCCAGGGAGGTGACCGAACTGCCGGCGACAGATCACGGAAAGCTTACAGGAAAAATGGTTTTTCTGAGTTCTGTTTTCGGGTTCATGTAGAAGATGAACAGTAAAATCAATTTTATAATTATTAAACTAAGTATATAATACATAGAGGAAAGATATATTATCTGAGTATATTTTGAGGCTGCGAAATGAGGCGCTTAGAGGCCGTTTTAAGAAAAATGACCAGTCACGAAAGTTGTAGCCCTTCGAGTCTAGATTAATTTAAAATCGGTTTCATCTCGTTTGGGTAAGCGGTTCGGCCGCAGCACCCATTTTAGTGGGGGCTGCACCTAGAGTTGGGCAGAAATTAAAATGGATGCCCACTCTTCGTCCTTGTCCAAATGATCTGAAATTTAAACAGGGGATTAACCTTAGCTATACCTAACGGCAGATAAAAAATGGGAATTTTTGGAGATACTTTTGCCTAATGTTTTTGAAAATTTTAATAAACATTATAAAAATAATTAGGAGATGAAATTAAGTCCAAACTCCCCCAAATTTTGGGTGGTGGTCCCAGGCTTCAATGTTAAGATCTGTACAAAATTTCAACTCAATTGGTCGAGTTTTGAATAGGGAAGTATCAAGTCCTAGATAGGTCTTGGTGAGGGATACTTTGGGGAAAAGTACGATTGGAAATGGAGTGGACAAATCTCCTCAAAAGAGGCTGATGTTGTGGCCACTGATTTACTGAGTCTATGTCTACCCTCTTGGGTAACATGGTGTGGATTAGGGTGGATTTTACCCTAAGAGATTGGCTCAAGTCCAGTGGGTGGGAGTTTGAGTTTTGTGAAGGACATAGGAGCAAAAGCTCTTGTATGCCCTTGAAATTTGGAGGAGAGGGGGATGATATGATGAAAACCCTTTTGTTGAAATAGTAAAGGAATTGGAGGTAATTAGGTACCTCGAAAGCTGAGATTTTGGATTAGGATAAAAATGTAATTTAGTTATTTTAAGCACTAAATCTAATCCAAAAATTATGAAACTCGGGAGGAGGGAGTTTTAGGATATTCTAGACTTATGGTAATTTTCTTGGAATTTTATGATTAATAAATATTATACTTCTTGTGTTTAATGATTATTAGCTCGATTTGTTGTTTCAATTATTTGGAAGTTTTAAATTAATTATAATCAGTTAAAATTCTGGATTTAGACCTTGACTAGTAGAACATTGATCCCTGAATTTTTATAGAATTTTATGTTGAGAAATTTTAGAGATTCATTCACAATGTTTTAATATGGGCTTTTGAGCATAAAAATAAATTAGGGCTTGTACAATTGCTGGAAAATTATGATAGTTGGAACTTAAGTTTTTTAGGCCCTTTTATATCACTGGGAATTATTTGGGAATTTTTAGAGTTACTGTTATAGCACTTCATTCACAAAGCATGTTAGATTGTAATTTAGTATTTGATTTATTATGATTTAATTACCAGCAAGAAAATTATGGGATTCTGTTAAAGTTATTTTCATGATAAAACCAGCACCCTGTATTTTATTTGAATTATTTGGATGACAAATTAAGGTAGTTTATTCATTAAGATTGAAATAACTGAAATAATGATTAAATAAGTTTAGGCCCTTGAAAATCATTGTAAAACTATCAAACTTTGGAAACCTGATACATAGGCCTACTATTATTTACCTTAATTTTGTGATAGCTGGAATCAACTAGAATGTTATACCTCATATTCAAAATGATGATATTAGACCCTTAAGAATAAATAAATAAGTTATCGGATTTATTAGGAAAATTCCAATATTTTGGATTTAGGCAAATCTTGTTAGGATAGACCCCCGATAAATAAATGGTGGCATTTGGATGAAAAAGTAAATTACGTGTAATCTTGATTATCGTGTAGCCTAGGTGAGTCCCTAGGAGGTTTGGTTTAGCACTGATGGTAGTTGGAAGATTAGGTGTTACACGGGTATGGCGGAAGACCGTCTTTCCGTGTGGAGAGGGTGAAGAGTCAAGCTACCCTAGGTTTAGTTTAATGTAACTCTTAAAGGAAAAAAGGTAAGGTGAGAAACCAATTAAAGTAAGTGCCTTGCGAAAGGGAACTTCGGGCCGTAATGCCACTGTCTTGGTTCCTAGTGCCCCTTGAGAGCCCTTCACGGGGAATACCGGGGGCAGTCCTGGGCTAACATAAACTGTAATAACAAACTGGCAAGAGTAACTTAGTAATTAGGGCTGCACCTTTCACAAACACTGTTGGCACAGGAAGATTGATGGGAGCTTCGGCTCAGTTTGGTCTGGAGACGGACGTTATGGTCCGGGGAGCTTCGGCTCGGTTGGTTTGGAGACGGACGTTTTGGTCCGGGGAGCTTCGGCTCGGTTGGTTTGGAGACGGACGTTTTGGCCCGGGGAGCTTCGGCTCGGTTGGTTTGGAGACGGACGTTTTGGTCCGGGGGCTTCGGCTCGGTTTTTGTGTGTTTACGATTAAACTTGCATGTGCATAAAATAGGGAAAAGTTAAGGTGGTGGGTTTTCGATATCGGGTAGTTCGATTGCACCGACACCGATATCGTTGACTCGGCGAGGTGATTAGCACTTCGCCAATAGAAGTCCGGTGCGCCAGCCGGCAAGAGTATGCAGGCGTCCGCTTAGTGCACCAAGTGTTGAGGGGTACGATAGATCAGACCAGTGGTGCTTTTACTGGTTTTGAGGTGGGCGAGGCCCAACCCACCGCTTCCGTCCGCCACTACGGAGGTATCCTGGGAGGTAACGGCTTCGAAAGGGGGAACTAAAGGTCTGTGTGCACAGAGTCGGGTGTGTGAGTTGCACTTGCATGTTTCATCATACCCACATGCATGTCATAGCATAATCGATTCATTTAACCCTGACACCTAAAGTATAAGTGGTATGGGATGCTTATACATTAGGACCTGCTAAACGACCCCTTGGTCTATAGGCTTGTGTGGGCAAGTTTATAAATCAAAGGTTAATTTCAATATATGTATACATGCTGTTGTTTGATAACCGTCACCCCAACCTATAAGTGGTATGGGACACTCTATACGATGGGAGCCTTGCAGAAGATCCCTTAGCTTATGCTCTTTCGCACATAAGTTAAGGTTACTTTTCTTACTTTCTATTTTCTGTAATATTATTATAGAATTGCTAGATTAGTTCCGCTGCCATCTGTTTCTTGATTAATCTCTACCTTCATGTCCTTCCCTTTCTTCCTCTCCGCTCGGTACTTAGGAGCCATGGGGGAAGGGGTAGGGGATGCTAGGGCTTAGTCTTTATGACTAACAATTTTCGAACCGCATCATTTAGGGGATCGTGGAGCCCAGCATGGAAGAGCAGCCCCAGAGATCGGTGCACCTGGAGATGGGGCAGTCTAGCTCCGGAGTTCATACAGCCGGGACTGTGAGTCTCGACCCTGAGTAGTTCCAGTTTTTGCTTCCGTATGAGAGACTTGTAGTGAGGACATTTTGTACCGGGCATAAGCCCGCATTTTATAGTACTCTGATTATTGTTATTCTGTGGACACTCCCTTCGTGGAGTTTTATATATATATGTGATTTATTTCCAGTGGACTTGCTCTTATTTCAATTATTGTGCTACCTTTCTGTGATCGAATTGGCCGGCAGAATCGGCGCCTTGTGGTGATGCCCCTTCAGGACGTGAAGGTGTCACCGCAAAGCGGCGACTCTGGGCCTAAGACCCCGGGTTTAAAAAGAGAAAAAAAAGGGGGGTCTTACACTGTGCTGGTGGGGGTGCTCGCCTCACAGGGCAGTTCCTCTTGATATGCCCCGGCTGGTTGCACTGATAGCATACCGGTGGCTGCTCTGCCGTCCTTGGCATTTCCAGCATCTGTATAGGCTGGGGAGCCAATACCCCCTGACTCCTCTGCTCCTGCCCAAACTCTTGACGAGGCTGATCCCCGTTCCTTCTCTCTCTAATAACCTGGCCTCGAGGACGATCTCTACGTTCTCCAATCACTATTTCATCAGCCGGTCTCTTCCGGCTCCTCACTGTAAGCTGATCCGCCTCTCTCTTCTTAGCCATCTCCAAAATCCTGGCCAGACTCCCCTCCGAGACGAAAAGGAGGGCCTGTCTCATGTCATCTTATAGCCCCTTATAAAACCTCCGGGCATAGCCAGCATCATCTAATTGGTAAGCGTCCGCATAGCGGTCCAGCTGAGTGAACTCCTGATAGTACTCCACCACAGTCCTGTTCCCCTGCCTCAACCGCAGGAACCTATCCTCCAGGTCATCCCTCGCCGACTGAGGTACAAAATGTCCCAAGAGCGCTGCTCTGAACTGCTCCCAAGTAATATCAGGGCAGTCCATCCCCGCAAAGGTGGTGTCCAGCTGAGATTTCCACCACCTCTTTCCGTGTGACTCTAAGTAAGAGACTGCCAAAGCGACTGCCTCCTCCATGGGGCATCAGATCCCTGCCAGCATCTCTTAAATGGTATCGAACCATTCCTCCGTACGTACTGCAGACTCCGTCCCCTGGTAGCATGGTGGGGAAAGTCCTCGGAACACCGTCATCCAATTGGCCCCGGGGTTTGGCTGTGGAGCCGGGGTTTGCTGAGCTCTGAAGGCCTCCAGAATGGCCGTCAGTGTTTGCCCCATCTCCGTCTGCTGGAACGGAGCTGGAGCCGGCGGAGGCGGGACCACATTTGGAGCCTGGGGTGTCCCCTGCTGCGGTGTAGGATTCGTCGCAGGCTACAAGTAAAAATTCCATTTGTTAGAGAGCGAATGAATGGAATTTAAGAAGAGTTAGGATGGACTTTCACATGTGATTTCCCCTATGGGCAGACCACTGCTTCCGCTGCTATTTTGTCCGCAAACTAAGCTCGCACGGGGGTGGACCAATGTTTTGTGGACTACTTCTCTTCGATCGAGGTTTCCCTCTGATACCACTTGTAAGACCCCATTTTTTTTTCTTTTTAAACCACCGGGGTCTTAGCCCAGAATTGCCGCTTTGCGGTGGCACCGACTCACGGGAAGGCAACCACTACAAAACGGCAATTCTGCCGGCCCTTTTCGATCACAAGAGAGAGAAGTAATTGTACATAAAATGTAAACAAGTCCACAGAAACATGTAAATAAAAGTGAAATCATATCCAGTCCATCAATAGATAAAAACAGGAAATAGATAAATGGGCTCGAGCCCAGTACATCAGAGTCCTCGCTACAATTCACTCATCGCGGAAGCTATAAAACCACTTATCACTCACGGAGCTGGTCGCAGGTGCACCGGTGCTAGACTGTCCCACCTCCAAGCGCACCATACTCCGCTGGTGCTGGTCCCTGTACTGCTGGTCCCTGTCTCCCATCCGAAGCTCCTGTAATATTGTGGTTCGAAAACCATTATTCATAAAGACTAAGCCCTATCATCCCCTACCCCTCCCACCACGGCTCCTAAGCACCGGGCGGAGAGGAGGAAAGGGAAGCTACAAAAGTGGAGAATAATCAAGCAGGTGACAGGGAAGCTAATCTAGTAGTAATTTAGAATGAAGTAGGTCTAACAATCCTACGGCAGTAAGTAATATGGAGAGCAGTTTATATGTAGCAATTTGTATAAAAAGGCAGCTAGAGAACAGTAAGTAAACACGCAAGTAAATAAGTATGTAACCTTAACATATATGAATGCCCATACAAACTTATAAGTTAAGGGATCTTCTGCAAGGCTCCCATCGTATAAAAAGACCCATACCGATTTATATGTTGGGGTGTCGGTTGTATGCAATTATGAGTGTAGTGATATGCTATGCCATGATTCATGCAAGTGCAACTCACGCACACGACTCTATGCGCACAGACATTTAGTTCCCCCTGTTCGGGCAGCTAGCTTCACTCCCAGGAACCTCCGTAGTGGCAAACGGAGACATTGGGTCGGGCCCCCCACTCCTAGGGGGGTATCCACACTACCAGGCCTAGCCCTTCCGTACGCCCCTAGAAGAACACAACCTAGAGTATCCGCGTACTACTGCTGGCTGTACCCACCAGACTTTCTTTGGCTAAGTGTCCCACACTGCCGAGACAACGTACCGATGTCGGTGTGAACGACTATTAGATATCGAAGACCCACCACCTTTATTCTGTACTCTAACCCTCGAGCCCTCGGCCCCCCGGACAGTCCCGTCCATGCATCTACCTTCAGAGCTACCGTCTGAATGGCAACCAACCAATTATTCTACCTTCCTAGCTACCGAGGTGTGTGTTTGTGCAACCCTAGTTATACTAGTTGCTCTTTTAATTTTATTATTCCTATGGTTTACGTTAGCCCAGGACTGCCCGCGGCATACCCCGTGAAGGGCTCTCAAGGGGCACTAGGAACCAAGACGGCGGCATTACGACCCGAAGTTCCCTTTCGCAAGTCACTTATTGTTATTGGTTGATCTCCCTTAACCCGATCTCCTTTTAGTTACTTTAGATCTAACCCTAGAGTATTAAGACTCTTCCTCTTCTTCCCGGGATGGACGATCTTCCGTCATTCCCGAACGCCACCTAACCTTAACCGGTCTCACACCCTACTTATCCTGACTTCCAATAATGAACTTAATCGTAGCTTGCACTAACCAACCAGCAACTACCAAAATTCCATTTCCCAAGTTCATTATTACTCTAGTTCAGTTTCCGTGGTTTTACTATATGCAAACCATCCTAAGCTATATGAGGTGCACAAGGGGAGGTACTCCAAATTGTCTTCCGAATCTCCTATAATATTTACTGGAGGTCTACCATATCATAACTTATCTAAATCCAGAAACTTATAATTTTCCTAATTAATCTGATATTTATTTAATTTTCCCAAGGGGTGGGCCACGGGTCATTTTAAACATGAACTACATGATCCTCTTAAGTAATGGCTACCCAAAAATCATGGTCATTAAATAATAGCAAGATAACCTCAAATACAAATTTTTAGAATTTTACAGAAAGCATTCAGCCTCTAATTAATTTATCCTATATAATCACGTTAATCCTACGTAAAGAAGGAAGTACTGAAATTATTCATCGGAAAATTATAAAAAAATTATTAATCAGTAGTATGATATAGAAAAGATCTTTGTGCAAAGAATCATAATTTTACTAGCTTGCTAAACACCACTAAAGATTTAATCAAATATTCAAGGTAAAACATACTTAATAAAGCAAGCCTTAGAATTAAACTTCCGAAAATCCCATAAAAATTAACAAAGATTTAAAATCATTATAAACGTTCTCTGCTTAAATTTCATCAATTTCCAGGAAGTGTGTATTCCATAATAAATTTTCTAAACAAATCATACAAACTACTAAATCGTTAATGAAGTATCCAAAATAATGATCTTAAAATTCATAGTAAAATATCCAGAGCTTGTACCATCCCTCTAATTCGCTCTACCCAAATTTCATCACTTTTCAATGTGATTTAGTGTCATTTCCTATCTCTACAAGTTTTGTACCCTAAACTAGGGTTAGGTTTTTAGGTATCCCAACAGTCTCCAAATCTACTAAGATTTCATCCAGAGAACTATAATGGCCCTATGGTCCTTTTCACCAAATTTCGGGTCAATCCAAGGTCATTTGACCCCATGACCTTCACAAACCACCAAGATCCATCCTTAGGGTTTGGCCTTGGTTCTTAGGGCAAACTTACCCCGATCCACCTCAAACTCTATGAGGGGGTGCTAGAGAATATTACTAGCCAGTGGTAAAAATCTCATCCTCTGTTGAGGTGATTTGACCACTCAAATCTCAAAAGTGCACCTTTAACCTAAGACCCCTTATTAGGGCAAAACTTAGGTTTGATCATTTCTAATCCAAACCATCTGGAAATGAGATGAAAAATTATACAAAACCTTATGGTGGACCCAGGGACCACTCACCAAAATTTGGGAGGGTTTGGAAATTATTTCGCCATCTAATTAAATTAAGCTAGGATTATTGAATTTTTCCTAAAAACTATAGAAAAATATTTCCCAAAATCCTAATTTTTGGATGGTACCTAGATATAGGTAATGTTAGGTCACACCCCAAATTTCAAGTCATTTTGATGACTGGATTGGAGTGAGGAATTTTTCTAAGGTCAGGACAACCCTATGGGTAGACCTCACCAAAATGAGTGCTGAGGTCTATACATTGGTCCAAAATGCTTGAAACAAATTTTAAAATTCCCTAGACTCCAAGAGGTACAATATTGGTGTTGACCATTTTTCCTGCAGGAGCCTCTAGGTATTTTTCCCAAATTATTTAAAGTTGTTGGGATTTGTCTCCACAATACCTCAGATTTGTAGGAGGTCAGACCTTGAACTAAGATGAATTAAGGTGTATTTGATGCTGTGTTTAAGTTGTATGTGTGCAGGTTCTAATTGCCAAGTGTAGACCAATGTCAGTCTATAATGGGTCACCAAACACAGGACCATACAATGTAATCCCTCATTGTGTGATCCAAAGTGTTGGCCCATGTATAGCCTCTCAATTGGGATACACTTCCTATATGCACTTGGATTGATGGACAGAAGCATTGGAACTAATTTCCTCAGAAAAATTTCTAAGTCCAAAATACTCGAGTAACCCCTTTGTTATACTCGAGTATCAGACTTAATACTCGTGTATATATTTCCATACTCGAGTAGTTAATTAGACTTACTCGAGTAATCAGTTAGACTTACTCGAGTAGGCTCTGAATACTCGTGTATATATTTCTATACTCGAGTAGTTTGTCAGTCACTCGGGTAAGGTGTTTTCATACTCGAGTAAGTAACGTAATCACTCGAGTAAATCATATATCATACTCGAGTAGATCCTTTTCTTCTCTTTTCTGCAAGTTCAAGTATTGATACTCGAGTAATTGATTTTGATACTCGAGTAAATTATTCGATACTCGAGTAGTTGGTTTTAATACTCGAGTAAGCAGTTGATACTCGAGTAATTGATTTTGATACTCGAGTAAATTATTCGATACTCGAGTAGTTGATTTTAATACTCGAGTAGGTGAATGTTTCCCGGATTCATATGCTGATACTCGAGTATATCTTTGCTGATACTCGAGTATATCTTTTCTGATACTCGAGTATATCTCTTCTAATACTCAAGTAGTTCATTTCTCTATCAAGTAAATTTCTATTCTCATACTCGAGTATATGTCTCTTTGTCACTCGAGTATCTAAATTCCCATACTCGAGTATATCTTCTCTTACTCGAGTATAGCAGTTCCCTATTCCAGAATTCTTCTAAGTTCGAATTCGCTAAGTATTTTGAATCCGTCATTTCTGATTGGTCCACGTGTCATCCTTAATTAAGATTATGACCGTTGGAGTCCACCTATAAATAGGTCATTTCAGAATTGACTAATTAACAAGATTACAGAGATATTCGTTTGAAGAAAGAGAAAATTCCGTGAACCCTAATCCACACGCCGCCGCGGCCGCCATCGTTATTCACGGAAGAAATTCTGGATCGTTGTTCTCCGTCTTCAAGGACTATTTCTCCAGCGATCCAGACAAGAGTGAATCACTCGATCTCGCCGAGCCTCAAAGATTTCAGATCTATCTTCTCGATCGAGGTGGTTCTAGTTTTCAGATTCGTGGATCTTTCTCTCAAGTCATCTTCAACCTTTTCTGATCAAGTCAAAGCTCCTAAAGAAGAAGACTGTCAAAGATCCAGATCTGAAATTTGTTGTGTTGATTTTTATTCTCAAACCAAAATTTCATTGTAGGAGTTTTTCTCCGAGATTTGTAGGAAGATTTTTCTTCCGAGTTTTGTAGATCCAGTTGGATCGAGATTTGTAGGAACGTGGTTCCGAGGTGTAGGATTGTTTTCAATCCGAGATAGTGGAGTAGCCGAGTCTAGTGATTTGCTAGATCGGTGAGTAGAGTGGACGTACCCAAGATTGGGGAACCACTGTAAATTTCTTGTCTTCTGTGATTGCTTGATGTGCGCTGCGTTAAATTTTTAATTCCGCTTTTGACACGCATTTCACCTATTCACCCCCCTCTAGGTGATTTAGGCTAACAACTTAGACCTCTCAATTGGTATCAGAGGGAGGTTGATCGTTAAAAGGTTAACACCTTGATCTTATCCTTCTAAGTTGTTTCCTGAAAAGTATCAAGCATGAGTAAGACCAAGGATTTTGCTAAACTCCCTATCTGCACCAAGAACAACTTTCTTATGTGGAAGGAAAGAGTAAAGTTCTTCATGGAAGCAGTAGATCCCCGGATCTTCATGATTGTTGAAGAAGGTCCCCACATTCCTATGACTACCTCCACCATAGATCCTAACAAGCAAGTTCCCAAGAAGTTGATGGATCTAGACAAGGATGAGATTGCACTTGTCTCTCTGGACAAGAAGGCTAAAAATATTATAGCAAGTGCAGTCGATGACTCAATGCTGCAGAATCTAATTCATTGCCAGTCTGCCAAGGAGATATGGCAATCCCTGGTGACTCTGATGGAAGGCACTGAAGAAGTTAGGGATGATCGGAGATCCCTTCTGAATCAAAAGTATGAAGCCTTCCGGCAAGGTCACAAGGAAGCCATAGCTGACACATTCGAGAACTTTTTCAAGATAGTGAACGGCCTAAGAGTTTATGGCCGAGTCTTCACCAACGGGGAACTCAATGACAAATTCTTAAGATCCCTAACCAAGGAATGGGACAATAAGGTATGTGCCATTCGGGAGTTTGGAAGGTTAGCTGAGACGGACCCGCAAAATCTGTTCGGAAAGCTTATGTCTTACAAGCTACAAATCAACTCAAGAAAAGCTGAAGAAGAGACAAGCAGGTCTGCATCCAAGGAGAAATCTGTCGCTCTAAAGGCGGATAGCTCAAGGAAGATAAAGGCTAGCTCTCCTGCCCCAGTTCCTGAGGCTGATGAAGAAGAATCATCTGAGCCCAGCTCATCTGGCTCAGAACTATCTGATGGAGAGTTCTCCCTACTCTCAAGGCAGTTCAAGAAATTTTTGAACAAGAAGAAGCAATGGAGAGGCAAGGATGCCTCATATAGAAGATCACGACATGACAGTGATCATCGGAAGAAAGGCTCAAGTAGCCATGATAGGTATAATTCTAAACCGAACAAACAGATTTCTACTGACATCATTTGTTATTGTTGCAATAAGCCAGGTCACGTCATCGCCGATTGCCCTCACAAAAACGAAGAGGGTGGAAGAAGAGAGGAAAAGAAATCCTCACACCACAAGAAGAGGACAGAGAAAAGCTTAGTAGCCAAGAAGAGCAAAACTCTCAGCGACTCTGACTCATCTGAGTCGAGTGAAGAAGAGGAAGCTTACTTTGGGCTCATCGCTCATTCAGATGATGAACAAGTCCCCCAGTTTGCTGGGGAGGTAAAATCTCATACTCCTCTCTCTGATTCTGATGATGACAATGAGCAAGAGGGATATTCCTCTGAAGATGAATCTGAACTCATGGGACAGTATAAGGAATTACTCACTGCTTACGAGAAATGTCGTAGAATGGTGAAAAGTCAAGCCAAAGAGATCAATTCTCTACAGGCTAGTGAGAGCAACTTGAGAGAAGAAGTCAATAGGACTAACTCTCTTCAAGAGAACCTCAATGAAGCTATGGAGGATTACAATAAAGCTCTCAAGCACCTCGACCTTAAAGAGGAAATCTTCAAAGAACTGGAAAAACAACTCGAGGCTGAAAAGAAGCTTGTTGAGAGTTTCTCTAAGCCTAAGACAGTTCTTCCAATCGTTGCTGAATTCTCTACTAAGGCCAAGGGTACTGGTTTAGGCCACATTGGCTCTTCTAGTAAATCCTCTAGGAGAAACAAGGCCAAGAGAAAGAATAAGGCTGCCCGGAAGGCTCTAGCTGAAGAAAAAGGGAAAGCTCCCTTGGAACCTGTTGTGTTCAAGAAAGTTATCTTTCCCACGAACGAACTCGATTATGAGTCCACCTACGGACACTTTTCTAGGCCGATCCCTGAGAAGCCTAAGTCAAGATACCAAGGTTGGACTCGTCCTCGTAACTTTGGCGAGAGTGTCTTTAAGGCACCTTATGAGGAGATTCAGCTTCAAAGCTATGGACCTTATGCTCATGGTCATAATTTCAAAAAGACACCAAGAGTAAAACCCGTTGTAGAAAAGCCTATGAAGGAGAAGACCTCATGTAACTGCCATCATCATGAAGCCTCCTCCTCCAAGAGTAAAGCTCCTGCTGGACCTTCATTCCAGAAAGTCAAGCAGGACTACACAAGGCAAAGATACAACAGGTTCAACTGTTGGTGCTGTGGAAGAATTGGTCATTTTGCCAGTGATTGTTGGTTCAATCCTGAAAATGCTGCAACCCCTAAGGTTAGCAACGTGAGAGTGACCACTCATGAGGCTAATACTCGTAGGGGGAGTATTCTAACTCGAGACCAAGGACCCAAACTTGTTTGGGTTCCTAAGGCTAAATGATTGTAATTGCAGGTTTGTCCAAAGGCCACCAAAATGCCAATCTGGTACTTGGACAGTGGATGTTCTCGGCATATGATCGGGACAAGGAGCCTACTACAGAATTACACCTCAGTCTGTAACGGACCAAAGGTCATCTTTGGAGGTTCAGATCGAGGAATAACTAAAGGATATGGTATGATCTCTAACGGTAGCGTATCCTTTTCGGATGTAGCCTATGTTGAAGGATTGGAACACAATCTCATCAGCATAAGCCAACTATGCGACAAAGGATACGTAGTTGAATTTCATGCTGACAAGTGTTTGATAAAATCGGTTAACAATATGGAAACTATTTTATCAGGCACTCGAAGCAGAAATATTTTCTTTCTGAATTTTATTTGTATAGACTCTTCGACACCAGTGTGTCTTTTGGCAAAAAGTAGTGCATCTCTTGCTGACCAATGGCACAAGAGACTAGCACATATTAATTTCAAAACAATTAATAAATTATTCTCTCAAAACTTATTGCGTGATGCACCTAATGTCAAGTGCGTTACGGACAGCCCTTGTCACGCTTGTATTAAAGGCAAGCAAACAAGAAGTTCGTTTAAAAGCATAATAGGCAAGGATTCCCATAGAAGTTTGCAGCTTCTCCATATGGACTTGTTTGGTCCACTGCAGGTTAGAAGTTTGGGAGGTAAGGAATATACGTTGGTTATTGTGGATGATTACTCGCGCTTTGCGTGGGTGTTCTTTCTGAAACACAAGTCAGATACCTTCGGTATTTTCACTAATTTTGTGAGGCAGATCCAGAATGAATACAACTGTTCCGTAGTCAAAATCAGAAGTGACAATGGAACGGAATTCAAGTCTGGAGCCATGACAGAATTATGTGAAAGTCAAGGTATCTTTCATGAGTTTTCCTCTCCTCGCACTCCACAGCAAAATGGAGTAGCTGAGAGAAGGAACAGAACACTCATAGAGGCTTGTCGGACTATGTTGAGTGATGCCTCACTTCCGGAGTATTTCTGGACTGAAGCCGTCAACACCGCTTGTCACGTGCAAAATCAAGCACTCATCAACAAGAACCATGATAAGACTCCTTACGAACTTCTAAAAGGCAGGCAACCAACCATTTCATACTTTAGAATCTTTGGCTGTAAGTGCTTCGTACTTAACAATGGCAAGTATCACTCTACCAAGTTTAGCGAGAAAAGCTTTGAAGGTATTTTTGTAGGATATAGTAGCCATAGTAAGGCTTATAGAGTATTCAATAGAAAAACTCTGGTGGTGGAAGAGTCGATACATCTTATATTTGATGAGACGAGTCTGTTGCAAAGCAACTCGTCTAGTGTGCCTATTGTAGATGCAGGTACAAAGTTGAAAGAACTTAGCTTGGATGAACCTAGTGAAGATAAAGATGAGACATTCATCAAGGTCCCCTCTCCAACCACCATTGGAGAGGTGGATGATCAAGATGAAGAAGACATCCCAGCTGAAGATGCAACTCCAGTGGCGGAAGAGATCCCAGATGCAAGGACTCTAGAGTTCAGACACTTGAAGGATCATCCTGTTGACCAAATAATAGGAGATCCTCGGGATGGCGTCAGAACTCGTCGACGTACAACTAACGAGAATTTATACTTAAGTTTTCTCTCACAGGTTGAACCAAAGAAATTTGAGGAAGCCAACTCCGATGCATCCTGGATTCTAGCCATGGAAGAGGAACTGAATCAGTTCAAACGATGCAAGGTTTGGACACTTGTTCCTAGACCCAAAGGTAAGAACGTCATCGGGACAAAGTGGGTCTACCGGATCAAGATGGATGAAGATGGAACTATTATAAAGAATAAAGCCAGACTTGTCGCCAAGGGATATCGTCAAGAAGAAGGAATCGACTTCGACCAGACTTATGCTCCAGTAGCGAGACTGGAAGCCATCAGGTTATTTCTTGCCTACGCTGCACTCAAGGGCTTTACCGTCTATCAAATGGACGTTAAGTCCGCCTTCCTAAATGGTGACATAAAGGAAGAGGTGTACGTAGAGCAACCTCCAGGTTTTGTTGATTCAACCCATCCTAATTATGTATACTTATTGCAAAAAGCACTATATGGTCTTAAACAAGCTCCTCGAGCTTGGTATGAGACTCTGTCTAGCTTCCTTCTTGAGAACAAGTTCACAAGAGGAAAGATAGACAAAACATTATTTCTTAGGGAAATAAAAGGCAAGACTTTGCTAGTGCAGATCTATGTCGACGATATTATTTTCGGCTCTACGGATAACAACCTCTGCAAGAAGTTTTCTAAACTTATGCAAGGGAAGTTTGAAATGAGCAGTATGGGAGAGCTAAAGTATTTCTTAGGGCTTCAGGTGAAACAATCTGAAGATGGGATTTTCATCTCACAGACCAAGTTCAACAAAGAGCTACTTAAGAAATTTGGAATGGAGAATGCAACCTCTATGAGGACTCCAATGGCCTCAGCTATGTCTCTGGACAAGGATGAGAAAGGGAAACCTTTTGATGAAACCAAGTACAGAAGCATAATTGGGTCCTTGCTCTACCTCACTGCAAGTAGACCAGATATAATGTTCTCAACATGTGTATGTGCTAGATTTCAGGTGAACTCTAAGGAATCTCACTACCTCGCTGCAAAGCGAATCTTGAGATACCTCAAAGGTACACCAAATCTTGGCTTATGGTACCCAAGAAGTAATGATAGTGAACTAATTGGATTTTCAGATGCAGATTTTGCAGGTAGCAAAGATGACAGGAAAAGTACCTCTGGGACTTGCCAATTTCTCGGAAGGAGACTCATTTCCTGGAGCAGTAAGAAACAAAACTGTGTAGCCATCTCAACGGCTGAATCAGAGTACATCTCTGCAGGCAGCTGTTGTGCACAGCTCTTATGGATCAAGAATCAGTTTGAAGACTACAACATAAAGTTCCAGAACATTCCCTGTTCTGTGACTCTTCCAGCGCTATAGCAATAGCCAACAATCCAGTCTCCCATAGCCGGACCAAGCATATAGAGCTTCGCTATCATTTCATCCGGGAGCATGTGGAAAATGGAGATATAGATCTACAGTATGTCTCCACAGACAGGCAAGTTGCAGATATTTTTACAAAGCCGCTGGACGAGTCCAAGTTCTCGTTCTTCAAAACTGAGCTTGGACTGCTCAACAAAGAAGACCAGTGATGGACTCTCAAATTAAGAAGATATCAGTAATGTTGGCTGCTCAGAGGTATAGTTTTTCAGTGGAAATAGACATCTACCAGGGCAATTCCTTCAAGTATTAGAGACTCGAGCATCGCTACACTTACACGAGTAAACGGCTAATACTCGAGTAAAAAGGTTCATATACTCGAGTAATCCAAAAGATACTCGTGTATGAACTTCTTATACTCGAGTATGAAAATTCGTTAAGAACTTAATACTCGTGTATGCTGATTACATACTCGAGTATGTATGATTGATTACTCGTGTATGATGTGCCTACTTGAGTATACTAAACCTAATACACGTGTATGCTGTCATCTACTACTCGAGTATTCGGAAGTATTTTGGATTTTCAAAATCTCTACTCGCACCCAGCAAATTGCCGCCTTGTTCAGGTATGCCATTATACTTAATTCTCTTTAAACCTAATTAGGATTATTTATATATATATTCAAAACGAAAAAGTCCTTTCCACTTCTCATTCACTCGAGTAGCCGCCGACTTTTCGTATTCCCGACTCCTGTTCTTCGTCTTCCTTCACCGCAAGATTTCCGAATCGCTGATGGCTCCTCCCTCCTCCAAGTTTGGAATCGGCTCTGAATTAGTGACAGATGGCATTGAAGATAACTCGGATGACTTCAAGAACCTACTGATTCTCCTGGACACGGCCGGACTGACCTTCGTTCTTCAAGAACCCTGCCGTCTCTTACTTCCTGATGTTGAAGAGTTCTACATCAATTTGAAGGTTAGACACAATGGTACAGTTCTGAAATCCAAGGTAAGGGGAGTTGAAATTCGGTTAGATAAAACCTCTGTCGCCACTCTGCTTCGGATGCCAGTGGTCGACGAAGAAGATGTTCTAGACAAGGCAGATGCCGACCGCACCTCTCTATTCTGTGGTCGGGATCCAGAAGGTGGAGGTGAAACCCTGAATCGTTCTTTGTTCAATTCAGAAGGAAAGTTTCTCGTTTACATCATTGCCAAAATCCTATGGTGCAAGACTTACTCCATTAGAGATGTATCCCAAAATCTATTTGACGTTATGCAAGCTATTGTCTGCAGGAAGAAATTCCAGTTTGGAATAATGATACTGGATAAGATCAGAGAAAGCGTCAAACATCCCAGTTTTGCCAGGATTATCTCCCTCCTCCTCCATGAGATCAATCCTACAGTGTTTGACTTCTCTAAAGGGACTCCTCTTCACCACATGAAGAAAGTTTCAATATCTTCCATTCAGAGGTATGACCTCAAGATCATGAACCCTGCCCAAGCCTCCAAGGCTGATGCCATCTCAGAACAACAACAAGACAGCAGTTTACCTGAAGTCAGGATCCCATCTCCTCCTCTACATCAAACTATTGCTACCTCTGGTGCTTTAGTTGAGGGGGAGCCTGCCTCTTCTCTTTCTCAGCTTCAAGTTACTTCTGAATCAGTGATTCCAGCACAAGAAGAAGTCAGAGTTGCTACTCCTCCAGTTTCCCTACTCCAGCTCATCTTCAATCAGAAATTCCTGACTCTGAGATTCCAGATACAGCTCACCTACTGTCTACAGCTGAAGATATAGACAGATTCATTGATGAGCTAAGCTCAGATGCTCCTCCTTTTCAAAATGATTCAGCTGCCAAGTCTCCTGCCAAGTCTCCTGCTCAGTCTCCAGCTCTGTCCCCTTTGGGTGCCACAGATCTTCATGATAATATCATTCTGTCCGATGACGAGGAGGATTCCGCAGACCCTGTTGACCCTCCTCTGTGGACACTTGATTTCTCTCTCCCCTCCTTCACTGATCCCTGTGACTCCATTGAGTTAATCCAAACCAAGAGAGCTGTAAGCTCAGTGGTTGTGAAAGAGATCCCCCCTTGGACTGCTACTGCTCTACCAGTCCCTGGATTAACCTCAGCTCCCTCTTCCTCCTCCTCTTCAGATCTAGTCAGCAAGATTGAGCTCATGCTCAAAGAACAGAGAGATTACTTTGATGCCTCTCTGCAGTCAGTCAACTCCAAGGTCTCTGCTCTTGAAAAGGAGATGAGCAGAGGCTTTGCTGAAATTCAAGCAAACACTGACACTCTCAAGCAGCTGTTCCAGATTGGAGGCAAAGCCATAGATCACACCATCACGAGCATAGGTGAGCTAAGAAACCAAGCAGAGACAGTAGCTCACAATCAGCTCAAGCTAGATGAGAGAGCTGAAACTAATGTTGTGAAAGTATGTAATGAAGTGAGCACCTTCAGGGATGAAGCTATTGCCCAGCTATCCATAGATATCAGCAAGGGGGAGAAGATTGTAAAAGAACAAGTTGAAAAACTTTCTGAACAAGCTGAAGCCCAGGTCAAACAACAGTCTACCCAATCTCAAGAGGCTATAAGTGATCTAGTAAAAGGATTGAAAGAATCCATTCTTTCCCAGCTCCAGTCAGTCAAATTCTATACCTATGACACTGCTGTCTGGCTGCATAATCAAAACTTTCCTGAGTTTCAACTGGACCCTACCATTATACCTCAGCATCTAAATCCTCTTGCAGAACAGCCTCCAGGAGATGTCTCAGCTCAAGCAACCCTTCAAGGAGGTGTGCCAGTTTTCTCACCTAGAGCTGAGGGTGATGTGACTGAGCCTCCCCTTTCCTATTCTGAAGCATGGCAAGATGATTTTCCTTCCAGTTCTCAAGGCCCTTCTAAGAGGAAAAGAAAATATGGTGACGGCGCTTCTGCCAGCCGTTCTGCACCCAGGAAAGAGCCAGCTTCTGAAGGTAGACCACCTGTTGTTCATGCTGAAGTGTGGAGTCCTACCTCTAAGTCCCTAATTCTTGATACTTTGAGGTTAGTGACTGATCTTGGGGAGAACAGAGATAATTACTACAGTTATTCAGAGTGGAATGCCTATGAAGCATCTCAGATAAAGATCAGGCTGCATGACAGAAATTGGGGGCATAACAACCCAGCTGCTCCTCCTAGGCCCAGGACTTACTTTCCAAAACCTTTCAGCTACCTAGAGAGGCAAGACTTGAAAAGAGAAAGGATGCACAAGGATGCCCCATCTTGAGTTGAACTAAGAATGTGGAATTGGACTTTTGTTTCTGTGCTTAAAACATTTCTATATATATATATATATATTTAATTCTGATTATGGCTATCTCATTGATTATCTTGCTTTAACTTATGTTTTGTTTTTCAAGTATATGTGCATTGTTCTTTTTACTCTGTATAATTCACCTTAGTATAGAGGATGCTGACATCTACAAATAGGGGGAGATTATTGGGATTTGTCTCCACAATACCTCAGATTTGTAGGAGGTCAGACCTTGAACTAAGATGAATTAAGGTGTATTTGATGCTGTGTTTAAGTTGTATGTGTGCAGGTTCTAATTGCCAAGTATAGACCAATGTCAGTCTATAATGGGTCACCAAACACAGGACCATACAATGTAATCCCTCATTGTGCGATCCAAAGTGTTGGCCCATGTATAGCCTCTCAATTGGGATACACTTCCTATATGCACTTGGATTGATGGACAGAAGCATTGGAACTAATTTCCTCAGAAAAATTTCTAAGTCCAAAATACTCGAGTAACCCCTTTGTTATACTCGAGTATCAGACTTAATACTCGTGTATATATTTCCATACTCGAGTAGTTAATTAGACTTACTCGAGTAATCAGTTAGACTTACTCGAGTAGGCTCTGAATACTCGTGTATATATTTCTATACTCGAGTAGTTAGTCAGTCACTCGGGTAAGGTGTTTTCATACTCGAGTAAGTAACGTAATCACTCGAGTAAATCATATATCATACTCGAGTAGATCCTTTTCTTCTCTTTTCTGCATGTTCAAGTATTGATACTCGAGTAATTGATTTTGATACTCGAGTAAATTATTCGATACTCGAGTAGTTGGTTTTAATACTCGAGTAAGCAGTTGATACTCGAGTAATTGATTTTGATACTCGAGTAAATTATTCGATACTCGAGTAGTTGATTTTAATACTCGAGTAGGTGAATGTTTCCCGGATTCATATGCTGATACTCGAGTATATCTTTGCTGATACTCGAGTATATCTTTTCTGATACTCGAGTATATCTCTTCTAATACTCGAGTAGTTCATTTCTCTATCAAGTAAATTTCTATTCTCATACTCGAGTATATGTCTCTTTGTCACTCGAGTATCTAAATTCCCATACTCGAGTATATCTTCTCTTACTCGAGTATAGCAGTTCCCTATTCCAGAATTCTTCTAACTTCGAATTCGCTAAGTATTTTGAATCCGTCATTTCTAATTGGTCCACGTGTCATCCTTAATTAAGATTATGATCGTTGGAGTCCACCTATAAATAGGTCATTTCAGAATTGACTAATTAACAAGATTACAGAGATATTCGTTTGAAGAAAGAGAAAATTCCGTGAACCCTAATCCACACGCCGCCGCCGCCACCATCGTTGTTCACGGAAGAAATTCTGGATCGTCGTTCTCCGTCTTCAAGGACTATTTCTCCAGCGATCCAGACTAGAGTGAATCACTCGATCTCGCCGAGCCTCAAAGATTTCAGATCTATCTTCTCGATCGAGGTGGTTCTAGTTTTCAGATTCGTGGATCTTTCTCTCAAGTCATCTTCAACCTTTTCTGATCAAGTCAAAGCTCCTAAAGAAGAAGACTGTCAAAGATCCAGATCTGAAATTTGTTGTGTTGATTTTTATTCTCAAACCAAAATTTCATTGTAGGAGTTTTTCTCCGAGATTTGTAGGAAGATTTTTCTTCCGAGTTTTGTAGATCCAGTTGGATCGAGATTTGTAGGAATGTGGTTCCGAGGTGTAGGATTGTTTTCAATCCGAGATAGTGGAGTAGCCGAGTCTAGTGATTTGCTAGATCGGTGAGTAGAGTGGACGTACCCAAGATTGGGGAACCACTGTAAATTTCTTGTCTTCTGTGATTGCTTGATGTGCGCTGCGTTAAATTTTTTAATTCCGCTTTTGACACGCATTTCACCTATTCACCCCCCTCTAGGTGATTTAGGCTAACAACTTAGACCTCTCAAAAGTGACAGATATTTTCATTCAGAAATTGTTTTAAAAAAAATATAATCTAATTAATGGCACTGTTCATCTTCTTCTACAGACCGAAACCAGAGCCCTGAAAACTTATTTTCCTGTAGCTTTTCCAAAGCTATTTCCCGGCCATCCAACCATCTCCCTGGCCGGCCACCACTACCACCACCTCTGTTGAGGTGAGGGCTATCATCGGGCGGCGGCACGGCCGCCGGAGAGGCGGTTTCCGGCGAACCCGCCATTATGAAAATTTTGGAAAACCATGGAAACGCTCACCCGATCTGGCTCTTTTGAGCCCGATATCTCTCCTAATGATTTCTAAGATCTATCCGCAGAAGAAGAGGGAGGGGAGGACCTTGTTCGCGGGCTGGAGGCGTGCAGAGCGTCGGGAAGCCATTGGCGCGGTGGTGGCGTCACCGGAAATTCTTCAACAGCAAGGGGGAAATCTGAAACAGTTTGATGGAGAGTGTAACCTTTTCCTCTTGCTCTTAGGAGTCTTTTATAGATCAGCAAGTGGGGAGGGGAAAGGATGAAACGTTCATGGCCATTAATATTCCCTTAATGACGTTTCAGTTATGACGAAGGCAATTGAAATGCTGGAGATGAAGAGGTGTTTGTCAGGTGGCGATTTCCTATTGGACCAACATTTCCTTAATTTATTAAATAATCAGGGTAGGAAACGGCCCATAAATACTCCTGGTGTAACTTCCCATAATCAGGATTGATTACATTGTCGGTTACCGAAATTTCCAGTCTGGCTGACGTTTCGGCCTTGGTCACGGGCGTGACACATAGGTCACGGGCGTGACAGGCCCGGGTGACCAATTCTGGGATCGACGATCGTCGAAATGAGATCGACGATCATCGAAGGGTGGTCACGCCCATGGTCATGGGCGTGACATGTGGGTCACGGGCGTGACAAGCCCGGGTGACCAATTCTGGGTTCGACGACGTTGAACTGAGGTCAACGATCGGCGAAGGGTGGTCACGCCCTAGGTCACGGGCGTGACATGGGGGTCACGGGCGTGACAAGCCCGGGTGACCAATTCTGGGTTCGACGAGGTCGAACTGAGGTCGACGATCGGCGAAGGGTGGTCACGCCTTAGGTCACGGGCGTGACATGGGGGTCACGGGCGTGACAAGCCCGGGTGACCAATTCTGGGTTCGACGACGTCGAACTGAGGTCGACGATCGGCGAAGGGTGGTCACGCACTAGGTTACGGGCGTGACACATGGGTCACGGGCGTGACAGGCCATGAGGCAAATTCCGCGCCCGACGATCGTCTACCTGAGATCGACGATCGTCGAAGGAGTCACGCCCCAGGTCACGGGCGTGACACCTGGGTCACGGGCGTGACATGGCCGGGTTGAAAATTCTGCGCCCGACGATCGTCTCCCTGAGATCGACGATCGCCGAATGAGTCACGCCCCTAGGTCACGGGCGTGACGGATCGGTCACGGGCGTGACCAATCCGTGACCCGAAATCTCGGTCGATTTATTTCAGTTTTTGGGCTTCCTGGGGTTCTATCACGACCAACCGACTCCTAGGGGTCTAGCCGGAAATGGGATGTTACACCACGCTCCACCGTTGTCTAAAATGAAGCATCGGATCATATCCTCAACTTTCTGGTTCACCCGCTTCGTCTGCCCATAGGTCTGTGGGTGGTAAGCAGTAGAATACCTCAGATTCATACCCAAACCCTCCTTCAGACTCTGCCAAAAAGGAGAAGTAAACTGGGAGTCTCGATCAGAAATGATGCTAACCGGCACACCGTGCAGTCGGATGACTTCATTCAAGTACAACTCCGCTATCTTCTTCATCGGGTAATCAATCTTATATGGTACGAAGTGAGCACACTTCGTCAGTCTATCCACTATAAACCAAACAGAATCAAATACCCTCGGGGATTTCAGTTAGCCCGTGATTAAATCCATAGATATACTTTCCCACTTCCAAGTCGGGATCTCTAACAAAGTCAACTTGCCACCAGGCCTTCCATGATCGGCCTTCACACGCTTGCAAGTGTAGCACTCAGCAAAAAACCTGGCAACATCATCTTTCATGCCATACCACCAGGCAATTTGCTTTAAGTCACGATACATCTTCGTTGATCCTGGATAGTAGGCAACGCTGGATCCATGAGCCTCTCTGCAAATCATATCTCTAATGTCCCCAAAAGAGGGGATGCAAAATCTGCCGCGGTACTTCAATGTAACCGCATCATCGATAGCAAAGTCTGGCAACTCCCCCTTCTCGGTCTTGGTGAATAAGTGCAGAAGATCTGGATCATCCTTCTAGTGCAATCTGGTCAAAGAAATCCAAGACGGCTCTGCCACTGATAAACTACTCTGCGAGCCACAGCATCCCACTGATATATCTATAAGGATGAACTCCTCCACTAAACGATCAACCGAGAGGTTAAAGATCTTTCCCGTCTTTCTGCTCAGGGCGTCAGCCACCACATTAGCCTTGCCTGGATGATACTGGATCTCTACATCATAATCGGCCACATACTCTTACCACTGCTGCTGCCGTAGATTCAACTCTTTCTGCGTGAACACGTACTTCAGGCTCTTATGGTCAGTGAAGATCTTGCACTGAGCCCCATAAAGTAGGTGTCTCCACAGCTTAAACGGATAGATTATCGCTGCAAACTCAAGGTCATGCATAGGATAATTCTTCTCATGAGTCTTCAGTTGCCTTGACCCATAGGCAATCACCTTTCCTACCTACATTAATACGCATCCCAGACCTACATGCGAAGCATCCACGTACACATCATAATCCACCTCTTCAGTAGGCAAGGTCAGAACGGGAGAAGTGCACAATCTCCTCTTAAACTCCAGGAAGGCTTCTTCGCACTTCTCGCTCCAAACAAAAGCCAAGTTCTTCTGAGTCAGCTTGGTCAAACGTGTAGCTAGGGAAGAGAAACCCTCCACGAACCTCCTGTAGTAGCAAGCCAACCCTAGGAAACTCCTGATCTCCTTAGGCGTATTCGGCCTACTCCAATCCATCACTGCTGCAATCTTTTCTGGGTCGACCGAGATCCCCTCCTTGTTCACCACGTGGCCAAGGAATGAAACCTGAGGCAACCAAAATTCGCACTTGCTCATCTTGGCAAATAATTTGTGATTCCTCAACTCCGATAGAACCAAGTGCAGATACTGCTCATGCTCCATAGCGCTGCGAGAATAAACCAACACGTCATCAAGACCACCACGAACTTGTCTAAGAAATCCTTGAACACCCGGTTCATCATATCCATAAAGGCTGATGGTGCGTTGGTCAAACCAAACGACATCACAAAGAACTCAAAGTGTCCATGCCTCGATCTAAACGTAGTCCGTGGAATATCTGCCTCACAGATCCTTAGCTGATGATAGCAAGAACGATGATCAAACTTGGAGAACACCGTGCTACCTTGCAAATGGTCAAATAAATCTTTGATCCTCGGTAGAGGGTACCTGTTCTTAATAGTGACTTTGTTCAACTCCCTATAGTCGATGAAAAGCCGCATTGACCCATCTTTATTCTTCACAAACAGCACAGGAGCACCCCAAGGCGACGAACTATGCCATATAAATCCCTTTTCCAACAACTCGTCCAACTGAACTCGCAACTCCTCTAACTCACGAGGGGCCATTCGGTACAGCGCCTTAGCAATAGGACGCGTACCCGGCTCCAAATCAATCACAAACTCCACATCCCGCTCGAGAGGAAGACCAGGCAGATCATCCGGAAGAACATCGGCGAAATCACAAACAACTGCAATCTCCTCCAAGAGCGGTACACTAACAGCGGTCCCAACCACCGAGACCAAACAAGCAAAACAATCTGAAAGAAACAGCTTCTGAGCACATACTGTAGAGATGACAGGAGAATCTTGGCACAGATCAACATACATGATTCCGGGCTGACCGTCGTCCCTGATCAAGTCCAAGTGCTTTCCTTGCACTGCATGACTGCATCATACCTAGACAGCCATTCCATGCCCAAAATAACATCGAAGTCCTCCAGATCAATCATCTTCAGGTCTGCCTTCTCCAGGAAGTCCCCCAACAAAACAGGGCAATCTAACATGCCCAAATCTGACAACACAGATTCACTAGAGGGGAACTTGACATGGAAGGTATCCCGAACTCGATTTAAAGGCAGCCGATGTCGCTCAACAAAGGCTCTAGCCACGAACAAGTGGGTTGCGCTGGAGTCAAATAGAACACGCGCTCAGCGGTTCTTCACCTTAAATTTCCCTATAGGAGCATATAAAACTAAGGAACTACCACAAAAATACTGCAAACATTCTAGTAAAACAAGAACAAAACCTTCAGGCTGGAAAGAAAACTTACCTGAGATGACCACAGTAGAAGCTTGAGCCTCCTCGGAAGAGATCACGTTGATGATGCATATTTTAGCTTAATTTATTAGGTTAAAAATATGTTATTTTCATTTTAAATATTTTTCTTTATGTTATTTTATGCTTATTTTTATGTAAATATTATTTATTTTCTGTTTTTGCAGGTTTCAACAAATTTCCAGAAAAAATCCCCTGACACGCCCCCCTGTCACGCCCTCCCCGGGCGTGACCCAGGGCGTGTCACCTGCTCCTGATGTTGAAAGCCGCCAGATGAAGTTCCCGCCAAAAATCACCTGTCACGCCCCATCGATACGCCCTCCCCGGGCGTGTCCCCGGGCATGACACGGGGCGTGTCGCCCTCTGCCCGAAGTCTGCCCCCACATTCAATGCATTCTCCACCGCTACACGCAATAGTACTGTCACGCCCCGTATCACGGGCATGACCTGGGGCGTGACTGCCCCGTGTCACGGGCGTGACCTTGGGCGTGACTGCCCCGATTACGACGTCTGATGGACCTGCAACTGCTGACTTTGACTTGACACGCCTGTCACGCCCCCTGTCACGGGCGTGACCTAGGGCGTGACCACCATCGTACCGAAGCAATCATCGTTCCCGCCAGATTCCACCTCCCGAGGTCTACTCCGTACCTGTCACGCCCCCTGACACGCCCTCCCCGGGCGTGTCGCCGAGCGTGACCAACCCGTGGGAAAAGTATATAAATACCAGACCCCCCCTTCCATTTCAGCAACTTTTTGGGGAGAGGGGAAGTGCTGCTAGTTCATTTCTTAGGGTTTAGTATTTTTATTTTCATGTTTTACTCTCTCTCGCCCTCCATTTCTAGTTTTTAATTTCATGCAATGCACTTTTGTTTCCTGTAATCTTTTCTTATTAGTATCGTGGTAGTAGTTAGTTTATTTTCATGCACTTGTAATCACCGTTCCTAGTTGTAATCATTTTTATTTTCAATAAAATTGTAGTTGGCATTTCCTTTTTCTAATTCGCTCTCTTTAGTTTTCGTGCACCTTTATTATCTACCCCTCTCTTTCCCTTTTACTATGATTAACTAATCCTCCTTGTACTCGATCTTGATGATCCGAGGTTCGAGCGATTAAGTTATGACGCTTTAATTTACCTTTTCTTTTTAGGTTTTAGCCTTGAATTACTCTTGATTTTTCATGGGCTGGAGGTATATTATCGATATATACTCTCTACCTTTGATTTCATTCTGGTCTAGTCGAGAGGCCGATAGAATGAAGTGAGCATTCAAGAGTAAAGGGAGTTGTACGCACCCCTCGAGAGAGGCAGACGTCCAAATCTCCCGGATTGGAGTAAAATCCAATAGAGGGGTTCACCGCGTAAAGCGAGCTTTAGGCCTCTGATTTAGACGAGAGTCGGTCGGACCTTCCTAATCTCAGTTGGGCATGACTTCGAGAGAAGAGTGTTCAAGCTTTAGGAACCTCCATGGTCAAGGACCTTTACCCTATTAAGCTTAGGTTTATTTATCGTCTTTTTAATCGTCTCCTACTGAAGTGATTCTTGATCGAGTGCGCCTCTTTATTATTAGCTCTAACTCTTTTTATCTTGCAAGTAGTTTAGTTTTCTTTTTATTTTAGTACTTTAATTCCTGTTTTTAGTTTAACATTTAATAGAAATATCATTTGATAAAATAATAGCGAACACCTCTGAGTAGAAGTAATCATTACGCCCCAGGGAAATACGACCTTGATACTAATCTTTAGTATCCTATACTATAAATGATAAGGTACGCTTGCCTTTATCGGATATAGAATCGGAGAATATTCTCAACCACCACATCCACTTTCTCTTTTCTAACCCTCTCTCCGCCGTTGTGAATCTGTGTATCTTGTTTTTGGCGCCGTTGCCGGGGAGTGTTTTGATATTTTGAAAAAAAGATAGCTATTAATTTTATCGTTTTTGTTTTGTTTTTTTTCTCTCGTCTCTCTCACCCCACTCTCGCGGTTGATTAATTTTATTTTGTAATGTGTAATCTTTGTTTTAATTATGGAGAGTTCGGTCACTATCGTGAGGAGTGTTGGGTAAGATATCCTTCATCCCCCATGATTTTATCCCTTCCGGATCGAATCAATTTGGCCAAATTGATCCGTCCGCGAATTTTTTTCATGGGGTTACGATGGCATTCAAACGCCTTCCTACCCTTCTCCTCCGAATTTTTCTGATTTTAATTTTTCCGAAATTTCTTGAATGGACATTTTGATCCTAGCCCTACTTTGAACTACTCAGGGTGGCAACACCCTGATCATTCTTGGGGCCAAGATGATCATCAATCCATTCCATCTCAAGATTTTTCCACTTTTTCTCCGCAAGTTTGCGCGCCTCCCGTTTTTTATTCTAGCGAAAATGAAGTCATTTTTGATGGTGTAGCATTTGATGCATGCATCAATGCATGCATCAATGCTCACTTCAAAGTGATTTTTGACGCTTTGGCTGCTGAGGCCGCATCTTTTTCTTCCCCTCCTCCTATTTATCTTTCAAATGATGAATCTTCGGATATTCCGTAGTGCCTTCAATCACTTGTGGAAGACGATTATTCAGAAATTCCATTGTGCCTTCAACCTCTCGAGGAGGAAATTTCCCCCGAGATTCCGATTTTTTTCAAGTTTCCGAGGAAGACGAACTTTCTTGTGTTTGATCTTCTGAAGAGATTGATTTTTGGGATATCCCGGTTTGCTCCAAATCTACCGAAATGATTGATATTCAGGTGGAGCAACCAGATTTTTCTATCCAACCATTTTCTTGTGATCAACTGCCATCGCCTTCTTCTTTTTCTTCTCTTCCCCCTCCTTGCGAAAATTCTGTTTTCTTTTCTTGTTTTATTTTTCCTTCTACTTTAGTTTCTTCTTCTTCGCCCCCTTCTAATAGTATAGTTTCTTTTTCTTGTTTTTTTTCTTTTTCTAAATCTTATTATTTTTTGTTTTATTTAAAAAATATAAAAATACAAAAAAATATTTTTATTTTCATAAAAAATGTTTTGTCACTCGCGCCGAAACGCATATTGCGCGAGCTGCCATTACATTTCTCTTTTTATTTTCCTTTTAGCTAACAAAAAAACGTCGAGCTCAATGACGTTTTAAACAAAGAGCGCTCTTGGGAGGCACCCCATGCTTATCTTTTTCTTTTTTGTTTTTCTATTTTTTTTTTATTTTTTGTTTTTTGCAGAAATAAGCTCCCGCGTGTTTGTGCAGCTTTTCGCCTCGCAACTTGGACTGAAGCCGATCTTTTGCTCAAGTCTGGGGGACGCAATTTCAAACGTCTGGGCATCAAACGCTAGGGAAGCATCTTCTCCCTCTCTTTGCATTTCTTTTTTCTCTTTTCTCTCTCTTTTCTCTCTCTTTATACTTAACTTTAAACATTGGGGACAATGTTTAACTTTAAGTATGGGGGAGTGTTCCCTTAATATTTTACTTTAGAAAAAAAAAATTTATAAAATTTTTAGAAAAGTCCAAAAAAAAAAATTGTATATATAATATTTTTTAAAAATCCAAAAAAATATATATATAAAAATTTTTGAAAAAAAATCCCAAATTAAATTGAGTTAATATTTGCCAAATCAATTAGTACCCCGCTACTTTGCTTTTTATTATTTTTTCAAGCCCATGTCTACTTGCTTAGTTAGAATTAATTTGATTAATTTTCTTTTTAAATATGTTTAGCGAGTAGTATGTTGACTCATGCAGTGTTCTTATTTAGGGTAGTATGCTATTTTTGAATTTTTTTTGAATTTTTCTTTACTTTTCCTTAGCCTTTCTTTTATTTCTTTTACTTTTATAAAACCCATCATCCCTTATTTTTCATTATTAAAATCTTTTTAAACATTAATTAGTATTAAGTGTAGTAGACACAAACCGGTCTAGACGCTTATTATCATTATTTTCATGAAAGCAAATTATCTATTTTTTATTTTTTTGTGCTTATCCTCTTTTGAAATTTCAAAGCTTTACTTTGAGTAAATTTAGGAAGCATGAAAATGATTTAGGCATTTCTTTTGTAACGTTTGAGCCTTTGCACCTCGCCTAACAATAACCATTGCTAGCCATTTTTGTGCCTTTTCCTTTCCTTTTTGTAGCCCCACTTTTTATTTCACCACGGCCAAATAGCCTACCTACATGCACACTTTAAAATTATTTTTGAGCTTTAATTGCTAATGTGCATCTTTTTGAAAAAATGAGTGGAAAATCTTTGTGTTATCTTTTGCTACAAAAGTAAAAAGTTTTAAGTATAAAAAAAAAATTTGAAAAAAAAATGATGAAAATAATTGAAAAAAAAAGAGTAAAAGAAAAGAAAAGAAAAGTATTTATTTTGGCTAGTTTTATTTTGGCAAAGCTCATTTTCTTTTTGTTTTATGTGTGCAAATATCCCTCGTATTTATCTTTTTGAATATCGCACCCTTAAAAACCTAAGCCTAACTATACGCCTAATTAAAGCCCTAATGATTCATGCTTTCTACGTTTACTTTTTAGTATAGTAGCGAGAAACTAGATTGAGTAAGTATTTTTGATAGAAATATTGAATTTTGGCTTGATTGACTATGGTTATAATTTGTCTCTTAGACTTCAGTAGTGACTCAATGCGCGTTTTACTCGTTACTTTATTATGTTTTAATTCTATAAAAATTTGGGATGATTTGTTTTTATATTTAGTAAAATTTATAAAATTCTGCGCTAAGTTAAAGTAGGACTTTTCGTTTCTTTTTAAAAAATTTCTCTACCTCTAGATTCCCGTCTTACTCATTTATAGCATTTTTAAACTTTTCAATTAATCCCCTTTATTTTCTCTAACTCGTAGTCTTTGCTTTAGGACAAGCAAAATTATAAGTATGGGGGAATTTGATGATGCATATTTTAGCTTAATTTATTAGGGTAAAAATATGTTATTTTCATTTTAAATCTCTTTCTTTATGTTATTTTATGCTTACTTTTATGTAAATATTATAAATAATATTTATTTTCTGTTTTTGCAGGTTTCAACAAATTTCCAGAAAAAATCCCCTGACACGCCCCCCTGTCACGCCCTCCACGGGCGTGACCCAGGGCGTGTCACCTGCTCCCGATGTTGAAAGCCGCCAGATGAAGTTCCCGCCAAAATACACCTGTCATGCCCCATCGACACGCCCTCCCCGGGCGTGCCCCCGGGTGTAACATCCCATTTTCGGCTAGACCCATAGGAGTCGGTTGGTCGTGACAGAACCCGAGGAAGCCCGAAAATTGAAATAAATCGACCGAGATTTCGGGTCATGGGTTGGTCACGCCCGTGACCGACCCGTCACGCCCGTGACCTGGGCGTGACTTCTTCGACGATCGTCGATCTCCGTGAGACGATCATCGAACGTGCAGCCTGGGCATGTCACGCCCGTGACCAAGGTGTCATGCCCGTGACCAAGGGGCGTGACTCCTTCGACGAGCGTCAATCCCCGTAAAACAATCGTCGAAATTGAACTCGGGCCTGTCACGCCCGTGACCTAAGTGTCACGCCCGTGACCTAGGGCGTGACTAGCCTTCGAAGACCGTCGATCCCAGTTCGACGATCGTCGACCTCAAAATTTCCGTTCGGGCCTGTCACGCCCGTGACAAAGGGTGTCACGCCCGTGACCCAGGGCGTGACCACCATTCGACGACCGTCGATCTCAAATCGACGATCGTCAACCCATAACTAACCACCCGAGCCTGCCACGCCCGTAACCCAAGGTGTCACGCCCGTGACCATCCATCGACGATCGTCGATCTCAGTTCGACGATTGTCGAACCCAGAATTGGCTATCCGGGCCTGTCACGCCCGTGACCTATGTGTCACGCCCGTGACATTGGCCGAAACGACGATTCAGGCCCAAAATTATTCTAACACGCGTGGTAATAAATGCGGGTGTGGGAAGTTACACCAGGAGTATTTATGGGCCGTTTCCTTCCTTAATTATTTAAATAAATAAGGAAAATGTTGGTCCAATAGGAAATCACCACCTGGCGAACACCTCTTCGTTTTCTAGCGTTTCAACGGCCCTGCATCATAACCGAAGCGTTAAGGGGAGGAGCCTTCATGGCCATTAAGGCTTTACCCATTCACCTTCCCACTTTCTGACTTATAAAAGCCCACCTGGAGCAAGAGGAGAAGGTTACACGCTCAAGTAATCGGATCAGATCCTTGTTCTTGCTGTAGGAGAAGTTCAGCAACGCCACCACCGCGCCATGGCACCCCGTCGTTCTTCTCGCCTTTAAACCGCGAACAAGGTCCTCCTCTGCTCCTTCTCTTCATGGGTAGATCTTAGGATTCTTAGAAAGGAGGTTCGCGCTCAACGGAGCCGGACCCGTCTCTCGTTTTCATGGGAAAACCATGTAAATGGTATTTTTGAGTTCGCCGGAAACCGCCACCTCCGGCGGCCAAACCACCGCCGACCGCTAGCCATCGCCTCAACGGAGGTGGTGGTGGTGGTGGCTGGCCAGGGAAGTGACCGGACTGCCGGCGACGGATCACGGAAGTGTTACAGGAAAAATGACTTCCTGAGTTCTGGTTTTCGGGGTCTGTAGAAGATGAACAGTAAAAACTGTTTTAAATATATAAACTAAGTAAATGATTTTGTATGGAAATTATACTTGGATGGACATATTTTAATGATGCAAAACGAGGCTCTTAAAGGTCATTTTAGGAAAAATGACCAGACACGAAAGTCGTAGCCCTTCGAGTCTAGATAAATGTAAAATTAATTTCAACTCGTTTGGGTAAGCGGTTCGGCCGCAACACCCGTTTTAGTGGGGGCTGTACCTAGAGTTGGGCAGAAATTAAAACGATTGCCCACTCTTCGTCCCTTGTCCAAATGACCTGAAATTTGGGCAGGGGGTTAATCTTGGTTATACCTAAAGACAGACCGAAAATGGGAATTTTTGGAGTTACTTTGCCTAAAGTTTTTGTTTTAATTTAATAATCTTAGATGAATTTATTTAGATGGTCAAATGACCTCTAAACCCTCCCAAATTTTGGTGAGTGGTCCCTAGCTATAAAAGCTAGGTCTGTGTAAAATTCCAATTGATTTGGAGGAGTTTTGGGTGAGAAATCTTCTACCCTTAACTAGGCATTAATGAGACACCTTTTAATAAAAAGTGCACTGAGAGTTTGGAAAGGGTCAAATCACCTCAACAGAGGCTGATTTTCTGATCTCTGACTTAGAATGGTGTTATAACCCGCTTGGAGAAAATGGAGTGATTTAGGGTTGATTTACCCTAGGATCCAAGCTCAAATCTTAAATGAAGGGTTTTGAGGTTTGTGAAGGACATAGGAGCAAAAGCTCTTGTATGCCCTTGAAATTTGGAGGAGAGTGGCATGTTATGCTGAAAACCCTCTGGTTGAAATAGTGAAGGAATTAGAGGTAATTGAGTACCTCGGAAGTTGAGAGTTTGAATTAGGATAGAAATGTAATTCAGTTATTTTAAGCACTAAATCTAGTCCAAAAATCATGAAACTCGGGAGGAGGGAATTTTAGGATGTTTTAGACTTATGGTAATTTTCCTGGAATTTTATGATTAATAAATATCATACTTCATGTGTTAATGGATTATTAGCCCGATTTGTTGTTTCAAATATTTGGAGGTTTTAAATTAATTATAATTAGTTAAAATTCTGGATTTAGATCTTGACCAGTAGAACATTGATCCCTGAATTTTTATAGAATTTTATATTGAATAAATCTGGTACTTTGTTCACAGATAATAGAAGGGGTTTTATTGTTTAAAAAGTAATTATGGATAAATTAGTTGCTGGAAAATTATGAAACTTGGCCAGTGCTAATTTTAGGCCTTTATCTGCATGGCATAAATTATTTATAATTTTTGGAAGAATATTTTCTGTACTTGATTCATAAACAACAGAAGTTAGAGATTATTTCTAAAATAGTTTTCATGCCTTTTTAATGATAGAAAAATTATGATACTTAGGATTTAACCTATTGAGAAAACCTACTATTTATCATAAATTCGCTGGACATCTTACATGTTTACTTAGGGTACTTCATGTTCAAATCGGTAGCCCTTGGGATTTTCGAGGAATTTAATTAAATGCCAAATAGATTAGGAAAATTTCCATTTTCTGGATTTAGGTCATTTACATCATGGTAAGTCTCCAGTAAATAATTTAGGGCAATTGGATGAGTATTGGATCATTGCATAACCGGTTCGACATGAAGTCTAGGTCGGTCTGCATATAGCAATTGTGAATTGAAATAAGACATGATCTGAGGAAGACATTGGAGTTAAATAATTCATTTTGTTTGGGTGGGCAATAGTGGAGGAAATCGCAATAGGAAGATAAAAAGAGTAGCGAGAAGTGGTGATAGCTAGAGTTAAGAGGTGTTCGGGTTCGGCGAAAGATCGCCTTTCCCGAAGAGAGGAAGGTTAAAAATCACCCTAGGATAGTCTATCGTAAAATGAGAAGGGAATCGGGCTAGGGGAGATAAACCAATAATATTAAGTGCCTTGCGAAAGGGAACTTCGGGCCGTAATGCCGCCGTCTTGGTTCCTAGTGCCCCTTGAGAGCCCTTCACGGGGAATACCGGGGCAGTCCTGGGCTAACGTAAACTGTAATAACAAACTGGCAAGAGTAACTTAGTAACTAAGGCTGCACTTTTCACAAACACTGTTGGCACAGGAAGATTGATGAGAGCTTCGGCTCGGGTGATTTGGAAACGTACGTTTGGGTCCGGGGAGCTTCGGCTCGGTTGGTTAAGAGACGGACGGGATGGTCCGGGGAGCTTCGGCTCGGTTTGTTTGGAGACGGATGTTTAGTCCGTGGAGCTTCGGCTCGGTTTTGTGTGTTTACGAATAAACTTGCATGTGCATAAGATAGGAAAAGTTAAGGTGGTGGGTTTTACGATATCGGGGAGTTCGATTGCACCGACACCGATATCGTTGACTCAGCGGGGTGATTAGCATTTCGCCAACAGAAGTCCGGTGCGCCAGCCGGCAAGAGTACGCAGGCGTCCGCTTAGTGCACCAAGCGTTGAGGCGTACGATAGGTCAGACCAGTGGTGCTTTTACTTGTTTTGAGGTGGGCGAGGCCCAACCCACCGCTTCCGTCCGCCACTACGGAGGTATCCTGGGAGGTAACGGCTCCGAAAGGGGGAACTAAAGGTCTGTGTGCACAGAGTCGGGTGTGTGAGTTGCACTTGCATGTTTCATCATACCCACTAGCATGTCATAGCATAATCGATTCATTTAACCCTGACACCTAAAGTATAAGTGGTATGGGACGCTTATACATTAGGACCTGCAAAACGACCCCTTGGTCTATAAGCTTGTGTGGGCAAGTTTATAAATCAAAGGTTAATTTCAATAAATAACAACCATTGTTGTTTGATAACCGACACCCCAAGGTATAAGTGGTATGGGACACTTATACGATGGGAGCCTTGCAAAAGATCCCTTTTGCTTATGTGTTCTCGCATAAGTGAAGGTTAAATTCATATAATTGCTTTTCTTACTGCTAGACCTATTATAACATTCATATTAACTGCTCACCGAATACAACTTGCTAGATTAAGTCCACTGTCACCTGTTTACTTTTATTCTCCACAAATATGTCCTCCCCTTTCTTTCTCTCCGCTCGGTACCTAGGAGCCATGGGGGAAGGGGTAGGGGATGATAGGGCTTAGTCTTTATGACTAACGGTTTTCGAACCGCATCATTTAGGGGATCGTGGAGCCCAGCATGGAGGAGCAGCCCCCGAGATCGGTGCGCCTGGAGATGGGGCAGTCTAGCTCCGGAGTTCATACAGCCGGGACCGTGAGTCTCGACCTTGAGTAGTTTCTGTTTTGCTTCCGCATGAGAGACTTGTAGTGAGGACATTTTGTACCGGGCATAAGCCCGCATTTATAGTACTCTGATGTTTTCTGTGGACACTCCCTTCGTGGAGATTTTATCTTATTTACATGTGATTTATTATTGTGGATTGCATTGTTCTTACTTCAATTATTGTGCTACTTATTGTGATCGAAAAGGCCGGCAGAATCGGCGCGTTGTAGTGACGACCTTCCCGAGTGCGAAGGTGTCACCGCAAAGCGGCGATTCTGGGCATAAGACCCCGGTGGTTGAAAAAGAAAAAAAAAGGGGGTCTTACAAGTGGTATCAGAGGCAAACATCGATCAGAAGGAAGTAGCAGTCCACAAACCCTAGGTCACCTCCCGCTCGAGTTTAGTTTGGGGACAAACTAAGCAGCGGAAGCAGTAGTGTGCCCATATGGGGATCACATATAAATTGTCCACCTTTATGTAATATTTGAACGTTTTATCAGCGTGTGTTTTTGTTACGCAGCCTCCAGCACGGACTACGCCACAAGGTGGAGTTCAACAGGCTCAGGATGTTGCACCACCCCCACCGGCCCACACTCCTTTCCTTCAGTCAGACATGGGACAGACCCTGACTGCCATCCTGGAGGCCTTCAGGGCCCAGCAGGTTCCGGCCCCGCAGCCAAATCCGGGGGCCAACTGGCTCAGCATCTTCCGGGGTCTTTCTCCCCCGTCCTATTTGGGGACAGAGTCGGCTGTTCGGATGGAAGAGTGGCTAGATATCATGTACGAGATGCTGACCGGGATACGGTGTCCATGGGAGGAGAGGGTGGCTCTAGTTGTCTCCTGCCTGGAGTCCCATGCAAAGAGGTGGTGGAAGACGCTGCTGGACGCGACATTTGCTGATAGGGAGGTTGCGGAGGTTACTTGGGAGGAGTTCAGGGCCGCACTGCTGGAGCATTTCGTTCCGCAGTCGGCTAGGGATGATTTGGAGGAGCGGTTCTTATAGCTGAAGCAGGGTACCCGGACCGTGGTGGAGTACCATCGAGAGTTTGACCATCTGGCTCGATACGCAGATTCCTACCAGCTGGATGAGGCAGGGTATATCAGGAGGTTCTATAAGGGCCTGCGGGAGGACTTGAGGGAGGCTCTGTTGTTTGTATCTGACGGGCCCATCTCCCGGATTTTGGAGATGGCAAAAAGGATTGAGGCAAATTGGCACGCCACCCGGGGCCGGAAACGGCCAGCAGAGGATCAGGGACGGAGAGGTAGAAATGACCAGCGGCGAGGTGCTGTACCAGAGGGGAGGAGGACGGAGGACCAGCCTCGTCAGGATGTGAGGCAGGAGCCGAGGGAACAGGTGGTATTAGCCCCTCCCCCTCTTCGGATGCAGGAGATGCCGAGACCCGGGGGAATGGCGTATCCCCCACCAGAGTGTTTTCTTTGTCATCAGATTGGGCACATTCGGAGGAACTGCCCCATGAGGGGGGCACCACCTCCAACACATCAGGGCGGCCCACAAACTCAGTATTACGGAGGCCGAGGACGCGGCCGCGGTCGAGGATACCAGGGGGAAGATCGTAGATAAGGAAGAGAGCAGGTATATGCTTTGGACCTTGCGTAGCCTCGAAATCCGGAGCAGGTCATAGCAGGTACGCTGCAATGCTTCTTTATTTTCATAGAATTTCCCTTTAAGTTGTTATAACTCAGAACCGCACTAGATAGATTAACAAGGAAAGAAAATTCTTTATAGAACCCTAAGATATTTAATCACCCCAGGTATAGTCTTCATCAGCGGCAAGCCTGCCCGCATGCTTTTTGATACTGGAGCTACTCACTCCTTTGTGTCGGAGACGTTCGTAGAAGGACTAGAAGGTGTGGAGCGGTTCACAGGCTCGAGGATGAGGGTGCGACTACCAGATGGATCCGAACTCCTTACCACGGATCACTGTAATATGGAGGCGGAAATTGGTGGAAAGGCATTCGAGGCTCCAGCGACGATTTTGAAGCTGACGGACTACGACCTGATCCTGGGCATGGTATGGCTGCACTGGAACCATGCCCAGATTGACTGCCAGGCGAAGAGGATCACCGTGAGACACGGGGACTCTTTCATTACCACCGAAGGTATAAAACCTGTCACTCGTATACTCTTATATTCGGTACAGGCCGTTAAGGCCCATCTGCAGGGAGAGGAGGTCTATCAGATTTTATTTGAGATGACGGAAGTTAAGGAGTCGGTGATAGACATCCCGGTGGTGCGAGATTTCGCTGATATCTTTCCAGAGAAACTACCAGGACTACCTCCACACCGAGAGCAGGATTTTCAGATACAGCTTGTGTCGGGGGCCAAGCCGGCGTCTAGGGCCCCTTATCGGATGGCCCCAAAGGAGTTGGCAGAGTTTCGGACTCAGCTGCAGGAATTAGTTGAGGCAGGATTTGTTAGACCGAGTTCCTCACCATGGGGAGCACCGGTCCTATTCGTGAAGAAGAAGGATGGGACACACCGCCTGTGCATCGATTATCGAGCACTAAACAGGCTGACCGTCCGGAATACCTATCCGCTCCCTCGGATAGACGAATTGTTCGACCAGCTAGAGGGGGCCCATTATTTCTCGAAGCTGGACTTGAGGTCAGGATACTACCAGCTGCGGATCCAGGAGGAGGATATCCCGAAGACGGCCTTTAGTAGCAGATATGGCCTATATGAGTTCACCGTGATGCCCTTCGGGCTCACGAATGCTCCGTTGGCGTTCATGAGCCTCATGAACTGGGTTTTCGAAGCCTACTTGGATGTGTTCGTCATAGTATTCATAGACGACATCCTGATCTACTCTAGGACGGAGGAGGAACACACTCAACATCTGGGACTGACTTTGGAGAGGTTGCGGGAGCATCACCTTTATGCAAAATTCAGCAAGTGTCAGTTTTGGTTGAAGGAGGTGGCCTTCCTAGTCCACATTATCAGCGGAGCCGAGTTGGCAGTGGATCCGGCAAAGATTCAGGCAGTTCGGGATTGGCCGCAGTTGAAGACAGCCACCGATGTGCGAAGTTTCTTGGGACTTGCCGGCTATTACCGGAAGTTCGTGGAGGGGTTCTCTTGGATTGCCCTCCCCCTCACATCTTTGACGAAGAAGGAGGCACCTTTTGTTTGGACCCCGCAGTGCCAGGCGGCTTTCCAGGAGCTGAAGGACCGACTCATCTCAGCCCCTATTCTGGCCCTTCCATCTGGAAAGGAAGGATTCCAGGTGTATACCGATGCATCATACAAAGGGATGGGAGCGGTGCTGATGCAGAACGGACATGTCATAGCATATGCCTCCCGCCAGCTGAAGACCCATGAGAGGAACTACCCGGTGCACGACCTCGAGATGGGAGTGGTCGTCTTTGCTCTGAAGGTCTGGCGCCATTATCTTTATGGAGTCCACTGCGACATCTACTCCGACCACAAGAACCTGAAATACGTGGACACGCAGAAGGAGCTGAATATCA
This sequence comes from Platanthera zijinensis, assembly GCA_039513925.1. Classification (NCBI taxonomy): domain Eukaryota; kingdom Viridiplantae; phylum Streptophyta; class Magnoliopsida; order Asparagales; family Orchidaceae; genus Platanthera; species Platanthera zijinensis. Next base: position 100,360,706 of record CM077093.1, read on the forward strand.
GGCAGAGGCGCTGGGTGGAGTTCTTAGCAGATTATCAGTATGAGATGCACTACCATCCAGGGAAGGCAAATGTGGTGGCCGACACGTTGAGCCGGAGAGCTGCCACTTCCGAAGCTGGGCCCAGGTTATGTCCATGGAGCTGGTCCAGTCATTCAGAGATATGCGGATATCCCTGGTGTCTGAGGATGATCCAGAGTTGTATATGGAGTATCTGAAATCGATGATGGCCGTAGACGATATTTGGGATCGCATTCGGGACGGACAGAGGACAGATGCATGGGCAGAGCCGATGTTCCGAGCTTTGGAGGAAGGTTCGACAGGAGATTATTCCTTGAGAGATGGTTTGCTCCACTTCAGAGGCAGAGTATATATACCCGCAGGAGGCCAGATCTGAGAGGATATTATGATGGAGCGCATTGCAGCCGGAACTCGGTGCACCCGGGGATCACAAAGATGACCGCTGATTTGAAGAGGACGATGTTTTGGCCGGGCATGAAGAAGGACATTACGTACTTCGTGACCCATTGCGAGGCGTGTCAGTTGGTGAAGGCGGAGTGCAGGAACCCCGCGGGACTGTTGCAGCCACTCCCGGTGCCGGAGTGGAAGTTTGACGATATAGCTATGGATTTTATACATGGTCTTCCCCGGTCTCGGACGGGGAATGACTCGATCTGGGTGATTGTTGATCGGTTGACGAAGGTGGCCCGCTTTATACCGATCAAGAAGGATGACTCGGTGGGAGTGCTGGTACGGAAGTTTGTGGAGCAGTATGTCCGATATCTTGGCGTGCCTCGGACGATAGTGTCGGACCGCGATGGACGGTTTACATCCAGGGAGTGGCGGTCAGTGCAGGCATACCTGGGCACCCGTTTGACTTTTAGCACGGCCTTCCACCCTCAGACGGACGGGCAGACAGAGCGCACCAACAGGACATTGGAGGATCTACTACGACTGTGTATACTGGACCAAGGGGAGCCGTGGGAGAAGATGTTACCGTTGGTCGAGTTCTCCTACAATAATAGCTACCAGCCCAGCATCAGGATGGCGCCTTATGAAGCCTTGTATGGACGAAAATGTAGGACCCCGCTTTCTTGGGTTCAGGACGAGGATCCGAAGCTGCTGGGATCGGATTTCGTTGAAGACACCGAGGCTCAGGTGAGACTAATCAGAGATAGGATGTTGGAGGCGCAGAGCAGACAGGCTAAATAGTATGACACCCGGCATCGTCAAGTGGAGTTTCGGGTAGGGGATTGAGTGTTCTTGAAGATCCGGCCCATGCACGGAGTCTCTCGGGTGCGCGGTCGGAGGAAGAAACTCAGCCCTAGGTATATGGGCCCTTACCGGATCCTGGAGCGGATCGGACCCCTAGCCTACAGGCTAGAGTTGCCACTAGAGCTGGCAGCTCTACACGACGTCTTCCACATTTCATCGTTGAGAAGGGCTCTACTACGCCCGGAGCAGTGGATTTTGACCACCGAAGGGCCGGTAGCTTCAGACCGTTCTGTTCACTTGGGGCCGGTCTGAATCGATGACAAAGGAGTTTGGATCTTGCGCCGCAAGAAGATCCCCTTAGTCAAGGTTCTGTTGAGAAATCACGGTCAGGAGGAGCACACCTGGGAACCGCAGGATCTGATGAGGCAAAGATACCCGGAGTTGTTCAGTCAGGTACATCTCACCACCTCTCGGTATACTATAGATTGCCTTCTGGTTTTGGACAGTTAAGACTAGATAAGGAAAATCTAGGACCTAGGCATGCGCACTCAATCAGAAAGGTAGGGGCTAATCTTTTGTTTATTGGGGAGATTTTCTTCGTTTATCAAACGAATAGTCGCCTAAACCCAATAAAAAGATCGTATGGGATGTTACAAGTTTAATTTATTCCGATAAAAATCCCCATAGGCTCAACCTCAATTTCGGGGACGAAATTTTTGTTTTGTTTATTGGGATTTGTAACATCCTATTTCCGGCTAGACCCCTAGGAGTCGGTTGGTCGTGACAGAACCCGAGGAAGCCCGAAAATTGAAATAAATCGACCGAGATTTCGGGACACGGGTTGGTCACGCCCGTGACCGACCCGTCACGCCCGTGACCTGGGCGTGACTTCTTCGATGATCGTCGATCTCCGTGAGACGATCATCGAACGTGCAGCCTGGGCATGTCACGCCCGTGACCAAGGTGTCACGCCCGTGACCAAGGGGCGTGACTCCTTCGACGAGCGTCGATCCCCGTAAAACGATCGTCGAAATTGAACTCGGGCCTGTCACGCCCGTGACCTAAGTGTCACGCCCGTGACCTAAGTGTCACGCCCGTGACCTAGGGCGTGACCAGCCTTCGACGACCGTCGATCCCAGTTCGACGATCGTCGACCTCAAAATTGCCGTTCGGGCCTGTCACGCCCGTGACAAAGGGTGTCATGCCCGTGACCCAGGGCGCGACCACCATTCGACGACCGTCGATCTCAAATCAACGATCGTTAACCCATAACTAACCACCCGAGCCTGCCACGCCCGTGACCCAAGGTGTCACGCCCGTGACCATCCATCGACGATCGTCGATCTCAATTCGACGATTGTCAAACCCAGAATTGGCTATCCGGGCCTGTCACGCCCGTGACCTATGTGTCACGCCCGTGACATTGGCCGAAATGACGGTTCAGGCCCGAAATTATTCTAACACGCGTGGTAATAAATGCGGGTGTGGGAAGTTACACCAGGAGTATTTATGGGCCGTTTCCTTCCTTAATTATTTAAATAAATAAGGAAAATGTTGGTCCAATAGGAAATCAACACTTGGCGAACACCTCTTCATTTTCCAGCGTTTCAACGGCCCTGCATCATAACCGAAGCGTTAAGGGGAGGAGCCTTCATGGCCATTAAGGCTTTACCCATTAACCTTCCCACTTTCTGACTTATAAAAGCCCACCTGGAGCAAGAGGAGAAGGTTACACGCTCAAGTAATCGGATCAGATCCTTGTTCTTGCTGTAGGAGAAGTTCAGCAACGCCACCACCGCGCCATGGCACCCCGTCGTTCTTCTCGCCTTCAAACCGCGAACAAGGTCCTCCTCTGCTCCTTCTCTTCATGGGTAGATCTTAGGATTCTTAGAAAGGAGGTTCGCGCTCAATGGAGCCGGACCCGTCTCTCGTTTTCATGGGAAAACCATGTAAATGGTATTTTTGAGTTCGCCGGAAACCGCCACCTCCGGCGGCCAAACCACCGCCGACCGCTAGCCATCGCCTCAACGGAGGTGGTGGTGGTGGTGGCTGGCCAGGGAAGTGACCGGACTGCCGGCGACGGATCACGGAAGTGTTACAGGAAAAATGACTTCCTGAGTTCTGGTTTTCGGGGTCTGTAGAAGATGAACAGTAAAAACTGTTTTAAATATATAAACTAAGTAAACGATTTTGTATGGAAATTATACTTGGTTGGACATATTTTAATGATGCAAAACGAGGCTCTTAGAGGTCATTTTAGGAAAAATGACCAGACACGAAAGTCGTAGCCCTTCGAGTCTAGATAAATCTAAAATTGGTTTCAACTCGTTTGGGTAAGCGGTTCGGCCGCAGCACCCGTTTTAGTGGGGGTTGTACCTAGAGTTGGGCAGAAATTAAAACGATTGCCCACTCTTCGTCCCTTGTCCAAATGACCTAAAATTTGGGCAGGGGGTTAATCTTGGTTATACCTAAAGGCAGACCGAAAATGGGAATTTTTGGAGTTACTTTGCCTAAAGTTTTTGTTTTAATTTAATAATCTTAGATTAATTTATTTAGATGGTCAAATGACCTCTAAACCCTCCCAAATTTTGGTGAGTGGTCACTGACTATAAAACCTAGGTCTGTGTAAAATTCCAATTGATTTGGAGGAGTTTTGTGTGAGAAATCTTCTACCCTTAACTAGGCATTAATGAGACACCTTTTAATAAAAAGTGCACTGAGAGTTTGGAAAGGGTCAAATCACCTCAACAGAGGCTGATTTTCTGATCTCTGACTTAGAATGGTGTTATAACCCGCTTGGAGAAAATGGAGTGATTTAGGGTTGATTTGCCCTAGGATCCAAGCTCAAATCTTAAATGAAGGGTTTTGAGGTTTGTGAAGGACATAGGAGCAAAAGCTCTTGTATGCCCTTGAAATTTGGAGGAAAGTGGCATGTTATGCTGAAAACCCTCTGGTTGAAATAGTGAAGGAATTGGAGGTAATTGAGTACCTCGGAAGTTGAGAGTTTGAATTAGGATAGAAATGTAATTCAGTTATTTTAAGCACTAAATCTAATCCAAAAATCATGAAACTCGGGAGGAGGGAATTTTAGGATGTTTTAGACTTATGGTAATTTTCCTGGAATTTTATGATTAATAAATATCATACTTCATGTGTTAAAGGATTATTAGCCCGATTTGTTGTTTCAAATATTTAGAGGTTTTAAATTAATTATAATCAGTTAAAATTCTGGATTTAGATCTTGACCAGTAGAACATTGATCCCTGAATTTTTATAGAATTTTATGTTGAATAAATCTGGTACTTTGTTCACAGATAATAGAAGGGGTTTTATTGTTTAAAAAGTAATTATGGATAAATTACTTGCTGGAAAATTATGAAACTTGGCCAGTGCTAATTTTAGGCCTTTATCTGCATGGCATAAATTATTTATAATTTTTGGAAGATTATTTTCTGTACTTGATTCATAAACAACAGAAGTTAGAGATTATTTCTAAAATAGTTTTCATGCCTTTTTAATGATAGAAAAATTATGATACTTATGATTTAACCTATTGAGATAACCTACTATTTATCATAAATTTGCTGGACATCTTGCATGTTTACTTAGGGTAGTTCATGTTCAAATCGGTAGCCCTTGGGATTTTCGAGGAATTTAATTAAATGCCAAATAGATTAGGAAAATTTCCATTTTCTGGATTTAGGTCATTTACATCATGGTAAGTCTCCAGTAAATAATTTAGGGCAATTGGATGAGTATTGGATCATTGCATAACCGGGTCGACATGAATTCTAGGTCGGTCTGCATATAGCAATTGTGAATTGAAATAAGACATGATCTGAGGAAGACATTGGAGTTAAATAATTCATTTTTTTTGGGTGGGCAATAGTGGAGGAAATCGCAATAGGAAGATAAAAAGAGTAGCGAGAAGTGGTGATAGCTAGAGTTAAGAGGTGTTTGGGTTCGGCGAAAGATCGCCTTTCCCGAAGAGAGGAAGGTTAAAAATCACCCTAGGATAGTCTATCGTAAAATGAGAAGGGAATCGGGCTAGGGGAGATAAACCAATAATATTAAGTGCCTTGCGAAAGGTAACTTCGGGCCGTAATGCCGCCGTCTTGGTTCCTAGTGCCCCTTGAGAGCCCTTCACGGGGAATACCGGGGGCAGTCCTGGGCTAACGTAAACTGTAATAACAAACTGGCAAGAGTAACTTAGTACCGGGGGCAGCCCTTCTCGCATAAGTGAAGGTTTAAATTCATATAATTGCTTTTCTTACTGCTAGACCTATTATAACATTCATATTAACTGCTCACCGAATACAACTTGCTAGATTAAGTCCACTGTCACCTGTTTACTTTTATTCTCCACAAATATGTCCTCCCCTTTCTTTCTCTCCGCTTGGTACCTAGGAGCCATGCGGGAAGGGGTAGGGGATGATAGGGCTTAGTCTTTATGACTAACGGTTTTCGAACCGCATCATTTAGGGGATCGTGGAGCCCAGCATGGAGGAGCAGCCCCAGAGATCGGTGCGCCCTGAGATGGGGCAGTCTAGCTCCGGAGTTCATACAGCCGGGACCGTGAGTCTCGACCTTGAGTAGTTTCTGTTTCGCTTCCGCATGAGAGACTTGTAGTGAGGACATTTTGTACCGGGCATAAGCCCGCATTTATAGTACTCTGATGTTTTCTGTGGACACTCCCTTCGTGGAGATTTTATCTTATTTACATGTGATTTATTATTGTGGACTGCATTGTTCTTACTTCAATTATTGTGCTACTTATTGCGATCGAAATGGCCGGCAGAATCGGCGCGTTGTAGTGACGACCTTCCCGGGTGCGAAGGTGTCACCGCAAAGCGGCGGTTCTGGGCATAAGACCCCGGTGGTTGAAAAAGAAAAAAAAGGGGGTCTTACACCGGGCGTGACACGGGGCGTGTCGCCCTCTGCCCGAAGTCTGCCGCCACATTCAATGCATTCTCCACCGCTACATGCAATAGTACAGTCACGCCCCGTGTCACGGGCGTGACCTGGGGCGTGACTGCCCCGATTACGACGTCTGATGGACCTGCAACTGCTGACTTGACTTGACACGCCTATCACGCCCCCTGTCACGGGAGTGACCTAGGGCGTGATCATCGTTACTGCCAGATTCCACCTCCCGAGGTTAACTCCGTACTTGTCACGCCCCCTGACACGCCCTCCCCGGGCGTGTCGCCGGGCGTGACCAACCCATGGGAAAAGTCTATAAATACCAGACCCCCCCTTCCATTTCAACAACTTTTTGGGGAGAGGGGAAGTACTGCTAGTTCATTTCTTAGGGTTTAGTATTTTTATTTTCATGTTTTACTCTCTCTCTCCCTCCATTTCTAGTTTTTAATTTCATGCAATGCACTTTCGTTTCCTGTAATCTTTTCTTATTAGTATCGTAGCAGTAGTTAGTTTATTTTCATGCACTTTTAATCTCCATTCATAGTTGTAATCGTTTTTATTTTCAATAAAATTATAGTTGGCATTTCCTTTTTCTAATTCGCTCTCTTTAGTTTTCGTGCACCTTTATTATCTACCCCTCTCTTTCCCTTTTACTATGATTAACTAATCCTCCTTGTACTCGATCTTGATGATCCGAGGTTCGAGCGATTAAGTTATGACGCTTTAATTTACCTTTTCTTTTTAGGTTTTAGCCTTGAATTACTCTTGATTTTTCATGGGCTGGAGGTATATTATCGATATATACTCTGAAAGTGAGGGGATAAGTTGTAAACTACTCTAGAGGGGGGGTGAATAGAGTATTCAAAATTTTATGAACACTTAGTCAGCTCCCTTGGAGTTTATTTGCGGAATAAAAAATCTGATACTTGAACCCTAAGAGCCTAACACAGTGAAGTGCACAAGTGAAGAAGTTGACTGAAATTTCAGTTAACTACAAGCCTATCACAGCAACTAGCAATCCTAGGTAGTTCTATCACAGCCACAGAATAAAATGAATAAACAAGATAACCAGATGGACACAGGATATATAGTGGTTCCCTTTAAATAGGTACATCCACTCTTCTACCACCCTGGTAGGAATCCACTACAGGTTTTTGCTAAGGTGCCCTGCCACCAATGATCTGATTCAGGTAGATCAAACAGACCCTTTGAGCTTTTGATAAGGATGCTCAACCACAGGTTGTTGATAAGGTGCCCTGTCACCAACGTTCACTTTTGAAGAGGTGTGAACAAACTCTTTTTACAAAGGGGTTGAGAGGGTTAGATTATCTTCTCTGTTTTAAATACAGATTAGAGAAGATTTGTGGATTCTCTAAAGAATCAAAGTCTCCCCCTGGCTCAGTGGAAGTCCAGGGAAAGCCTTTGCTTCAGGATGAAGGAGTTTCAGATAAACTGAAACTAAATCCTCAGAAATCTGAAGACTGATTTTTATCAGGTCTTAAGATTCTGGAGCACTTGAAGCAGATCTTGAGCTTTTTCTGAAGTCTTTGAAAAACTCTAAGCAAATTGCTCAGGAGACTTGAGAATGAAAGATGATTGCTCTGGGCTTTTGCTTCAGGAAAACTTTTCTTCTTCTTGTTGTGAGATTGTGAAGAGCTGCTCTGATGATGCTTGAGCGAATGGATAATATTTCTCTGTGTCTGTAACTTCTTCTTTTCTGAGAGAAGAATCTCTTTTAAATATGTCTTCACGTTTTTCTTTTGGAACGGCTCTATTGATTTGAATTCTCGAGCCCTGCAACAGATTATCTCAAAATAGAATATAGCAATAGGAATGGAATGGCCTATTAACTTTCTGTCAGTCCCAATAAGGAATAAAATAAGCGGGAAAAATATCTCAGCATAAAGACGTACCATTCTTGGAAATAGTACATAGTACCAACGGCTAGAAAACAGGCTGGAAAGATAAAGTCAACGCAATTTGTATAATAGGACAAAATGCTTTATCAAGAATACTGAATCCCGTGATTTATGCTTGACAGAATTTGTAATCAATTTATTTGAATTTAAACCATAAATTTAGCAACAGTAATATCAGAGAATCAATCTAACCACCAACTAAAACACTTGGAAATAAACCAAGGAATAGAATAAATACAAAAAGATAAAAGCAGACAGAAATCGTCGAACAGGAGTTCGAAGATCGTCGACCTACTAACATATCGTCGACTAATAGCAGGAATCTGTTGGAACAGAAATCGTCGAACGGAAATCGTCGACCAGCTAATAGATCGTCGACCGGCTAACAGATAGTCGACCAGCTAACAGATAGTCGACCAGCAAATGGCAAATATCTGTCGAGACAGAAATCGTGAAGCAAGAATACGATCGTCGATCTGTTGATGACAGATCGTCGATCAACCTTCAGAGCGTAGTAAGCTTGCTCTGAGATCGTCGACCGACGGTCGACGATAATTGTCTTGACTTCAACGATTCAATAGCCCTGCTATCGTCGATCAATGATCGACGATCGCGAGGCCTCGTTCGACGATAGTCGAACGGAAAAAGCCTCAACCAAAACACATTCTAAAACTACTAGCCTAAACTCTAGGTCAGTCATATACTGCCCTAGGGAGACTAAGCAAAGTCTAAATAGGATCATATATAAATTATATAGATCAAGAGAGGCTGGAAAGGGATTACATAAGCCAAATCACATCTAGGGTACCAACATACTCTCTACCTTTGCTTTCATTCTGGGCTAGCCGAGAGGCCGATAGAATGAAGTGAGCATTCAAGAGTAAAGGGAGTTGTACGCACCCCTTAGGAGAGGCAGACGTCCAAATCTCCCGGATTGGAGTAAAATCCAATAGAGGGGTTCACCGCGTAAAGCGAGCTTTAGGCCTCCGATTTAGACGAGAGTCGGTCGGACCTTCCTAATCTCAGTTTGGCACGACTTCTAGAGAAGCATGTTCAAGCTTTAGGAACCTCCACGGTCAAGGAACTTTACCCTATTAAGCTTAGGTTTATTTATCGTCTTTTTAATTGTCTCCTGCTGAAGTGATTCTTGATAGAGTGCGCCTCTTTATTATTAGATCTAACTCTTTTTATCCTGCAAGTAGTTTAGTTTTCTTTTTATTTTAGTACTTTAATTCCTTTTTTTAGTTTAACATTTAATAGAAATATCATTTAATAAAATAATAGCGAACACCTCTGAGTAGAAGTAATCATTACGCCCCAGGGAAATACAACCTTGATACTAATCTTTAGTATCCTATACTATAACCGATAAGGTACGCTTGCCTTTATCGGATATAGAATCAGAGAATATTCTCAACCACCACATCCACTTTCTCTTTTCTAACCCTCTCTCCGCTGTTGCGAATCTGTGTATCACACGTTCAGCTTTCCCTTTCCCTTGTCCACACGTTGAGGTGGAGGTAGTGCCTGTAGTGGAACTGCATGAAGAGCTGGATGGACTTGAGGACACCTCGTCTTGATGTGACCCTTCTGCCCACAGTGATAGCAGAATTTATCCTTGGACCAGCACTGGGCAGCATCATGCCCGGGTCGCTTGCAAATAGAACAGGAGACATCCCTCCTAGGAGCACCCTGAATTGCATGAACCTGCTCCTTCATCTGAGCTGCTGCCTTCTTGAAACATCTCTCGATAGGGTGGCCTGACCGGCCATAGAAGCTGCAAACCACTTTGCTCTTCTTTCACGGAGCCGCACTGGGTACCTGGGGTTTCTTCTCCTCCACAGACTTCCTCTTGTCCTTCCTCATTTGCTGGCCTCTGCTCTTTGCGGTCTCAATAGCCTCCACCTTCAAAGCCGCCTCCACTACTCCTACATAAGTCTCTAACCCATAAGCACTGGTCAACTGCTGCACCTCGCTCCTCAAACCACCGAGAAATCGCTTAGCTCGTTCAGCCTCAATGCTGACCAATCCAGGGGCAAAACGGCTCAACTTGCTGAACTCTATCTCATACTCACCCACTGTGATTTGCCTTTGCTTTAGATGGAGGAAGTCATTCATGAGGCGATCACACTCGACGGAGGGTAAGAACTTCCTCAACATCTCCTTGAACACTTCCCAAGAGCATCCAACTACCAAGCTCTCCTTCTCTCTCAGCCACCAACTCTTAGCCAAACCTTTAAGCTGATAGGCGGCTATCATCACCCTCTGATCATCTGTAATACCTGAGTACGAGAACATCTCCTCCATGGAGATCAGCCAATCGCTTATCACCATGAAATCTGCCGTCCCATCATAAGTAGGAGGACTCAGCCTCTGAAACTGCGAGATGAAGTCCATCTCTGCTGGCACCACCACTAGAGGTCTTAGGGGTGTAGGAGGAGGAGGAACAGCTAACCCCCGTGCAGGGCCTTGCACTCCCTAAGTCTGACCTGCCACAACCGCCACCAGGGACTGAATCTGGGCCTGCACCTCCACAATATGCCTGCTCAAGGAATCGCTACTCTGCCACAGGCTCTCGATCACCGCGTCATTCTGAGCTCCAGATGACTCACCCTCAGACAGGGGAGTCGATCGAGTCGAAGGACGTCTCGCCATCCTAAAATCATAGCAACAACAGTTAGATCCTACCACAACGGCTAGAACCAACTACAAGTACAGACAATACATATATAGATATAACTTAAAGCTGCTAAACATGCTTTGGGAGTTTATCTTTTTATAAAAAAATGATGTTATGCCCTAACCTAGGATGGTTAACCACCACCATACTAATTCATGTGCCTAGATTGGGAATGCATGACTTTATATTACTTTTGACTTGAAAGCTTATGTGTGTACATATGTCATCCTGCCAGTCTTTAGCTTAGCACGTTGTGCTTATGCAATGTTATGCTATGCATGTTTGTGCTATGCATTCTAAAAAAGCCCTAATGCAAGTTATGAGCGGCGTACACATGAAAATGTTATGCATCCCATACTACATAACATTCTCATGCAACGAAAAATAAAACGAGCTAGCCGTAGCCATGTGGCGAGGTTATGCATCCCATACTACATAACCCTCACTTGTTGCCCCTATGGTGGATCCATATACGAACACATATTATGCATCTCATACTACATAATATGCCCCGTAAACTTCATGTTATGCTATGAGTGTAGTGTTCGTGCTTTTGCCAAGACATGCTGATGACATATCGGTGTGTGAATGACATGATGCTGAACTATAAAGCAATCATAGGAAGGTTGCCCGACTAACTTGTCAAGCAACCTCCCTCTGATACCAACTGTCAAAACCCGTATTTTCTCCAAATTTAAGAATTATCAGAGTATGAGAAAACACGCGTCATGATACCACGTCGAGCAGGGAATATCTGCTAACGCTCAGGCAAAACAATTTACTTTACTATATGAAAGAAATTCATGAGTTTAATGATTAGAAAATCAGTTATATTTTAGAGGCCGTATCCCTCGGCTCGGTGGATCACCTAGTCCGCAGTTAAAAACTATACTTATACGCTGCGGAAAAATATTTTATTCTGGATTGACATCCTAAGGAGTGCATAAGTGCCCCAAGAGGACAGCTTATGCTATGTAAGACTCTTCATTTAATTTATATTATATAAAAGAAAACGATCTTTATATGTGGTTTGGAAAATAGTGATTTAGTTTTATAAAACATGCTGATCATGAGCTATACTTATAGTAATAGTTGTAGTTTTAAAATAACTAGCAAACCTAGCATAAATCATCCCCAGAGCAAGTAGACTATCTCCAAAAAGTGGTAGCAGCAAAAGTAATATATCTAGTACAAAGGTAAAAACTACCAGTGGGCGCCAACAACCTGACACGAACCTACTGGCAAATATGTATGTCTGTAAGAAAAGTGCAGAAAACTACCTGACTAAACAAATCCAGACGGATCTCCAATGTCTAAGAGACCACCAACAACACCACCGCAACCTAGCCACCAAACTGGCTACTGCTCAGAACCTAAGGCATTCAAAAGGAGAAAAAATACCTAAGCAAGGAGAACAAGGAAAAATTGCATGAAAGTGTCAACCAGATGATAAATGAAAGAGGAAAAACAAAGCAGTAAAAGGTCACAACTACCCAAGGCAAGACAAAAAAAATGTATCAGGTGCGAGGAAACAACATCAACCCTGCCCAGAAACTACTACCTGTAGAGTCTACTAAGCTACCAAGAGCCCAAAGTGCTGCAATCTACCAATGAAGAAACATCTAACACCCTAAGCTGTGGGAGATGGTAGTAGCAAAACAAACAACTTGGATCCGGGTCGGAGGCAAACTCAGTCCCCCAACCACCATTTCCAAGCCAACAAGCTCAAGGGTCTACATGTGAAAGCACTAGGGACCTTCCACCCCTTTTCCAGCCCGTACCTGGAGCAAGATAGAAGAAAAAGGGTGGCCACAGCTAAATTACACAACACCTCCCACATGAAGAGCTTCAAACCACCACTACTAATCACGACTCACGATTCGACCTTTAGGAAAGAAAAATTTGGCCGACAAGGAAACTCAAAACATAAACAAGGAATTCACTCGGGAACGAAAATTGAGGTAGGGAAAAAGTGTTGAAATGATTCAACACGTCTTGGCGTTGAGTGGGACCCACTCTACGCTTAACCAGACCTTTGCGTTGAGTGAGTAAGCATCACTTAGCGCCAGAACAGCCATGGCGTTGAGTGAGGTTCACTCACTCAACGCCCTATAGAAGAATAACACTGGCTTTGAGTGAGCTAGCCACACTCAACGCCAAAAGGGGCATGATGTTGAGTGAGGTTCACTCACTCAATGCCTCCCTCAGGAATACTCTTGCGTTGAGTGAGCTAACCTCACTCAACGCCAAAACAGCAATGGTGTTGAGTGAGGTACACTCACTCAATGCCCTGGTACTTAACCACACTCAGAGGAAGTGGCATTGAGTGAGCTGGCCTCACTCAATGCTAAAAGAGCAATGGTGTTGAGTGAAGCTCACTCACTCAACGCCCTTACACTTAGCCGCAAGAGAAAACTGCGGCGTTGAGTGAGTCCACCTAACTCAACGCCAAAATAGCAATGTCGTTGAGTGAGGTCATCTCACTCAACGCCAGAAGTCCTTGCCACAAAGAAGGGTGTTGGAACACCCTATTACTAATTTGGGTAAGGATCACTATGTTTGTCTTAAGAAACCAGGTTGACCTAGTTGTATAGTTGTAAAGGTCAACATTAGAATGATTCTAGGGCTTAGAACTTGGGTTTGAAGCTGCCCCCAGGACCATTCCAATATCAAGGATATAGAGCCAAGTCTAAGGCAATTTGCGTCGAGCTCCGGTCGACGAAACGTCGAACTCGGTTCGACGCTCTCTGAGCTCAACTTGATAAATCGTCGAACTCCGGTCGACGATCTTCGAGCTCAGATCGACGATCTGCCTTCAGACAATTTTGCTTAGTCGTCGAACTGCATTCTACGTTTTTCTAGCTCAGGTCGACGATCTCTCTTCAGCTATTCTTCAGGTCGCTGAGCTCAGTTCGACGATCTTCGAGCTTAGTTCGACGTTTTCTGTCTGTTTGATCTATTTCCATCTCTGAGCTCGGTTCGATGATAAGAGAGCTCAGATCGACGATTTTTCTGAGAGATCAACGATTCTAAGGATTCAAATGCTGCCAGTCTTTGGAATGTTTTTGAAATCTCTCAGCATTTATGATAAGGAGATCTGCCAGCCGTTTGTCTTTATTCTGGAGCAAGTTTCAAGGAATTATTCCGGGAATGTTTTATTGGACCTTCCTCTAGAAGACAAGACTCTTTATGGAAGACATTTATGACTGCCAATGGCTATCCTTGACAAGAATTTTTCAGAGAATAAGATCCTCCTTTTTGTCTTCAGAAATATAGAGAGAATATACAACACCCACAGAACACAACAAGAAGAATTAAGCTGTGACAGATAACAAGTGATCATATTCTGAAGAATCAGAATAACAGTCTTTTTGCTTATAGAAAAGTGATCACAGCTTCATCTCAAGAACTCCAGACACCTCATATTTCAGCCTCTTTGCTGAAACAATCTTTTGCTGGAGATCTAAAGTCCTGAAGGCCTATCACCCTAGATCAAAGCTTCCATTCCTGAACCTGTCTACAACTCAGGGGGAGCTTTGAAAACAAAAGATCCATTAGTCTTCTCTCATTTGATTTGAGAACAGAGAAGACAACTTCACCTCTTTATCTTTTCTTTTTCTGCTGTAAAAGGGTTCTTGGACTCCCTTCAAAAGTTCTGTCTGGTTCTGAGAGCCTTGTCAAAACTCAGTGGTGGCAAGACACCTTATCAAAAAAATCCAGTTTTGGTTTTTGAGCACCTTAACAAAAGCTCATTGGTGTCAGGACACCTGATCAACTCATCCTGTGTCGATTCCTACCAAGGGTGGTAGAAGAGTGGATGTACCCAGGTTTTTGGGGAACCACTATATTTCCTTGTGTCTTCTGGGTTGTTTGTGTGATTGATTTGCTGTGTGCTGTGCTCTTTACTTCTTTGTTTTTAACTCTTCATTAACACTCTACACTATACTATAAATTGAATTTTATATTTGCTGATCAATTTCAACTGTGAAATTAATTTAAATAAACTCTATTCACCCCCCTCTAGAGTTGAGATAGATCTTACCCTCACTTTTAATTGGTATCAGAGCGAGGTTAGTTGCTCACACAGGCTAACACCTGAACCAAAAGATCCTTGATAATATCAATCTCTTAAGAGGGTAATTTTCTTTATATCTTATATTATTCAAAGACATGACACATAATAAGGATTATGCAAGCACCAGACCTCCAGTGTGCAATCTATCTAAGTTTGCACTCTGGAAGGCAAGGATCAAATTATACATGAACTCTATTGATGAAGATATTTTCAATTCTGTCTTGACAGTTTGTCCAAGTCCACCAGCAAGCTCAAGGACAAATGCTGTTCCACCTCCCTCAGGAACAGATGCAGAAATAAAAAATTGGAAAACTGCAGATGCAAAGGCCATGAACATCTTAGCTCAAACAATGTCTGATTAGATATTTTAGAAAGTATCTGACTGCAACTCAGCCAAAGGAATTTGGGACGAGCTCTCTGAAATTGTCTCAGGGTCTGCTGATGAAAGGAAAGACAGGAGATCTCACCTCATAACCCAATATGAGAATTTCAAGAAAGGAGAGACTGAGTCAGTAGCAGATATGTACAACAGATTGAGTCTGATTGTCAATGAGCTAAAGACCTTGGATAAAGAAATCTCATTGACTAAGCTTAATGACAAGATCCTAATGTGCTTCCCCAGCACTTGGGATTCAAGAATCTGGCCAATTAAAGATGCCAGAAGTCTAAATGAAATCACTACTGAAGCTCTCCTAGGCAAGCTCAAATCTTATGAGCTACTCATTAAGAACAGAGAAGAAGAACAGATGGCTGCCTCACCAGCCTCAAAGAAAGAGAAGTCAATAGCTTTCAAAGCCATTGAGAATCAGCCTGAAGAAAAGCTCACAGGAAATGAGGAGTTGGTCAGCCTACTGGACAAAAGATTTTACAAACTGGCCAGAAAAGACTTCAGAAAAGGGCCATACAAAGGACATGATAAACCAAGGTATGATAAGTCAAATAATGATAAAGAAATTATATGCTTTGGCTGCAGGAAACCAGGCCACATTGTGCCTGACTGTCCAGAAAAAAAGAACAAGGACAGAAAGGATAGAAGAGAAAGAAGGAAAGAGAAAGACTTCAAAAAGAACAGCTCAGATAAAGCCTCCTCCAGCAAGAATAAACATACAAGGAAGGGCTTTGTTGCTGAGACATGGAGTGAGACAGAAGAGGATTCTGAAACTTCATCTAGCTCCAGTGATGATGAAGATGATACAGATGAAAAAGAATTTTGCATGATGGCTATCAATGCCTCACAGCAAAACTCTGATGCAGAATCAGATTCAGACGCAGAAACTCAACCAGAAGAAGATCAAGTAATTGACTCTTTTGATTTTAATTCTGAGGACTTTAAAATTAAATTTAAGACATTGTGTTTGGACTTACTAAAATATGAGAAAGAAATAATCTCTCTCAGAAACAAATTATCTGAATACAGTGTCCTAAACTCAAATAACCTCAAACTCTCTGAGGAGTTAGAATGCTGTAGGGAGGAGATAGCTTCACTGAAAAGTGAACTATCAAAGGCCAAAAAGTTTGAAGAATCCCCAAATGGGAAAAGTATCAGACTGATGGACATAACAAGCACAGTGAACTCTAGATTCAACAGTACACTGGGCTTGGGTGCCTCATCCAAACAACCTATAATGTTAACAACTCCAATCAAATTTGTCTCTGACAAAGGAAAGGGAGTAATAGAGGTAGCTAGGAAGAATGCAGATCTGCCAGAGAAAACTTCAGTTCAACAGATTGCGTCGAGCAGAGCTCGACGATCGTCGAATAGAGCTCGACGATCTAACCCAAGATCGTCGACCTCAGCTCGACGATATCCAAACTCTGAACTTCAGTATAATCGATCTTCGAACAGAGATCGACGATCTGACCCAAGATCGTCGACCTCAGCTCGACGATCGTCGAACAGAGATCAGGTCCGTGAACATTCCTTCAATGGCACATCTAGATTCAATCCTAGAAGTCCCACATCCCAAGGCTTTAACCCCTATACTGAATGGATAATACCTCCTAGGAGATATCATCCTGAAGGCTATAAGAGTCAACCTGAGATGTCTTTCATTTCTGAATTCAAAGGATATCAGCCTAGGCCCAAGGTTAACTGGGTCAAAAACAAGTAAGCTGTTCATGTGTAGGTGAAGACCTATTCAGTATCTAACCAACAATGGTATCTGGATAGTGGGTGCTCAAAGCATATGACAGGGAATAGGGAGAACCTATCATCCTTCATAACCAAACTTGGACCCAAAGTGATTTTTGGTGATTCAAATTTTGGCCAAACCAAAGGATATGGTGCTGCTCAGATAGGCTCAGTCACTTTCAAGAAAGTGGCATATGTAGAAGGACTGAAGCACAATCTGATAAGCATCAGTCAGCTATGTGAGGAAGGATACAAGGTGACTTTCAACAAATCCCTGTGCAATATCAAGTCAGAGGATAACACAACTGTGTTAACAGGTAAAAGGACAGGTAACATTTACTTAATAGATTTTCTTTCATCTAAAGTAGATATCTGTTTATTTAATTCCATATCTAAGCCAAATGTTTTATGGCATAAGAGATTAGGACATCTAAACCTTAGAACCATTGCTAGGCTCTCCAAGGACAACCTTGTTAGAGGACTACCTTCTAGCCCCTACAAGAAGAAAGGACTTTGCAAGGCTTGTCAATTAGGCAAGCAAACTAAAAATAGCTTTAAGTCACTTAATAAGAGTGATTCACCTAGGATTCTGTACTTGTTGCACATGGATCTTTTTGGACCCAAATCAGTACAAAGCCTAGGAGGGAAGTCCTATACTTTAGTGATTGTAGATGACTTCTCAAGATTCACTTGGGTATTCTTTCTGAGGAAGAAGTCTGATAACTTCAAATGTTTGACAGATTTTCTCAAATGCATTCAGATTGAGTTCAACACTCACATTGCCCTGATCAGAAGTGATCATGGGACAGAGTTTGATTCTCTTCTCATGCAAGAGTTCTGTCAAACTGAAGGGATCAGGCATACTTTCTCAGCTCCTAGAACTCCTCAACAAAATGGGGTAGCTGAAAGGAAAAATAGAACCCTACTTGAATCTGCTACTACATTATTGGCAGATGCTCACCTACCTCTATCCTTTTGGGCTGAGGCAATGAACACCTCCAACTATATGCTAAACAGAAGCCTGATACATAAACTAAAGGGCAAGACTACCTATGAATTGCTCAAAGTGAAGAAACCTAAAATAGCTTATTTTAAAATTTTTGGCTGTACTTGTTATATTCTTAATAATGACAAGAAGCATCTAGCAAAATTCCAAGCTAAACCTGATGAAGGAGTGTTTCTGGGATACTCTATGATCAGCAAGGCATATAGGGTATATAATAAATCTTCTTGTAAAATTGAAGAATCTGTTCATGTTACTTTTGATGAGACTAACATGTGTTACAAGGAGAAGTCTACTTCTACCATAGAACCTTTGCAGGTACATTATATTTCAGAAAATATGAACAGATTACAAGTTAAAGAAGAGAACACAACCTCTCAACAAAAGAATGAGAGTAGTGATGATGAAGAAGAAGTTCAACCTCTTGAAGAAAATCATCCTGAAGAGCCAATTGTTATTCCACAAGAGGAAACAACAACACAGGCTGGTGAACAATCAACACCCCCTGTTGATTTAGTAACAACAAGAGATCATCCAATCACCCAAGTAATTGGAGAGATCTTAGCTGGTGTGCAAACCAGAAATCAGGTCAACCAGAACCGGATGCACATTTGCTTCCTATCTTAAGTTGAGCCTCAATCCATTCAAGATGCAGAGCAAGATCCACACTGGATTATTGCAATGCAAGAGGAGTTGCATCAATTTGAAAGGAATAAGGTTTGGGAACTAGTGCGTAAGCCAAAGGATCACTCCATTGTTGAAACAAAGTGGGTGTTCAGAAACAAAATGGATGACCAAGGAATTATTGTCAGAAACAAGGCAAGGCTAGTTGCCCAAGGCTATTCTCAGCAAGAATGAATAGACTATGACCAGACCTTTGCACCAGTTGCAAGGTTGGAGGCCATTAGAATATTCCTAGCTTTTGCTGCTCACAAGGGATTCAAGGTTTACCAGATTGATGTGAAGAGTGCATTTCTCAATGGGGACATCAAAGAGGAAGTCTATGTTAGACAACCTCCAAGTTTTATCTCTCTAACTCACCCTGATTATGTTTTCAAATTGCATAAAGCATTATATGGTCTCAAGCAAGCTCCTAGAGCATGGTATGAGACCCTAGCATGCTTTCTTCTGGAAAATGATTTTGTTAGGGGGAGAGTAGACAAAACTCTTTTTATTAGAACCCATAAGTCCCATACCCTACTAGTACAAATTTATGTAGATGATATCATATTTGGATCTACTGATTCAAACTTGTGCAGAAAGTTTTCCAACCTGATGCATTCCAAATTTGAAATGAGTAGCATGGGTGAGCTCTCCTTCTTCTTAGGATTGCAAGTAAAACAGCATGCTGAGGGCATATTTATTTCCCAAACCAAGTATGCTAAAGAATTGGTTAAGAGATTTGGTATGTCTGAGGCATCTTGTATGAAAACACCCATGCCTACCAATGCTGTATTGGATGCTGATGAACATGGGAAACCAGTTGATCTGACAACATATAGAGCAATGATTGGCTCTCTATTGTACCTTACAGCCAGTAGGCCAGATATAATGTTTGCTACATGCATATGTGCTAGATTCCAAGTTAGCCCTAGAGAGTCACACCTAACTCTAGTTAAAAGGATTCTTAGGTATGTAAAAAGTTGTCCAAATCTAGGACTCTGGTATCCAAAAGACTCAGGATTTGAATTAACTGGATTCTCAGATGCTGATTATGCTAGATGCAGAATAGACAGGAAAAGCACTAGTGGAACATGTCAGTTCCTTGGTGACAGACTTGTCTCTTGGTTTTGTAAGAAGCAAACATCTGTGTCAACCTCAACTGCTGAAGCTGAATATATGGCTGCAGGCAGTTGCTGTTCACAAATATTGTGGATACAAAATCAGCTCATAGACTATGGCTATAACTTAGAGAAGTCTAAAATTTTTTGTGATAATACTAGTGTTATCTCTATAGCACAAAATCCAGTCCTCTATAGTAGGACAAAACATATAGAGATTAGGCATCACTTTCTAAGGGATAATGTAGAGAAAAACAAAATAGAACTTCAATATATCCCTACTGATTTGCAAAGGGGAGATATTTTCACCAAGCCCTTGGATGAAAAGAAACACAGTTTCTTCCTAAATCAGTTAGGCATGTTAGATGGAAGAAGCCTAAACTAACTTACAAGATTTTTTGAAAAGATAAAACAGACAAAGACTAGGCTAAAAAATCAGTTCTTTTTGTGTCTGTAGAATAGGCTTTGTCTCTGAACTACGCTCGACGTTTTCCCAGAAATCGTCGAACGTAGATCGACGTTTCTCTAAAAATCGTCGACCAGAGATCGACGTTTCCAAAATCGTCGATCTGAGTTCAGCGCCTCCGTTAGTTCCAGGTTTTCTCTCCTTCTGTTCAGAGGCCGTCGAGCGAAGCTCGACGCTTTTCAACATCGTCGAACGGAGATCGACGATATTGACGTCTCTTCAGATTCCCTCTGTAGCCCAAATCGTCGATCTGAGATCGACGTTCTGTCGAACCGAGCTCCACGATTTTCCATTTCGCCGTCGAACCCTAATATAAAATCATTTCCGCGGCCGTCGTCATCTTTGCGCTTTCATACTCTCTGCAACTTTCTTCGTTTTCCCTCCAAATCTTCTGCGCTTGGTTGTGTTTAGTTCTTTGTTGCAGGTAAAAATGGCTGGCTCCAATGCTACAATCTCCAAAATGAAATTTGACACCGGATTTGATATCGACATGAACTCATTTGATGGAAGCGATCAGCGCTTCAAGGATATTCTTAATCTATTCAGAGATCAGCAGCTATCGCAAATAATGACTATCAGAATGAAGATTGCATCCAAAGAGATAAAGGAGTGGTGTTATACAGCGACAGATGAGAACGAGAACTCTGTCGTCGGCTTCATAAAAGGGACTCAGGTACAATTGTCCCCTGCTCTTTTGACTGAAGTTTTTCATCTTAGTTCTGGAGAAGATTCCATAGAGTTATCTGGAGAGGAGTATGACTCCATGCTTGATAGAATGGGTCACAATGCTGTGAACCCTAGCAAACTGCTGAAGAAAAATCTGTCGATAGAATTTCAATTTTTGGCTGATGTAGTTGGGAAAGTGCTTCTGGCCAAGCACTCAGCCCATGATACCATATCAAGATATCAATTTTGTCTAACGGGAGCTCTGCTTGATAAGAAACATATAGATTGGGGATCAATTTTCTTCAACCTGATTAAGAAAAAGCTGAGTAAGACTGCTGTCAGTTTTGGGAGAATTCTAGGGGTCTATCTGAATTCCAGATGCCCTGAGCTGCTAACCTCTTCTGGGATGTTCATTAATGCATCCAAGAGGCTCTCCTGTGCCCTTTTCAGCAAATGGGACAGGCAGATTGTAAACCCCTCCAGAGCTGCTGCACCACTACCTTCAGGCACCAGGACTGTCTCAGTCACTCCACCTCTGGTCTCTGCCCTAGTAGAAGTGTTGCCTGCTTCTCCTCCTCCTCCAGCTGTCTCTACCCCAGCTACTTCATCCTCACCTCCAATCACCACCATATTGATATCTTCCCCCATTAACATTTCTTCACCAGTTTCAACCCCTCCAGCATCTACCTCAGAGGAATTCCATCCTCTTTTCTCTTATCCAAGCTTCACCTCTCCATCATTTTCCTTGGCAGATGATTCCTTTATGGATGATTCCCCTCCTCTTCTCTTGAGCCTCCCTCTACCTCCTCATTCCAACAAATGCTCCAAGAAATTCTATCCCAATCATCCTTCACACCTTCTCTTGCCTCACCTATCTACACCTCAAGATCTTCAATCCCCTCCTTTCCCCTTTCAGAGCCATCCATACCCTCATTCTCCATGCCACCAGCTCCAGCAATCATCCTTCCAACAACCTTCTCTCCTACCTCTGCTCAAGCCCCTCTTGAGCATGTAGATTTATCAGCCCTGGCTGACAGGTTATATGAGCTGCTAGCTCCTAAGCTAACCTCATTACTGGAGACCACTCTGGCTCCACTCCTGACCCATGTCAAGGAGCTGTCTTCCAAGCTCTCCTCCTTCTCTCCCTCTCAGGCAATTACCTCTTCTGGGTGCCTTGACTCAGATATCCCTGAATCCAGGCAGGGGGAGATGCCTTCTGAAGTAGTGTTTGTACCTGAGTATGCTCCAACTCTGGCTCCTTCTCCTGCCTTTGCATTGGACCTCCAGAGCTTGCTCTCTGTGTTTGATACAGTTTACCTCAGATCTTTGCCAGTTCCTCATGCTGAAGACTTGTCTAAGGCCATTGTGCCTATTTCTGTCTGTGATCCCAGCCAAATTGAAGCATATGTAAATTCCTGGAAGGCTGTGGATGTTTGTGTTTCCATCTCTGATGCTGCTATTAAGGCCATTGTGCCTCTTGTTGTTGAAGCTGCTGCTGTTACTGAGGATACTGAAATGATTTTTGTAATTGAAGATACATCTGCTGCTGAAGAAGTTGCTGCTTACCTAGAAGATCCTGCACCTGCTGTTGTTACTGTGATTACTGCTGCTGTTGCTTCAAAAGTTCCCTCTGCTCAAATTTCTGATGCTGCTCCTGCCCTGACTGCTGATCAGTTGAAGTTACAAGAGAAATACATAAAAAGCATTGATGATTTGTATAACAATCCTCAAAGTTCAGAGAGTGATCAATTTCAAACTGATTCAGATGACTCTACAAATGCTATTGCCAAGAAGAGGAAGGCCAGAAGCAAGGCCATGATGTCAGTCCCCCCAGCTCAGGCAAAGGATTCTAATGACATTCCCTACTATATTCTGCATGACTGCCCCATATCTGAGCCCTGGATGCAGTATTCCAAGAACCAATCAAAGGCTATGAAGAAGAGAAGGAAGCTGAATAAGTATGAAAAAGGATCTTCTCAGTATCAGCCTCCTCCTCCTCCTCCTCCAGACTCTGGTTCAGGCTCAGCCCCTCAAGCTCCAGCTTCCAGGCAAAGCTCCTCCCAGTCTTATCAGAAATATTATCAAAGGGGGCAACATCAAAGGGGATATCAATCTAGAAGGGGCCAATATAGAGGAACCCAGAGAGGGCACAGATTTCATCAAAGGGAAGGACAAGGCCATACTGATTCTACTTCAGGTCCTTTCCCTTATAAGCTAAAAGATGCAGTTGTCTCCAGGACTCCTCCTACTGATTCTGAATCCATCAACAGATATGAACCTCCCATTTCCTTTGAGGATCCTGAGAACAATCCCTTGTCCTGGACAGCTAGAATGAAAGAGTTGGCTGCTCTTGATCAAATAAAAAAGGCCAGAGAGCAAGGCAAGGACACTTCAAGCATAACAACTCTATCAGATCAGAGAAAGAAAGAACTGGAGAAATATACATCAAGAAAATTCTTTAATCCTGAAGATTATATTAAGCTGCATCCTGAGGCTGTAGTTCCAAGGCCCAGATCTCAAACTTTCTTAGGTGCAGAAGATGATAGAAGATCCAAGAAAGAAGCCCTCAATCCCAACAGAGAAATTATGTTTAAAAAGGGAACTGAGAAGTAAATTGTGTAAGCTGAACAATCATCCTCCTTTGGATATTTGCTGACTTCTTATCTATGATCTGCATTGCTGCTATATCTTTTCTTCTGCATTGTTGTTTTTCTGTCTTGAATGTATGCTTATTTATTTCCTAATTCTGTCTGTAAATAATAATCCTAACCCAAATAGGGGGAGATTGTTGGAACACCCTATTACTAATTCGGGTAAGGATCACTATGTTTGTCTTAGGAAACCAGGTTGACCTAGTTGTATAGTTGTAAAGGTCAACATTAGAATGAGTCTAGGGCTTAGAACTTGGGTTTGAAGCTGCCCCCAGGACCATTCCAATATCAAGGATATAGAGCCAAGTCTAAGGCAATTTCCATCGAGCTCTGGTCGACGAAACGTCGAACTCGGTTCGACGCTCTCTGAGCTCAACTTGATAAATCGTCGAACTCCGGTCGACGATCTTCGAGCTCAGATCGACGATCTGCCTTCAGACAATTTTGCTTAGTCGTCGAACTGCATTCTACGTTTTTCTAGCTCAGGTCGACGATCTCTCTTCAGCTATTCTTTAGGTCACTGAGCTCGGTTCAACGATCTTCGAGCTCAGTTCGACGTTTTCTGTCTGTTTGATCTGTTTCCATCTCTGAGCTCGGTTCGACGATAGTAGAGATCAGATCGATGATTTTTCTGAGAGATCAACCATTCTAAGGATTCAAATGCTACCAGTCTTTGGAATGTTTTTGAAATCTCTCAGCATTTATGATAAGGAGATCTGCCAGCCGTTTGTCTTTATTCTGGAGCAAGTTTCAAGGAATTATTCCGGGAATGTTTTATTGGACCTTCCTCTAGAAGACAAGACTCTTTATGGAAGACATTTATGACTGCCAATGGCTATCCTTGACAAGAATTTTTCAGAGAATAAGATCCTCCTTTTTGTCTTCAGAAATATAGAGAGAATATACAACACCCACAGAACACAACAAGAAGAATTAAGCTGTGACAGATAACAAGTGATCATATTCTGAAGAATCAGAATAACAGTCTTTTTGCTTACAGAAAAGTGATCACAGCTTCATCTCAATAACTCCAGACACCTCATTTTTCAGCATCTTTGCTGAAACAATCTTTTGCTGGAGATCTAAAGTCCTGAAGGCCTATCACCCTAGTGCAAAGCTTCCATTCCTGAACCTTTCTACAACTCAGGGGGAGCTTTGACAACAAAAGATCCACTAGTCTTCTCTCATTTGATTTGAGAACAGAGAAGACAACTTCACCTCTTTATCTTTTATTTTTCTGCTGTAAAAGGGTTTTTGGACTCCCTTCAAAAGTTCTGTCTAGTTCTGAGAGCCTTGTCAAAACTCAATGGTGGCAAGACACCTTATCAAAAAATCCAGTTTTGGTTTTTGAGCACCTTAATAAAAGCTCATTGGTGTCAGGACACCTGATCAACTCATCCTGAGTGGATTCCTACCATGGGTGGTAGAAGAGTGGATGTACCCAGGTCTTTGGGGAACCACTATATTTCCTTGTGTCTTCTGGGTTGTTTGTGTGATTGATTTGCTGTGTGCTGTGCTCTTTACTTCTTTGTTTTTAACTCTTCATTAACATTCTACACTATACTATAAATTGAATTTTATATTTGCTGATCAATTTCAACTGTGAAATTAATTTAAATAAACTCTATTCATCCCCCTCTAGAGTTGAGATAGATCTTACCCTCACTTTCAAAGGGTTGTGGCGTTGAGTGAGTCTACCTTACTCAACGCCAAAATATAAATGGCGTTGAGTGAGGTCAACTCACTGAACGCCACGGGACTTGGCCGCAAACTTGCCTTCGGCATTGAGTTAGGCCACCTCACTCAACGCTAAACTAGGAATGGCGTTGAGTGAGGTCAACTCACTCAACGCCAAAGTACTTAGCCTCAGAAACGGCTATGGCGTTGAGTGAGCACACCTGACTAAACGCCAAAGTACTTGGCTGCACAGAAGCGACAGCGTTGAGTGAGTCAACCTCACTCAACGCCAAAACCGAAATGGCGTTGAGTGAGGTGGACTCACTCAACACCAAAATACTTAGCTTCTCAGGAAACAGCGACATTGAGTGAGCTTGTCTCACTTAACGCCAAAATAGAAATGGCATTGAGTGAGGTCGACTCACTCAACGCTAAAGCACTTAGCCGCTAGTAGGGGCTACGGAGTTGAGTTAGTCCACCTCACTCAACGCCCTAGTACCTAGCAGAATTCTGACTGGCTACAGCTGCGGCATTGAGTGTATGCACCACACTCAACGCCAAACCCGCAAAGGCTTTGAGTGTGTGCACCACACTCAACGCCGGCCAGAAAGAACCCAAAAAAAACTCTTCCCAACAAACACAGTAGGCACCCCCTCCTCTCACTCTCTCACGGCTTCACCCGAAAGCCACCAACCAGACATCAATCTAGAGTTTAACTGAGGGCATTACGCCGGCGATTTGAGCACTAACAGCACAAAGAGGGGGCTCAATAGGAGATCTAAACCCTAATTTCAGCAAGATAAAAGAGAACATGCTTGGCTTCTACCCTAGGGCTAACCGGGAATTTTCAGAATTTCAAGAGAACAACAAGGGTAAGTGCAAGAATACCACTTGCCTCGATTTTCGGCGAAGCTTGGACGGCATTCCCTCCTCTTTACTTGGTACTAGCAGCTGCAGTACCTAAAAGCACACTCCCGCACATTAATGGCGGAAAACCACAAGACCAAAATCCCAAAATCTCCTAAAACTCCACGAAAATCGATTTTCTTACCGTCGAAACGTAGATATGAGCGAGGGCAATCCAATGCCGCTTTTGGAAACGAATTCCGTCCACGAAAGCTCCCGAAATCGTCGGCCGAAGGCTAGGGCAACCCGTCGTTTCCGCCTCTGTTTTCCGCGAACAGGAGCAGCGGTTTTCTGCTTTTGGTCTCGGGAAGAAGGAGGAAGGAGAAGTGGGCCTGCCACTTCTTAATAAAGCTTTTATATAAACTTTAATCGTATCGGTTCAGCAAAACCGAATCCCAACCGTCGGCTCCCTTAGAAAATTAAGAGAATTCTAATAGTCTTTACTAATGGCACACCCAAAACGACGCAAAAACCAAACTATCTCGGAACTTGACGAAATTCACACCGTAGCTAAATACCCACGCTACGAACACAACGATGAAGTCGAAATTAACTTTCGACGAACAGAACTTAACTTATAACCTCCTAAAGCCAAAAAATAAGCATCCCCTAAGAGGCCACACCGGGTCACCCAAAACGACTCGGCTTGCTAGGGAGACCTTGCCCATAGGCTAAAAAATAGGCCACTCAGTTCTAAGGAGCTAAACCACACTCCATAAATGGCATAAGCCATGGAAATGCGTCACCGTAACGCCGAACGAGAATAAAAATAGTCGCAGAAAAATCGGGGGCGTTATACTGGGCAAGCACACTGCACATTATTATATAACCAGGCATCAATTTCTAGTCATGTGTGCAGTGGTAAACAAAAGGCAGGTTGACTGGGCTCAGATCATTTTTGATCTTATCAGGAAAAGAAACAGTAAGAAGGAAGTGAACTTTGGAAGGATCCTAGGGATCTTCTTGAGAGTAAAGGCTGCTGAATCACTGGTCTCCCTGACCACATTCATCAATGCTAGCAAGAGGCTCACATGTACCTTGTTTAGCAGGTGGGAGAGGACAATCACAAATCCCTCTAAGGCTTCATCCTCTGCCACCCAAGCTTCAAGAAGTACAAGGGCTGCTACGGCCACTCCCCACACCTTTGAAGGGCTCCTCTCCACTCCTCCACAACCTCCTGTCCCTCCAATTCCATCCCAACAACAAGTCAAGTTACCCACACCTTCCACTACCATCCACATCCATACCCCAACACCTCCAGCATCTCCAATTCCTTTTTTCCCTACACATATTGCATCAAATTCTCCCTATCCTAGGGCTGATACATCCATCCCCACTCCTCCTCAATCTCCTCTTCAATCTCATCTGGCTGATATCCACCTCTTCACTCTATCTTCAATCCAATCCTTCAATTTACTCTCATTTCCTCTGAACACTCCTTCTCCTCAACACTCTCCTCAATAGGACCCCCTTCCAGAAACCTCCAATCAACCATCTCCTCTAGCAACTATCTTCACTACCTCTATACCTTCTCCACCAACCCCTTCCCAACCATCTGACTACATATATTTGAATCCCTCTATCATCCAACCACTTCTTGAGCTCTTCAAGCCTATCCTCCAAACCATCATCACACAGGCTATTTCACCTTTGGCTATCTCCATATCATCTCTCTCTTCTCAAATCTCTACCCTTACCTCTACCCTCTCTTCATCTGGGGGTCTGGCTTCAGTGCCTACTAAAACCAGGTAGGGGGAGATACTTCATGATGAAGCAGCTGTAGCAGTTCAAGCAGCTCAAGAAGAAGAAGTGACAGATAGTATAGATTCTGATATATTTGATTTAACTCAATTCATTGAAACTTATATAGACATTGATGAGTCAGTAATAGCTGTAATAAAATCTATTGGTGATGTTGTCATCCATCCCACAGTAGACTTGGTAAGTCTGTTAAAGACTTTTGATACAGCTTACCTAAGTCTCCCTCCAGCTATGTATACTAATCCATCCTTGGCTCTTATCCCCTACTCCTCCCCAATAAGTCATGATGTTGCTAAGCAACTTAAGGATAGTTTTGCCAAGATTTCCCAAACTCCAGCAGAGGTAACCAAAGCTGATTCAGTCAGAGCCTCCTCCCCTCTAGAAACATTTTCTGCTCCAACATTTATCATGGATGATTCTCCAATGCCTGTTCTTGATGCCTTGATCATGGCTGATGTTGAAGAAGAAAATAAGGAAGCTGCTTAAAGCACTGTCATAAGAAACTCTCTAGGACCAATTGAAATTCCTCCTCCAGCTCATGTCCAGCATGGAAAAACCTCCATTCCTGCTGACTTCTTAAAAGAGATAGATGACCAGTATGACAATCCTTAATCCTCTAATGATGATGATGATGATGATTATGATAAGGAATCTAAGAAAAGGAAGCTCTCAAAGAAAAGGAAGGCTCCTCCTCCTCCTGCTCCCAAACATGGAAATACCAATGATACTCCCTACTATATCTTTCAAAAAATAACCCCATACAAGGGAATGCCAGCCTGGATGAGGCTATCAAAGAATAAACCGAAGGCCAGGAAGAAAAGTAGAAGGTATTATCCACCTCCAACTCACAAATACAGGAAGGATCCTCCTACTCCTCCTCCTCCATCAGCTGCTGGTGCTTCTGGAATGAGTTCTCAAAAGTAAGATGCACCTTCCAAGCCCTCCAACACAAGAACTTATCAGAGACAGGAAAGGTCATCCAATCAGCATTCTCATAGAAGCAGTCACCAGAGAAGTGTTAGTGGTTCAGAACAAATAAAGGAAATTGTTTATCAAATACCAGAATTCTCTACTCCTCAACCTAAAACTGAACAAAGAAGGCATTCAAAGTCATTCAATCCTAAAAGTTGAGTGAGGTTCAGTGGGACGAGTCCGCCAGCCGGATCTCTGTATCCACCCTCCAATCCTCCTGGGCCGACTGCGAGCCCTCCTCAGGTCAAGCCTATGTGCTCGGATTCGTCCTCTATGGGCGCGAGGACGTCGCGGCCTACAAGTGCATGACCCTGCGCCAACTCGACCGTGAGGGCCTGCAGGCCAAAATGTGGGCACTTGAGCTCCACCACATGGTGGTTTGTCATGACTTCAACCTCAGTCACCTCCTACAAAAGGAAGAGCAGAAGTGAGAGCTGGCCAAGTATAGGTCGTTGACCTGGAGCGGAGGCTTGGCATTGCCAAGGATCTGCTCTCCAAGGGCGTCGGCGGGCTGGTGAGCACCGATCGTCCATTCAACCCCTTTTTCTTTTACTTGGGATTTTTCAGCTTCAGGTTTACCTACCCACTCATACCTTAGGATGCCGAGGATGTCCGGGAGCAGCGGACTAACGCCGCTGGGTTAGAGGAAGAGAACTGTCAGCTCCATGCTCGCTCCGACCCGCTGGAAGCTTGCGCCGCCGAGATGGACTCCCGCACCTCCGAGCTGGAAGGGAAGAATGCAAAGCTGTGCGAAGAGAATAAGGGGCTTCACGAAGAGATTGCTTGTAAAGGCAAAGCTTTTCTCCCTCCCGGCAGTAGCGAGCCTCCTTTCCTATACAATAGCCCCAGGATCTTAAGTGAGGCGGAGGTCGCTGAGAGGTTGCGGGTCAACTTGATAGCATCCGCCGAATGTACCCTGTAGATCATGAAGGATATGTAGGTGCTAGTGGAGGGCTCCGAGGATTCCACAGTCCAAGACCTGATGCCGAGTCTTTTCCACGCCCATGCCGCCGAGCGAGAAGGATGACAGTCTTCACTATTTCTTCTACAAGGATTTCAAGGACCACCCATCCGGCAGAGAAAACGGAGACCTCCTATCCGGGGGAGGAGGCGAGAGCTGACCCCCCTCCCCCTCCTCCTTTTCTTTTCAATCATGCAATTCTTCTTCCCCTTTTGTAACCTCGCCGAGGCGAGCTCCCCTTTTGTAATCACTTTTTTTGTAATCATTTTATACTGAATGAAAAGTGATTTTTTCTATCTTCTTTGCTTTTGAACTTTCCTTCTGCGATGCACTCGGCCGCGAGCTCTCCCCTTCGTTGGATCTTGCTAGAACATAATTCGCCTCCAGAGCGCGTGCCTAGGATCCGTACTCGTAAGCGTATTACGAGATTTCACCCCGCCCTCTTCTGGTCAGCCGGGGATGGACCACTTGCCGTGCTGGGCCCACAACCAATCAGCTCGCACACGAGTTCTCCCTTCGATTGCTGATGATGAGTCAAAACTATCCAAATATTTCATAAGTAAAACTAAAGGGGGGTGGAGTGCCTTGCAGGGGCTTGCCTTCCTCAATGGGGAGACCGATCGGGGCTTACCTTTTCTCTACCGAGCTGGGCCAGTGAGTTCGATCTCGCCAATGGGGACCTTCTACCCTTACAGCTTTAGGAAAGCGGTCTTCCTCAATAACTCACGGAGAGGGCTGGACTCCCTCGAGTGACATCTAGCCCTGCCATCTAAGTGAGAGCCTGGCAGCGAGATCTGCTCGGGGTATGGAGCAGACTCCTCCGAGTGACATCTAGCCCTATCAGTGAGGAGAGAGCCTGACAGCGGGATCTGCTCGGGGTCCGGGGCAGACTCCCTCGAGTTACATCCAGCCCTTTCAGCTAAGTGAGAGCCAAACAACAGTATCTGCTCGGGGTCTGGGGCAGACTCCTCCAAGTGACATCCAACCCTGTCAGTTAGGATAGATCCTGACAGTGGGATCTGCTAGGTGTCTGGGGCAGACTTCTCCTAGTGATATCCAGCCCTGTCAGCTAGGAGAGAGCTTGATAGCGAGATCTGCTCGGTGTCTGGGGCAGACTATCTCGGGTGACATCATGCCCTTCCTGCTAGGTGAAAGCCTGACAGTGGGATCTGCTTGGGGTCTAGGGAAGAGTCCTCCGAGTGACATCCCGCCCTGTTAGATAGGAGAGAGACTGACAGCGGGATCTGCTTAGGGTCTGGGGTAGACTCCTCTGAGTGACATCCAGCCCTGCTAGCTAGGTGATAGCCTTGTAACGGGATCTTCTCGTACTCTGGAGAAGACTCCTCCGAGTGACATCCAGCCCTATTAGCTAGGAGAGCTGGATGGCGGGATCTTCTCGGGGTCCGTGGCAGACTCCCTTGAGTGACATCCATCCCTACCAGCAAGGTGAGAGCCTGGAAGCGGGGTCTGGGGCAGACACCTCCAAGTGACATCCATCCCTTTCAACTAGGAGAGAGCCTGACAGTAGGATCTGCTCGGGGTCTGGGGCAGACTCCTCCGAGTGACATCCAGCCCTGTCAGCAAGGAGAGAGCCTTACAGCGGGATCTGCTTGGGGTCTTGGGCACACTCCCTCGAGTGACATCCTGCCCTGCCAGCTTGGTGAGAGCCTAGCGGAGGGATTTGATCAGGGTCTAGGGAAGACTCCTCTGAGTGACATCCAGCCCCGTCAGCTAGGAGAGAGCCTGACAGCTGGATCAGCTCGGAGTCTGGGTAAGACTCATCCGAGTGACATCCTGCCCTGCGAGCTAGGTGAGACCCTAGTAGCAGGATCTGCTCGGGGCCTCGAGCAAACTCCTCTGAGTGAAATCCAGCCCTGTCAGCTAGGAGAGCTTGACAGCGGGATCTGCTCGGGGTCTGGGGAAAACTCCCTCGAGTGACATCTAGCCCTGTCAGTTAGAAGAGAGCCTGAAAGTGGGATTTTCTCGGGGTCTGGGGCAGACTCCATCGAGCGACATACAACCCTGCAGCTAGTTGAGAGCCTTGCAGCGGGATCTGCTCGGGGTCTGGGGTAGACTCCCTCTTCCACTTGCACAAGACATGTCATGAGCATAAGCATCTAGATAAATTTTATTTCACATAATAGAACTTACACAACTCAAGGGTAAAAGCGCTTTAGGTCATCACCACTCCAGGTGAGACCTAGGGTTTTGCCTTCCACATTCCGGAGGCGATACCCTCCTGACATCAAAACCTCCTGCACTATGTATGGTCTTTCCCAATTAGGGTTGAGTTTCCCCACTGAGGCTGACCACCCAGCACCATCCACCTTTCTTTAGACCAAGTCCCTCTCCGCAAATTGTTTGACTCTGACGTGTTTGTCAAAGTACTTGGCACTTCTTCTCTTCACTTCCTCATGCCTGATGGCAGAGAGGTCTCGCAGCTCCTCAACTGTATCGAGTGAGAGTCGCACCTCCTCCTCATTCTCGGCCCTCCATTTTTCTCTGCCCTCTCCTACCTTGACCACCCGAGGCGTTTGGACCTCGAAATCTACCGAATGTACCGCCTCGCACCCATGGGAGAGTTTAAAAGGAGTCTCTCATGTGGCTGTTTTGGGTGTTGTTCAAAGTTCCCAGAGGACCGAAGGGAGTTGCTCCACCCAGCTTCCTCTCAGATTATCTACCTTCTTCTCGAGGAGGTTAACAATGGTCTTGTTCGCCGCCTCCACCTTCCCGTTGCTCCTAGGGTGTTTAATGGAGGCAAATAAGAGATCGATCCCGAGCTGCGCGCAAAAGCTAATGAACTCAGCGCTGGCAAACTGACGGCTATTGTCTGTGACAATGGCCTGGGGCAACACGTGATAGCTGATGATCTCCCCACCCCATACAAAGTTCCTGATGACCTGGGAGGTTACCTTGGCCAGCGCCTTAACTTCTAGCCACTTAGTGAAATAATCCATCATCATGAGTAGGAACCTTCTCTGGCCGCTGGCCTGGGGGTAGGGTCTGACTAAGTCCATTCCCCAAATTTCAAATAACCATGGGCTGTAATACTCCTGAGGCATTTGGCAGGTTGTAGCTGGAGGGGAGCGAACAGCTGTCACTTATGACACTCATTTGTGAATTTTTCCACGTCTTGGCCCAAGGTCGGACAAAAATATCCTTGCCTGATGATCCGGCCTTCTAAGGTCTGACTCCCGGAGTTGCTTCCACACTCCCCAGAGTGGATTTCCTCGAAGATCCTTCAGATCTCCCTCTCGGCCACGCAACGTGCCAACATCCCTCTTGGATCAAGGCCGTCTCGCCTGAGATAGTATGCCAATTTTTGCTTGAGCTTCTTCCTATCCATCCCTTCAGGATACTCTCCCATGGATAAGAAAGTTGTGAATGGGTCCATCCACGAGGCGTTCTTCTCCTCCTCCATCAGCTCTCCCTCCTCAATGGAGGGGTGGAATAAGTTGGTGATGGTACCCCCCACCCGGGGACCATGCTTTGTCATTTGATCTACCTGCTCGTTTTCCTCCATGGGCACGTGCCGGATGGAGAAATTCTTGAACGTGCTGATGACCCCCTTCACCTTCGCCAAGTACAGCTGCAGAGTTGGCTTTCTTACCTCGAACTCTCTGTTAATCTGGGAGGCCACGACCATGGAGTTAGTGAGGACCTCCACATCGCACACCCCCAGCTACCTGTCCAAGCTAAGGCCTACAATCACACCCTCGTACTCGGCCTGATTGTTGGTAATGGGAAAAAGTCTCCACTACTGTCTGCTCAATCTTCGTCCCATGTGGACTCTCCAAGATCACCCCAACTCCCAGGGAATGTTTTCCTGATGCGCCGTCCACCATCACCTTCTAGGGAACTGGGCGGGGGAGTTCCGCCTCCGCCACTTCCACCACATAGTCTGCCAGGAAGTCGGACATCGCTTGTGCCTTGATCGAAAGGAGAGGGACAAAGGAAATGTCGAATTCACTTAACTCTACCGAACACTTGGCCAGCCGTCCTGAGTGCTCCACCCCCTTAAATATGTTGCGGAGGGGGTGGTCAGTCACCACTCGGATCGAGTGTGCCTGGGAGTAGGGCCAAAGCCTTTGAGCTGAAATGATGAGAGCAAAGGCAAGCTTCTCCAGGATAGGATATAAAAGCTCTGCCTTCCTCAAGACCCGACTAACATAGTAAATTGGGAGTTGTTTCTTCCCCTCTTCCCGAACAAAAATGGATCTAAGGTCCTCCGCTCTGACCCCTAAACACAAGAACAAGTCCTCCCCCTCCTTTGACCTTTGGAGCAGGGGGGCCTGAGTCAGCTGCCTCTTCAAGGCCTGAAACACCTCCTCGAACTTCGAGGTCCACTAGAACTTCCGACCACCCCTCAGGGTCTTGAAGAAGGGAGAGATGATGGCGCGTCCCCTCCGACGCTACTTGATGATGACCCGGTTGCCGAGGCGCTACAACATAAAGACTTTAGGCTCAATGATGATGCAAACGGAAGCCAGCGTTACAACTTCCGTCTGCGGCGTGCTAGGCCCACTTGAAGATTAATTTCTTTAAGTTTTTGTATTTTATTTAACTATTTGTGAATATAAAATTATTCCATACTTGGTTAATAATTTTATATTCACTTAAGGTCTTGTATTATTTTTATTTCCTGCATTTAAATATTTGGTGTGTATTTTACCGCCCGGATGGATGAGATTTCATCTACATCTTGGACGGTTGGATGTGTTTTGTAACTCCTATATAAGGAGGCTTTTATGATGAGTTAAATCATTGAAGAAGACAGAAAAAACCTACTTTCACTCTTGTGAAATTTCGGCCAAGGAGGTCTCCCTTTTGCCGCCGCCCCCAAGGTGTGAAGCCTTCCCCCCTTGTGATCTCCATCCCATTTGGTGCAACTCCGGCGTGGCTTCCATCGGTGCGACTTCGAGGAAGAAGGTTGCAGCCCCATTCGGTGTGAAGCCGGTGGTTCCGTGGAGAGAGTTACTCTCCCACTTATCTTGTGTGTTTGATCTTCTTGGTTGGGTAATCCCAATCCTCTCTAGAATTTTCTTCTTTTGAGATTTGTGGAGGTTGTATTCGAACCATCTTTTCTGTGATTTTTAATATATTGCTCGCATGTTTTGTTCGATTTCGTTGTTGTTGAATCTCTTATATTTCGGATTGGAAGATCCATTGTGGGAGCAAACTAGGCCTAGCCTTGGCTTGATCTCCAAGTTTGTCACTCTTTGTGTTAACAAGGGATTTAATCTCAACTTGAACTGGACCGCCTTTTGAAGTTTTCGCTGCTCCAAAATGAAGCATTTGCTGCGTTTGAAACGGATAAAGTTGAAGGTTTAGATGCTTGTGTAGGTGCGGTGAGTTGTATTCTTGTTGGAGAGGTAGGTCTTAAGGACATTGTATCGAGTCCGGCTTACGGCGAGTTCTGTGCTTGTTGGAGAGGTAGGTCCTAAGGACGTAGTATCGAGTCCCGGATTTTTGGGAGCCAACCGACCCCTTTTCGTTCGCTTTTGGTCGGAGCTCTCCTCTTTATTTTCATTTTCTTTGGTGTTGGTTGTTCCGTTACCGTAAACAATCGCGCGTCACGACCCATCCTACATCAATTTGGTATCAGAGGCAATCGTGTCGATTTTCTAATTGGAAGTCCTCGCTTTAGTCTAGTCGGCACGCACAAAAAAAAAATTTCTGGTCTACCAATAACGCTCCAAAATATGCAATTTCCAACGAAAAGTTAAAAACAAAATTTTTTAACGTTCTACATTCTCGTCACATCGGGAAACTATAAAAATATCCTATTTTCAATATAGCTACAGACCTAGGAAAAATCATCTTTCCAAAATTTTCCTAAACCTGAATGTGAACTAGGCTAGGAACGGAGTACACGACACCGTCTACGTCTAGGATGGCTGCGAGAGAGCATTGTGATCCCAACACCGAGGCTATAGCAGGTCTACGTACCAAAATGACCGAACTTAGGAACATTTTAGCACAGATCCTTCAAAACAAAGAAAGTCCACCCCCACCTCCCATTAATGTTCAGCAGCCCAACCGGCGCCAACAAACTCCTGATACGGATTCCGATGAGGACTCCCCTTGAGCACCCCATCGAGAGCACCGCCACGAGAGAGGGTTTGATATCACGAGGGCCATTAAGATTAATGCCCCTACTTACGATGGCATGGGAGATCCCAAAATCTTCCTTAATTAGACGGTGGACATGGAGTGTTACTTCGAGTTGCACAACCTGACGGATCCCCAAAAGGTCCAAGTTGCCCGGATGAAGTTAACAGGTCATGCAAAGACATTTTGGCTAAATGAGGAGCGGAGGTTAGGAACCGAACACGGGTCCCCCTTTATAGGTTGGTCGGTGATGATGAACCTGTTGACCGACCAGTACGTCCCCGCGTACCATAGGACGCAGATGTTCGATGAGCTTGCCACCTTTCGGCAAGGCTCAATGTCAGTAGCTGAATATATGGGTGAACTTAAGGACCGTATGGTGCGATGTGACCTTAGGGAGATCCCCAAAGTCACTTTATTTAGATTTCGAAAGGGGCTTCACCCCGATATCCAAAGGAATCTCTTGCGATATGGGCATACGGATTTGAACACGACTTTCAATGCCCCACTGGACATTGAAAAACACCTAGCCTCTAAGGCTCACTCCCTTTACGCTCATGCTAAGAACAAGTCCACCACTGGGGAATCTTCTTCCACATATCCTGATAAGGGAAAGTTCAAATCCACCGAGTCGAATTCAGTCGTGATCACCGCTAGGAACACCAAGAACCCTGCGAGTGAGCGTATCCCAATAGGGAAGGTTAGTATGGCTAACACCACTTGTTACTCTTGTGGCATTCAAGGCCACTATGCCTACGAATGCCCAACAAAGACGAAAGCCCTAGCCTTATTAGATCCAGCTACAGACCCTGACGATTATGTATACGAGTTAGCAGAGGAGAGCGACCCTTATGGAGTCCCTAGTGACTTGGAGGACGATCACCGCCTTATTGTGATGCGTTGTATTTTGACCACCCCTTGTCTCGTAGACGACTGGAAGAGGACAAGTATATTCTCCCTGATCTTTAAGAGTGGAGAGAAGCTTTGCAAACTAGTTATTGATGGTTGTAGTTGCGTGAACGCCGTTTCTGAGAACGTCGTTAAGCGTATGTCCTTGACTGCTGAACCGCATCCGATCCCCTATCAGGTTGCTTTGATCAGTAAGGTTACTATTAAATTAACCCAACGATGCTTAGTCCCTCTGTCATTCAAATCCAACATGAATGAGGTTTGGTGCGACGTCCTGCCAATGGACGTTTGTCATGTGTTGTTAGGCAGCCCCTGGCTCTACGACCGTGACGTGACGCATTGTGGTCGCGACAACACATATGAGTACAAATTCAACGGCAAGACAATCACCTTGAGAGCAACTGTGCCGAAAGAGCCGGTAGTGTTGGCTAAGGATACCACCGTCCCTGTAGAGAGGAAGGTGTTGAGTTTAGTTGGTAGGAAAGAATTTGTGAAGTATTCCTTCATTGAGGGTATGATGTACTCTCTCGTTCTCATGAGTGCAAAGACTGACAGTGGCATGTTGGATGATTTACCTCGAGAGCTACGAGTATTATTGGATGAGTTTAGGGACGTTTACCCGGACGAGCTGCCTTCATTGTTTCCAACTCTTAGAGATATACAACATGCCATAGAACTTATCCCCGGATCGTCCCTACCCAACCAACCTCACAATAGGCTTAATCCCGCAGCCCACAAAGAGTTATAAAACCAGATAGAGGATTTATTGAGTAAGGGATTCTTTAGGACGAGTATGAGCCCATGTGATGTCCCATCCCTTCTTGCCCCTATGAAGGATGGCACCTAGCGCATGTGTGTTGATAGCCGGGCTCTCAACAAATTTACTATAAAATATAGGTTTCCAATCCCGCGACTAGATGAGCTCTTGGATGTCCTTTCAGGTGCCACTATCTTCTCGAAGTTAGACTTACGGAGTGGTTACCACCAGATTAGGATCTGAGAGGGGGATGAGTGGAAGACAGCGTTCAAATCTAAGGACGGGTGGTATGAGTAGCTGGTGATGCCCTTTGGGTTATCCAATGCCCCCAGCACCTTCTCCCAGATGATGAAGCATATCTTTAGATCGTATATGGGGAAGTTTGTTGTTGTATATTTCGACGACATCCTAGTTTTTAGCACCTCCCCCGCCGAACACATCTCCCACATCAAAGTGATCCTCACCACCTTAAGGAAGGAAACCTTATTCCTAAACCTTAAGAAATGCACATTTTATGTATCGAGGGTCGAATTATTGGTTTATATAGTTGGTTCTGAAGGTATTCGTGTTGACCCAGGAAAGGTTCAAGTGATTAGAGACTGGCCCGAGCCAATAAGCATTCGGGAGGTGCGTAGTTTCCACGGATTAGCTACCTTCTATCTTAGTTTCATACACGATTTTAGTAACATTATGGCGCCCATTACTGACTGCATGAAGAAGGGCGAAATTCACATGGATGAAATCCGACACGTTTGCATTTGTCGTATTAAAGAACTTATGACTGAAGCACCGGTGTTGCGTCTCCCTGACTTCACCAAGGTCTTCGAGCTTATGTGTGATGCATCTGGCGTAGGAATTAGAGGTGTCTTGAGTCAAGAGGGTCACCCGATTAGTTATTTTAGTCGGAAATTAACGGGCGCTAAGTTAAATTATTCCAATTATGATAGGGAGTTTTATGCGATCGTTAGGTGTTTACATCATTGGAGGCATTATCTCCTTTCTAAGGAGTTTGTCATCCTCTCTGATCATAAAGCGTTACGATTCATCAACGGTCAGCACAAAATCAGCCCGCGCCACGCTAAATGGGTATCCTTCTTGCAGGAATACACATTTAATCTTAAGCACCTTAAGGGGTCCGAAAATCGAGTGGCCGACGCACTCAGTCGCCTCACCCTATTTCTTTCCTCCATGCAAGTCCATATGGTAGGGTTCGAGCGCATAAAGGATGAATACGCCACATGCCCTAATTTTCAAGAGCCATATTTATCTTCCCAGGATAGCTCTCCCATGACCATCATGGCCTGGGACGGTTATGTGTTCAAGCACGGGAAATTATGTATACCTCGCTCCTCATTGCGACTCCACATTGTTTGGGAGTTACATAGTGGTGGCTTGAGTGGACACTTTGGGAGAGACAAAATGATTACGCTCGTAGAGGAGAAATTCTATTGGCCTAAACTAAAGGCGATGGTTGGGAGGGTAGTGAACAGTTGCCGTACGTGTCAAGTTTCTAAGGGTACTGAGTCCAATATAGCTTAATGCACCCCGCTACCTATCCCGTCCGTATCGTGGGAATACGTGAGAATGGACATCGTATTTGGCCTTCCCCCACCCTTTGACGTCATGACTCTATTCTCGACGTTGTGGATAGGTTCTCCAAAATGGCATATTTTATTCCATGTAGTAAGACCAACGATGCTTCTCACATAGCGAAGCTTTATTTTTAGGACGTCGTTAGTCACCGCGGAGTGCCGAAGACTATTATCTCGGATAGGGACGTAAAATTAACAAGCTACTTTTGGAAAACCTTGTGGATTCTTATGGGAACAAAATTACTATTCTCCGCGGATTATCATCCGCAAACTGATGGGCAGACGGAGGTAGTCAATAGGAGCCTAGGAAATCTTCTTAGATGTCTATTGAGCGATCACAAAGGCACTTGGGATTTACTTCTTCCACATGCCCAATTGGCCTATAATAATTCAAAAAATAGGATCACGGGTATGTCTCCTAACGAAATTGTTAACGGGTACAAGGCCCCTGTGTCGCTTGACTTGGTCCCATTTCCTCCAACGTACAAAACAAGTCAGTTTGCATAATCCTTCGCCCAACATATTCATGACTTACATGCACGTATACGAGCTACCTTGACTGATCAATACAAGCCTTATCAAATGCACGCTAATCTATATAGGAGGGTGACACCCTTTAAAGTCGGCGATCTGGTTTTTGTCCGGTTAGTTCCCGAACGAATGCCAACTGGCACCGTTAAAAAGTTAGCACCAAAGCATGCCAGCCCTTTTTGGATTATAAAGAATCTATGTGACAACGCTTTCGTGTTGGATTTGCATGTTGATGTGGGTATCTCCCCTATTTTTTAATGTCTCGGATTTGACGTCGTTTGTTTCGCCTCCTTAAGAGTTGGATTCTTTGTCGTCTTCTCCCTCCACTAAAAATTTGGATGGGTTGGGGAGTGGTAGTTCGGATGATCTCTCTCCTTTGGTCCTCGCAAGTATAACATCGGATGGTAAGTTGCCTTCTTTTATTCCTACTGCTGACATGTTTCCCAGGTTCCCGAAGACATTTCTCACACCAGATGTGATTCTCGCTGCTGAGCCACTTACTACTCCTGATGGTGCTACCTACCGCTTCCTCATCCGTTGGCGTGACCGCCTCTCTTAAGATGACTCATGAGTCCTCGCAACTGGGCTTCAACGTTTGGATGCCGAGCTTCTCAGCCGCTATCTCTCGGACCACGCATCAGAGATACGTGATTTTGAGTGGGGGAGTATTGATGGCGCGGCCCCTCCGACGCTACCTTATGAAGACCCGGTTGTCGAGGCGCTACAACATAAAGACTTTAGGCGCAATGATGAAGCTAACGGAACCCCGCGTTACAACCTCCGTCCGCTGTGTGCTAGGCCCACTTGAAGATTAATTTCTTTAAGTTTTTGTATTTTATTTAACTATTTGTGAATATAAAATTATTCCATACTAGGTTAATAATTTTATATTCACTTGAGGACTTGTATTATTTTTATTTCCTGTATTTAAATATTT
This sequence comes from Platanthera zijinensis, assembly GCA_039513925.1. Lineage (NCBI taxonomy): Eukaryota > Viridiplantae > Streptophyta > Magnoliopsida > Asparagales > Orchidaceae > Platanthera > Platanthera zijinensis. The sequence goes on from CM077093.1 coordinate 100,401,327, forward strand.
ATTGTGTATTTAACTGCCCGAAAGGATGAGATTTCATCTCCATCTTGGACGGTTGGATGTGTTTTGTAACTCCTATATAAGGAGGCTATTATGATGAGTTAAAGCATTGAAAAAGAAAAAAAAACCTACTTTCACTCTTGTGAAATATTGGCCAAGGAGGTCTCCCTCTTGCCGCCCCCTAAGGTGTGAAGCCTTCCCCCCCCCTTGTGATCTCCATCCCGTTCGGTTCGACTCCGGCATGGCTTCCATCGGTACGACTCCAAGAAGAAGGTTGCAGCCCCATTCGGTGTGAAGTCGGTGGTTCCGTTGAGAGAGTGAATCTCCCACTTATCTTGTGTGTTTGATCTTCTTGGTTGGGTAATCCCTCTCCTCTCTAGTGTTTTCTTCTTGTGAGATTTGTGTAGGTTTTATTCGAACCGTCTTTTCCGTGATTTTTAATACATCACTCGCAAGTTTGATTCGATTTAGTTATTGTTGAATCTCTTGTATTACGGATTGGAAGATCCATTGCGGGAGCAAACTATGCCAAGCCTTGGCTTGCTCTCACAGTTTGGCACTCTTTGTGTTAACAAGGGATTTAATCTCAACTTGACCTCGACTGCCTTTTGAAGTTTTCACTGCTCCTAAATAAAGCATTTGCTGCGTTTGAAATGGCTCAAGTTGAAGGTTTAGATGCTTGTGTAGGTGCGGTGGGTTGTGTGCTTGTTGGAGAGGTAGGTCTTAAGGACGTTGTATCGAGTCCGGCTTACGGCTAGTTGAGTGCTTGTTGGAGAGGTAGGTCCTAAGGACGTGGTATCGCGTCCCAGATTTGTGGGAGCCAACCGACCCCTTTTCATTCTCTTTTGGTCGGATCCCTCATCTATATTTTCATGTTCTGTGATGTTGGTTGTTCCGTTAGCGTAAACAATCGCGTGTCATAACCTACCCTAAATAAAGATCACTTCTCCTTGGCCCGGTATAGGAACCGGCTCAACCCTGCGAGCTTCCCCATCAACCGCTGCACTTCCTTGGCATTCCGTGGTGACCCCAACTCCATAATCACCCTCACCTTGTCAGAGTTGGGCTCTACACCAGTAGGGGGTGAGGAGATGCCCCAGGAATTCCCCCCTGCTCGCCCCGAAAATGCACTTCAAGGGGTTTAGTCTTATTTAATACTTGCGGAGAGTGGAAAAAGTCTCTTCCAAGTACCGGAGGTGAGAGTCGATGTCTTGGCTCTTGATCATGAGGTCGTCTACATACACCTCGAGGTTCCTTACCTTATGCTCTCGGAAGACCCTGTCCACTATCTTTTGATAGGTTTCCCCTGCATTTTTAGCCCGAACGACATCATTTTATAACAATAGCATCCATCCCCTGCGATGAAGGAGACATCCTTGATGTCAGGAGGGTGCATCCTGATCTGATTATAACTTGAAAAAGCATCTAGGAAACTAATTACAGGGAAACCGAAAGCTAAGTCAACCAGCGCGTCGATCTGAGGCAAGGGGTAACAATCCTTTGGGCATGATTTATTAAGTAAAGAAAAATCGATACACAATCTCCACCGGCCGTCCCCTTTTTTTATCCATAACAACGTTGGAGACCCAGACAGGGTATTTGATCTCGGATACAAAACCGGCCTTAAGGAGCTTGGCCATCTCCTTCGGAGTTGGCTCAGCCAACTTGTCCATCGTGGACCTCATCTTCTGCTGGATGTGGCGAGCCTCCAGATCCAGGTTGAGGCAATGGCAGGACACGTCTGCATCAATCCCTGGAATCTCCGCGGTACTCCAAGCGAAGACAACCACATTCTTCCGGACGCACTCCAGCATCCTGCCCTTAGCCTCCGGGGTCATCCCCCCGCTAATGCGGACCTTCCCCACCCTGCCTCCGAGGGTGAGAACCTCCATCTCCACCACCTCTTCCGCAGGATCCAGATGAGACTGCACTCCCCACTCTTTAGCATCCCCCCTCCGGAAGCGAAGACCTCTTCCTCGGCTTCCTCTGTGGCCATTTCCTCGGCCGGCTCCTGGACTTCCTCCATCTCCTCATCCTGAGGGCGGGTCACCTCCACCGCCATCTCCTCTTGGCCAGCCTCCTGCTCTGCCTCCTCCGTCCTTCGCCCCATCTCCTCGGCACCCCCTGCCAAGAGAGGGAGTATACGGCGGTGACGTAACACTCCCTTGCTATCTTGGGGTCTCCGCGGACACGGACCTGGACCCCCTCGATGTTGAACTTCAAGTATTGGTGGAAGGATGAGGGGACGCAGCGAAAGGCGCTGATGAGGGGCCTCCCGAAGATGGCGATGTAGCTGCTTGGGGCATCCACAATAATGAACTTGCAGGTGAGGGACTGCCCCCCAGTGTAACATGGAGTCCAACTCCTCCTTCTAACTCCTCCCTCTCCCCCGAGAATCCGAACGAGGGTCCGTCAGAGGCAATCACCCTCTTCGCCTCCACCTTCATCGCAAAGAACGACTTCTGAAAGATGACGTTGACCGAGCTTCCATTGTAGAAGAGGATCTGGCCGATTGTAAAGTTCTCGATGGATGTCTGTATGAGCAGTGCATCACAAAACGAATTCTCGTGATCCGGTATATCCTTCCTTGAGAAGGTGATCTTCTCCTCCAGGGGTGGGGTCTTGTACGTGGAGGTTACGATCCTTCGGTACATGGTATGGAGGCTCTCCTTGTGGGAAGCCTCGACACCTGCCCCTACATGGATCATCCCGATCCTTCTTCGGGTGCCCATATCTGCCCGGTCCTCGCACTGATCCTCCTCTGGGCGCGGTATGAACTCTTCGATTCGTACCTCATGACGGTCCTACTATAGTAGTTGCTCCCTGTTTCCTCGCAATTCGAGGAACTCCAGGCACGTAGTCGTGGTGTGCCCTTCCTCCTGGTGGAAGTCGCAATAGGGCAGCTCTACCCTAACTTCCCTTCTCCTTCTCCTTGCCGCCCTTCTTCTCTCCCCCATGACTATTACCATAGCCTTCTCCTGGTAGGGAAGAGGCGGCCTCTGGGCCTGCCATCCTCCCGAAGGATAGAACTTGTCTTGTCCTCTCTAGCGATGGTCACCTCCATGGAACCCTCTTCTCACCCCCTGATCTTTCCATTCTGGACTCCACCCTAGTCGATGATTCGGCTCCTGACGTCCCCACCTGGGTTTTTGTTACGTCTGCTACTGCTCCCTCTGCCGGGGTTCAGTTCTCCTTTCCTCCTGACCTCTGCCCCTTTGGGCCACTCCTCCTCCGTAGCCCACCTGGCTAGCCTCCGGGAAAACTCCGTGTTCGACGACTCCCTGTCGAATTCTCTCGCCGCCCTCTCCATTAAGTCCTCGTAGGAGAGGGGCGGGATGCTCTTCAACTCTATCCGGATGAAACCCTGCTTCAGCCCTAAGGTGAAGGCCATCATTAGGGTGTGCCCCGACATCTCCTGAACCTCGGTGACCTCCTCCTGGAAGAGATCGACGTAGCTCCCCAGGGTCTCATTCACCCCCTACTTGATTCGGAAGAGGGACTCCGATACTCTCTTCCTCCTCTTCAAGGTTGTCTACCTCAACATTAATCCCCGGCGGAGGTCCTCGAAACAGTAGATGGAACTGGCTGGCACCTGGTGGAACCACTCCCTTGCCTTCTCCTTCAGGGTGATGGAAAAGAGTCTACACTTAAAGCCATCTGACATCTGTCGGATCGAGACCACATCTTCAAACAACAAGACGTGCTGGACCGGGTCCCCCTTCCCGGTGTAGTAGGACATCTCGGGCTCCCTGAACCCATCTGGGAATGGTGCAGAGGAGACCAACTCACTGAAGGGGCTATCACCGCCCACCAGGCGAGCTGCAGGGTCTCGCACCCCCAACTCGCCGAACCTGGCGCTGCTCCCCGAACCTGGGAAGAGCAATCGCCCGGGGAGCTCGGCACCCCGACCTTACTGAGCAACCTCCTTCCTGGCTCGCATTGCGGGCATGACCTCGCCGAGTGTTGGATTCGCGAGGACCAGAATCACCGTAGTCGAGCTCTCTACACGCACGCCGAGAGAGAATCGGACCATGCTGATCAACTTCTGCCTGAAATCCTCAAGCATCCCCAGGGTGGTGAGAGGGGGAGGGGTGGCGAGTTAGACTTGTCCGATCCTTTCCCTTCCCCTCCATTCATTGAGCTCATGTAAGGTTTTTTGTGCTGACCACTCTCCACGCTCACCACACCAAAATGTTTAAACCAAAAATTGCTCTTGTGGAGTTCACCCTTGGGGAAGAGGTGGTCGCTCACCTACTTCGCTCCTACAAGAAAACAACAAGGAAAAGAGTGCAAAGGAGTAGACTAAGGGCCCGACGCGGAGGTTTCACCACACACCCGGAAGATCACTAAGCGCTTCCCCTCCTTATCCAAATCCGGGCGAAGGTACCTCAGAAAGCACTATAAGACTAGGAGACAAGTAATTATGCCGTCTGAGGTACCCCTTGGGTCTTATTTATAGATTTCTAAAAACGCTCTGCAAATAACTAACCTCTGCCTAACTGAAATTACTGAAAACCCCTTGGGCTGGCCTGCCAACAACCAAACTCTACTGTTCTGAATAGCTATGTGCAGCCCACCCGGGTCTGCCAACAGCAAGAATCCGCTGTCCCAACCGCCTATGGGCATGCAAGTGGGGGCAAAATTGTAAAAACACCTTACACACTACTGGCCGAGTAGCCCTCAACAATCTCTACTCGGCAACGACGGCGAGTGCTCGACGAGGTTTTCCCTTGCCGCTTCTACTCTTCCTTTGGTGAGTACGGGCCCGGCTGGCCCTATCCACCCACTATTTACCGAATGCGAGAGTGGAGAAGCATCACTCAATTCCAACGCACGGGCTTGGCATGGCCTTACCGCATGTCGCGAGTTCGCTAAAAGGTCAGATCTCGACGAACGGGGCTTTGAGAGTACAAGCTCTGAAAGTGAGGATAGATACAACTCTAGAGGGGGGGGGGGTGAATAGAGTATTCAAAAATTATGACACCCTACTCAACTCCCCCTCTAGAGTTGTATCTATCCTCACTTTCAATTGGTATTAGAGGGAGGTTGAGAGAGGGTTAGAGGGTCTTCTCTATTTTTAAAACAGATTAGAGAAGCAAGTGGATTGCACAGAGCTAGAAAGCTCTAAAGAATCAAGGCTCCCCCGGCTTAGTGATATCCAGGAAGAAGTCTTGCTTCAGGGTACAGGAACTCTTCTAAACTTGTGACAGAGAGCTATCTTGAAGTTTTTGAAGGAGTAGCTTGAAGAAGACTCTTGATTTGTAATGGATGTTCTTCTTCAACAGCTTTTCTTCCTTCTTGTACTTCTTCTTGAGACTCTGAGTGAATGTTCCTGGCAGCAGGATGAATTCAGGATTGAAGAAGAGAGAGATGAAGAAGGTTGATCTTCTCAGTTGAATGTAACAATATCTGAGAGTTGTATCTCTTCTTGTTTTTAATCTGTATATGAATATCTGTGTTGACTTGTATATCTATTCTTCTTTCAAAAGAAGCTCTTTATATATGGGCCTTTGTAACAGCTCTAATCTTTGTTTGAATTTTGTCTTCTTCTGAGATCTTCGATCTGGGCTGCAAGTAGCACAAAACAAAACATATCCTGCAGACAGACATGCTATAAAGGGATAACGCTTTCTAAGAAGCTGCAAATCCAATCTAATAAAAGGAGTACTAAAGAAAGTCACATCAGACTAAACTCTTTACGGCCAGAGAAGATTTTTGTGTCGAACGGCTATAAAGGACAGCATGGCAGAATAAAGCAAAAAGATATTTCAACTAATAAGACAAAAAACATTGTCAGATAAAGCTTGACTTATGCATAAAGGATGGGGCAAAGATAGCCTTGAGATGTATGCACAAAATCAATGAAATAATCTTTAATAAAATATGCTAAATAAACTGGAAATAAATCAAAGAACAGAAGGAGTACAAAATTACTAAAGGCAGATAGAAGAACGTCGAATGACCCTCGGAGATCGTCGACCGAGCCACAGAGATCGTTGACCTATAAGAACAGATAGTCGAACGACACAAATAGTCGAACTGTCAAAGCAGATAGTCGAGCTATCAAAAAGATAGTCGAACCATAAAACAGATGGTCGAACTATCAACACAGAGCAGATAGTCGAACTATCAAACAGATAGTCGAACTATCAACAACAGAACAGATAGTCGAACTATCATAGCAGATAGTCGAGCTATCAGATAGTTGAACTATCAAGGCAGATAGTCGAACTATCAAACAAAACAGATAGTCGAACTATCAAACAGATAGTCGAGCTATCAGGTAGTTGAACTATCCAAGCAGATAGTCGAACTATTAAACAAAACAGATAGTCGAACTATCAAACAGATAGTCGATCTATCAGATAGTTGAACTATCCAAGCAGATAGTTGAACTATCAAACAGAATAGATAGTCGACCTATCAGAGCAGATAGTCGAGCTATCAGATAGTTGAACTATCCAAGCAGATAGTCGAACTATCAAACAAAACAGATAGTCGAACTATTAAACCAATAGTCGAGCTATCAGATAGTTGAACTATCCAAGCAGATAGTTGAACTATCAAACAGAATAGATAGTCGATCTATCAGAGCAGATAGTCGAGCTATCAGATAGTTGAACTATCAAGGCAGATAGTCGAACTATCAAGAAATCTGTCTGGTCAAAAGAAGTCGAGCGGGGTTCGACGATCGACGAGGCAGATACTACAGATCGTCGAGCTAACAAGAATTGAACTAACTCAGAGATAGATGATCTGCTGACTGATGATAGTCGACCAACTGATAGACGATCGTCGAACAGTTGATAGACGATAGTCGAGCGGCGTTCGACCATAGTCGAACCAAAAATAACTTAACAAAATTTTCATCTGGATAAGTGACAACTCTACAACTAGAGCAATCTAACTAAACAACTATCCTTTGACCATAGATAAATCTTGGGTCAAGAAACTAAATGAGAAGACTGAACTCAAATCCAAACTAGGGTACAACCAAGCTCACCCCTCAAAAACATCCCATCCCGCTTGGGCAAGTTGGAGCTACTACCGAGCTCTTTAGGGCGGGTGTAAGGCGGCCGATGAGCAAACTCGTCTCAATTGACGCCAAGACAAGGCGTTGAGGGAGATCGCCTCACTCGACGCTAAGACAGATGGCGTTTAGGGAGCTCGCCTCACTAGACGCCAAGACAGAAGGCATTGAGGGAGCTCGCCTCACTCGATGCCAAGACAGAAGGCATTGAGGGAGCTCGCCTCACTCGACGCCAAGACAGAAGGCATTGAGGGAGCTCGCCTCACTCGATGCAAAGACAAATGGCATGGAGTGAGCTCGCCTCACTCGACGCCAAGACAAAAGGCGTGCAGTGAGCTCACCTCACTCAATGCCAAGATAAAAGGCATTGAGTGAGCTCGCCTCACTCGACGCCACGGGCCTGGCTCGCTTGGGTCTTGGGCTGGACTGGCCAATTTTGCTCATGCCGACCCCACTCGCCCGATACGGGGTTGTATGTCACAACCCGCATTTTCTCCAATTATAAGAATTATCAGAGTATGAGAAAACACGCGTCATGATGCCACGTCAAGCAGGGGATAACCGTTGACGCTCAGGCAAAACCAACTACAAACTTTATGCAAGAAAATCCTGTGTTTTATGAATAGAAAATCAGTTATATTTTAGAGACCGTATCCCTCGGCTCAGTGGATCACCTAGTCCACAAAAGAAAAACTATATTTATACGCTGCGAAAAGAAAAAAAATACTTTAATTAGGTTTTACACCCTAAAGAGCGCATAAGCGTCCCAAGAGAACCACTCATGCTATGCAAGACACTAAATTTAATTTATATAATATATAAGAAAACGGTTTTCGTACGTGATTTGGAAAATAGTGATTAAGCTTATAAAACATGCTGATCAGGAGCTTCATTTATAATGATATTTATAGTTTAAAAGTAACTAGCAACCTAGCATAAATCCTTCTCAAAGCAAGTAGACTATCTCCAGAAAATGGTAGCAGCATAAGTAATATATATCTAGTACAAGGGTAAGAGAAACACCCAGTGGGCGCCAACAACCTGACACGAACCCACTGGCGCATATGTAAGTCTGCAAGAAGGTACAGAGAAACTATCTCACTAACAAGGTAAACGGAACTCCAAAGTCCGGGAGTCCACCAGCAGCACCACTGCCTCAACTAGCCACCAGACCGGCTACAACTCAGAACCTGAGGGATTCCAAAAGAAAACAGAATACCTCAGCAAGCAACAAGGTAAAAACATCTGCATGTAGGAGTCAACCAAAAGGAAGAAGTAACTGAAAAACATGCAGTAGAAAGAGTCACAACTGTCCAAAACAGGACAACAAGAAAAGCACAACGAGCAAAGAAAACAGCAACAACCCAACTTAGGAACAACATCCTGCCGGGCCTACTAGGCTACCAAGAGCCAAAAGTGATGCAAGCTACTAAGGAAGGATCTTTTAACACCCTAAACTATGGAGAGTGGTAGTAGCAAAAACAAACAACGAGGAACCGGATCGAAGGCAAACGCAGTCCCCCAATCCACCATGTCCAAGTCAACAAGCTCGAGGGTATACACGTGAAAGCACAAGGGACCTTCCACCCACACATGCCCAGCCCGTACCTGGAGCACGAAAACAAGAGTGGCCTTGGCTATGTCACTTAACTCCACCCCCCTGAAGAGCTATAAACCACCACTACTAACCACGACCCACGATTCGGCCTTTAAGAAGGTAAAGAAAACGGCCGACAAGGAAATACCAGAAATATAACAAGAAAAACCACTCGGGAATGAAAAACCAGGTAAAGGAAGAGTGTTGAAAAGAATCAACACGACAAGGCGCTGAGTGAGACCCACTCAGTGCCTACCTAAACCTTGGCGTTGAGTGAGCTAGCCTCACTTAAGGCCAAAACCAAACTCTAATCTCAATCCCACTAAGGTAAAATGGAGCTCGACGATTTTCGAACGGAGGTCGACGATAGTCGAACGGCCTAATGCAGAAACCGAGATCGACGATCTCCATTCAGAGATCGACGATAGTCGAATGATTCTAAGACAAAAAGAAGGCAGGGAATTTCCAGTACTCGAGTAGTTACCAACTACTCGTGTACCTCATCCCTCTACTCGAGTAGTCGCCTACTACTCGAGTACCTCATCCCTCTACTCGAGTAGTCGCCTACTACTCGAGTACCTCATCCCTCTACTCGAGTAGTCGCCTACTACTCGAGTATACGAACACGACCAACACTCAAGTAGTTACCAACTACTCGAGTACCCCAACCCGCTACTCGAGTAGTTGCCTACTACTCGAGTATCTACAATCCTGCACTCGAGTAGATGCCTACTACTCGAGTAAACCAAACCACCTACTCGAGTATCTCGAGTCCACTACTCGAGTTACTCAAATCCCCTACTCAAGTAGTTGCCTACTACTCGAGTAAGTCAATCCCCTACTCGAGTAGTTACCTACTACTCGAGCAAACCAAAACCCCTACTCGCGTAGTTACCTTATACTCGAGTAAGTCAAAGCACCTACTCGAGTATCTCGAAACCACTACTCGAGTAACTCAGATCCCCTACTCGAGTAGTTACCTACTACTCGAGTAAATCAAGGCTAATACTCGAGTTAACGCCTTCTACTCGAGTATCTCAAAGAAACAACTCGAGTAACTAAAATCACTACTCGAGTATCTAACGACACTACTCGAGTAATACACTTAGCAAATTCGGGAAAAGAAATCACCCCCCTCTCCTAACACTTCCTCTCGGCTACACCCAAACCAGAGCAAAGATCTGAGCAAGGATAAACAGCAACACGCCGGCAAGGTTGGGCTCCAACCGCACAAGTAGGGGGGGTTCAAATAAGAAGAACTAAATCCTATAGTTAGCAAGAAGAAGAGAACAACAAGGCGTCTACCCTAGGGCTAACAGGGATTTCAAATACAGCAAGAATAATTCAAAAGAAACTTGGCAAGGGCAAGAATACCACTTGCCTCAACTTTCGGCGAAGCACGAACGGCTCTCCTCCTCTTCACACAGAACGAACAGCCGCGGCACCTAGAATTAATCTCACGGCCATTAATGGCGGAAAACTCCAAAACCGAAAACCCAAATCACATCAAAACTCCACGAAAATAAAATATCTTACCGTCGAAACGAAGATCTCAGAGAGAGCAAGCCAACGACGCTTTCGGAATCGAATTCCGTCAACGAACAAGCCCGGAATCGCCGACCAAAGGAGGTACAGGATGGGCGGTTTTCTCCTCTGTTCTTCCGAGAACAAGCCGACGGTTTCTCTCTCAGGAAAAGAAGAAGGAGTGGGCCGTCACTTCTTAAACAGAGCTTTTATACGAAAAGCTAAACACCGGTTCATCCATAACCGAACCCTAAAACGCCTAATTACTTAATTTCATTAAGTAAATACCAAAATAGGTATAAGCCAAAAATATGGCTGCCACCAAGGCGAGGCAATAACTGCCTTAATAAATTCTCCCGCAGAATTTAATAAACGGTCAAAACCAAAAGGCTACAGGACAGCCAAATCAATATAATTAATTGATCACAATACTATTAACACACCAAACGACATGAAAACCGAATCACCTCGGAATCCGACGAAATTCGCACCGTAGCTAAACATCCACGCTACGAACTCAACGACGAAGTCGAAATTAACTTTCGACGAACAGAACTCGAGTTATACCCAAACAAAGCCAAACACAAACATCCCCCCGAGAGGCCACACCGGGTCACCCAAAATGACTCGGCTTGCTAGGGAGTCCTTGCCAACAGGCTACAAAACGGGGCACTGAGTTCTAAGGAGCTAAACCATACTCCACACATGGCACAAGCCACAGAAACGCGTCATCGTAACGCCAACGAGATTAAAAATAAACGCAGGAAAATCGGGGGCGTTACAGTCACTCCCCCTAAAAGAAAGTTTCGTCCCGAAACTTTACGCACAACACTCCTACTAAAGAAAGAGAAATAACTAATAGGAGTTACAAGAAGGAAAACATACCGATTAAATCAACGAAACAGGTGAGGGTAAGCCCTCCTCATAGACGACTCTAACTCCCAAGTCGCGCTTTCCAAATCCTGATTCTTCCATAGAACCTTAACCATCGGTATGGACTTCTTTCGCAGCACACGTTCCTGAGTATCCAAAATACGAACCGGCACCTCAACAAAAGAGAGGTTGGGCTCCAACTAGGGCACAACATCTAAGAGCTGCCCACTGCTGCGAACACACTTCCGCAATTGGCTAACATGAAAAACATTATGCACACCTGGGAAGTTCGCTGGCAAATCCAATCTATAAGCTGACACACCAATCCGATCCAAAATCTCAAACGGGCCCACATACCTTGGGTCTAACTTCCGATTCTTACCAAATCTCTTAACACCTACCATCGGGGAAACTTTGAGGAATACAAGGTCCCCGATGGAAAACTCCAAAGCAGATCTACACCGGTTGGCGTTCTTTTCATATCTTTCCTGGGCTATACGAAGCTTCTCCCGAATAAGCTTCACTGCGACTTCCATTTCCTCAAGCGCATCGGGACCCAACAAAGGCCTCTCACCAGCCTCAGCCCAAAACAACGGAGTCCTACAGCGCCTCCCATACAAGGCTTCGAACGGAGCCAACTACAAACTTTCCTGATAACTGTTGTTGTAGGCAAATTCCATGAGTCACAACCGCTCATCCCACGCTCCACCGTGGTCTAAAATATAGCACCTGATCATATCCTCAATAATTTGGTTCACCCTCTCCGTCTGCCCATTGGTCTGCGGGTGGTAGGCAGTAGAATACCTCAGATCCGTACCCAAACCCTCCTGCAGACTCTGCCAAAAACGAGAAGTGAACCGGGAGTCTCGATCATAAATGATGCTAACCGGCACACCGTGGAGTTGGATGACTTCATTCATGTATAACTCCGCTATCATCTTCATATGGTAATCAATCTTATAAGGTACGAAGTGAGCGCACTTCGTCAATCTATCTACTATAACCCAAACAGAATCAAATCCCCTCGGGGATTTCGGTAATCCCGTAATGAAATCCATAGATATACTTTCCCACTACCAAGTCGGGATCTCTAGCGGAGTCAACTTACCACCAGGCCTTCCATGATCGGCCTTCACACGCTTGCAAGTGTGACACTCAGCAACAAATCGGGCTATATCTCCTTTCATGCCATACCACCAGATAATTTGTCTTAAGTCACGGTACATCTTCGTAGATCCTGGATGGTAGGAAACGCTGGAACCATGAGCCTCACTGCAAATCATCCTCCTAATATCCCCAACCGCGGGAACGCAAAACCAGCCGTGGTACTTCAAAGTACCCGCATCATCGATAGCAAAATCGGGCAACTCTCCCTTCTCAGTCCTGGTGAAAAGGTGCATAAGATCAGGATCGTCCTTCTGGTGCAGCCTAGTCAAAGAAATCCAGGACGGCTCTGCCACTAACAAACTACTATGCAGACTACAGCATCCCACTGATATATCCATAAGGAGGAACTCCTCCACTAAACGATCGGCGGAGAGGTTAAAGATCTTTCCCGTTTTTCGGCTCAGGGCGTCGACCACCACGTTGGCCTTGCCCGGATGATACTGGATTTCTACATCATAATCATCCACATACTCCAGCCACCGCCGCTGACGTAGATTCAACTCCTTCTGCGTGAACACGTACTTTAGGCTCTTATGGTCAGAGAAGATCCTGCATTGAGTCCCATAAAGTAGGTGTCTCCACAACTTCATAGCATAAATAACTGCTGCAAACTCGAGGTCATGCGTGGGATAATTCTTCTCATGAGTCTTCAGTTGCCTTGACCCATAGGCAATTACCTTTCCATCTTGCATTAATACGCATCCCAGACCTACAAGCGAAGCATCCACATAAACATCATAATCTACTCCCTCGGTAGGCAGGGACAGAACGGGAGCAGTGCACAATCTCTCCTTTAGCTCCAGAAAAGCCTCCTCGCACTTTTCGCTCCAAACAAATGCCACATTCTTCTGAGTCAACTTGGTCAAAGGTGCGGCTAGGGAAGAGAAACCCTCCACAAATCTTCTGTAATAGCCAGCCAACCCTAAGAAACTCCTGATCTCCTTAGGCGAACTTGGTCTACTCCAATCCATCACTGCTGAAATCTTTTCTGGATCGACCGAGATCCCATCCTTAGTCACCACGTGGCCTAGAAAAGAAACTTGAGGCAACCAAAATTCGCACTTGCTCAACATGGCGAATAACTTGTGATTCCTCAACTCCGATAGGACCAAACGCAAATGCTGCTCATGCTCCTCAGCACTGCGTGAATAAACTAACACGTCATCAATGAAGACCACAACGAACTTATCGAGAAAATCCTTGAACACCCGATTCATCATATCCATGAAGGCTGAAGGTGCGTTGGTCAGACTAAACGACATTACCAGAACATCAAAGTGTCCATGCCTCGACCTAAACGCAGTCCGCGGAATATCCGCCTCATGGATCCTAAGCTGATGATAACCAGAACGAAGATCGATCTTGGAGAACACCGTGCTACCACGCAACTGGTCAAACAAATCATCGATCCTCGGCAGAGGGTACCTGTTCTTGATAGTGACCTTGTTCAACTCTCTATAGTCGATGCATAGCTGCATCGACCCATCTTTCTTCTTCACAAACAAAACAGGAGCACCCCAAGGCGACGAACTCTGCCTAATAAACCACTTAGCTAACAGCTCATCCAACTGAACTCGCAACTCCTCTAACTCACGAGGGGCCATCCGGTACGGCGCCTTAGCAATAGGATGCGTACCCGGCTCTAAATCGATCACAAACTCAACATCCCGATCAGTAGGAAGACCAGGAAGATCATCAGGAAAAATATCGGCGAAACCACGAACAATAGGAATCTCTTCCAAGCGTGGCACGCTAACAGCGGCTCCAATCGCCGAGACTAAACAAACAAAACAATCAGAAAGAAATAATCTCTAAGCACATACCGCAGAGATGACAGGAAAGTCCTGACACAGATCAGCATACACGCTGCCGGGCTGACCGTCGTCCCTGATGAAGTCCAAGCGCTTTCCTTTGCACTGAATGACCGCATCATACCAAAAGAGCCAGTCCATGCCCAAAATAACATCGAAGTCCTCCAGATCAATCATTTTCAGGTCTGCCTTCGCAAGAAAGTCCCCCAACAAAACCGGGCAATCCAAAATGCCCAAATCTGACAACACAGATTCACTAGAAGGAAACTTGACACAGAAGGAATCCCGAACACGATCTAGAGTCAATCGATGACGCTCTACAAAGGCTCTAGCCACGAATGAGTGGGTAGCGCCGGAGTCAAACAGAACACGCGCCCAATGGTTCTTCACCTTAAACTTCCCTATAGGAACACACAAACTAAGGAACTACAATGGCAATACCGCAACACTCTAGCAAATAAAACTACCAGGCTAGAAAAACAGCAATCAACTAACTTAAAATAACCTGGGTCGAAGTCTGAGCCTCCTCAGAAGAAATCACGTTCAGCTTCCCTTTTCCCTTGTCCACACGCGGAGGTGGAGCTAAAGCCTGCAACGGAACTGCAGGAAGAGCTGTCTGAACCTGAGGACACCTCGACTTGATATGACCCTTCTGCCCACACTGAAAGCAGACTATATCCTTGGTCCAACACTGGGCCGCATCATGCCCGGACCGCTTCCAAACTGAACAGGAGACATCTCTCCTAGGAGCACCCTGGATCGCATGAACCTGCTCCTTCTTCTGAGCTGCTGACCTCTTAAAACATTTCTCGACAGGATGGCCTGACCGGCCACAGAAACTGCACACCACTCGGCTCCTCTTTCCCGGATAAGCATCGGGTACCAGGGGCTTCTTCCCCTCCACACACTTTCTCTTGTCCTTTCTCATCTGCAGGCCACTGCTCTTTGCCGTTTCAATAGCCTCAACCTTAAGAGCAGCCTCTACAACTCCAGCATAAGTCACTGACCCATAAGCACTGGTCAACTACTGCACTTCGCTCCTCAAACCACCAAGAAATCTCTTAACTCGATCAGCCTCAACGCTGACCAGAGCAGGGGCAAAACGGCTCAACTTACTAAATTATTTTTCATAGTCACCCACCGTGAGTTGCCTTTGCTTCAGATAAAGAAAGTCATTCATGAGGCGGTCACGCTCGACCGAAGGCAAGAACTTCCTCAACAACATCTCCTTAAACATTTCCTAAGAGCATCCAGCTACTAAGCTCTCCTTCTCTCTCTGCCACCAACTCTTAGCCAATCCTTTAAGCTGATAGGTGGCTAGCATCACCCACTGGTCACCAGCAATCCCTAAATACGAAAACATCTCCTCCATGGAGATCAGCCAATCATCTATAACCATGAAATATGCCTTCCCGTCATAAGTGGGAGGGCTCAGTCTCTGAAATTGCGAGATGAAGGCCATCTCCGCTGGCACCACCACTGGAGGTCTCACGAGCGCAGGGGGAGGAGGAACAGCTAACCCCCCAGCAGGAACTTGCGCACCCTGAGCCTGTCCTTCCACAACTGCCACCAAAGACTGAATCTGGGCTTGCACCTCCTCCAACTGTCTGCCCATAGCCTCGCTACCCTGACGCAGACTCTCGATTACCGCATCACGCTGAGCCCCAGACGACTCACCTTCAGACAGGGGAGTCGTTCGAGTCGCAGGTCGCCTAGCCATCCTATAATCATAACCACCCCAAATCAGATCCCCAATCAACGACTAGAACTCAAACACAAGTACAGACCATACATATATAGATATAGGCTTAAAGCTGCTAAACTTGCTCTGAGAGTTTATCTTTTTAACAAAAATTTGATGACATGCCCTAACCTAGGATGGTTAACCTTCACCTTGCTAACTCTCGTGCCTAGATCGGGAATGCATGACTGTATCTTGTTTTGAAAACTTATGTGTGTACATATGTCATCCTGCAAATCTTTAGCTTGGCACGTTGTGCTTATATAATGATATGCTATGCATGTTTGTGCTATGCATTCTAAAAAGGCCCTAATGCATGTTATGAGCGGCATACACATGAAAATGTTATGCATCCCATACTACATAACATTCCCAAGCAACGAAAAAGAAACGTGCTAGTCGCAGTCATGTGGTGAGGTTATGCATCCCATACTACATAGCCCTCACATGTAGCCCCTATGGTGGATCCATATACGAACACATATTATGCATCCCATACTACATAATATGCCTCGTATACTTCATGTTATGCCATGAGTGTAGTGTTTGTGCTTTTGCCAAGACGTGCTGATGACATATCGATGTGTGAATGACATGATGCTGAACTACTAAAGAAAACAAAGGAAGGTTGCCCAACTAACTTGTCAAGCAACCTCCCTCTGATACCAACTGTCACAACCCGCATTTTCTCCAATTATAAGAATTATCAGAGTATGAGAAAACACGCTTCATGATGCCACGTCAAGCAGGGGATAACCGCTGACGCTCAGGCAAAACCAACTACAAACTTTATGCAAGAAAATCCTGTGTTTTATGAATAGAAAATCAGTTATATTTTAGAGACCGTATCCCTCGGCTCAGTGGATCACCTAGTCCACAAAAGAAAAACTATATTTATACGCTGCGGAAAGAAAAAAAAATACTTTAAATAGGTTTTACACCCTAAAGAGAGCATAAGGGTCCCAAGAGAACCACTCATGCTATGCAAGACACTACATTTAATTTATATAATATATAAGAAAACGGTTTTCGTACGTGTTTTGGAAAATAGTGATTAAGCTTATAAAACATGCTGATCAGTAGCTTCATTTATAATGATATTTATAGTTTAAAAGTAACTAGCAACCTAGCATAAATCCTTCTCAAAGCAAGTAGACTATTTCCAGAAAATGGTAGCAGCATAAGTAATATACATCTAGTACAAGGGTAAGAGAAACTACCAGTGGGCGCCAACAACCTGACACGAACCCACTGACACATATGTAAGTCTGCAAGAAGGTACAGAGAAACTATCTCACTAACAAGGTAAACGGAACTCCAAAGTCCGGGAGTCCACCAGCAGCACCACTGCCTCAACTAGCCACCAGACCGGCTACAACTCAGAACCTGAGGCATTCCAAAAGAAAACAGAATACCTCAGCAAGCAACAAGGTAAAAACATATGCATGCAGGAGTCAACCAAAAGGAAGACGTAATTGAAAAACATGCAGTAGAAAGAGTCACAACTGTCCAAAATAGGACAACAAGAAAAGCACAATGAGCAAAGAAAACAGCAACAACCCAACTTAGGAACAACATCCTGCCGGGCCTACTAGGCTACCAAGAGCCAAAAGTGCTGCAAGCTACTAAGGAAGGAACTTCTAACACCCTAAATCGTGGAGAGTGATAGTAGCAAAAACAAACAATGAGGAACCGGATCGAAGGCAAACGCAGTCCCCCAATCCACCATGTCCAAGTCAACAAGCTCGAGGGTCTACACGTGAAAGCACAAGGGACCTTCCACCCACACATGCCCAGCCCGTACCTGGAGCACGAAAACAAGAGTGGCCTTGGGTATGTCACACAACTCCACCCCCCTGAAGAGCTATAAACCACAACTACTAACCACGACCCACAATTCGGCCTTCAAGAAGGTAAAGAAAACAGCCGACAAGGAAATACCAGAAATATAACAAGAAAAACCACTCGGGAACGAAAAACAAGGTAAAGGAAGAGTGTTGAAAAGAATCAACACGACAAGGCGCTGAGTGAGACCCACTCAGTGCCTACCTAAACCTTGGCGTTGAGTGAGCTAGCCTCACATAAGGCCAAAACCAAACTCTAACCTCAATCCCACTAAGGTAAAACGGAGCTTGACGATTGTCGACCGGAGGTCGACGTGTAACGACCCCATCCGTTAAATGACGTATAGTAGAAGGTCCGGCCGGGGCCCCACACTATATGCCACAAACAGACGGTGAGGTCACAGGATATTACAAAACCAAAAACGAATCCTAACTCAGAGCATTCTAGCGGAAGCTTTAAGTTACAACTTTGAACTCTCAACCGGAATGTCCAATATATAAAACCACCTTTATATATAAACTATGGAATGTACATAAATACAAGAGTTTGGCCTTAAGGCCTTACAGTTCCTCTTTACATACAACATGTTTTACAAACCTCGGCGCGCAGGCCGGCCATACATGAGTAAAAGAGAAAACAAAACAAAGCCATTCGCTTAGCCTTCAAGGGCTAGCCGCAGCAGCAGCAGCAATAGCAGTAGGGCTTCAGCCCATCACTTACCACTTGGCTCTCCAGCACCTGCACGGGAACAATCCACCCAATCAGTGGCAAACAATGCAACGGTCAGCTTTCAGCTGACCCAATTATAACAATCCTACCCCTTTCTCGGGGCATGAGCATTCTTTCCCTGCAAGCATGGCATCATCAAATAGCAACTATGTGCGCGCAGGCACATTCAAGCCATCACAACTATCGGCCACACGGCCCGACAGTCCGTGCACTCAGGGCACATTCTTGGTGTACCGGAATACCAGGGTCAACACCACCGTCTACACGGTATTTGAGCATTCTAGTCTTTCCGGCGCGCGGGCCTAAGACTCTCATTAGGCGCTCCAACAAAACCTATAACCAGGCTTCCAAGTCGGACGGACCTAACGCAGGTACGGATCAGCCACCCCCCGTTGCTCAAGTCGCCGTGCCACCTCGAATACGGAAGTATCCATGGCTATTTATAGGCGCGGGTCGGTTTCACCTTTCCTGTTCGGCAATCTGCCTTTTCATCGAGTTGCAGCCCAACGGCTCAACTGCTCATACAGTGGCAACGCACGGCCATAAGAGTTGCATCCAACCCTCTTCATTTCCTGGACATCGTCCAGTACTTCCTGCCGCACCAAGCAACAGGTAGGAACAAGGCATCACAAGCCATAGGCATCACAAGCCATAATCACGGAGCCTTCTCCGATATGCAAACAAGCATCACCAATCCAGATCACGTCCAGATGGGCTTCACACAGCATGCCTAGAGCCGTACTCCAATTCCGGCCTCTAACAAGGGGGACTTCACATATCTACCCCAAGGGACACCAAAACCCACCGCACACTCGCGGGGAAGGGTTTTCCCTATGCAATGCAGAAAAGAAGGACTTCACATGTCCAAGGAGGGAGATCGTTACCCTTGTCGATCTCTTCGGTGCCATCGAAAACTAGCCGGTGAGAAAGAACCGCAGCAGCCTTGCCTTCACAACGCCGGCTTCGGATCACGAATCGGACCACGGGAACTCCGCCGGTGGCTTGCTCTCCTCCTTCTTCTTCCTCCACTCTCTTTCTCTCTTTCTTAAGCACAAATGAAGAATGACTTCTTCATTCTTCCCTCACGAATTAATCCAGCCAGGAAACCACCTGAGCCCTTGGATCAAAAGAGAGAATTTGAACGGCCACGATCTGCCCAAAAAACTCTATTTTTGGCTGACACGGCCTGTGACACGCCCGTGTCACAGGCCGTGTACCCTTAAGCGGCACACGCGGTATTGAACCGACTGAACAACACGGGCATCGACACGCCCGTGTCGAACCTGACACGCCCGTGTCATTCTTGAGACACGCCCGTGTCTCCTGTTACACGGTACTCACTGATTTCCAAAAACCAGTACACGGGTCGGAACACGGCAGCTGACATGCCCGTGTCCAGCCTGACACGCCCGTGTTCAAGGCCGTGTTCAAGGCCGTGTTCGGCTCTGACTTGAATAGGGCAATTTCGAAAAATAATTCGAACAAGCCCTGGGACACGCCCGTTTCGAAGGCCGTGTCCCAGGCTCGACGCTCGTCGACTCTCAATCGTCGACTAACCTGAACACGCCCTGGGACACGCCCGTGTCCCAGGCCGTGTACACCCGACACGCCCGTGTCCCAGGCCGTGTCAAACAGCCTGCTACTCAAATTTTCAGATGAGTCTTTTTGGGGCCTTTTTGGGGTGTTACAACCCTCCCCCCCTTAACAAAATTTCGTCCCGAAATTTGTACGGTAAGGAAACAAAAACCAGCAATGCTATAACGCTGTTATAACAAAAAAGTACACGGTCTACAGTTTAAACAAACAACTCGGGAAATTCAGCTCGCATGGTCTGCTCTCGCTCCCATGTTAGCTCTTCACGGCCACAATTGTCCCATCGGACCTTGACCATCCCGATCACTTTGTTCCGCAACTGTTTCTCGGCTCAATCCTCGATCCGAATGGGTCTAACCCTCGTCGTTAGCCCATACTCGACCGGTACCCGATCATTCTCCACTACTTGAGCTGGATCCTTCACCGCCTTACGAAAGACTGAGATGTGAAACACATCATGTAATCCACCCAAGTCCGCTGAAAGTGCTAGTCGATAAGCAGCTTCCCCAACTCGCTCCACCACATCAAACGGACCAAGATACCTCGGACTTAGCTTTTTCAAACGCCGAATCCTGGACACGCCTTTGAAGGGTTTGATCTTCAAAAATACCCAATCACCCACCGCAAACTCCACGTTCCGATGTTTGGCATTGTAGTACTTTGCTTGACGATCTTGGGCTATCAATAGCCTCTCCCGAATAGAGCGTATGAGCGAGGTCGCATCTTCGACTTCCTTTTTCCCATTCAGCTTAGATTCTCCTGCTTCTGCCCAAGCTAACGGTGTACGGCATTTCCGACCATATAACGCCTCAAATGGTGCCATACCAATACTCGCTTGGTAGCTATTATTATAGGCAAATTCGACAAGAAATATATACTCTTCCCATCGCTTACCAAAGTCTAGGGCGCACATGCGGAGCATGTCCTCCATCGTCCTGTTGGTTCGTTCAGTCTGGCCATCCGTTTGGGGATGAAAGGCCGTACTAAACGCCAACTTTGTACCCAACATTCGATGAACGAGCCGCCAATCATTCGAGGTGAACCGCCCATCACGGTCACTAACGATGCTCCGAGGAACACCGTGCAGTCGAACAACCTGCTCCACATAAAGCTTGGCCAATGTTTCCACTGAATCGTCTCTTCTATTTGGATGGAAGTGCGCCACCTTCGTCAACCGGTCCACAATCACCCAGATTGAATCATGACCGCGTTGAGATCTCGGCAACCCGTGCACGAAATCCATCGAAATATCATCGAACTTCCACTCCGGAATAGGTAACGACTTCAGGAAACCGCCAGGCTTCTGGCATTCTGCTTTCACTAACGCACAAGTATTGCATTCAGCCACATAACGTGCGACATCTTTCTTTAGTCCGGTCCACCAGAACAGCTTTTTCAGATCTCTGTACATCTTTGTGCTCCCTGGGTGAACTGAGTACTTTGCAAAGTGAGCTTCGTACATCAACTCTTCCCTCAATTTACCCACACTTGGGACGCACACTCGACCATTTCTTCGTAACAACCCGTTATCCCAAGAGAATTGGTCATCCGACCCATCTTTAGCATAGCGCTGGAGACTTTCATCAAGCTCCGTTGCTCGCCAAACTCTGTCCGTAAGGTCATATTGCACCTCCGTCCAGTTCAAACATGCATCGGTTGACGCACACTTGTCAACACACGATATCTCCATTGCTTCCAATTCCTGGATCAAACGCTGATCATGCCTCTGCAACCAGCTTGCTCGTACCGGAGTCTTCCGACTCAAAGCATCAGCGACCACATTTCCCTTCCCGGGAGTATAGTGAATCTCGAAGGTGTAGTCCCCGAGGAACTCCATCCATCTTCGTTGTCGCATATTCAGATCCTTCTGATCCAACAAATACTTTAGGCTTTTATGATCCGTATAGATATCCACTTTCACGCCATATAGATAGTGCCGCCACAACTTGAGCGCAAAGATTACCGCCGCCAACTCCAAATCATGGACGGGGTAATTCCGCTCATACACTTTCAACTGACGCGAGCCATAAGCAATCACTTTACCAAATTGCAGAAGAACGCAGCCTAAGCCGCTCCCTGATGCATCACTATAGATCTCATACCCATCGGTACCACATGGCGATGTCAACACAGGCGCCGTGGTCAAACGACTTTTCAAGTATTCAAAAGCTCGCCCGCACTCCGGCGTCCAAATGAACTTTTGATCTTTTCTCGTCAGCGTGGTCAGAGGTAAGGCAATCCGTGAGAAGTTTTCCACAAACCGTCGATAGTAGCCCGCAAGTCCAAGGAAGCTCCTGACCTCGGCCACTGACGACATCACTGGCCAATCACGAATGGCACTTATCTTCAACGGATCCACCGCGATACCTTCTCCGCTTACCACATGGCCTAAAAAGGCTACTGAAGAGAGCTAGAACTCACACTTTGAGAACTTGGCAAAAAGCTTATTCCTCCGCAGGGTATGCAAGACCAACCGCAAATGGTTTGCGTGATCCTCTTCTGACTGAGAGTATACTAAGATGTCATCGATAAACACAATAACAAACAAATCCAAATACTCTCGGAACGTTTGATGCATTAGGTCCATAAATACCGAAGGCGCATTACATAGGCCAAACGACATTACCGTGAACTCATAATGACCGTAGCGTGTTCCAAACGCCGTCTTGGGAATGTCACCTTCCCGAATCCTTAGCTGATAATATCCCGATTTCAAATCCAACTTGGAATAGACCGTTGATCCTGCCAGCTGATCAAAGAGGTCATCAATCCGTGGGATCGGTTTTTTTTTTCTCAGTCAGCTTATTCAACTCGCGGTAGTCAATACACAACCGTAAGCTACCGTCTTTCTTTTTCACAAAGAGAACAGGCGTGCTCCAAGGTGACATACTTGGGCGTATATATCCCTGCTCCAACAACTCTTGCAATTGGACTTTCAACTCAGCCATCTCTTTTGGCGCGACGCGATATGGAGAGCGGGCCACAGGTTTCGCACCTGGCACCAACTCAATAGAGAAGTCAATCTCCCGCTGGGGTGGTAACCCAGGAAGATCTTTAGGAAACACGTCGGCAAACTCTGACACAACTGGCACTTCACCGACACTGGCCTTTGGCTCAACAGCCTGAATTAGCGTGAAGAATAACTCCGCGCCCTTCCGAACAGCATTGACGACTTGGAGTGCAGACAACAACGTCCCGCCAACTCCTCGCATACCAGCGAACTTCGTCACAAGCCCGGTATTCTGGCCCAGTGTAATCTCTTTGGAGTTGCAATCAATAAAGGCACGCTGCTCCGAGAGCCAGTCCATACCAAAGATCACATCAAACTCCGATAACGGTAGCACAGCTGCACTCAAACCGAAATCTCGACTTCCTATTTGCACATCCACATCGCAAGCCCTATCCGCAAGCATCACATAGCCATTCGGCAATAGCACCCTTGTACTATCCACCGTCACATGACTTGGTACCCCAATTCGAGATACGAAATCCTCAGACAGAAAAGAATGCGAAGCACCCGTATCAAACAGGGCTCTCGCCAAATTATTCCGAATCAGGACAAAGCCTGCAGCACACACACATGCACAAGCTAAACATAACCAAAACCATAGCATAGCAAGTAAACTAAATCAACTCGTACCTGTGACGACGTCACTTTGCTTAATTGCTTCCTGTTGGCCAAGTTGATAGATTCGGGGCTGCGCCTGGGACGTAGAGGAATCAATCACCGCTTTGCCCTTCTCAGCATAAGACGCACCCGTCTTCTTTTCCCCTTTGGGCTGCACAACCCGACAGTCACGAGCTATATGCCCCACCCGGCCACAGTTATAGCATGTACGAGCATCCGGCCTTGATGTCGCTCCCGACACAACGGTCGTAGTCACTTGCCCAGATGGCTTGGACCTCTTGCCCCCTTTCTTCTGGTAAAACGATTTGCTCGGGCGAGGTGCTTGAAACTCTGGCTTTGACACAACCAAGCCCTTATTCCCTTGCACTCGCCTCATGTCCTTCTCCAATGCGCACGCAGTATCAACCAACGCCTGAAACCCTTGGCTCACAGAACTCGAAAGCAGGAATCTCAACTCATCCCGCAATCCTTCATAGAACCGATTCGTTTTCCTTTGGTCATCCGCGAAGATTGTTCCCGCATATCGTCCCAACCTGGTAAACTCATGCAAGTAGATATCCACACTATCTTCCCCTTGCTTTAACCATTGGAACTCATTTTCCATAGCAATGCGTTGCGCCGCTGGGACATGTTTCGCCAGAAATATTCGAGGGAACTCCTCAATCGACACTTGTGTTAATTGCCTGCCCGCCAACTGGTGTAGCTCAACCTCATCCCACCATAACCGCGCCTCCCCTTCAAGCATGAAGGTGGCTAAGGTGACCTTGAGAGTTTCCTCCGCCCTGATCGCTGTCATTATCCTCTTGACACGCGATAACCAATCTTCCACCTGCGTTGGGGATCCCATTCCCGCAAACGTAGGAGGACTGAAGCTCATGAATTGCTTCAATTGTCGGTCAGCTGCTCGTGGATCTACAGCCTCAACCGGCTCGGGTCTTACATCAACACGAACTGGCACTACTGCCGGCTGCGCTTGCCCGGTCGGCTGAATCATGGCAAATAGCGCCTCAGCAACTAAACGAACAGTTTCCGCAGATGGAGGAGGTGTTGGCACCTCAGCTGGTGCCGCACTCTCATCAGAGCACTGGGGCTCAGACTGCCCAGCACCACTACGCGTCACCTATAGGTGGACAAGACACACATTAGCGAACGTATGCAAGCAAAACAACACAAAAAGGAACGCGCAGATTCCTCAAACAAGATTTTGTACATTCCTTAGTGGACATTCCAGAGTTCATTAGCGTTACAGCAGGTCGCACAAACACGTGCTCGCCACCCCACAAAAGAATTCGACCACGAATTCGAAAGAGGAAGACCGACAAAAGCTGATACCAAAATGTAACGACCCCATCCGTTAAATGATGTATAGTAGAAGGTCCGGCCGGGGCCCCACACTATATGCCACAAACAGACGGTGAGGTCACAGGATATTACCAAACCAAAAACGAATCCTAACTCAGAGCATTCTAGCGGAAGCTTTAAGTTACAACTTTGAACTCTCAACCGGAATGTCCAATATATAAAACCACCTTTATATATAAACTATGGAATGTACATAAATACAAGAGTTTGGCCTTAAGGCCTTACAGTTCCTCTTTACATACAACATGTTTTACAAACCTCGGCGCGCAGGCCGGCCATACATGAGTAAAAGAGAAAACAAAACAAAGCCATTCGCTTAGCCTTCAAGGGCTAGCCGCAGCAGCAGCAGCAACAGCAGTAGGGCTTCAGCCCATCACTTACCACTTGGCTCTCCAGCACCTGCACGGGAACAATCCACCCAACCGGTGGCAAACAATGCAACGGTCAGCTTTCAGCTGACCCAATTATAACAATCCTACCCCTTTCTCGGGGCATGAGCATTCGTTCCCTGCAAGCATGGCATCATCAAATAGCAACTATGTGCGCGCAGGCACATTCAAGCCATCACAACTATCGGCCACACGGCCCGACAGTCCGTGCACTCAGGGCACATTCTTGGTGTACCGGAATACCAGGGTCAACACCACCGTCTACACGGTATTTGAGCATTCTAGTCTTTCCGGCGCGCGGGCCTAAGACTCTCATTAGGCGCTCCAACAAAACCTATAACCAGGCTTCCAAGTCGGACGGACCTAACGCAGGTATGGATCAGCCACCCCCCGTTGCTCAAGTCGCCGTGCCACCTCGAATACGGAAGTATCCATGGCTATTTATAGGCGCGGGTCGGTTTCACCTTTCCTGTTCGGCAATCTGCCTTTTCATCGAGTTGCAGCCCAACGGCTCAACTGCTCATACAGTGGCAACGCACGGCCACAAGAGTTGCATCCAACCCTCTTCATTTCCTGGACATCGTCCAGTACTTCCTGCCACACCAAGCAACAGGTAGGAACAAGGCATCACAAGCCATAGGCATCACAAGCCATAATCACGGAGCCTTCTCCGATATGCAAACAAGCATCACCAATCCAGATCACGTCCAGATGGGCTTCACACAGCATGCCTAGAGCCGTACTCCAATTCCGGCCTCTAACAAGGGGGACTTCACATATCTACCCCAAGGGACACCACAACCCACCGCACACTCGCGGGAAGGGTTTTCCCTATGCAATGCAGAAAAGAAGGACTTCACATGTCCAAGGAGGGAGATCGTTACCCTTGTCGATCTCTTAGGTGCCATCGAAAACTAGCCGGTGAGAAAGAACCGCAGCAGCCTTGCCTTCACAACGCCGGCTTCGGATCACGAATCGGACCACGGGAACTCCGCCGGTGGCTTGCTCTCCTCCTTCTTCTTCCTCCACTCTCTTTCTCTCTTTCTTAAGAACAAATGAAGAATGACTTCTTCATTCTTCCCTCACGAATTAATCCAGCCAGGAAACCACCTGAGCCCTTGGATCAAAAGAGAGAATTTGAACGGCCACGATCTGCCCAAAAAACTCTATTTTTGGCTGACACGGCCTGTGATACGCCGGTGTCACAGGCCGTGTACCCTTAAGCGGCACACGCGGTATTGAACCGACTGAACAACACGGGCATCGACACGCCCGTGTCGAACCTGACACGCCCGTGTCATTCTTGAGACACGCCGTGTCTCCTGTTACACGGTACTCACTGATTTCCAAAAACCAGTACACGGGTCGGAACACGGCAGCTGACACGCCCGTGTCCAGCCTGACACGCCTGTGTTCAAGGCCGTGTTCAAGGCCGTGTTCGGATCTAACTTGAATAGGCCAATTTCGAAAAATAATTCGAACACGCCCTGGGACACGCCCGTGTCGAAGGCCGTGTCCCAGGCTCGACGCTCGTCGACTCTCAATCGTCGACTAACCTGAACACGCCCTGGGACACGCCCGTGTCCCAGGCCGTGTACACCCGACACGCCCTGGGACACGCTCGTGTCCCAGGCCGTGTCAAACAGCCTGCTACTCAAATTTTCAGATGAGTCTTTTTGGGGCCTTTTTGGGGTGTTACACGACGATAGTCGAACGGCCTAATACAGAAACCGAGATCGACGATCTCCATTCAGAGATCGACGATAGTCGAACGATTCTAAGACAAAAAGAAGGCAGGGAATTTCCAGTACTCGAGTAGTTACCAACTACTCGTGTACCTCATCCATCTACTCGAGTAGTCGCCTACTACTCGTGTACCTCATCCCTCTACTCGAGTAGTCGCCTACTACTCGAGTACCTCATCCCTCTACTCGAGTAGTCGCCTACTACTCGAGTATACGAACACGACCAGCACTCGAGTAGTTACCAACTACTCGAGTACCCCAACCCGCTATTCGAGTAGTTGCCTACTACTCGAGTATCTACAAGCCTGCACTCGAGTAGATGCCTACTACTCGAGTAAACCAAACCACCTACTCGAGTATCTCGAGTCCACTACTCGAGTAACTCAAATCCCCTACTCGAGTAGTTGCCTACTACTCGAGTAAGTCAATCCCCTACTCGAGTAGTTACCTACTACTCGAGTAAACCAAAACCCCTACTCGCGTAGTTACCTTCTACTCGAGTAAGTCAAAGCACCTACTCGAGTATCTCGAAACCACTACTCGAGTAACTCAGATCCCCTACTCGAGTAGTTACCTACTACTCGAGTAAATCAAGGCTAATACTCGAGTTAACGCCTTCTACACGAGTATCTCAAAGCAACAACTCGAGTAACTAAAATCACTACTCGAGTATCTAACGACACTACTCGAGTAATACACTTAGCAAATTCGGGAAAAGAAATCACCCCCACTGTCCTAACACTTCCTCTCTGCTACACCCAAACCAGAGCAAAGATCTGAGCAAGGATAAACGGCAACACGCCGGCAAGGTTGGGCTCCAACCGCACAAGTAGGGGGGGTTCAAATAGAAAGAACTAAATCCTATAGTTAGCAAGAAGAAGAGAACAACAAGGCCTCTACCCTAGGGCTAACAGGGATTTCAAATACAGCAAGAATAATTCAAAAGAAACTTGGCAAGGGCAAGAATACCACTTGCCTCAACTTTCGGCGAAGCACGGACGGCTCTCCTCCTCTTCACACGGAACGAACAGCCGCGGCACCTAGAATTAATCTCACGGCCATTAATGGCGGAAAACTCCAAAACAGAAAACCCAAATCTCATCAAAACTCCACGAAAATCAAATATCTTACCGTCGAAACGAAGATCTCGGAGAGAGCAAGCCAACGCCGCTTTCGGAATCGAATTCCATCCACGAACAAGCCCGAAATTGCCGACCAAAGGAGGTACAGGACGGGCGGTTTTCTCCTCTGTTCTTCCGAGAACAAGCCGACGGTTTCTCTCTTAGGAAAAGAAGAAGGAGTGGGCCGTCACTTCTTAAATAGAGCTTTTATACGAAAAGCTAAACACCGGTTCATCCATAACCGAACCCTAAAACGCCTAATTACTTAATTTCATTAAGTAAATACCAAAATAGGTATAAGCCAAAAATATGGCTGCCACCAAGGCGAGGCAATAACTGCCTTAATAAATTCTCCCGCAGAATTAAATAAACGGTCAAAACCAAAAGGCTACAGGACAACCAAATCAATCTAATTAATTGATCACAATACTATTAACACACGAAACGACACGAAAACCGAATCACCTCGGAATCCGACGAAATTCGCACCGTAGCTAAATATCCACGTTACGAACTCAACGACGAAGCCGAAATTAACTTTCGACGAACAAAACTCGAGTTATACCCAAACAAAGCCAAACACAAACATCCCCCCGAGAGGCCACACCGGGTCACCCAAAACGACTCGGCTTGCTAGGGAGACCTTGCCAACAGGCTACAAAACGGGGCACTGAGTTCTAAGGAGCTAAACCATACTCCACACATGGCACAAGCCACAGAAACGCGTCATCGTAACGCCAACGAGATTAAAAATAAACGCAGGAAAATCGGGGGCATTACATTGTACACTCATGGTCTGTGTAGAAATAGTATAGATTTAATTTTTCTTTATGCTCGTAGATTTATAATTTTTTAACAAATGTAAATATTGTTTGTACTACTCAAAAATGTTGAATCTGGAGTAATCGAACGGTAGTGTAGGGATGTGTGTAGCCGTCACTAGACTCATTTTGCTCAAGTCGGGAGGAAGGATCAACTTTATCGGTGGCTAAGAACTTGACGAACGCTACTCGCGAAGCATTGGTGCATGGTTACTCAAGTGTGAGCGTGATGTAGGACAACATTTTGGCCTGGTTGAGCTTTGTACCCCATCCTAACCTTAATCCTTGTTAGCCTATGTTGTTCCTATCCCTCCTGTTGATTCAGCCATACTCCGCGATCACCAATACCTAAAAGCCTTCCCAGTATCACGCCCCTATCTCGAGCTATTAGTATGTTACTTCTTGCATTTGGTGTTGTTGCTATGGTGTTGTTATGTGATTGTGAGTTGGAGTTCTCATGATAGTATGTTCTGAATGTGGTTTTTAAAGAAAAAAATTTTGGAAGAAGAAAAGAAAAGTAAAAAAAAAGGGAAAAAAAGATAGAGTAAAATGTTGTTTGATACAAAATAAGATAGTGAAAAAGAAAATTCCATTTGCGTTATTGATGTGGTGGTAGGCGTTAAACACACACTTATAGTCATGTTTAAGTCTGGTGGTGTGGTGCACCTGCAATTTTTGTTGGTTTGAGGATAATTTTTGTATGAACTCATTTGGTTTGTGCCTAGCCATCATTTTTTTACTCTTATGCATCTTTACCTACGTATACACCCAAGCCCCATTATTATGCTATAGTCCTACGGATTCATGCTTGAGTTGAAATAGTACAGCAGAGAGAGTGTGAACGGGCAAGTGTATGGTCCCCGACATTGATGGATTTCCTTGGAGGTGATCCTGAGCCCCGGTCTTTGGCAATGCTTACCTGAGTGGCCAGCCTACTTTCTTCCTACGCATGACCGAATGATTCTCCAGAATTCTAATTTTGAGTAGATAACATATTTATTTATGCCTGTCGAAAAGTATAAATTCCATAGTATAATTAAAAATTTTGTCTATTATATTTTCTATGCCCATGATGTATTTGATTTCTCTCAATACTTTATTTGAAAATTACCAAGCCAGATATATATTTTCTAGTCCACGGAGTAATGATTTGCTCGTCATGAGAAAATGTTTAAGTCTTGTTGTGTGATGAGTCCGATTTATATAGGATTTTTCGGACTCATCTGGGCCCGTATTCTCACTCGTGCACTACTTTTTTTTACCCGAAACCGGTTATATTTGCTTCGATCAGTCAAGGACCACTTTGTGCACCGCTTTGGCCCAAGGGTATGCAATTCCGCATTCTGTAGTCGAGGGTAAGTATAGGGGTACTCCCCGTGAGGATTTGTTAGTTTTTATGCTGTTTATTGGTGCTGGGAGATAGTGCTCTAGTTGTGGTTTTTTCTGTAAAGGTGGTGCATTTCCCCCAAGACAGGAATTCTGATTTGTGGAAAACGCACGGTCGTGCGTTTCCTTAGCGCACGTTTTCTTCCAGATCGTGCGTTTTACTCGATGGAAGATAGTCGAGTGGCACTTGATGAATTTCGTCGAACTATGCTTGACGATCTTAACGCACGGTTAATTCACGGTTTCTTCTAAATGTACGAGAAGGAAATGAAGGTTTTTCCTGTAGCATCATTGTTTTATTTTTCTCTGTGGTTAATCATACGATTTGCTCGCACACTAGCGGCAGTGCACGTGCACGAGTAAAATGGATGATTCACTTGCTTGCTAGAAAATTTTGCTCTCTGTGGTTACCCTTGCGATTTCCATCGCGCATAGGAGGAAACGTTCGTGCACGAGGTAACGGATGGGTCAACGCTTCTTCTTCCTCCGCAAGCATAATCTGTAATTAAATAACGCGCGGTAAACACATATTCGTGTTCCTAACCGTGCATGACCATTATTTCTCACTTGTCTATTTAACCCGCGGGTCTCATTCTCCAAATGGGGAGTCACCTGCAATTTTCGCTCCTCTGAGGGGGAAAAGCTTCCTCCCACCATTTTATTCTCTCTCCTACATTGAGAGCTCGTCCGACCACCAATCTCCCTCCAAAAGCTCTTTATAGCTTCATCTCCGGCCGCCATCATCTTCTCCAACCTCAAAGCTCTGTTTCAAGCTCTTTGTTGCTGCATACGTGGAGTTGTCCGGTAAGGTTTAACCCGGCGGCTATTCACGAATAAGACAAGCTAATAGAAGGAAGTGACAGCCCTTCTCAACCTCAGACATCATCCGTAGACCGAGCACTTACAAGGCCGAACAACCCTTAGCTCCGTACTAGAATCTCAGAAAGTCTTCGTGCGTTTGGTTGTATCTCTCCCCCTTCTCTTATAGTAACTTTATTCTTGACTGCATGGTGTTGATTTGATGAGTAAGAACTTGATTTGCTTAATGATTTCAGCATGTCTATGTGTTGATATATTTTAGATCTAGTTTGTGTTAGTGCGGGTCCATCTTTTGTGTTCTTGCCATGTTTGTGCCTTCCTAATGATTGCTAGGACCGTGCATGGCGAAGAGGTGACTGTGACCCTCAATGTTTTGTCCATCCTCCTCATTACTCATTTGAGTAATCCACCCAAGCGATGCGGTGAAGGTGACCCGCAATAGATTTATTAGTGTTAAAATTAGGAAACCAAATATCTAAACCCCTTTGTTTACGTGGACACTTGCAATCCTTCTTTCTATAGCGAAGTCACACTCCCTACCTCAACTCTTCGAGAGATCGATATCCGGGGATTCAACTCCTCAACTTTATTACTTGACTATGATTGGTACACTTGTCAAAAGTGCATCAACTATCGCATTGTGATATTTAGTATTGTTGGCGATAGCACTCAATGCACTCACCTCCCTCGACGCACTCAACACTCTCGACGCAATCTACGCATTCAATGTATCATTGACTGGGGCTATCAGAGTGGCGATAGTGGGTATCGTGTGGCGATAGTGCCAGGTATGGCTAGACACGTGTCGAATGGAAGAACGACAACCAAAGAGAGGTGGTTGACTGGGGTCAAAGCTTCTACCGATGATATCTCCTAGACAATAATAGATATTGACCGATGATTGCAGTAAGTTTGACTTGTCAGCTCTAATTATGGCCATTTCTTTCTCTGGATGAAAGGATCATGTGGCTGGGATTAATCCTGAGGTCACTTAAGCAGAGGAGTGGAGAAAAGAGAATTCATTTCTCTTCTTCTCACTCTCTGTCCTCCTTTTCATCGAAAACCTTCAGAGAAAAGAGCTAAGGAAGAAGAAGGCTGAGGCTAAGCTTAGTAGGCTTGGTGAAGGCGATTCAAGAGTTAGAATAAAGAATCGAGGCAAGATCCGTGTAAGGTAAAGCGAGGTGCTCCTTTCCATCCAGATAGAAAGCTCGTTCATAGCTCTGAAATGAACTACAAGGGTAACGATCTTCCTTCTTGGACATGTGATGTCCTCCTTTTTGCATATGCATGGAATCCCTCACGAAAAATGGAGAATAGAGTGAATTCTGATGGTTGGATACGTGATATCCTTGGGTTATTTTGCATATAGAATCCAGAAATCGCATAACGGAATAAGCATGATGTGTGAAGCCCATTGGAACAGGTTGGTTTGGATTTGTGATGCTTTATTTTACTCATCGGAGAAGAATCCGTATTTAAATGACTATTTTACGGGGTATGTGGTTTTTACCCAAGAATTGAGAGTAGCAGGAAGTATCGGATGTGTGTTCCAGGAAAATACCCAGAAAATTCCATAGTTTGCATAACTATTTGATATCGCCGGGCGATAGCGAGTATCGCTGGCGATAGCTCTTGATGTGATATGATTGATGTTAAGGACCATTTTTCTGTCACTGCAGGGTACTGCAGGGTTTTGGCTGGAAAGATGTACTTGTTGTGGATGAGTTTGGAGACAGAAGAGACTTGTGTCGCTAACACAAGGCGATAATGACTATCACCGGCGATAGCTTCCAGATAGCATTTTATTGACGAAGTAAGCCTCTCGGAGACCATGTGGCTAGTGTGAGCTGTGAGCTCTTAAATGTCAGTGAGCCGAATGGTCAAGTGGAAGTCGACCCGCGTCAATCTAGTATTGAACTGATGAATTGAGAAATGAGCAATAGCTGAACCATACCCGCGTTATGTCTATCTAATTCGAATGCCTAAGTTATTGGCATCGTTGGAGCGCATAATGAGTGTCTTAGACCTGGAGCCGAAAAGACTAGGAATTCTAAAAGTTGACCATTATTGACCCAAAAATCGGTGATCCTTCCCAAGGTAGCCAGCTCGTAAGTCGCGGCCTTCTCCAAGTTCCTCATAGAGGTTGTAGACAGCCCCAACCCTCTCTTTAGTCCAGGCAGATAAACCATTCTATCTTCTCATGCTACACAGCTAGGGAGGTCTCCCCTATATGACCGCCCAAGTCGCGTAGCAGCTGCAGTCTGCGGGGGTGCGGACTGCTTCCATAATTCATCTGTGAAGGCCACGCGGTTAGCTTAAGCTAACCGCACCATACTCTCTACTCCACTAGGGAAGGTCTCTGTCTTCATTTCTCCAGCTCGCCGCATAATAGCAGTGGCGACCTGCCTCTAGGCCGCCCACCATCAATAGCTGTGACAAGCCTTCGGGCCGCCAATCAATAGTGGAGACCTGCCCCTTCTATCCACTAGGAGTGGGCGGACACAGCCTTAGTCCGCCTTAGGGAGAACTTGGTAACAGTACTATGACCAACCTACGGAACATGGTGTGGACTCAACCCCATGCACCGCTAGACAATAATGATGACCTACCTCCAGGCCGCCCAACATCAACAGCAGCGACCTGCCTCCAGGCCGCCAACCATCGGAAGCGGCGACCTGCCTCCAGGCCGCCAGTCAGCAATGGCTACCTACTCCACCTCGCTAGCATGCGCAACCTGCCTCCTCAGTTTGCCAGGTCGCCAAGTCCTTGTCGCCCAGTAGGGGGGACAAGCCTCCAGCAGATAAGCTCATTATGTCTGCCGCGGGCTAGGCAGACATATTTTGAAGTCCGCCAGCTAGCCCTCCTGTTTCACGACACCCACTTATTCCCAGCAGAGGGTGGACTACTCCTCAACTCGCATAACTTGGCATGGGCTCGCTTAGTGTAGTAGAGGTGGACTTGTCCCAGTCCGCCAACAACAGATCAATTCAAGCTTGAAAGTCCCAAACCGCACAACATGGTATGGACTCGGCAAACTTCTCGTCTACTCGCACAATTTACCGACATACCGGGGGTGACGTTACCAAAAACGTTATCACCACGAGCCTAAAATTAGGCTCCCATTCATCTCATTCACCAAGCACGATGGAGTGGGACAACCAACGCATTGAAACCTGTGAACTCAGTTTTCTAGTTCGCGCGGCTAGCCCTTGCGACCTACATTGGCCTTAACTATCGTCTTTGCCTGTTCGTGCAGTCCGCTCGGCTTTGAGTAGCGAACTGCGGGATCAACTTTCCATGTGGTTAGCCGACTTGCTTTGTCAAACCACATGGCCTCTAGCTTCCTCTTCTCTCATGCCGCCTGCTTCCCCCTTTGTACCCTATAATTGCTTTCCATGTAAAGGTGCAATCTCAAGCTGTAATATCGATTCATAATCAAAGGAAAGCCCATCGCAGGAGTTACATTTAAGCCGCGGCTGGCGAACTCTGTTATTTTCGCTGCTAACAACCTCTCTTTTTCTTCCCCTCAGTCCTAACCGCCATTAACAAACTATTCTACAGTTTCCTCCCCTCTTTTTTTTCTTTTTGTAGAACTCGGAAGCGCATTTCGTGCATATACATTAACACGCGACCTTCCGATATTAGGTAGTCTATGAAATCAGAAGACTAATAGTGCTAGAATGCTCATGCCGCTAGAACACGGCGGCTAGTCAAGCAAGCCGCAATAACGCCGGTTATCACTTTCAGACCGGCAGAAGCATTGGTGAACCTGCCACTCTACCCGCCCACTTTTTCGTCGTTCTTTCCACCGGCTTGTCCTACCATCTATTCTCCCATTCAAACCACAACTATTTAGTGGTTTCTAAGTACTGCTTGGTTTTTTTCTCACGTTCAAAATTGATCTTGCGAAGAAACGAGGTGACTCTTATTTCTTATCGGCTATTACAGATCTCTCAGAGAGGCAAGGTGGTTCTCATCCTAGTGATGGGGTGCTTGATAGTAATAATGAGTTTTCTGCCAATTGGATTAAGCACATGTTGCAATCCACTGCAAAAGAGACTGTCAACCCTCCTTGTGAAATTTGCAAACCAAACATGACCTCTTATCATAGTCAAGGTCATGAAAGCCAAGAGCCCCCTTTTAAAGAAGAAGAAGTCCCTTCTCCGTACATTAACCGAATTCGTTGGGATATTGTCGCTGACGATTACAGAGTACCTCGTCTTCCAGAATATTCAGGATTTAATGATCGAGTTTCTCATCTACAAGACTTTGAATCAACTGTTTCGCTAAGAAAAGTGTTAGACGGAATCAAATGTAAACTTCTTATTATATCTTTTTGCGATCTTGCTAAAGTTTTATTCTATAGTCTAACATCTCGGTCAATCACCGGCTTTAAAGATCTTCGAAGGAAATTCCTTTCAAGGTTTACTACCTACAGGAAGTAGAGAAGAGACGCAGGAGCTCTGTTCCGATTCAAGCTGGGGGATGACGAGTCTAATCCTGACTTCTTCGACCGATTCCAAAAGGAAATTTTTGATAATGTTAGTGTTCATAAAGATTATTACCTATATGCTTTGGTAAATGGACTTCGAGAAGGTCCTTTTAAGTTTGAGCTCACTGTAATGGACCCCAAAACTTATGGAGATCTTATTGAAATTGTTAATAAGTTCATAATAGGTGAAGATGCGAAAAAAAGACTATATCTCATTTTTTAATTAGAAGGCTAAGAAGCCCCAGCAGAATTCTTGTGATCAACAGCTTAGTTCCACGCAAAATATTTTGCAATTCAAAAGATACAAGTCTCCTCCTCTCCCTCAGAATAGGCATGCAGAGCCGCCTCAACAGAATGAGACATCTGGGTTTACAGAAGAACTTCCTTTCATATTTGTCGATCCTAAAACTCTAAAGAATTAAAAATGTTCAGATAGGTATGTCAAGTTTAAAATCCTAATGGAAGATCTCCTGGAAGTTATTTAAAGAATGCCAGAGTTCTAAAATCCTCGACACATGAAGTCTAAGATTAAAAATCGGCATGAAGAGCTTTTCTACAAATACCATAAAGCTATAGTCATATAGCAGAAGATTGCATGGATCTTTGGAAGCTAGCAAACCAATTTTTGAAGGCTGGGAAATTGCAAGATTATGTCATTCAGTGACCCTCCAGTGCATTCTTCTCAACCAAAGTCAATGGTGCAAGCAAATACATGGTTTTCTAAATAATAAGGGTGTTTAATAATTAAGTAATGAAGAGACAAGGCAGTACTCACCAACACCTATTGACATGCAGACCCCTGACACTTGGAAGTAATGGGGTTCGATCAAGTTCCAATTATATATCGTTTTGCTACATCCATCACTACAAACAAGCTTTCACATGCCATATGAATCTTATTTCTTAGCTTTGCTTTTAACACTAACATACACACGTATGGATACAAAAATCCCTTCAATGAAAGTAATATTTGAATATGATATTAAATTCCTAAGCCCTCCACATCCCTCTTGACACCAGTCACAGATGTGTAGTGGCAATCTTTCTTAACATCAGTCGCAAATCATACATACTTATCCCGCTTGACTTCAGTTGCATATATTACGTACTTATCCCGCTTGACATCAGGAGCAGATATTACGTACTTATCTCGCATGATGATATTCGTAGATATTAAGAATTTTCATCCCGCTTGACATCAGTTGGGGATATTAAATGTTTGCCCCGCTTATGTGATCTTTGTGTTCAAAGCAATGCCTCGTTCACCTTCCCACATGGACAAACAACTCTGTAGCTCCTCCTATTCTTTGCAAGTTAGCGTGAGCTTATCCGCCATCTTGAGGTTTTATGTAACGACCTGATCTAGCCAATTTATACTATTCAGTTTTCGGACCGCGTGGTTATTCATTTCAGTTTATCCTATTCAGCTTATAGAGGCCTGTTTACTGGTTTTTTATTAATATACTCAGGAATCCGATTGACATAACTCAGTCAATCAATTCTAGGACTGAATCCGTCAGTTTATGGTATTCATTCTAATCACCCTGCGACTTGCTGCTTCAAAGTTACTATGAGCTTTGCCTCTACTACCAGACGACCTATTTGCAATTTAGTCATGCAGAAGTATCTATGGTCAACGATTAGAATGCTTATATTAGAAGCCGCAGGTTGTTTATCTCTACCCTTAAGTATAACTCTCATATTAGAAGCGCAGTCAACATCGATGTTCCGCCAAGTCACAACCATCAGTTGTCTTTTATCGTTAAGACTTTTTAGCGGCTAAAGCACATAACCGCGCGACCTAATGTTCAGTGTACATTTTCAAATAAGACACGTGTTACTTATCCAAACCAATCAAAAGGATTAACAACATCTTTTTTGCTTATGCTCATCTTATATGCTCAGCTTGCATGAAGCTCTATTAGATGATGGTTTACATGATCTCT
This sequence comes from Platanthera zijinensis, assembly GCA_039513925.1. Lineage (NCBI taxonomy): Eukaryota > Viridiplantae > Streptophyta > Magnoliopsida > Asparagales > Orchidaceae > Platanthera > Platanthera zijinensis. The sequence goes on from CM077093.1 coordinate 100,438,943, forward strand.
GCTACTCTTATTGGGTGTTTCTAACACTAACTGATAATCAGAGAATCTGGTTCTCTTTATTGGCAAACCATCTGGTTGAGGTCTAGTCAGTGCCTCCATCTTACTGATTAGGATTTCATATTGGTATATCAAATCTGACCAAGCAAAAAGCTTATTGATGCGGCTTGATCTCTACTTGATTTTTATTACTCAGTCAATAGCAGGATTTCATGGATGTTACTTCTGCAGTATAATCATATCTATCTTATCGCAATAACTTTTAGCAGAAGATTTATCTATAAACGCCTCAGGTAATTGCAGTTTAACTTTTATTTCATATCTGCTGCTTACTCTTATTTTTGCAGATATTAGAAGATATTTGCAAGTTCCCATCAGGTACTTGGAGCTTAGTTTTCTTTTATATCTGCTGCTTACTCGTCTTTTTACAGAGATTAGTAGATATTTTCAAGTTCCCTTCAGGTGCTTGCAACTTACTCTTCCTTCATATATGTTACTCACTCTTTTCTTTGCAGAGATTAGCAGATATTTGAAATTTCCCTTCAGGTACTTGCAACTTACACTTCTTTCATATCTGCTACTGACTCTTATTTTTGTAGAGATTAGCATATATTGGAAGTTCCCATCAAGTACTTTCAACATATTTTCCTTTCATATCTGTTGCTTACTCTTTTCTTGTAGAGATTAACAGACATTTGCAAGTTCCCTCCAAGTACTTACAACTTACTTTTATCTCATATCCACTGCTTACCTTTACTTTTGCAGAGGTTATCAAGTGCTTGCAAGTTTTCTTCAGGTACTTGCAAGTTATTATTCTTCTTTGCCTTCCTCTCACCTTTTTTTTTTAGATCTTGATGGATGACATTCATAAGTCTTCTTCATTTTGCAAAAGCAACTAAGGTACACAAAAGATGTACCATTTTTCGCTTGCGTTAACTATTCCTTTATAGGAAGTAAAAATAAGTATTAACCGGCTTTCTGAGGAGAGACTTCAGGTTCTGTCTCTCCCTGCCTCTTATTTTTTTCTGGGGAGGATCGCGATTTTGGTAAGTCTGCTACTTTTTCGAAGTTCCCTTCGGGACTTAAAAAAGTGTGGGGATTATATTGACCCAAAAATCGGTGATCCCTCCCAAGGTAGCCAACTCGCTAGTCGCATCCTGCTCTAGGTTCACCGTGGAGGTTGCGACCTACCTTAGCCCTCTCTTTAGGCCAGGCGGATAGACCTTTCTATCCGCTCAAGCCACGCAGCTAGGGCGGTCTCCCCTGTCTTGCCGCCCAGGTTGCACAATTACTACAGTCTGCGAGGGTGCGGACTGCTTTCGCAGTTGATCTCTGTAGGCCACGCGGTTAGCTTAGGCTACCGTGCAGTACTCTCTAATCCACCAGTGGTGGACTCTGTCTTCAGTCTGCCAACTCGCCACATAACAAAATTTGCAACCTGCCACAAGGCCGCACACCATCAATAGTGGTGACAAGCCTCAAGGCCGCTAGTCAGAAGTGGCGACCTGCCCCTTCTGTCTGCTAGCAGTAGGCAGAATCGGCCCCAATCTGCCTGAGGGAGAACTTGGCAACAGGATTCTTCCCAGCCCTTGTAATATGGTGTGGACTCGACTTTAGCGCATAGCCAGACAACAATAGCGACCTACCTCAAGGCCTCCCACCATCAGCGGCAGCGACCTGCCTCTAGGCTACCCACCATCAGAATTGACGACCTACCTCCAAGTCGCCAGTCAGGAATGGCTACCTACTCCACCTTGCAAGCATGCGTGACCTGCCTCCTCAGTCCACAAGGTCGGCATGTCCTTGTGGCCTAGTAGAGGGGACAAGCCTCTAGTAAATAAGCTCATCCTGTCCGCAGTGGGCTAGGCGGACAGATTTTGCAGTCGCCAGCTAGCCCTCTAGTTTCCCAGTGCTCGCTTCTTTACAGTAGCGGGAGGACTACTACTCAGCTTGCATAACTTGGTATGGGCTTGCTAAGTGCAGCAGAGGCAGACTTGTCCTAGTCCACCAACTACAGATCAATTAAAGCAGGCAAATCCCTAACCGCACAACATGGTGCGGATTCAGCAGACTTATCGTCTACTCGCATAACTTACTAACATACCGAGGGTGACGTTACCAAGACCGTTACCTCCTCGGTCTATAACTAGGCCCCCATTCCTCTCATTCAGCAAGCACGGTGGAGTGGGACAACCAACTCATCAAAACTTGTAGACTCAATTTTCCAGTCCATGCGGCTAGCCCTTGCAGACTGCCTTGGCATCAGCAGTCCACTCTGCCTGATCGCATAGTTCGCATGGCCTTGAGTAGCGAACTGCGGGATCAACTTTCCGCATGGTCTGCCGACCTACTTGGTCAAACCGTACGGCTTTTGTCTTCCCCTTCTGTCAAGCTTCCATCTTCCCCCTTTGTACCCTTTATTTGCTTTCCATGTATAGGTGAAATCTCAAGCTGTAATATTGATTTATAATCAAAGGAAAGCCCATCACAGGAGTGGAATTTAAGCTGTGGAGGGAGAAATCTATTGTTGTCGCTCCTAGCGGCCCCTCTTTTTCTGCCCCTCAGTCCTATCCGCTAGTAACCGACTATTCGTCAATTTCCTCACCTCTATTTTCTCTTCGAAGAACCCGAAAGCGCATTTCGAGCATAAACAACTGTCATGTATCGGACCTTTGAATGGTGGCGGGACCCAGGCAATCCGATACACCGATAATGTGCCCAAAGTGCAAGAAACATTTGGCCGTTGAGGCACTCATTTGTGATATATTGAATGGTTCTTGAGTGTGCCTTCTTGTCATATATCTATGTGTTAATGTTATGCCTACATGCAAGGAATATCGCTGCCCCGGTAATGGGATTGGGTCGTTATAAATTGGTCAGTTGAAAGCTGACCATTGCCTTGTTTTCCCCCATTGAGGTTGATTTTCCTTGTGCAGGTACTGGAGATCCGAGCAGGAAATAGTGGGCAGAAACCCTTGATGCTAAGCCGGCCTTTGAAGGCCAAGAAAAGAACTTTATTATTTTCATGAGTGGTCGGCTTGCGCGCTGATGTCTGTAAACCACACTTTTGAAGCATAACTGTAAGGCCTTAAGACCCATACTTTTGTGTATTTTGTAAACATTCCTTAGATATATGTATATATAGTGGACTTTCACTTGTATTGAGTTCACGTTAACCCATGAAGCTTCCTCTAGAATGCTCTGAGTTAGGATTCGTTTGGTCTTTTGATATTAACATGTTACCTCGATGACTGTCTGTGGAAAATGGCGTGGGCCCCCGACCGGACCCTATGTTATATTTCATGTGACGGACGGAGGTGTTACATGTTGATTTGGCCTACTATTATCCTTCCCAAACAACATAGGTATACTGTTGGCAGACCCAGTTGGACTATGTATAGTAGATCTGGGCAATTGAGTTACGTTATTTGCAGGAACGACATGGAAATCTATAAATAGACATATATGGGAACCTTTACAGTTGAGCTCTCCCTAGCTTCTTCCTCCTCTGCTTTTCTAGTTGGCTTTCAAGTGCCCACTAAGGTGCCCTAGCTCAGCATTGGCTAAGGATTTGAAGTGCTCTAACATCTTCCGTCTATGTGGTGGGACCTCTGCGTTGTAGCCAAGGATATGTTCCTAGTTCTATGTCTTTGGTCTTGAACACTTCTTTATGATAAGTTCGTACGAGGTTGCCTCTTTCAAGTCCAAACTCCACAAGAAGCCAAATTTCGGTTTCAATAGTCACAGAGATTGATTTCTTTTTAAAACTTTGTATTCGAATTTTTCACACAACAATCAAACTCCTAGCAATATACAACCACGACTTTTAGAAGAAATAAAAGCAAACATAATTATATTAAGAATTTTAGTAGAGGTTTATGGTGGCTTTATATTCGTTAAGAAAAGATAAGCAACCGAACTAGCAATCCTTCTAGGCTAGTATACCTATCAAATTATAGCTAGGGGACACAAGTGTCGTTTTTAAATAAGGGAACTATTGAGTAATCTTACTCACATGAATGCTATTATCTCATCGAAGGAAAACTAGGGTTGTTTACTAACTAAAAAGGAAACACTACTAGCATAAAGGAAAACACTTGCATAAAATGAAAGCACTACAGGCACTAAACTAGAAAGACCACAACTATCGATTAAAATAAGGTGTTGAACAATGAGAAAAAGAAGTACTCGATCGAGAATCACCTCGACAAAAATTGAATAAACAAATGCGATAAAAACACTCTAGCTTAATAATATAAATTACCTTGACTATGGAGGTTCCTAAAGCATGAACACGCTTCTCTCGAAGACGTGCCCACCTGAGTTTAGGAATGTCTGACCGACTCTCGTCTAAATCGGAGGCCTAAAGCTTGCCTTACGCTGTGAACCCCGCTCTTGGATTTCACTCCAATCCGAAAGATTTAACGTCTGCCTCTCTCGAGGGGGTGTGTGAACTTTCTTTACTCTTGAGTGCTTACTTCAAACAATCGGCCTCTCGGCTAGCCAAGAATGAAAGCTAAGATGGAAAATATATATCGATGATATATCTCCAAGCAAAGGTTAATCAAGAGTAATTCAAGGTTTAAACCCTAAAAATAAGAAGTAAAATTAACGCATCATTACTTAATCAACTCAAACCTCGGATCATCAAAATCGAGTATAAGGAGGATTAGTTACTCATGGTGAAGTGGAGGAAAAGAGATGGGTAGAAGAACATAAGGAAAACAAAATAGAAATTGAAGAGAAAACAACACTTCTTTATTAATGAACACAAGGAGCTTACAACTTGAAAATGAGAGATTACAAGTGCATGAAAAGTAAAACTAGGCTAGCATTAACATTAAGCTACTAAAAGAAACTAGAAACTATTGCAAGGAAAGCACTAAGCTAGGGTTAAGAAAGACTTAAAATGAAAAATGAGAGAAAGAACACTTACGAAAATGCATGAAAAACTTCAGAAAACAAAAGGGCAGCACCTCCATACACAATCTAAGACTCTATGGGAAATAAGGGGGAAGGGCTGAATTTATAGAAAATATTGAGGGCTTACACGGCCGGCAACATGGCCGTATTGGTGGCCGTGTCCTATGCTAGTTGACCTCGGGCTCTGGTTCTGGCGGGAATTATCATTGCAGCACCGAATCGACGAGCACACCCATTCTGACACGGCCAATGACACGGCCGTGTTGGTGGTTGTGTCCTGTGTAGTTGATGGGCTTTGACGGGGGCGCATTAATGGCGGGTTGCAAGCTTTGAGGAGGTGGTGACAAGCCCGACGACACGGATGTGTTGGTGGTCATGTCCTTCTCTAGAAAGTCATTGGCTTTTGGTGAGAAGCATCATGTTTACACGGCCAGCAACATGACCGTGTTTGATTCCGTGTCCTACTCAGTATGAACTCTATACTTTCCTTTGGTGGCAAACTTCCTTGGGAACAAGTGACACGCCCCATGAAACGGCCGTGTTGGTGGCCATATCAGGTCATTTTGGTTGAAAATTGAGAAAAACCTGTTGGAACCTTAGTTCTGATTTTGGTCAGGATCACTATTAGGAATATTAGATTGACCTAAAATGTATAGTCATGGGTCATAAGACTATTTCCAGGTGTAAGACCCCCTTTTTTTTTGAAAGCCCGGGGTCTTATGCCTAGAACCGCCGCTTTGAGGTGACACCTTCGCACCCGGGAAGGTCGTCACTGCAACGCGCCGATTCTGCCAGCCTTTTCGATCACAATAAGTAGCAAGCAAGAAGAGTAAGCAAGTCCACCAGAAGAAAATATCACATATAAATAAAAACTCCATGAAGGGAGTGTCCACAGAAATCATCAGAGAACAAAGATACTAGAAATATAAGGGCTCATGCCCGGTACATCAAGTCCTCACTACAAAATCACTCAATGCGGAAGCAAAACTAAAACTCTACTAAAGATCGGGACTCACGGTCCCTGCAGTCTGGACTCCAGTGCTAGACTGCCCCATCTCCAAGCGTACCGGCCTCCTGGGCTGCTCCTCCTGGCTGGGCTCCGCGATCCCCTAATATGATATGGTTCGAAAATCGTTAGTCTAAAAGACTATGCCCTATAATCCCCCACCCCTTCCCCTACGCTCTAAGGCACCGGGAGGAGTGGAAGAAAGGGGAGGACATGAAAGTGGAGATAAATTCCAAAACAGATGACGGTGGACCTAACTAGCAAGTTATAACAGGTGAACAATCTAAGTGTTGTAATAGGTATAATAGAAAGGAAGTAAGTAAGAAGTTAAACCTTCGCTTATGTGAGTACACATAAGCCAAGGGATCTTTTGCAAGGCTCCCATCGTATAACGCGTCCCATACCGCTTATACGTTGGGGTGTCGGTTATCAAGCAGCAAATATACATATATCAAATTGACCTTAATTTATAAACTTGCCCACACAAGCTTATAGACCAAGGGGTTGTTTTGCAAGTCCTAAAGTATAAGCATCCCATTCCACTTATATTTTAGGTGTCAAGGTTGTTATGAATTATTATGACATGCAGCTATATGGTGGGTTATGATGTTCAAGCAGTGCAACTCACACACCCAACTTTGTGTACACAAACCTTTAGTTCCCCCTTTCTGGAGATAACTCCCAGGTTACTCCCGTAGTGGCAAACGGAAGCGGTGGGTTGGGCCTCGCCCACCTCAAAACTAGTAAAAGCACCACTAGTCTGACCTATCGTACGCCCTCAACGCCTGGTGCACGAGGCGGACTCCTGCATACTCTTGCCGACTGGTCCGCCGGACTTAACCTTGGCTAAGTGCTAGTCACCTTGCCGATTCAACGATATCGGTGTCGGTGCAATCGAACTCCCCGATATCGAAAACCCACCACCTTAATCTTTCCTATTTTTATGCACATGCAGCAGTTTAATATATAACAATTTAAAGTGTCAAACTCCCAGACTAAACCGTCCGTATTAACCACATCCGAGAACAAATTCCCCGGACTAAACCGTCCAGCTCATCTCCAGACTTCATCCCTTAAAACACCACGGGACGACGCCCCCTTGAACACCTCGGGACGACTTAACCATTACCAACCCTAACTAATGAGTGTGTGCAATGTGAATCCTTATTAGGCAAATTACTCTTTCGTTTGTTTTAAGATTTACGTCAGCCCAGGACTGCCTCCGGAATATACCCTGTGAGGGGTTCTAAATAGGCACTAGGAACCAAGATGGCGGCATTACGGCCCGAAGTTCCCTTTCGCAAGGCACTTATTGTTATTGGTTGTTTTTCCCTTACCCGTTCCCTTTATAAATTGCATCAAACTAAACCTAGGGTGGATTTGACTCTTCACTCTTACGGGAACGACGATCTTTTGTCGGTCCCGCGCACCTTCTAGAGCGCATCAACAAATTCCTCACCACACTTGAAACCTCCTATGGTGATCCATCCTCTTTCTTTAAATCCAACCAACACAAACTGTCCTTACGCTAACCCAAACCTTATCCTGTTACTCATTTCCCAAAGTTACTAACTACAGACCACCTTATACTAAGTGATGTCTATGATAGGATGTCCTTTGTGCTTTCATCCGAACAGCCTAAGTTATTTACTGGGGTCCTATCACAACATAATTGAATTAATTCCCGGTTATAATAATTTTCTCAATTAATCTATTAATTAATTAATTTTACTAAAATCCAAGGTCTTCTAAATTTGAACAAGGAGTATACTTTTCAGTCATGTATAAATCATAATAAATTTAAGACAAATACTACTATGTCTAAAAATGATTTATCCAAGGTTTGGCAATTTTCACTAAGGTCTAAGGGGCCTAAACATATTTTTGCAATAATCCATTTCTTTCATGTCTAATGAATAAACCACATCAAATTCTATTCTAAATAATTTGGATTAATTACATGGTACTAGAAATACCATGAAAACAGTACTATAAAAGTTTCATAATTTTCCTGCTGGAAAATAATTTATAATAAAACATTTACGAAAACCCTAATCTAGCATGCTTGTGAATCAAGTACAATATCCATAACTCCAAAAATCCAGAATAAAATCCCACTGATTCCAAATGATTTAAAAACCCTATTTACCAACTTTCATAATTTTCTAGAAACTATTTATGCCATAAAATATTTTTAAACCATAAAACCCTTTAATAACACTTGTGAAAGAACTACTCTATTTATTCAACATAAAATTAAACTAAAATTCATGAACATTCCTACTGGCCAACAACCACTAATTCTAGAGTTTCAAGGGGCCTTATTTGACTTAAAAATCTTTAATAAATAAAACATCAAATAGGGCTATTCCCACATTCATGAGTGAAGTACTAGTAATAATTATCCAAAAATTCTAGTAAAACTATCCAAGGGTCCTAACTACCCTAGAAACACACTACCTAGGTTTCATAGCTTTAAAAAGAATTTAAGATACTGTTTTGACCTAAAAGCCCTTCTACTCTAAAACTAGGGTTTAGGTTTTGAGGTACCTACCTACCTCAAAATCCTTTTATATTACAACCAGAGGGTTAAATACTCATAAGCAACCTCTCCACCAAATCTCAAGGTCATACAAGGGCATGTGCCCCTATGTCCTTCACAAGCCCCCAAAGTCCACATTTAGGGTTTGAACCTGGGCCCTAGGGTAAACTTACCCTAATCCATCCCATTTTCCCTAAGAGAGTTCTTAGGACCATTTAAAACTAGTGTTCAGAATCTCAACCTCTGTTGATGTGAGATGATCACACAAGTGTCAAAAGAACCTTTTCCCTAATCTTTCCTTCACTAGGTCAAAACTAAGGTTTAGAGGATTCCTATTCAAAACTCAACCAAATGAGTTGAAATTTGAACAATACTTACATACCTATACCAGGGACACCTCACCAAAATTTGGGAGGGTTTGGAGGTCATTTGACCCTTTAACTACCTTAAACTAGCTTTTCTAGGTTTAGGGCAAAACCCTAGGTTACACTTCTTTAAAAGGTTTCCTTTTTTTACAGGAGCTAGGTCTAGGTGATAATAAGTCCCTGTCCAAAACTCAAGGCATTTGGACAAAGGATTAGGTGTAGGAAATTATTCAAAGATCTGCCCTATTTGTAGGACCTACCCTAGAATAATGACCCTATAGGTCAGAATCCTTGTCCTCTAATTTTCCATAACATATTAAACTGTAGATAATAAAAAGGCCTACAATATTCATGCTGATCATTTTTGATGAACATGCACCTAAAAGGCCTAAATAATTTTTATAAGAAATATGCACTAATTTTTAGGACATACCCATAATAAAATATCCCTACAGGTCTAGGCTCCCTACCAAAATTTCACCACAGCATATCAAATTGTAGGTATTTAAAGGACCTACAACTTTCATGTTATAAACTTTTTCAGTAGGTGCCCATAAGGGACCTAAAATTAATTTACAGTGAACTGTTTATTTAAAATACAGAAATTGGAATTAATAAAACATTAAATCAATAGAAAATAGGGTTTTACGGATCTTAAAGCAGATCGACGGTAGCTGGACTTCATCTTCTCCAAAGAGGCAGAATTGTAATCGTTGCGGAGGAGGAATACGGGGTCGTTTCCGGCGACCCAAGGCGGCGCAACCACCAGGAATCGTCTCCCCTATGTCCCTGGTGGTGGGGGATGGCCTTTGCCGGCGGTGGGGCGGCCGGAGGTTGCAGCACCGCCTCACCCGAGAACTCTCCAAACTCCATTTTAATGGAGTTTTTTCCTGGTTTTGCCACCTCACGACCGGCTCAGTTGAGCCCGAAACCTACACCTAACATGCTCTATGATCTAAGCACGAGAGAAGGAGAGGAGGAGGACCTGAGTTCGGGCTTGGATGCGGGTGGAGCGACAGGAATGCATGGTGGCGGCGACGGCATTTCCACTCCTTGGTGGCTCCGGCAGCGGTTCTCCCTCCTGTTTAGGGTTTCGAAATTGGTCGCCCTAGCTTGCTGATGAGGTATATAAGGCCAAGAGGGGAGGGGGGGAGGCGATTTTGAAGTAGGCCAACTCACCATTAATGGTGGCTCGGGTTGAGAGGATGGCGGCTGCATGGGGTGTCTTCTCTTCCCTAGAGGAGTTAAAGACCACCATTAAAGCCTCCTTCAGCCTTTAATGGCCGTGCCCCACCCTCCTTCCTCTTCCCCATGAAGTCATGAGAGGGGTGATTCACCTTCCCCTCCATGAATAACCCTCCTTCCCACTTTCTCTCTCCTAGTCACCTAGTTGACTAGTCAACCTCTAAAATATGGGCAGCCAAAATAATCCATATTAATCATGCAAGAGATTAGCCTAAGGGGAAGGGTGGCTTGAGGTTGGGTTAACCCATATAGGATAGGTTTGACTTGATTTGGGCTTGGGGTTGACTTGATCAATTTGACCACTATGGTTGACCCAAGTGGATCCTTGGTGACTCATTGGGCCCACATTAGGTCTAAGGGGATTTTTTTAGAGTCAAAATGAACCTACTAGGCCACCCAAAATCAGTGTTTAGAAAATTACTATTTGCAGACCAAGTGGGACTCAACTAGGTTTTTAGGTTACTTGGTCTCCTGGGTTCACCTAGGTTAACTCATATGACCTAGTTATGCTCAAGTCACTCCTAAGGGGGGGTCCAATTGGAAAATGGGATGTTATAAATCCCAATAAACAAAACAAAAATTTCGTCCCCGAAATTAAAGTTAAGTCTACGAGAGTTTCTACCGGGATAACTTAAGCTTGTAACATCCCATGAAGCGTGGAAGCGCCTACTAGGTTAACAACATAAGGGATAGCCCCAATAAATAAAAGGATTAGTCTCTACCTTTATAAATAATTCTACTAGTGCTGGAAAAATAAGGAAAAATGCTTAACACACCGGAGGAGTTGCGAGGTATACCTGACTAAATAGCTCTGGATATTTTTCCTGCATTTGGTCCTGAGGCTCCCAAGTATGCTCCTCTCGTCCGTGGTTCCTCCACAAGACCTTGACTAGCGAGATCTTCTTGCGGTGCAAGACTCGTATCCCCTGGTCATCGATCCAAATGTACAGATCGATCCGAGGCTACCGGCCCATCAGTGGCCGTAATCTGCCACTCCGGGCGTAGTAGAGCCCTCCTGAGTGAAGACATGTGAAAAACATCGTGCAAGCCGGCCAGCTCCGTGGCAGCTCCAGCCGATAAGCTAGAGGACCGATCCGCTCCAGGATCCTGAACGGTCCCATGTATCTCGGGCTGAGCTTCTTCCGATGACCTCGCACCGGTGAAACTCCATGCATCGGCCGAATCTTCAAGAACACCCGATCCTCGATCTGAAACTCCACCTGACAATGCCGAGCATCATAATACTTTGCTTGTCTGCTCTGCGCCTCTAACATCCGGTCCCGGATCAGTCTCACCTGAGCCTCGGTGTCTTCCACAAACTCTGAGTCTAGAATCTTCGGATCCACATCCTGCAGCCAAGATAACGGTGTCCTATACCTTCTCCCATACAAGGCCTCGTAAGGAGCCATCCATATGCTGGACTGGTAGCTGTTGTTATACGAGAACTCCACCAATGGCAGCATCTTCTCCCAGGGCTCTCCGCGGTCTACAATACATAGTCTTAGGAGGTCTTCCAGCGTCCGATTGGTACGCTTCGTCTGCCCGTCAGTTTGGGGGTGGAAAGCCGTACTAAAAGTCAGTCAGGAGCCAAGATAAGCCTGCACCGATCTCCACTCTCTGGATGTAAACCGACCATCTCGATCAGATACGATCGTCCTTGGTACGTCGTGATAACGAATATACTGCTCCACGAACTTCCGAACCAACACTCCAACAGAGTCATCCTTCCTGATCGGGATGAACTTAGCCACCTTCGTCAGATGGTCCACGATCACCTAGATCGAATCGTTTCCTGTCCGTGATCGAGGTAGGTCATGGATGAAGTCCATCGCGATGTCCTCAAATTTCCACTCCGGCACCGGGAGTGGGTGCAATAAACCAGCAGGATGTCTACACTCTGCCTTCACTAACTGGCACGCCTCGCAGTGGGTCACGAAGTAGATGATGTCCTTCTTCATACCCGGCCAGTATAGAGTCTTCTTCAAATCTACCATCATCTTTGTGATCCCAGGATGTATAGAAAAACTGCTATGATGAGGCTCGACCATGATATCCTCCCGAATCTGGCCTCATTCCAATATGTAAGTCCGACCTCTGAAACATATCAGTCCATCTCGCATCGAGTAGTCCCCAGCTGGGCCTGCCTCTAAGGCCAGGAAAATCGGCTCTAGCTTGCCATCCCGCCTCTACCAATCTCTAACACTGTCATGAATATCATGGGTGGTGCTCGTAGCGGCTAGGTACTCCTCGTACAGCTCAGGGTCATCAGGTGATACCAGAGTGATATGCATTTCTTAAAACTTCGTAGTAGCTCCATTGACATAAGCTGAGGTCCTGCTCCAGCTGTGGCAGCTCTCCGGCTCAGTGCATCGGCCACCACGTTTGCCTTACCCGGATGATAGTGCATCTCATACTGATAGTCCATTAGAAATTCCACCCATCTGCGTTGCCGGATGTTCAGCTCCTTTTGCGTATCCACATACTTCAGATTTTTGTGATCTTGAAATATGTCGTAGTGAACTCCATAGAGGTAGTGCCGCCAAACCTTTAATGCAAAAATGACCGCTCCCATCTCCAGATCGTGAACTGGGTAGTTATGTTCATGTTTCTTTAACTGGCGGGAGGCATAAGCGATCACATGTCCCTTCTGCATCAAAACTGCTCCCATGCCCTGGTAGGAGGCATCTGCATAAACCTGAAATCCTTCTCTCCCCGATGGGAGGGAAAGAATCGGGGCCAAAGTGAGTCAATTTTTCCGCTCCTGGAACGCCGTCTCGCACTACGGTGTCCAGACAAATGGTATTTCCTTCCTCATCAGAGAGGTAAGTGGGAGGGCAAGCCTAGAAAAACCCTCTATGAACTTCCGGTAATAGCTGGCAAGTCCTAGGATGCACCGTACGTCCGTAGCTATCTTCAACTTTGGCCAATCTCGGACTGCCTGAATCTTGGTTGGATCCACTGCCAACCCTGCTCCACTAATAACGTGTCCCAAAAAGGCCACCTCCTTCAGCCAGAACTGACACTTGCTGAACTTGGCATACAATTAATTCTCCCGTAGCCTCTCCAAGGTCAGCGTCAGATGCCTCACGTGCTCCTCCTCGGTCCTCGAGTAAATGAGGATGTCATCGATGAAAATGATGACAAACACATCTAGATAAGACTCGTAGACCTGGTTCATGAGAGTCATGAACGCTGATGGCGCATTCGTGAGCCCGAAGGGCATCACGGTAAACTCGTAGAGTCCATACCTGCTACTAAAAGCAGTCTTCTGAATATCCTCTTCTTTGATCCGCAACTGATAATAGCCCGATCTCATGTCCAACTTCGAGAAGAAATGGGCTCCCTCCAGCTGGACAAATAGCTTATCTATCCTTGGCAGAGGATAGGTATTCCTGACTGTTAGCCGGTTAACCGCTCGGTAATCGATACACAACCTGAGTGTTCCGTCTTTCTTCTTGACGAACAACACTGGGGCTCCCCATGACGAAGAGCTCGGCCGAACAAACCGGGCTTCCACCAATTCCTGCAACTGACTCCGGAACTCCGTTAACTCCCTTGGGGCCATGCGGTAGGGAGCTCTGGATGCCGGCTTTGCCCCTGGCACAAGCAATATCTGGAAGTCCTGCTCTCTATGCGGGGGTAGCCCTGGTAGCTTCTCCGGGAAGACGTCCGCAAAATCTCGCACTACAGGAACGTCGGATAAGGATCACTTAACTTCCTTCATCTCAAAAAGAATCTGATAGATCTCGTCGCCCTGCCTGTGGGCCTTAACCGTCTGAATAGATGATAAGAAAATATGGGACACAGATCTAATACCTTCCATCACGATGAAAGAATCCCCATATCTAAGGGTAATCTTCTTGGCCAAGCAGTCAATCTGGGCATGGTTCCAATGTAGCCATGACATACCCAGAATCAGATCATAATCTGGTAGTGGCAAGATCGTCGCTGACGCTTTGAAAGGTTTCCTGCCTATCCATGCCTCCATATTGCAATGGGATGAGGTGAAAAGCTCCGACCCGTCAGGTAGCCGTATCTTCATCATCGACCCCGTGAATTTCTCCACGCCATCCAACCCTTGGATAAAGGTCTCCGACACAAACGAGTGCGAGGCACCCGTGTCGAAGAGAGTGTGTGCGGGTTTGCCGCAAATGAAGACAATGCCTGAGATTGTGACTTAACTTAGATTTCTGTTCTTTGTTTTTACTACCTAATGCTAAAGACAATAGTTTCCTTGGAAAGGATGGAAAAAGAATTAAAACAAAGCAAACAAAACATTGTCGTACCTATGATCAATTGCTCAGGATGTCGGGGTTGGGCCAGGTCCAGTGCATATACCTGCTCCCTTTCCTGTCTACGGTCTCCGCCCTGGTATCCTTGTCCTTGACCGCGTCCTCGGCCTCCATAGTACTGAGAAGGTGGGGCAATCTGCGGCGCTAGAGGGGGCCCCCTTCTTATAGGGCAGTTCCTCTTGATATGCCCCACCTGACGGCAGTGAAAACACTCTGGTGGAGGGTAAGCCCTCCCTCCTGGTCTCTGCATATCCTGCATCTGAGGTCTTGGCATCTCCCGCATCTGGAGAGGCTGGGGAGCCAGAGTCACCTGCTCCCTCGGCTCCTGATGGCTGCGGAACAGAGACCTACTGTGGTTAGTTCGAAATGGTCAGATTCCGCAGGCCGGTTAGAAGATCGAGTTTTCTAACGAGAGGAGGCAAGTGCACCTATCGCAAGTAGTACTCGGTATTCGGGAAAATACCGAGGTCGTATTATTCTCGGGGACACGTTGATTATATCTACTCTTCCAGGAACACTATTATCTTACTAACAGTAAGGTGGGATTTTTTTAGTTTAATTAAAACGGAAAGAAAGAAAGCAGAATTTTGCTAAATTAGTTCGATGACGGGTTAACGCTCGGCATCGAATCAGATTAAGACTAAAATAATTCTTAACAATTATTGAACTTTGTTTTTAATTTAATAAAAGGCACTTGGCCATGGAGGTTCCAAGAACATGAGCTCACCTTGGTCTAGGGATATAGCTCACCTGGGCGCTAAGGCTATTCGACCGAACGTTAGTCCGATGAAGGATTCCCCTTAACGCCCGCATTACGCTAAGAACCCCGCTATTGGGTGGGGAACCCAATCCGGCAGAACTACGTTTCTCCTCTTTCGAGGGGGCGTACGCAGTTCTCTTTACCCAAGGGGGTTCGGTCCATACGTGCAGCCTCTCGGCATCGCGTATGGATAACGGAAATAGAGCCCACACATCGATTATGTGGTCCTATGCGTCGTTAACCCGGGGTAAACCTTAAGTCCTTAAATTAAAATAAAAATAAAGTTTTTTTAATTATTTCAAATCATTTTTTATGTCCCAATGCTCTTCGATGCCGAAGGCTAAAAGAAATTAGCCACTCATCGGTATGGGGACGGCTTTATGTTTTTAGGTGAAACGTGAGTGTTAAATTAAGCACTGAACAATTATAAGAGAAAACACGAAAAATAGGACAGTTAGATAAATTGAAGGCTAATTGATGCAGGCACTCACGCACACTTCAAAACCATAAAGAAAAGTAAATAAAGCAAGCCCTACTCAAATGAGTAGGCGGAAATAAATGCACACACGTACACACTCTTCTTAATTGAAGAAAGTGATAAAATAAAGCGTAAAATTATCTCCTACACGCACGCACTCTACATAATTGAGAAAGCGATAAAATTGCAAGTCCCGGCTCAAATGAGTGGGCGGGAGTAAATTTATCTCATACACGCATGCACTCTACATGAAAGTAAAACACACACACGCACTCTACAGAAATGAAAACACACGCACCCACACAATGTTTTCCTACTCAAGTGAGTAGGAAGAAAATGAAAGCAGTAAAAAGACAAGTCCCACTCAAACGAGTGGGCGGGAAATGAAAGCAGAGCGCCATTTAACTCTTAACGAGTAGGCGGAAATAAATGCATACGCACACACGCACTCTACAAGAGTTGAAATAAAGCAGTAAAACCTAACTCATACACGGACACACACTTGCAAAAATAAGAAAAACAAAGTTGCTGAAAAATTAAAACGACTGCATTTCTACCGCTAGAATGCGGTAGAAATGCATAAAAAGTGAAAATAAAAATTAACCGAGCGAAATTGTTTTGCAAATAAACGCAAAATGGAAGTACTCGAAAAATTTATACAACTGCATTTCTACCGCTAGAATGCGGTAGAAATGCATAAAAAGATGAAATAAAAATTAAAGGGACTAAAAGTTTTGAAATTAAAAAGCTAAAATGAAGTTGACGAAAAATTATAACGACTACATTTTTATTCATAAGTTTTTATAAAACCTCCAAAAAAGTGAGAATAAAACTAAAAAGGAACGAGAAGTTTTACATTCCTAAGAGCCTATGTTAAAGAAAATAAAAGCGAACACTTTTAGGGGGGTTTTTATAAAACCTATATGAATGAAAATAATAAAGAAGAAAAAGCTAAAGCTAAAAAAGTGCAGAAAATGAAAACTAAACGGACGGCACAACGGCTAGAAATGCCGATAAATCCTAAATCTAACTAAGTTATGAAAGCTAAAAGATGAAAACATAAAAGAAATACAAAAAGGGAACGAAAAAATTACTTAAGAAGGGCGCTTCCAATTGAACATTTCAACTTTGCAAGATAGAAAATCTACCATTTTATTGAATAAAAAGGCTATTACATGAAAAAGCTAAAACAAACAACCTAATACAAACTAAGAAAGATAGGGAGAAAATCTCCTTACATAGCTTAGAAGCCAAACGGGCAGCACCTCCCCTAAGTAAGATGGACCAAAAAAGTGGACAAAATAAGCTTCCTGGAAGCTCTTATTTATAGGCAAAATTTCGGGTGGGTCACGCCCGTGACTAGGGCGTGACAGGGGGGCGTGTCGACACTATTCATGAGCTGATCGGGTGACTTGACTGGAATGTTGACTTCAGCTGAAAATGTGGCGGTCACGCCCTAGGTCACGGGCGTGACATGTGTCAGTCACGGGCGTGACTGGGGCGTGTCGGGGAGGTCGATCTGAGCGCGGTCCGGCCGCAAAGTCGCGCGCATCACGTCAGGCCAGGTGGCTAAGTCACGCCCGTGTCACACCTTGACACGGGCGTGTCTTGGGGCGTGTCGAGCTTGGTTTGATCATCGCCGATCGTCGAGCTGGCAACTGTGGTCGGCGATCGTCGAGGGCATGACACGGGCGTGTCGGTCATGTGACACGGACGTGTCAGTCAACATTTTGACTTTTTCTGGAATTTTTCTGGAATTTTTCTGGAATGCAAATAAAGCTAAGTTAGAAATAATATTTACAAAAATAAGCTATTTATTGAATAAAACTAATAAAAAAGACAAAAAATAAACAAAATTGACTTAAATAAAATACGAAAATATAGGTATATTTACAACTCATCAAACACCCCCATACTTAAGCATTTGCTATTCCAGAGCAAAAGTTTGAGGTGAACTTATAAGGAATAATAAAAAACCCTAAGTTCTACTACCTCTAAATTAATTATAAGAGAGATCAAATAAAAAAATACGGGGTATAAGAGTTAAGTCCTAAAATTATTTAGATGATTTAAACAGGGCAAAAATTTTGGCCAAAAGACTTCTTGATGTAATCAAATAGAAAGCAATAATTGTATTGGTTAGATTAACAGAAAATAGTTTGGAGTTATACGGACTTTAGCTTATAGGAGTGTTATCGAAAATAATGCAATTTACGAATTATGCTCTCAAAATGATTTTTGAATTAATTCTAGTGTCATGAAATTGGCCAAGGGGGGTTGATGTTGGTTTATGAAGATGCTTGGATTTTGAGGCGAGGTTATTTTTTCTCGAACCTCCAAATTTTTTGATTTGGATGTTAAAGGAAAACGAAATCTTATTTTCCTTAACATAAAATTTTTTTCTTCTTCATAAATAAAAATAACCCAATGTATATGTGTTGGAGTAATGAATTTTATCCTCTTACTCCGTAACGTATAATCTTTTAATTTATTGGGTCCCTATGTTTACGGAATGAAATCTTATTCCCATTGACATAAGATCTTTTTCTTTTTGGGGAAATATTTTTATCATACCAAGTAGGTTATGATAGGTAAGGGGAGAAAAGAGAACTAGATTTTTAATTGAAAAATAATTGAGAGCAACATTTATAAATTGTACGTTCTAATTTTTCAGAAAGCTAAAAGCAAGCATAATTGAATTCTATAGTCGTTATTTTCTAACATGGTACACATGCTCCTATCTCTGAAAAATTAGAAGTAGTGCCTAAAGCGAGTCCCCTATTTTTAACAAAGTATAATAAATTCTTTAAAACTTAACCCCGGCTATTTAGATTTTTCAATCTATAATTAACAAACGAATAGTGAACAAATAATTGATCAAATTCGCATATAAATAAACTCAAAACGGAAGTTTTGGATAACAAGGAACTTAAGAATGAAATGTTTGATTTATTTGTTTCAAAACTTACATAAAAATTTTTTTTGTTGTTTTTTTGAAGTTATGCTCTTTTTTTGTATTTTTGTATTTATATTTTTAATATATACATACTAAAAAGAAAGAAAAAATGCGAAAATAAATTTTTTTTGGATTTTTAAGTTTTGTGAATTTTTTGTATTTTTAAATTTTGTGAATTTTTTGGTATTTTTAATGAAATTTTCATTCTATTTAAAAAAATTTGGGAAAGAGAAAAAATATTTACAAGGATGAGAGGGAAAAAGGGAGAGGGGAAAGAGAAAGAATATTTACAAAAAGTATTTACAAAAATTATTTACAAAAAAATTTACAAGAATATTTTCAAAAATATAAACTAGGTAGCCGCGAGATGACTCGTTATGTGGATGGCTCGATGAGCCGGATCTCGCGGACCGAGTTAAAAATAAGTCAAAGTTTCAAAATTGAAACTTCAAAAATTTTTAATTAAAATTTTTTTTTTGATTTTTTTGTGTTATATATATATTTTTTGAAGTTTTGTTTTTTAGAAATTTTTTGTTTTTTTTTTTGTTTTTATGTTTTGTAAGTGAAAAAGAAAGTACGAAAATACGAAAACACCCCCATACTTAGATCCAACATTGTCCCCAATGTTGTATGCTAAGCATGAGGAACAAGACAGCAGGTATATGTACAAAAAAGGAAAAAGAGGGTGGCAGAAAACGTCCCTGATCCGCGCTCGGGGAAGCCCATTAGAAACCCTGCATTTATTAGAAAAATAGAAAACATAATAAATAAAGATGTAAAAAAGATAGACGTGGGGTGCCTCCCAGGAGCGCTTTGTTTATAGTCACGTAGCTTGACTATAGTGGCGAGTTTATATATGGAGAAGGGTTAAGGTTTCGCTCCTACTGATCACAGGGTCGCCCGCTATATAAGACTTTAACCGATTACCGTTCACCTTAAAAGTGCCTTTTTCGGGGTGTGAGATGAGTATGGTCCCATATGGCCAAACCTCTTCAACCTTGAAGGGGCCGAACCATCGCGATTTTAGCTTACCCGGGAAAAGCCTAAGACGTGAATTGTAAAGAAGGACTAGATCGCCCGGAGAAAAAATTTTGGGGGTTTTAATTTTTCGATCGTGATAAAATTTAGAACGCTCCTTATAGAACTTATTGCTCTCATAAGCGTTCGCATGCCATTCATCGATCTCGTTTAGTTGCAGTTTTCTATTCTGAGCGGCTAAGTTAGAGTCGAGGTTTAAGAGTTTTAATGCCCAAAGTGCGCGGTGCTCCAGTTCTACGGGTAAATGGCACGCTTTGCCATAGACTAATCGAAACGGGGTACAACCAGTAGCGGTTTTGTACGCCGTACAATACGCCCATAACGCGTCGTCGAGCTTAGCGGACCAATCTTTCCTATTAAGTGAAACGGTTTTTTCTAATATGCATTTTATCTCTCGATTTACTACCTCAACTTGGCCACTTGTTTGCGGGTGGTAGGGGGTGGCAAGTTTGTGCGTGACTCCGTATTTAGCTAACGTCTTAGCCATTAGAGTGTTACTGAAATGCGTTCCCATATCACTAACAATAGCGCGAGGCGTGCCGAAGCGAGAAAATAATTTTTTTAGAAATGTAATGACGACTCGCGCTTCGTTGGTGGGGAGAGCCTGCGCTTCCGCCCACCGTGATACGTAGTCGACCGCTACTAAAATATACATATTTTTATAAGAAGGAGGTAGGAGGCCAACAAAATCTATGCCCCATAAATCGAAGACTTCGCATTATAAAAACATATTTTGGGGCATCTCGTCGCGACGTGAGATGTTACCCGACCGCAGACAGCTGTCGCATGCGCGCACAAAATTGTGCGCGTCTTTGAAGAGAGTAGGCCAAAAGTAGCCCGCCTCTTGCGCCTTCCTAGCGGTCCGGTTGGCTTGATAGTGCCCCCCGGCTGGACCTTCGTGGCAGTGCCTCAATATTTGCGTGCACTCCACTCCCGCGACGCATCTTCGAACCGCTTGGTCCGCGCAGATACGGAAAAGAAATGGGTCATCCCAAAAGAAATTTTTCAAGTTGGAAAAGAATTTCTTCTTTTGATGACTTGAAAAATCTTTTGGAAGTACCCGCGCGACTAAGTAGTTCGCAAAATCTGCAAACCAAGGCGAAGATGACGAAGATGAACGAATGGCGAGAAGGCGTTCCTCGGGGAATCTTTCATTTATTTCAGATTCGACGAGCGCTTCCGCACCCGTATTTTCTAAACGGGAGAGGTGGTCTGCCGCTAGATTCTCCGCGCCCTTCTTATCTCGGATCTCCAAGTCAAACTCTTGTAGGAGGAGAATCCATCGAAGAAGGCGGGGCTTCGCGTCGGCTTTAGCTAATAGATATTTAAGGGCGGAGTGATCGGTAAAAACGATAACTTTAGATAGCGTAAGGTACGAGCGAAACTTATCTAAAGCGAAAACGACGGCTAAGAGTTCCTTTTCCGTCGTCGTGTAATTAACTTGTGCGGAAGTGAGCGTCTTGCTAGCGTAATAAATAGGATGAAAATGTTTTTCTACGCGTTGGCCAAGAACGGCGCCTAAGGCAATATCACTAGCGTCGCACATGATTTCGAACGGAAGGGACCAATTAGGGGCCACTAGAATCGGAGAATTGATAAGTTTTTGTTTTATAAAATTAAAAGCAGACTCGCAATCGCTACTAAAGACAAAAGGTGATTCCTTTTCCAAGAGGTGAGTAAGCGGCTTTGTTATTTTTGAAAAATCTTGAATGAAGCGCCTATAAAAGCCCGCGTGGCCTAAGAAACTCCTAATGGATTTTATGTTTGTCGGCTGAGGAAGTTTTTCTATGATTTCAATTTTGGCCTTATCGACCTCTATCCCATTAATCGGAATCTTATGGCCGAGGACCAAACCTCCTCGAACCATAAAGTTACACTTTTCCCAATTTAAAACAAGATTCGTGTCCTCGCATCGCTGGAGGACACGATCGAGATTACGAAGACAATCCGGGAATGAGCATCCGAATACAGAAAAGTCATCCATAAATATTTCCATAATATCTTCTACTAGCTCACCAAAAATTGCTAGCATACATCTTTGGGAATGTAGCCGGCGCATTGCAGAGGCCAAATGGCATTCTTCGATAGGCGAAGGTGCCAAAGGGGCAAGTAAAAGTTGTTTTCTCTTGGTCTTCGGGGAAATAGGGATTTGGAAAAAACCCCGATAAACCGTCGAGAAAACAATAAAAAGGATGACCGGAAAGACGCTCAAGAATTTGGTCAAGGAACGGTAGAGGAAAATGGTCTTTGCGGGTGGCATCATTAAGTTTGCGATAATCGATGACCACACGCCAACCCGTAACAGTACGAGTTGGGACGAGCTCGTTGTGCTCATTTGCCACTACGGTTAGACCGCCCTTCTTGGGCATGACATGAATGGGACTAACCCATTCACTATCAGAAATGGGATAAAGAATCCCCGCATCTAATAATTTAATTTTCTCAGCTTTCAAGACGTCTTTCATGTTTGGGTTAAGACGCCGCTGCGGCTTAATTGTTTTGTGACAATTATCGTTTAAGAAAATTTTGTGAGTGCAGAAAGAAGGGTTAATCCCCTTTAGGTCAGAAATTTGCCACGCAATTGCGTGGCGATGTTTAAGCAAAACCTCCAATAAATCGGAGGTCTCCGAATCGCTTAAATACGAAGAAATGATTACCGGGAGTGTATCATTTTTCCCAAAAAGGCGTATTTTAGGGATTCGGGTAATGGTTTGAGTTCCAGAATGGGCGGTTCTTCTAGTGAGGTTTTAGTGCTAATGTCTTTTGAACCAATTGGTTCAAAAGACATATTCGTAGACTCGTCCTCATCGCAATAAAAATTTTCGAGCGAAAAAATATTTTCGTTTAAAAATTCGGACTCGAAAACCGGAGAAGAACAATCTCCATAAAAAGAATCTAAAGAATAGCAGAAATCGTCGCTCGGCGACGAGTCTTCCATAGAGGAGTTAATAGAAAAAGTAACTTGGTCGTCTCCTACCTGAAGGAGAAGCTGACCATTACTTACATCAATTAACGCACGTGAGGTCGCGAGGAATGGGCGACCAAGTATTATTGGTACGTTGGCGTCTTCCTCGATGTCCAAGATGACGAAGTCCACCGGGAAGGTGAACTTGTCTACTCGGACAAGGACATCCTCAACAACCCCGATGGGGAACCTAACCGAGCGATCCGCTAGTTGGATGCGCATATTGGTAGGAGCAGGAGTACCCAAACCTAAACGTAGGAAGAGCGAGAACGGCATCAAATTAATGCTCGCGCCTAAGTCTACCAAGGCGTATTTTACTAATACATCGCCAAAAAGGCACGAGATGGAGAACCGTCCCGGGTCGTTTTGTTTTGAGGGCAATTTACTAGTAAGAGCCGCCGAGCAGACAGCGTTGAGAGATATATGCGAAATATCTTCGAGTTTGCATTTATTAGAAAGTAGTTCTTTTAAAAATTTCGCATATTTAGGCATTTGCGAGATAGCCTCGCAAAAAGGAACATTAATATGAATTTGTTCAAGTAATAAAATAAATTTTTCATATTGCGCGTTTACTCGCTCATTATCTAACTTATGCGGGTACGGCAATGCCTTGTTTAAAATAGTTTTGTCGTTAAAAATCGGTAAGGGTTGCGTAATCGAAGAAGAGGGAAGAGGGGTCAGAGGTGAAATATGTACCTGAGGATCGATCCGTTTTGGATCGACCACCTCCTTACCGCTACGGAGGGTTATAGTGTTGACGGTTTCCCTTGGATTGGGCTCCGTGTTCCCTGGCAGTGCCCCCAGGGCGTGTTCTGACATAAGTCGCGCCAGCTATCCAACCTCGAGTTCTAAATTTTTTAGCGATCCGGTGATGTTCCGGATATTGGACTCGTTGGACGCGACATAACGATTAAAATTTTCCTCCACCGGGGATGGCTTCATAGGAGGGGAGGAGGAAACGTTGGCGCAAAAGGAGGGGGAGGGGGACGCTGCGCGTTGTTCGGGTTGCTCCAGGAGAAATTCGGATGGTTCCTCCAACCCGGATTATAGTGGCTACTATAAGGGTTGTTTTGAAAGGAGGGACGCACCGGATTTCCCATGTAGTCCACGAATTCGTCAACTACGCAGACGTTGGAGGGGGGGGGGAGAAAACAAGGCAGAGTGGAGGAGGCAACAGACATCTCCGCCACCTGCTTAGTTAGCCTTTCCACTTGGAGGGCTAGCTGAGCAGTGGAATCCACTTCAAAAATGCCCGCCTGCTTAGGGCGCGCCCGCGGGACATTACACTGGTAGGCGTTCACCGCCATTTCCTCGAAAAGGGCCTGGGCGGCCTCGGGGGTCTTATTGTTCAGAGTGCCCCCGGCAGCCGCGTCAATCATTTGACGCGTCTGACTATTCAGTCCATTATAAAAAATTTGTACCTGCAACCACGTTGGCAGAGCGTGGTGCGGGCACCGGCGGAGGAACTCCTTAAAGCGTTCCCAAGTATCGTAAAGAGACTCGGAGTTGTTTTGGACGAACGAAGATATGTCCGCCCGCAGTCTTGCAGTTTTCGCGGGCGGAAAATACTTCGTAAGGAATTTCTCAGCCAATTCCGCCCAGGACGTGATGGATCCCCGCGGGAGGGAGAGTAACCACGCCTTAGCCTTGGACTTAAGAGAGAAGGGAAAAAGGCACAAATGAATGGCGTCATCAGTGACGCCATTAATTTTAAAAGTATCGCAAATTTCAAGAAAATTAGAGAAGTGATTATTTGGGTCCTCATCCGGCAGTCCGTCTAACTGCACGGCATTTTGGATTATTTGAATCACACTTGACTTAATTTCAAAATTATTGTTGGCTACAGCGGGCCGAACAATACTCGACCCCGTATCATCCAAGTTGGGCCGAGCGTAGTAAGACATAGTACGCTCGGCCGGTTGGGCATTATTCGGGTCGGCCATAGAAGAAGAATAGGGTTCTCCGATAGATTCTGCAGGGTCTAAAAAGGGAATTCGACGGAGAGATCGGATACGCGCAAGAGAGAGGTCGATCTCGGGGTCGAATTCAAGATTTTCAGAACTCGAAGGTTGTCCATGGGTCATGCACCCTAAAAAAAACGAAAGGGGGAAGGATTTTTTTTGTATAACATTTTTTATTTGAAAATAAAGTAAAATTAATAGAGTCCCGAATTTATTATAACAACCGTGCTCCCCGGCAACGGCGCCAAAAACATGATGGCCGCGGAAACGAGACATACTGTGGTTGGTTCGAAATGTTCAGATTCCGCGGGCCGGTTAGAAGATCGAGTTTTCTAATGAGAGGAGACAAGTGCACCTATCGCAAGTAGTACTCGGTATTCGGGAAAATACCGAGGTCGTATTATTCTCGGGGACGCGTTGATTATATCTACTCTTCTAGGAACACTATTATCTTACTAACAGTAAGGTGGGATTTTTTTAGTTTAATTAAAATGGAAAGAAAGAAAGCAGAATTTTGCTAAATTAGTTCGATGACGGGTTAACGCTCGGCATCGAATCGGATTAAGACTAAAATAATTCTTAACAATTATTGAACTTTGTTTTTAATTTAATAAAAGGAACTTGGCCGTGGAGGTTCCAAGAACATGAGCTCACCTTGGTCAAGGGATATCGCTCACCTGAGCACTAAGGCTATTCGACCGAACGTTAGTCCGACGAAGGATTCCCCTTAATGCCCGCATTACGCTAAGAACCCCGCTATTGGGTGGGGAACCCAATCCGGCAGAACTACGTTTCTCCTCTTTCGAGGGGGCGTACGCAGTTCTCTTTACCCAAGGGGGTTCGGTCCATACGTGCAGCCTCTCCGCGTCGCGTATGGATAACGGAAATAGAGCCCACACATCGATTATGTGGTCCTATGCGTCGTTAACCCGTGGTAAACCTTAAGTCCTTAAATTAAAATAAAAATAAAGTTTTTTTAATTATTTCAAATCATTTTTTATGTCCCAATGCTCTTCGATGACGAAGGCTAAATGAAATTAGCCACTCATCGGTATGGTGACGGCTTTATGTTTTTAGGTGAAACGTGAGTGTTAAATTAAGCACTGAACAATTATATGAGAAAACACGAAAAAATAGGACAGTTAGATAAATTGAAGGCTAATTGATGCAGGCACTCACGCACACTTCAAAACCATAAAGAAAAGTAAATAAAGCAAGCCCTACTGAAATGAGTAGGCGGAAATAAATGCACACATGTACACACTCTTCTTAATTGAAGAAAGCGATAAATAAAGCGGTAAAATTATCTCCTACACGCACGCACTCTACATAATTGAGAAAGCGATAAAATTGCAAGTCCCGGCTCAAATGAGTGGGCGGGAGTAAATTTATCTCATACACGCACGCACTCTACTTGAAAGTAAAACACACACACGCACTCTACAGAAATGAAAACACACGCACCCACACAAAGTTTTCCTACTCAAGTGAGTAGGAAGAAAATGAAAGCAGTAAAAAGACAAGTCCCACTCAAACGATTGGGCGGGAAATGAAAGCAGAGCGCCATTTAACTCTTAACGAGTAGGCGGAAATAAATTCATACGCACACACGCACTCTACAGGAGTTGAAATAAAGTATTAAAACCTAACTCATACACGCACACACACTTGCAAAAATAAGAAAAACAAAGTTGCTGAAAAATTAAAACGACTGCATTTCTACCGCTAGAATGCGGTAGAAATGCATAAAAAGTGAAAA
The DNA here is from genome assembly GCA_039513925.1 of Platanthera zijinensis. NCBI lineage: Eukaryota > Viridiplantae > Streptophyta > Magnoliopsida > Asparagales > Orchidaceae > Platanthera > Platanthera zijinensis. Next base: position 100,465,230 of record CM077093.1, read on the forward strand.
TAAAAATTACCGAGCGAAATTGTTTTGCAAATAAACGCAAAATGGAAGTACTCGAAAAATTTATACAACTGCATTTCTACCGCGAGAATGCGGTAGAAATGCATAAAAAGATGAAATAAAAATTAAAGGGACTAAAAGTTTTGAAATTAAAAAGCTAAAATGAAGTTGACGAAAAATTATAACGACTACATTTTTATTCATAAGTTTTTATAAAACCTCCAAAAAAGTGAGAATAAAACTAAAAAGGAACGAGAAGTTTTACATTCCTAAGAGCCTAAGTTAAAGAAAATAAAAGCGAACACTTTTAGGGGGGTTTTTATAAAACCTATATGAATGAAAATGATAAAGAAGAAAAAGCTAAAGCTAAAAAAGTGCAGAAAATGAAAACTAAATGGACGGCACAACGGCTAGAAATGCCGATAAATCCTAAATCTAACTATGTTATGAAATCTAAAAAGATGAAATCATAAAAGAAATACAAAAAGGGAACGAAAAAATTACTTAAGAAGGGCGCTTCCAATTGAACATTTCAACTTTGCAAGATAGAAAATCTACCATTTTATTGAATAAAAAGGCTATTCCATGAAAAAGCTAAAACAAACAACCTAATACAAACTAAGAAAGATAGGGAGAAATTCTCCTTACATAGCTTAGAAGCCAAACAGGCAGCACCTCCCCTAAGTAAGATGGACCAAAAAAGTGGACAAAATAAGCTTCCTTGAAGCTCTTATTTATAGGCAAAATTTCGGGTGGGTCACGCCCGTGACTAGGGCGTGACAGGGGGGCGTGTCGACACTATTCATGAGCTGATCGGGTGACTTGACTGGAATGTTGACTTCAGCTGAAAACGTGGCGGTCACGCCCTAGGTCACGGGCGTGACATGTGTCAGTCACGGGCGTGACTGGGGCGTGTCGGGGAGGTCGATCTGGGCGCGGTCCGGCCGCAAAGTCGCGCGCGTCACGTCGGGCAAGGTGGCTAAGTCACGCCCGTGTCACACCTTGACACGGGCGTGTCTTGGGGCGTGTCGAGCTTAGTTTGATCATCTCCGATCGTCGAGCGGGCAACTGTGGTCGGCGATCGTCGAGGGCGTGACACGGGCGTGTCGGTCATGTGACACGGGCGTGTCAGTCAACATTTTGACTTTTTCTGGAATTTTTCTGGAATTTTTCTAGAATGCAAATAAAGCTAAGTTAGAAATAATATTTACAAAAATAAGCTATTTATTGAATAAAACTAATAAAAAAGACAAAAAATAAACAAAATTGACTTAAATAAAATACGAAAATATAGGTATATTTACAACTCATCAAACACCCCCATACTTAAGCTTTTGCTATTCCAGAGCAAAAGTTTGAGGTGAACTTATAAGGAATAATAAAAAACCCTAAGTTCTGCTACCGCTAAATTAATTATAAGAGAGATCAAATAAAAAAATACGGGGTATAAGAGTTAAGTCCTAAAATTATTTAGATGATTTAAACAGGGCAAAAGTTTTGGCCAAAAGACTTCTTGATGTAATCAAATAGAAAGCAATAATTGTATTGGTTAGATTAACAGAAAGTAGTTTGGAGTTATACGGACTTTAGCTTATAGGAGTGTTATCGGAAATAATGCAATTTACGAATTATGCTCTCAAAAAGATTTTTGAATTAATTCTAGTGTCATGAAATTGGCCAAGGGGGGTTGATGTTGGTTTATGAAGATGCTTGGATTTTGAGGCGAGGTTATTTTTTCTCGAACCTCCAAATTTTTTGATTTGGATGTTAAAGGAAAACGAAATCTTATTTTCCTTAACATAAAATTTTTTTCTTCTTCATAAATAAAAATAACCCAATGTATATGTGTTGGAGTAATGAATTTTATCCTCTTACTCCGTAACGTATAATCTTTTAATTTATTGGGTGCCTATGTTTACGGAATGAAATCTTATTCCCATTGACATAAGATCTTTTTCATTTTGGGGAAATATTTTTATCATACCAAGTAGGTTATGATAGGTAAGGGGAGAAAAGAGAACTAGATTTCTAATTGAAAAATAATTGAGAGCAACCTTTATAAATTGTACGTTCCAATTTTTCAGAAAGCTAAAAGCAAGCATAATTGAATTCTATAGTCGTTATTTTCTAACATGGTACACATGCTCCTATCTATGAAAAATTAGAAGTAGTGCCTAAAGCGAGTCCCCTATTTTTAACAAAGTATAATAAATTCTTTAAAACTTAACCCCGGCTATTTAGATTTTACAATCTATAATTAACAAATGAATAGTGAACAAAGAATTGATCAAATTCGCATATAAATAAACTCAAAACGAAAGTTTTGGATAACAAGGAACTTAAGAATGAAATGTTTGATTTATTTGTTTCAAAACTTACATAAATATTTTTTTTGTTGTTTTTTTGAAGTTATGCTCTTTTTTTGTATTTTTGTATTTAACGGCAAACATTTTACCACTGATTTTCAGGTCATGGGACCAAAAGAAAATGACTCCATTCCGATACTTGGTGTCCCATTCCTGACGGCCAGTGGCGCATCCCTGGATTTTCCCAAAGGACGCATCACCTGGCGGCCGATGATTTCGCCCTCGATGATACTTCCGTACACCCCTCTCTTGTTCAAAACGACATTTTTCTTACTAGTGCAGATTTCAAGGAAGATTCTGGAATCCAAGCTTTGAAGGCAACCCTTACGAATGAGAAATCAAAGGGAGGATTGACCGAGACGACTGATGAGAAGAATGACTTATTGACCACGAAGATGTTCGAGTGCACCAAAAACACGGCGACCGTGCCATTTCCCATCGATGCTGTTGTTGAGCATGACATTCCTAGTTCTATGCGGGAGAAATCCCTAGACATTTATTCTTGTAATAATATTCATGACTGTGCTAAGCGTTCTGTCGCTTGGGCTGATCCGATCGCCGTCGCGGTGCCGGAAATGACGCTATCTATCATAAAATTTGGGAAAACTGTGGAATCCACTCCTTGGAAGTCTCCATCGGTTGAGAAGCTGAAGGAGGCCAAGCGCTTGCGCGATAAGCGTTATTCTTCCTTCCGGCGCGAAGACACGCACCATCTGAGCAAGGGGAAATCCCCTTCTCAAGATGCTATGAAAAATTCTGCTTCTCCTTTGCTCTCCACCGGAAAGACTTACCACAAATCGGCATATAGCTGATTGCTTCTTTGCCGCTCTGCCTCGCTTTTCCAGCTTATTTTCCTAGTTGCTTTGGGACCTTATTTCGCTCTCTATTTCGTAGCTTTTATTTTGCTGCAAAAACATTATATACAACTACTAATACAGGTATTTGGTCAACCTTAAGGACGGTAAACAAAAGGGCTATTCGGGAGACAACCCAAGCTTGGACCTTTTGGTCCCTCGTTTATGCTTTTTATTTTATGTTTTCTATTTTTTGTATTTTCTGTTGTTCGGCCTAATTCGCAGGTTCAGCTTATCTTTTGTGCGAAGCAGCAACTCCCGCGAATCATCACGCAATCTTCTGGCATGCTCCCCTCTTTGGAGCATAGGTACTCTCTCTTGCTTCAGATTTCATTCCTTGGTTGAATGTCTATTTTCTTGCTTATGTTTTCATTCAAGTCTGGGGGGAAGAGCCGCTTGTGCACTCCACGAGCACATTTAATTTCGCATGCCAGTAGTTTTCCTTTTTGCTTCATTGTTTTTGACTCCTGCTGCACACACTTTGGCACCCACATGAGCGCGCACTTGACCACGTGTGCGGCTCGAGTTGATGTATTATTTCGTGTAAACTTTAAGATGGTGGTGCTGACGTAGGATTTTGATTTAGAGTAGTTCGAAACTCGTGCAATGCTCCTAATCGAGTGCTCACGTTGTGTAGAAATTGTATAGATTTAGTTTTTCTTTATGCTTGCAATTTATATTTTTTCTACACTCGTAAATACTGTCTGTCCTACTCAAATCTATGAATCCGGAGTAATCACTCGGTAGTATAGGAATGTGTGTAGGCGTCGCTAGCTTTGTATTGCTCGAGTCGGGAGGACGGATCACTTTTCTCGGTGACTAAGAACATGCCCAAGGCTACTTTCGAAGCATTGGTGCACGGTTAGTCGAGCATGAGCGTGACGTAGGCCATCACTTTGTCCCGGTTGAGCCTTGCACCCGTCCTAACATAGCCCTCGGTAGCCCCGGTTAGCCTACCTTCCTTTTGTTTCAGCTCCACACTCAATTCACCAATGCCTCAAGCCAATAATAGTCGCACACCCGCATCGAGCTCTAGTTCCAAGCATTTTCTCGTTGGGTTGTTGATGTGGGAAGTGGTTTTGTGAAAAATGTGGATTTGCCATCTTGTTATATTTGCTGAAATTCAAGAATTTGAAAAAGAAAAATTTATAAAAGCAAAAATTGTGAAAAAGAAACGAAAAAGAGAAAATAAAAAGTATAAATGAAAATCTGTTTTTGAGAAATCTGTTTTGGGGTAGGCGGTGCACACACCCATGTTGTTAAAACCAGGTCTGGGGGTGTGGTGCACTCGCATTCATTTTGCTAGTGGGAAATCTGTAATTGTGCGAGCTTCGTTGGGTTGCCTTCGTTTTCATCTTTTTATCCATACCTACGTCTACACCCAAGCCCCAACTCTTCACCTAAAGTCCTACGGATTTATGCTCGAGTTGAACTAGCATCGTGGAGAAAGTGTGAACGGGCAAGCATATGGTCCCCGACATTGGTGGATTCCTTTGGAGGTGATCACGAGCCCCGCTCTTTGGCAATGCTCCACCATCCGACTTGCCTATTTTCTTCCTACACATGACCGCGCGATTCTCCGGAAATTCAATCTTTGAGTAGTGATAGTATTTATTTACGTTTATCGAAAATTATAAATTGCATAGCATGATTAAAAACTCCTTCTATTATATTTTCTTTGCACTTATGTTTCTCGATTTCTCGTCCTACTGTATTTTGAAATTACTACGTCAGCTAGCCATTTTTGAGTCCACAAGGTGATTATTTGCCCGGGACGTGCAAATGGTTAAGTCTGGGGGTGTGATGTGTCCCTATTTTATACCTTATTTTGGACTCATCTAGGCCTTTTTCCTCAGCTTTGCACTATCTTTAAGCGCCATTAGTACTCCTTTTGGTTAGCTACGGCATTCTACGCCCTGTGCACCTTTTTAGCCCATTTCTGTGCTTGTGTGCATTTACATTCTTGCTATTATTATTATTGTTTGCTGTGGCTGCCACGATCGATGTCCCGTGTAGTTTTCCTGCAGGTTTGGGGATCGTGAGGGCATTCGGGATAGGCGTTTCACTATTTTTGGCAAAGGAGTCAGTGGTAATGCGTTTTTACCCACGCACCACCATCGACCTCCTGGCGCACGATCACTGATCGTGCGCAGCTCGGACTCATTTGTGAAATCTCTGTCTTGAACCTTCCGCACGATCACTTGCCATACCGCGCACGACCACTGCTCGTGCGCCGCCGATCGTGTGCAGTCATACCCATTTTACAAAGTTCTGTCTGGCTATTTCCGCACGATCATCAGCATTGCCTCGCACGATCACTGATCGTACGCTGCTGATCGTGCGCGACCATTGATTTTCTGATGCAGGTCTATAGGTTGCTCGCGCACGGGAGCTGACCTTGGTCGCGCACGACCACTGGTCGTGCGCCAGTGGTCGTGCGCCCTATTTATTCTGCAAGCTATAAAAAGCCCAGTTCCACGAATTAGGGCACGGACGTTGTTACGAAACCTCCGCCAGTCCGCCGTTTCGCCCTCCAGCAGTTCCATTTGCCTCCACCTTCATCCCTACCATCCGAAGGACCTTCCCCGGTGATTCCAAAGCATTCCGCATCCTCCGGTGATCCTCCCGGCCATTGAAGCATTCTTCTCCGAGCATTCCACCAAGGAAGAAGACGAAGCATACCTAGAGAACGGAATTACAACCCCTCAAGGTGACAGCTCGGTGGTACAGGAAGCCCTCCTCGGACTGCGCTTGGAAGCCGATTGACAACCCGTATCTCCGACCAACAATCGCGGTGGATCTTCAATCTCGTGGTTTTTCATTTTCTATCTTTTCTTGTTGCATGGAATGTTTATGCATGTAATGACCATCAATTTCAGGTGTTAATTTGATCGTTTGTGTTTCATCTTGCTTATGAGAATTATTCTTTGATGCGCCTCGCTCCATCTCGCTCCACTCCACATGTTCGTTTCACTCATTTTCACTCCGCACTAATCACCTCACTCGCTAGACTTCCGTCCACTCACCAATCGAAGTACGGCATCGCGGCCGCTACATCCATCTCGCCTTGAGAAGCGGTGATTGCGACCCGCATAGTTTATGTTAGTGTAATTGGTCGTAAGACCACCAACCAAAGCCCCTTCTTTTTCTGTTTATTTCAATTAACTCTCATAACAATAGTTTTAGAGTCTAAATCGTTCGACGCTAATTGCATTCCTCAAGAGACCGACATCCGGGGATTCATTCCCAACTTTATTACTTGTGCAACCGGTACGCTTGGCGTATTTTACGCGCATCAGCTTCCGCTGCTTAGTTTGTCCGCGAACTAAACTCATGCGGAGGTGACCCAGGGATTTGTGGACTGCTACTAATCTGATCGATGTTTCCTCTGATACCACTTGTAAGACCCCTTTTTTTTGAAAGCCCGGGGTCTTATGCCCAGAACCGGCACTTTGAGGTGACACCTTCGCACCCGGGAAGGGCGTCACTGCAACGCGCCGATTCTGCCGGCCTTTTCGATCACAATAAGTAGCAAGCAAGAAGAGTAAGCAAGTCTACCAGAAGAATATATCACATATAAATAAAAACTCCACGAAGGGAGTGTCCACAGAAATCATCAGAGAACAAAGATACTAGAAATATAAGGGCTCATGCCCGGTACATCAAGTCCTCACTACAAAATCACTCAATGCGGAAGCAAAACTAAAACTCTACTAAAGATCGGGACTCACGATCCCTGTAGTCTGGACTCCAGTGCTAGACTGCCCCATCTCCAAGCGTACCGGCCTCCTAGGATGCTCCTCCGGGCTGGGCTCCGTAATCCCCTAATATGATATGGTTCAAAAACCGTTAGTCTAAAAGACTAAGCCCTATCATCCCCCACCCCTTCCCCCACGCTCTAAGGCACCGGGCGGAGAGGAAGAAAGGGGTGGACATGAAAGTGGAGATAAATTCCAAAACAGATGACGGTGGACCTAACTAGCAAGTTATAACAGGTGAACAATCTAAGTGTTGTAATAGGTATAACAGAAAAGAAGTAAGTAAGAAATTAAACCTTCGCTTATGTGAGTACACATAAGCCAAGGGATCTTTTGCAAGGCTCCCATCGTATAACGCGTCCCATACCGCTTATACGTTGGGGTGTCGGTTATCAAGCAGCAGATATACATATATCAAATTGACCTTAATTTACAAACTTGCCCACACAAGCTTATAGACCAAGGGGTCGTTTTGCAAGTCCTAAAGTATAAGCGTCCCATTCCACTTATATTTTAGGTGTCAAGGTTGTTATGAATGATTATGACATTCTTCTATATGGTGGGTTATGATGTTCAAGCAGTGCAACTCACACACCCAACTTTGTGTACACAAACCTTTAGTTCCCCCTTTCTGGAGATAACTCCCAGGTTACTCCTGTAGTGGCAAACGGAAGCGGTGGGTTGGGCCTCGCCCACCTCAAAACCAGTAAAAGCACCACTGGTCTGACCTATCGTACGCCCTCAACGCCTGGTGCATGAGGCGGACTCCTGCGTACTCTTGCCGACTGGTCTGCCGGACTTAACCTTGGCTAAGTGCTAGTCACCTTGCCGAGTCAACGATATCGGTGTCGGTGCAATCAAACTCCCCAATATCGAAAACCCACCATCTTAATCTTTCCTATTTTTATGCACATGCAGCAGTTTAATATATAACAATTTAAAGTGTCAAACACCCGGACTAAACAGTCTGTATTAACCACATCCGAGAACAAATTCCCCGGACTAAACCGTCCAGCTCATCTCCAGACTTTATCCCTTAAAACACCACGGGACGACGCCCCCTTGAACACCTCGGGACGACTTAACAATTACCAACCCTAATTAATGAGTGTGTGCAATGTGAATCCCTATTAGGCTAATTACTCTTCCGTTTCTTTTAAGATTTATGTTAGCCTAGGACTGCCTCCGGAATATACCCTGTGAGGGGTTCTCAATAGGCACTAGGAACCAAGACGACGGCATTACGGCCCGAAGTTCCCTTTCGCAAGGCACTTATAGTTATTGGTTGTTTTTCCCTTACCCGTTCCCTTTATAAATTGCATCAAACTAAACCTAGGGTGGATTTGACTCTTCACTCTTACGGGAATGGCGATCTTTCGTCGGTCCCGCGCACCTTCTAGAGCGCATCAACACATTCCTCACCACACTTGAAACCTCCTATGGTGATCCAGCCTCTTTCTTTAAATCCAACCAACACAAACTGTCCTTACGCTAACCCAAACCTTATCCTGTTACTCATTTCCCAAAGTTACTAACTACAGACCACCTTATACTAAGTGATGTCTATGATAGGATGTCCTTTGTGTTTTCATCCGAACAGCCTAAGTTATTTACTGGGGTCCTATCACAATATAATTGAATCAATTCCCGGTTATAACAATTTTCTCAATTAATCTATTAATTAATTAATTTTACTAAAATCCAAGGTCTTCAAAATTTGAATAAGGAGTATACTTTTCAGTCATGTATAAATCATAATAAATTTAAGACAAATACTACTATGTGTAAAAATGATATATCCAATGTTTGGCAATTTTCACTAAGGTCTAAGGGGCCTAAACATATTTTTGCAATAATCCATTTCTTTCATGTCTAATGAATAAACCACATCAAATTCTCTTCTAAATAATTTGGATTAATTACATGGTACTAGAAATACCATGAAAACAATACTATAAAAGTTTCATAATTTTCCTGCTGGAAATTAATTTATAATAAAACATTTACTAAAACCCTAATCTAGCATGCTTGTGAATAAAGTGCAATATCCATAACTCCAAAAATCTAGAATAAAATCCCACTGATTCCAAATGATTTTAAAACCCTATTTACCAACTTTCAAAATTTTCCAGAAACTATTTATGTCGTAAAATATTTTTAAACCATAAAGCCCTTTAATAACACTTGTGAAAGAACTACTCTATTTATTCAACATAAAATTAAACAAAAATTCATGAACATTCCTACTGGCCAACAACATCTAATTCCAGAGTTTCAAGGGGCCTTATTTGACTTAAAAATCTTTAATAAATAAATCATCAAATAGGGCTATTCCCACATTCATGAGTGAAGTACTAGAAATAATTATCCAAAAATTATAGTAAAACTATCCAAGGGTCCTAACTACCCTAGAAACACAATACCTAGGTTTCATAGCTTTTAAAAGAATTTAAGATACTGCTTTGACCTAAAAGCCCTTCTACTCTAAAAATAGGGTTTAGGTTTTGAGGTACCTACCTACCTCAAAATCCTTTAATATTACAACCAAAGGGTTAAATACTCATAAGCAACCTCTCCACCAAATCTCAAGGTCATACAAGGGCATGTGCCCCTATGTCCTTCACAAGCCCCCAAAGTCCACATTTAGGGTTTGAACCTGGGCCCTAGGGTAAACTTACCCTAATCCATCCCATTTTCCCTAAGAGAGTTCTTAAGACCATTTAAAACCAGTGTTCAGAATCTCAACCTCTATTGAGGTTAGATGATCACACAAGTGTCATAAGAACCTTTTCCCTAATCTTTCCTTCACTAGGTCAAAACTAGGGTTTAGAGGATTCTTATTCAAAACTCAACCAAATAAGTTGAAATTTTAACCATACCTAGATACCTATACCAGGGACACCTCACCAAAACTTGGGAGGGTTTGGAGGTCATTTGACCCTTCAACTACCTTACCCTAGCTTTTCTAGGTTTAGGGCAAAACCCTAGGTTACACTTCTTTAAAAGGTTTCCTTTTTTACACGAGCTAGGTCTAGGTGTTAACAAGTCCCTGTCCAAAACTCAAGGCATTTTGGCCAAGGATTAGGTGTAGGAAATTATTCAACGATCTGTCCTATTTGTAGGACCTACCTTAGAATAATGACCCTATAGGTCAGAATCCTTGTCCTATAATTTTCCATAACATATCAAACTGTAGATAATAAAAAGTCCTACAACATTCATGTTGATCTTTTTTGATGAACATGCCCCTAAAAGGCCTAAATAATTTTTATAACAAATCTGCCCTAATTTTTAGGACATACCCATAATAAAATAGCCCTATAGGTCTAGGTTCCCTACCAAAAGTTTACCACAGCATATCAAATTGTAGGTATTTAAAGGACCTACAACTTTCATGTTATATACTTTTTTAGTAGGTGCCCATAAGGGACCTAAAATTAATTTACAGTGAACTGTTTAATTAAAATACAGAATTTGGAATTAATAAAACATTAAATTAATAGAAAATAGGGTTGCACGGATCTTAAAGCAGATCGACGGTAGCTGGACTTCATCTTCTCCAAAGAGGCAGAATTGTAACCGTCAGGGAGGAGGAATACGGGGCCGTTTTCGGCGACCCAAGGCGGCGCAACCACCAAGAATCATCTCCCCTATGTCCCTGGTGGTGGGGGATGGCCTTTGCCGGTGGTGGGGCGGCCGGAGGTGGCACCACCGCTTCACCCGAGAACTCTCCAAACTCCATTTTAATGGATTTTTTTCCTGGTTTTGCCACCTCACGACCGGCTCGGTTGAGCCCGAAACCTACACCTAACATGCTCTATGATCTAAGCACGAGAGAAGGAGAGGAGGAGGACCTGAGTTCGGGCTTGGATGCGGGTGGAGCGACGGGAATGCATGGCGGCGGCGGCGGCGTTTCCTCTCCTTGGCGACTCCGGCAGCGGTTCTCCCTCCTGTTTAGGGTTTCGAAATTGGTCGCCCTAGCTTGGTGATGAGGTATATAAGGCCAAGAGGGGAGGGGGGAGGCGGTTTTGAAGGAGGCCAACTCACCATTAATGGTGGCTCGGGTTGAGAGGAGGGGGCTGCATGGGGTGTCTTCTCTTCCCTAGAGGAGTTAAAGACCACCATTAAAGCCTCCTTCAGCCTTTAATGGCCAAGCCCCACCCTCCTTCCTCTTCCCCATAAAGTCATGAGAGGGGTGATTCACCTTCCCCTCCATGAATAACCCTCCTTCCCACTTTCTCTCTCCTAGTCACCTAGTTGACTTGTCAACCTCTAAAATATGGGCAGCCAAAATGATCCATATTAATCATGCAAGAGATTAGCCTAAGGGGAAGGGTGGCTTGAGGTTGGGTTAACCCATATAGGCTAGGTTTGACTTAATTTGGGCTTGGGGTTGACTTGGTCAATTTGACCATTATGGTTTACCCAAGTGGATCCTTGGTGACTCATTGGGCCCACATTAGGTCTAAGGGGATTTTTTTAGAGTCAAAATGAACCTACTAGGCCACCCAAAATCAGTGTTTAGAAAATTACTATTTGCAGACCCAGTGGGTCTCAACTAGGTTTTTAGGTTACTTGGTCTCCTGGGTTCATCTAGGTTAACTCATATGACCTAGTTATGCTCAAGTCACTCCTAAGGGGGGGGTCCAATTAGAAAATGGGATGTTACACCAGGTCAGCTCATTCAGAAAAATTCAAGTGAAGTTCAGAAAATTGCTGGAAGAAAATCTCTAAACTCAGTTCAAAGATCTCTGAACGGAGATCAACGATCTATGATCTCAGCTCAAAGAAACAATAAAACTCAAATGCAGTTCAAAATCTCTGAACTTAGCTCAACGATCTCTGAGCTGAGTTCAACGATCTCCGAACCCAGTTTAAAGAAGCTTTAAAATTCTGTTTGACAATTTCATGTGCCATTTTTCAGATAAATTTATTTACAGCTGGCAGATTTAATAAAGTATTAACTGCAGGCATTTATAGCTCTCAGATTTAATGCTATATATTCTTATCAAATATAGTCATTTGAATGACAGTATAAAATATGGCTTATTACAAAGATTAAATGCCAATTGATTTCTCATGGCAAATTCCATTCTTGGGAATTGATTTAGCCATTCCAAGATAGAAAGAATTCAAATGTTTTGAATTCTTCAGGCATTAATTTTATAGATATTAAATCTTACATAGAATAAGAAGAGTAATACAGCACTCGACAGAACAGAAGAGATAGAGAGAGAAAATTCAAGAAGGCCTTTTCTCTCACAAGAAGAAGAACTCAGCTACAAGTTTTCTTACAGCAAATCAACTTCATCTTATTCATCTGCTCCATGCTTTCAAGAGACAATCAATCAATATAGTCTAAAAGCTTTTAAGAGAGCAACATCAAATTGAAGGCATACACCCTGGACAAAGCCTCCATCTTCCTGAATCTACTCAATATCTTAGGGGGAGCTATGACATCATCAACAATCCTCTAGTTTTTTCATTTTCTTTGAGAAAGAGAAGAATTTCATCTATTTTCTTTAACTTCTCTTGTACAGGGTTATTACTCCCTTCAAAAGTGAACTCTTTGGTGATAGGGCACTTGATCAAAAACCTATTGGTTTTTAGGCACCTGATCAAAAGATTAAAGGGTTTATAGATCTACATGAAAGAGATCTTGTGGTTGCAGGGCACCTGATCAAAAACCTATAGCAGATTCCTACCTTGGTTGTAGAAGAGTGGACGTACCCAGGTTGATTGGGGAACCACTATATTCCATGTGTCGTCTGTGTGCTTGCTTTTCCTTCAATATCTTTGTGCTGTGACTTTTTACATTAACTCTAGTTTAGAAGAAAGTTAAGATCTATCCCTATCTTTTAAAACCTATAAAAGAGCAAAAAAATATTAGTGGCATAAATAAATACAAGAGGGGGGGGGGACATATAAGCTAATAAGATAAGACTTGCACAATAAATACCTAAAAATACCCTAATAGCTTAAATACAAAAAAAACTATCAAATTCCCCCAAGCTTAAACTTTGCTTGTCCTCAAGCAAAAATATAAAAACTAGCTAACCTAACAAGCGACTAATCAAAAGTTCTAATTATGCCTACACAAGTACCATGCAAAATTCTAAGTAGGGAGAAGGTGAAATGTAAAGCTAAAACAATTACTTAAACATGGTTTCAATTTTTATAAACTTTTCTAACAAAAATAATTCATCAAAAATTTTTATCAAAATTATTCAAATAAACTTAAGCAAAGCAACAAAATGAAAAAATGCATTGAAATGTTACTAGATTCTAAGGGGCATTTTATACCCAAATTAAGCAAAGAACAGCAATCTAAATTTAAATCCAAGAATTAACTAGTCTACTCTTTTTCTTTACTTAGCTAAAAGAAAATCAAGGAGCATGAATCAATAGTACTTAATAGGACTGAAACGTTTGGTTTAGTCATATAATTAGGAATGGAATTTAAAGATAAACATGAATGCTTAAAATCACGCTAAACCAAAATAAAGAGCTTCAAAATTTTCATAAATAACATAAATATTTTCTTCTTTTTTCTTTTTCTTTTTGTTTTTCTTTTCCTTATTTTTTCTTTAAACAAAAGGCCACAAAATATTTGTCTTTTCATTATGAAATTGGCCACAAAATTAAACATTTCTTTTGAACATACTTTTTCAAAAAGTTTTCCAAAAATCACAAAACAATCCTATCACAACATGAAATTTATGAAGCTTAAAAAGTTTGTGTGATAAGAAGGGTTGGAAAAATTTGTCTTTGGTGAAAATGAAATGAAATGTGGAGCTATCAATTAAATTCGGAAAAAAGCTCAAAAATACCTAACTAGGGGGATAATTTTAGGGTTGACGAGAAGGCTCAAATGAAAACAAAAATGGACTACATCATTTTCTTGCTCCTAAAGTTTGCCTAAAGCATTAGTTTTGAAAATTTTTAAAAAGTAGGTACTAGAAATTAATCAAAGGCTAATGAACTCATTTTAAAAATTAGGATAATATAAGTCTAGAATCGTTCACATCTACTACACTAATATTAAGCTGACTTTACAAAAATTATCCAAAATCAAACGAAGAAAAATAGTGGATGAGAGATTTCTTAAGAAAGTAAAGAAAATAAAAAACGAAAAACCATAATAGAAATGCTTGTTTTATAAAAATATTTCACCCTAACATGCTACCGTGAATTAGAAACACAGCAAGGGCAACATTTTACTTGTGAAATATAATTAAAAATATTGATTAGAAAAGTTATAATTAGCTAGGTTGTTTAAATGAAATTTTGAGAAAAAACAAAACAAAAGCAAGGGGTACTATTGAAAAACAAAAATTCGTTTAAACTATTAAAATCCTAAACCCTAAATTTTTTTTTTTTGATTTTGAAATATTCTCTTTTTTTTGGATTTTTTAGGGAAACAACAAAAAAACGAAAAAGAGAAGGTGGAAGTCCTCCCAAAAGCTTTAAATGGACATTGTCCTCAATAGAGAAGAGAGGGGAAGGAGAGAGAGAAATGAAAACATAAATAAAAGTACATAATTGAAAAACTGATACTTCCCTGGATTTTCTTGAGTTGCCGAAGTTTGCGTAATGCTGTTACCCCATTCTTTTACTTTGGATCTTCATAAGATGTTTCATTTGGACTTCGTGATGGATTCAGCAGCGTTGGAGTAGGCGATCACAGAAGCATCAACTTATCGGGGCCGTCCGGGGCAAAAAGTGAAAAAATAAAGAGAACAGAAAAAATATAACTTGGGTTGCTTCCCAAGAGCGCCCTTTGTTTAAGAACGTCGTTGAGCTTAATGCAACAAAAAAATATTGTCCAAAATATTCTCCAAAAATAATATTCAAAGTTTTAATAATAAGACAAAGTATAAATTATTCGAAAGTCAAATCATGAAAGATATATTTAATACAGCTAGGACTGACATCACCACAGAAATACAGTTTAAGATGCTGACCATTCACTTTTAAATTACCCTTATCAGGGTGTGAAATTAAAATAATTCCATACGGGAAAACTTTTAAACAGTAAATGGCCCAGACCAACATGATTTTAGTATGCCCGGAAAAAAACATAAACGAGAGTTCTATAATAAAACTTGGTCGCCTGGCTTAAATATTTTTGGGTGTCTAAGGTGATTATCGTGCAAACGTTTCGTCCGCTCTTTATAAAGTTGATTATTTTTGTACGCGTAAGAGCACCACTCGTCTAATTCGTTGAGTTGAAATTTTCTAAAATCACCGACAGAGTAGGGATCGAAATTTAAGAACATTAAGGCCCAAAAAGCACGGTGTTCTAGTTCTACGCGTAAATGACATGATTTTTGATAGACTAACTGATATGGCGTACATTTGATGGCTGTTTTGTACGCTGTTCGGAAGGCACATAGAGCATCTTCTAATTTGTGTTGACTAGCCTTTTCTAGAGGTGGAAACAGTCTTTTATAAAAAAAATTTATCTCTCTGTTCACTACTTCAACTTGTCCATTAGTTTGGGGGTGGTAGGCGGTTAAAGTTTATGCATAATGCCATATTTAGTAAGGATTTTAGAAAACTGTGCGTTATAGAAATAGAAACCTCTGTCACTAACGATGGCTCGCGGCATACCGAATCGAGAAAATAATTTTTTTTTAAATGTAACTATGACTCGGACATAATTTGTCGGAAGAGCTTGGGCTTCTTCCCATCGCGAAACATAATCGACAGCGACTAAGATGTACTTATTCCCGAAGCTAGAAGGAAGTGGTCCAACAAAATTAATTCTCCAGAGGTCGAAAACTTCCCACTCAAGGAAATAATTTTGGGCATTTCATTTTTATTGGAAATATTACCCGACCGTTGGCAACTATCACACCTACTCACAAAGGCCTGTGCATCTTTAAACAGGCTAGGCCAATAAAAATTCGCGCTTAGAACTTTGTGAGCAGTACGAGAAGCTTGATAATTCCCACCTGTCAGTCCTTAATGCAAATGCTTTAAAATACTTGATCCTTCTTCAAATGAGACACATCTCCTTATCACCTAGTCCGCTCTGACTCGGAGAAGATGCGGGTCCTTGATGGCCGTAGAATAGAGACCGACTATGGGTGGTTCAAAATGATCAGATTCCGCGGGCCGAGTTAGAAGATCGATTTTTCTAACGAGAGGAGGCAAGTGCACCTATCGCATAGTACTCGATATTCGGGAGAATACCGAGGTCGTATTGTTCTCGGGGGTGCGTTGATTATATTTACTCTTCTAGGAAGACTATTATCTTACTATCAGTAAGGTGGGATTTTTAGTTAAATTAAAACGGAAAGAAAGAGAGAAGATTTTTACTAATTTAGTTCGATGATGGGTTAACGCTAGGCATCGAATCAGATTAAGACTAAAATAATTCTTAACAATTATTGAACTTAGTTTTTAAATTAATAAAAGGCACTTGGCCATGGAGGTTCCATAAATATGAGAGCACTTATCTCTAGGAATATTGCTCACCTGAACATTAAGACTATTCGACCGATCGTTAGACCGACGAAGGATTCCTCTTAATGCCCGCTTTACGCTAAGAACCCCACTATTGGGTGGGGAATCCAATTCGGTAGAACTATGCTCGTCCTCTTTCGAGGGTATGTACGTAATTCTATTTACCCAAGGGGGATCGGTCCATACGTGCGGCCTCTCGGTGTTGTGTATGGATAACGGAAATAGAGCCCACACATCAATTATGTGGTCCTATGCGTCGTTAACCCGGGGAAAACCTTAAGTCCTTAAATAAAAATAAAAATAAAGTTCTTTAATTATTTCAAATCATTTTATATGTACCAATGCTCTTCGATGCCGAAGGCTAATAGAGAATAGCCACTCATCGGTATGGGGACGGCTTTATGGGTTTTAGTGAATCGTGAGTTTGAAATTAAGAGCTAAAAAGTTATAAGAGAAAACATAAAAAAACAGGGCGTTTAGATAAATTGAAAGCTAATTGATGCAGGAACTAACGCACACTTCAAAACCATAAAGAAATAAAATAAAACAAGTCCTACTCGAATGAGTAGGCGCGAAATAAATACAAGTATAAGTCCGACTCAAAACTGAGTAGGCGGTAAATTAAAGCAATTCGCCATTTAACTCTTAACGAGTAGGCGGAAATAAATGCATAAATAAAAAGAAACTAAGTTACAAAAATTGAAAATTACAAGTCCCACTCAAATGAGTGGGCGGAAAATTAAAGAAGAGCGTCGTTTAACTCTTAACGAGTAGGCGGAAATAAATGCACACACGCACACACTCTACATAATTGAGAAAGAGATAAACAAAGCATGAAAAGTTATCACCTACACTCACACACTCTATATAAATGAATAAAGCAATAAAAGAAAGCACAAAAGATTATTCTAAAATACTCACACACTCTACATAAATGAATAAAGCAATAAAATTGCGAGTCCCGGCTCAAATGAGTGGGCGGGAGAATGAAAGCAATAAAACTATCCTCATACACTCACACACACATAGAAATAACACAAAATGAAAGTTACCTAAAAATTAAAACTAGAACTTTTCTACCATTAAAACTTGCCAAAAACAAATAAAAGATGAAATAAAAATTAAAGAAGCAAAAGTTTTTGAAAACAAAGTTGAAATCAAAGTTGGTGAAAAATTAAAACGTTTACATTTTCATCCATAGGATTTCATAAAAGTGATGAAAAAGTGAAAAGAAAAATTAAAGGAACAAAAAAGTTTTACAATCCTAAAAAAAAGCTAAGTAAAAAAACACAAAACACTTTAAAACCTCTTTTACAATTTCATATGAATGAAAATATAAGCTTTTAAAAGGGTTTCAATACAACTTTGATTTCTTTAAAAGAAGACTTAAACTAAATTTTGCCATTATAACGGCTCATTTTTTTATAAAACCCTAAAATGAAACCTATCATGATAACTAAAGAGAATATGAAAATGAACAAAGCATAAGAAAACAACAATTTCATTCTAACCTAGCATAAAGACAACATGAACAAAGATGAACATGACAACTACTTAAAAGCATGAAAAACTACAAGTTACACTAATTTATGAAGAGGTAAACTAAGTAAAACAAGAGGATAAGTGGGAGAAGAAAAGTGAAGCACCCAAATACACATTCATTCCATGTAGAGATAGAAAGAGGAAAAATATTTTTTTATTTTCATAATTTAAGCTATTATAAACTATTACAAAGCAAAAGGAAAAGCTAAAACAAACATAAGAAGGGGGGACAGAAAGACTCCTTACATGAAATGAAGTGAACCAAGGCAGCCCACAAAACACACCAAAGTTTGGCTCAAAAAAGTGAACCTTGGGCATTACAGAAAATTTTTATTTATAGGCAAAATTTTGGGTGTGATACACCCTGGTCACGGGAGTGTCAGGGGGCGTGTCATAGCTGCCATGTTTGACTTGGCATCTTTCGGCGAGCTGGCGCCGTTCTAGAAGGTTCGGGAAGGGCCACGTTGCGGTCACGGGCATGACATGCTTATCACGGGTGTGTCAAGCAGTGGTCGACGATCTTCGAGCACCGATCAACGATCAGGAAGCTTTTGGAAGGAACACGTGGCGGTCAAGGGCATGACAAACATGTCACAGGCGTGTCGGGGGGCATGATATGATAGAGTTGAGTGGACTGGCCAAAGGCATTGAGTGTCTGACACGGGCGTGTCAAGTCAATGTCATGGGCGTGTCGAGTCATTTTTTTACTTTTTTCTTAATTTTTCTGGAAAATAAAAATAACGAAGTTAGAAATAATATTTACAAAATATGAATAATTTATTGAACAAAACAAACAAAAAAGGGCAAAAATAAAGTAAAATATCATAATAACAATACTATAAAAGTAGGTATAATTACAACTTATCAAATACCTTCATACTTAATCTTTTGCTATTCCAGAGCAAAAGTTTGAGGTGAACTTATAAGGAATAATAAAAAACCCTAAGTTCTGCTACTGCTTAATTAATTATCAGGGAGATCTAAATAAATATACGGAGTATAAGAGTTAAGTCCTAAAATCATTTAGATGATTTAAACAGGGCAAAAGTTTTGGCCAAAAGACTTCTTGATGTAATAAAATAGAAAGCAATAATTGTATTGGTTAGATTAACAGAAAATAGTTTGGATTTATATTTACTTTGCTTTATAGGAGTTTTACCAGAAATAATGCAATTTACGAATTATGCTCTCAAAAAGATTTTTGAATTAATTCTAGAGTCATGAAATTGGCTAAGGGGGTTGATGTTGGTTTATGAAGATGCTTTGATTTCGAGGCGAGGTAATTTTTTCTCGAACCTCCAGTTTTTTTGGATTTGGATTTGGATGCTGGATGTTATAGGAAAACGAAATCTTATTTTCCTTTACATTAATTTTTTTTCTTCATAATAAGTATTAACCCAATGTATATGTGTAGGAGTAATGAATTTTATCCTCTTACTACGTAACATATAATCTTTTAATTTATTGAGTGCCTATGTTTACGGAGCGAAATCTTATTCCCATTCACATAGGATCCTTTTTTTTGGGGGGGGGGAATTTTATCATACCAAGTAGGTTATGATAAGTAAGGGAGAAAAGAGAACTAGATTTTTAATTAAAAAATTTTTGAGAGCAACCTTTATAAATTGTACGTTCCAATTTTTCAAAAAGGTAGAAGTAAGCATAATTGAATTCTATAGTCGTTATTTTCTAACATAGTACACATGATCTTATCAATGAAAAATTAGAAGTAGTGCCTAAAGTGAGTCCCATATTTTTAACAAAGAATAATAAATTTTTTAAAACTTAACACCAACTATTTAGATTTTTCAATCTATAATTAACAAACGAATAGTGAACAAAGAATTGATCAAATTTGCATATAAATAAACTCAAAACAAAAGTTTTGGATAGAAAGAAACTTAAGAATGATATATTTGATTTATTTGTTTCATAAATTATATATATATTTTTTGAATTTTTGAAGTTATTATCTTTTTTTTTGTATTTTTGTATTTATATCTTTAATATATACATACTAAAGAAAGAAAAATGCGAAAATAAAATTTTTTGGATTTTTAAGTTTTGCGAATTTTTTTGTATTTTTAAGTTTTGTGAATTTTTTTTTTATTTTTAATAAAATTTTCATTCTATTTACAAAAATTTTGGAGAAAAAGAGAAATTATTTACAAGGATGAGAGGGAAAAAGGGAGAGGGGAAAGAGAAAGAATATTTACAAAAAGTTCTTTCAAAAATTATTAAAAAAAAATATTTACAAAAATATAAACTAGATTGCCGCGAGATGACTCGTTATGTGGATGGCACGATGAGCCGGATCTCGTGGACCGAGTTAAAAATAAATCAAAGTTTCAAAAATGATACTTCAAAATTTTTTTGTAATTTTTGTGTTTTATATATTTTTGTTAAATTTTTTTTGAAGTTTTCTTTTTAAGTTTTTTTTTAAGAGAAAAAGAGAGTACGAAAATACAGAAACACCCCCATACTTAGTTCCAATATTGTCCACAATGTTGTATGCTAAGCTTGAGGAACAAAATAGCAGCTATATGTACAAAAAAACGGGGGGCAGAAAACGTCCCTGATCCGCGCTCAGGGAAGCCTATTGGAAACCCTGCAGGTATTAGAAAAATAGAAAACATGATAAATAAAAATGTAAAAAAGAAAGCGTGAGGTGCCTCCCAGGTGGCCTTTGTTTATAGTCGCGTAGCTTGACTATATTAGCGGGTTTATTAGTCGACGAGGGATATGGTTTCGTTATACTCGATCACTGGGTCGCCCACTATGTAAGTCTTTACCCGATGACTGTTTACTTTAAACGAGCCTTTTTCCAGGTGGGAGACGAGTACGGTCCCTTTTGGAAAAACTTCTTCAACTAAGAAGGGACCGGACCAACGAGATTTGAGTTTGCTAGGAAAAAGTTTAAGATGAGAATTATAAGGAAGGACAAGATCGCCTGGAGAAAAAATTTTGGGGGTTTTAATTTTTCGATCGTGATATAACTTAAAACGCTCCTTATAGAACTTATTACTCTCGTAAGCGTTCGCACGCCATTCATCGAGCTCATTTAGTTCCAGTTTTCTATTCTGAGCGCTAAGTTAGCGTCGAGGTTTAAGCGTTTTAATGCCCAAAGTGCGCGGTGCTCCAGTTCTACGGGTAAATGGAATGCTTTGTCATAGACTAATCGAAACGGAGTACAACCGGTAGCAGTTTTGTACGTCGTACGATACACCCATAACGCGTCGTCAAGCTTAACGGACCAATCTTTCCTATTAAGTGGAATGGTTTTTTCTAATATGCGTTTTATTTCTCGATTTATTACCTCAACTTGGCGACTTGTTTGCGGGTGGTAGGGGGTGGCAAGTTTGTTCGTGACTCCGTATTTAGGTAACGTCTTAGCTATTAGAGCGTTATAGAAATGCGTTCCCCTATCACTAACAATAGCGCGAGGCATGCCGAAGAGAGAAAATAATTTTTTTAGAAATGTAACAACGACTCGCGCATTGTTGGTGGGGAGAGCTTGCGCTTCTGCCCACCTTGATACGTAGTTGATCGCCACTAAAATATTCGTATTTTTATAAGAATGAGGTAGTGGGCCTACAAAATCTATGCCCCACAAATCGAAGACTTAGCATTCTAAAAACATGTTTTGGGGCATCTCGTCTCGACGTGAGATGTTACTCGACTACTGACAGCTATCGCATGCGCGCACAAAATTGTGCGCGTCTTTGAAGAGTGTGGGCCAAAAGTAGCCCGCCTCTTGCGCCTTCTTAGCGGTCCGGTTGGCTTGATAGTGCCCCCTGCTGGACCCTTGTGGTAGTGCCTCAATATTTCCGTGCACTCCACACCCGCGATGCATCTTCGGATTGCTTGGTCCGCGCAGATACGGAAATGAAATGGGTCCTCCCAAAAGAAATTTTTCAAGTCGGAAAAAAATTTCTTTTTTTGATGACTTGAATATTCTTTTGGAATTACCCGCACGACTAAGTAGTTTGCAAAATCTGCGAACCAAAGCGAAGATGACGAACACGAATGAAGGGCAAGAAGGCGTTCCTCGGGGAATCTGTCATTTATTTTAGATTCGACGAGCGGTTCCTCACCCGGATTTTCTAAAGGGGAGAGGTGGTCTGCCGCTAGATTTTTTGCGCCCTTCTTATCCCGGATCTCCAAGTCAAATTCTTTAAGGAGGAGAATCCATCGAAGAAGGCGGGGTTTCGCGTCGGTTTTGGCTAGTAAATACTTTAGGGCGGAGTGATCGATGAAAACGATAACTTTAAAAAGCATTAAATATAAGAAAAACTTATCGAAAGAGAAAACGACGGCTAAGAGATCCTTTTCTGTCGTCGTGTAATTCACTTGTGCGGAAGTGAGAGTCTTGCTAGTGTAAAAAATAGGATGAAAATGTTTTTCTACGCGTTGGCCAAGAACGGCGCTTAAGGCAATATCACTAGCGTCGCGCATGATTTCGAACGGAAGGGACCAATTAGGGGCCACTAGAATTGGAGAATTGATAAGTTTTTGTTTTATAAAATTAAAGGCAGACTCGCAATTGCTACTAAAGACAAAAGGTGATTCCTTTTCCAAGAGGTGAGTAAGCGGCTTTTTTATTTTTGAAAAATCTTCAATGAAGCGCCAGTAAAAGCCCGCGTGGCCTATAAAACTCCTAATAGATTTTATGTTAGTCGGCTGATGAAGTTTTTCTATGATTTCTACTTGGGCCTTATCGACCTCTATCCCCTTAATTGAAATCTTATGGCCAAGAACCAAACCTCCTCGAACCATACAGTTGCACTTCTCCCAATTTAAAACAAGATGCGTGTCTTCGCATCGATGGAGGACACGATCGAGATTACGAAGACAATCCGGGAATGAGCATCCGAATATAGAAATTTATCCATAAATACTTCCATAATATCTTCTACTAGCTCGCCAAAGATTACTAGCATACATCTTTGGAATGTAGCTGGCGCATTGTAGAGGCCAAATGGCATTCTTCGGTAGGCGAAGGTGCCAAACGGGCAAGTAAAAGTTATTTTCTCTTGGTCCTCAGGGGAAATGGGGATTTGGAAAAACCCCGATAAACCGTCGAGAAAACAATAAAATGGATGACCGGAAAGACGCTCGAGAATCTTATCAAGGAATGGTAGTGCGAAATGTTCCTTGCGGGTGGCATCATTAAGTTTGCGATAATCGATGCACACACGCCAACCCGTAACAGTACGAGTTGGGACGAGCTCGTTGTGCTCATTCGCCACTACGGTCAGACCGCCCTTCTTGGGCACGACATGAATGGGACTAACCCATGCACTATCAGAAATGGGATAAATAATCCCCGCATCTAGTAATTTAATTATCTCAGTTTTCACGACGTCTTTCATGTTTGGGTAAAGACGTCGCTGCGGCTGAATGTTTTTGCGGCAATTATCGTTTAAGAAAATTTTATGAGTGCAAAAAGAAGGGTTAATCCCCTTAAGGTCAAAAATTTGCCACGCAATTGCGTGGCAATGTTTAAGCAAAACCTCCAATAAATCGGAGGTCTCCGAATCGCTTAAATACGAAGAAATGATTACCGGGAGTGTATCATTTTTCCCCAAAAAGGCGTATTTGATGGATTCGGGTAATGGTTTGAGATCTAGGGTGAGCTGTTCTTCTAGCGAAGTTTTAGTGCTAACGTCTTTTGAACCAATTGGTTCAAAAGGCATATTCGTAGACGCGTCCTCATCACAATATAAATTTTCGAGAGAAAAAATATCTTCGTTTAAAAACTCGGACTCGAAAACCGGAGAAGAACAATCTCCATAAAAATAATCTAAAGAGTAGCAGAAATCGTCGCTCGGCGACGAGTCTTCCATTGAGGGGTTAATAGAAAAGTAACTTGGTCGTCTCCTACCCGAAGGAGAAGATGCCCGTTACTTACATCAATTAGCGCACGTGAGGTTGCAAGGAAAGGGCGACCGAGTATTATTGGTACCTCGGCGTCTTCCTCGATATCTAAGATGACGAAGTCCACCGGGAAGGTGAACTTGTCTACTCGGATAAGGACATCCTCAACTACACCGATGGGGAACCTAACCTAGCGATCCGCTAGTTGGATACGCATTTTGGTAGGAGTAGGAGTACCCAAACCTAAATGCAGGAAAAGTGAGAACGACATCAAATTAATGCTCGCGCCTAAGTCTGCCAAAGCGTAATTTACTAAAATATTGCCAAAAAGGCACGGGATGGAAAACCGTCCCAGGTCATTTTGTTTTGAGGGTAACTTATTAGTAAGAGCCGCCGAGCAGACATCGTTAAGAGAAATATGCGAAATATCTTCAAGTTTTCGTTTGTTAAAAAGAAGCTCTTTTAAAAATTTTGCATACTTAGGCATTTGCGAGATGGCCTCGCAAAAAAGAATATTAATATGAATTTGTTTGAGTAATAAAATAAATTTATCATATTGCGCGTTCACTGGCTCGTTATCTAATTTATGCTGGTAGGGCAACGCCTTGTTCAAAATTGTTTTGTCGTTTAAAATTGGTAAGGGCTGCGTAATCGAAGAAGAGGGAAGATGGGTCGGAGGTGAAATATGTACCTGAGGATCGATCCGTTTTGGATCGACCACCTCCTTACCGCTACGGAGGGTTATAGCGTTGGCATTCTCCTTTGGATTGGGCTCCGTATTCCCTGGCAGTGCCCCCAGAGCGCGTTCCGACATAAGTCGCGCCAGCTGTCCAACCTGTATTTCTAAATTTATAAGCAATCCGATGATGTTCCGGATATTTGACTCGTTGGACGCAACATATCGATTAAAATTTTCCTCCACCTGGGACGGCTTCATAGGAGGGGGAGGAGGAAACGTGGGCGCAAAAGGAGGGGGAGGAGGGCGCTGTGCGTTATTCGGGTAGCTCCATGAGAAATTCGGGTGGTTCCTTTAACTCGGATTATAGTGGCTACTATAAGGGTTGTTTTGAAAGGAGGGATGCACCGGATTACCCATATAGTCCACAAATTCGTCGACCATGTAGGCATTAGGGGTGAGAAAACAAGGCGGAGTGGAAGAGACAACCGACATCTCCGCCACCTGCTTAGTTAGCCTTTCGACTTGAAGGGCTTGCTAAGCAGTGGAATCCACTGCATAAAGGCCCGCTTGCTTTTGGCGCGCTCGCGGGACATTCCAATGGTAGGCATTGGTAGGCATTTCTTCAAAAAGAGCCTGGGCGGCCTCGGGGGTCTTATTATTAAGAGTGCCCCCGGCAGCCCCGTCAATCATTTGACGTGTCTGACTGTTCAGTACAGTATAAAAAATCTGTACCTGCAACCACGTTGGCAGCGCATGGTGCGAGCACCGGCGGAGAAATTCCTTAAAACGCTCCCATATTTCATAAAGAGACTCGGAGTCATTTTGCACGAAGGAGGAAATGTCCGCCCGCAATCTAGCAGTTATTGTTGGCGGAATATATTTAGTAAGGAATTTCTCTGCCAACTCCGCCCAGGTCGTGATGGATCCCCGCAGGAGGGAGACCAACCACTCCTTTGCCTTGGACTTAAGAGAGAAGGGAAAGAGGCGCAAATGAATGGCGTCATCAGTGATGCCATATATCTTAAAAGTTTCGTAAATCTCTAAAAAATTAGATAAGTGGTTATTTGGGTCCTCATCCGGCTGTCCGTCGAACTGCATGGCATTTTGGATCATTTGTATAACACTTGACTTAATTTCAAAATTATTGTTCGCCATAGCAGGCCGAACAATACTCGACCCCGTATTATCCAAGTTGGGTCGAGCGTAGTAAGACATCATACGCTCGGCCGCTTGGGCATTATTTGGGTCGGCCATAGAAGAGAATGAGGGTTCTCCAGTGGATTCTGCGGGGTCTAAAAAGGGAATTTGACGTAGAGATCAGATACGCGCAAGAGAGCGGTCGATCTCAGGGTTGAATTAAAGATTTTAAGAACTCGAAGGTTGTCCACGGTTCATGCACCCTAGAAAAAAAAACAAAGGGGGAAGGATTTCTTTTGTTATAAAAATTTTTTTATTTGAAAATAAAGTAAAATTAATAGAGTCCTGGATTCAATATAACAACCATGCTCCCCGGCAACGGCGCCAAAAACTTGACGGCCGCAGAACAGAGACCGACTGTGGGTAGTTCGAAATGGTCAGATTCCGCGGGCCGAGTTAGAAGATCGAGTTTTCTAACGAGAGGAGGCAAGAGCACCTATCGCAAAGTACTCAGTATTCGGGAGAATACCGAGGTCGTATTGTTCTCAGGGGCGCGTTGATTATATTTACTCTTCCAGGAAGACTATTATCTTACTATCAGTAAGGTGGGATTTTTAGTTAAATTAAAACGGAAAGAAAGAGAGTAGAATTTTACTAAGTTAGTTCGATGACGGGTTAACGCTCGGCATCGAATCGGATTAAGACTAAAATAATTCATAACAATTATTGAACTTAGTTTTTAAATTAATAAAAGGCACTTGGACGTGGAGGTTCCATAAATATGAGCGCACTTATCTCTAGGAATATTGCTCACCTGAACATTAAGACTATTCGATCGATCGTTAGACCGACAAAGGATTCCTCTTAATTCGCGCTTTACGCTAAGAACCCCGCTATTGGGTGGGGAACCCAATTAGGTAGAACTACGCTCATCCTCTTTTGAGGGTATGTACGCAATTCTATTTACCCAAGAGGGATCGGTCCATACCTGCGGCCTCTTGGCGTTGTGTATGGATAACGGAAATAGAGCCCACACATCGATTATGTGGTCCTATGCGTCGTTAACCCGGGGCAAACCTTAAGTCCTTAAATAAAAATAAAAATAAAGTTCTTTAATTATTTCATATAATTTTATATGTCCCAATACTCTTTGATGCCGAAGGCTAATGGAGATTAGCCACTCATCGGTATGGGGACGGCTTTATGGTTTTTAGTGAATCGTGAGTTTGAAATTTAGAGCTAAACAGTTATAAGAGAAAACATAAAAAATAGGGCGTTTAGATAAATTGAAAGCTAATTTATGAGGGCACTCACGCACACCTAAAAACCATAAAGAAATTAAATAAAAAAAGTCCTACTCGAACGAGTAGGCGGGAAATAAATGCAAGTACAAGTCCTACTCAAAACTGAGTAGGCGGTAAATTAAAGCAATGCGTAATTTAACTCTTAACGAGTAGGCGGAAATAAATGCATAAATAAAAAGAAACTAAGTTACAAAAAATGAAAATTACATGTCCCACTCAAATGAGTGGGCAGAAAATTAAAGAAGAGCGTCGTTTAACTCTTAACGAGTAGGCGGAAATAAATGCACACACGCAAACACTCTACATAATTGAGAAAGAGATAAACAAAGCATGAAAAGTTATCACCTACACTCACACACTCTACAAAAATGAATAAAGCAATAAAAGAAAGCACAAAAGATTATTCTCATACACTCACACACTCTACATAAATGAATAGTGCAATAAAATTACGAGTCCCGACTCAAATGAGTGGGCGGGAGAATGAAAGCAATAAAATTATCCTCATACACTCACACACACATAGAAATAACACAAAATGAAAGTTACCTAAAAATTAAAACTACAACTTTTCTACCATTAAAACTTGCAAAAAACAAATAAGAAGATGAAATAAAAATTAAAGAAGCAAAAGTTTTTGAAAACAAAGTTGAAATCAAAGTTAGTGAAAAATTAAAACGTTTACATTTTCGTCCATAGGATTTCATAAAAGCAATGAAAAAGTGAAAAGAAAAATTAAAGGAACAAAAAAGTTTTACAATCCTAAAACAAAGCTATGTAAAAAAAACACAAAACACTTTAAAACCTCTTTTACAATTTCAAAGGAATGAAAATATAAGCTTTTAAAAGGGTTTCAATACAACTTTAATTTCATTAAAAGAAGACATAAACTAAAATTTGCCATTATAACGGCTCATTTTTTGATAAAACCCTAAAATAAAACGTATCATGATAACTAAAGAGAATATGAAAATGAACAAAGCATAAAAAAACAACATTTTCATTCTAACCAAGCATAAAGACAACATGAACAAAGATGAACATGACAACACTTAAAAGCATGAAAAACTACAAGTTACACTAATTTATGAAGTGGTATACTAAGTAAATAAAGAGGATAAAAGGGAGAAGAAATGTGAAGCACCCAAATTCACATTCATTCCATGTAGAGAGAGAAAGAGGAAAAACATTTTTTTATTTTCATAATTTAAGCTATTACAAACTATTACAAAGAAAAAGAAAAAGCTAAAATAAACATAAGAAGGGGGGAGAGAGAAAGTCTCTGTACATGAAATGAAGTGCACCAAGACAGCCCACAAAACACACCAAAGTTTGGCTCAAAAAAGTTTACCCTTGGGCATTACAGAAAATTTTTATTTAAAGGCAAAATTTCGTGTGTG
The DNA here is from genome assembly GCA_039513925.1 of Platanthera zijinensis. Classification (NCBI taxonomy): domain Eukaryota; kingdom Viridiplantae; phylum Streptophyta; class Magnoliopsida; order Asparagales; family Orchidaceae; genus Platanthera; species Platanthera zijinensis. The sequence continues at coordinate 100,493,615 of CM077093.1, forward strand.
ACACGCCCTGGTCACGGGCGTGTCAGGGGGCGTGTCACAGCTGCCGTGTTTGACTTGGCATCTATTGGCGAGCTGGCACCGTTCTTGAAGGGCCACGTTACGGTCACGGGCGTGACATGCTTGTCACGGGCGTTTCAAGCAGTGGTTGACGATCTTCGAGCGCCGATCGACGATCAGGAAGCTTTTGGAAGAAACACGTGGCGGTCACAGGCATGACAAACATATCACGTGCGTGTCGGGGGGCGTGACATGATGGCGTCGAGTGCCGATTGGCTGAAGGCATTGATTGTCGACTGGCCGAAGGCATTGAGTGCCTGATACGGGCATGTCAAGTCAATGTCACGGGCGTGTCGAGTCAATTTTTGACTTTTTTCATAATTTTTCTGGAAAATAAAAATAACTAAGTTAGAAATAATATTCACAAAATATGAACAATTTATTGAACAAAACAAACAAAAAAGGGCAAAAAAAAGAGTAAAATATCATAATAACAATACTATAAAAGTAGGTATAATTACAACTTATCAGTCCTCCCAAAAGTAGTTCTTCAACACCGAAAAGAATTTCTTCTTTTGTTGAGAGGAGAACTCTTTTGGGAGCACGCGGGCCACTAAAGAGTTGGCTATTTGTACAGACCAAGGAGAAGGCGATTCACTAATTAACAACAGCTTCTCATCGGAAAAATAATCATTAAAGATCTTTCATCTAACTTTTCTATGTGCGGGTTATCTAATCATGAGAGATGGTCGGCGGCCAAATTCTCGGCTCCTCATTTATCACGGATTTTTAAATAAAACTCTTGGAGTAGTAAGACCCAGTGAATCAGGCGCAGTTTGGCATCCGTTTTAGCAAGAAGATATTTGAGTGTCGAGTGGTCCGTAAAAATGTTGATTTTTTGAAAGTGTAATATATGAACGGAATTTATCAAAGGCGAAAACAACATAAAGAAGATGTTTCTCGGATGTGGTATAGTTTTCTTATGTAGATGTGAGTGTTTTTCTTGCATAATAGATGGGGTGGAATTTCTTAAAATTCGTTGACCTAATACGTCTCCCATCGCGTAACTACTCTCGTCGCACATGATTTCAAAGGGGAGGTCCCACACCGGAGCTATCATAATTGGGGCATTAACTAATTTATCTTTTATTAAATTAAAAGCAGCTAGCAAAGGTCATTAAAAGAAAATTGGGCGTCTTTTTCTAGCAGATGAGTAAGGGGTTTTGTGATTTTTGAGGAATCTTTTATGAAGAGGCGGTAGAAGCCCATGTGTTCTAGGAAACCTCTTATAGCTTTGACATTCGTAGGCGGAGGCAGCTTCTCGATAACTTCTATCTTCGCTATGTCTACTACTTCACTTGCAGAAATTTTATGACCCAAAACTAACCCTTCCCTTACAATAAAATGACATTTTTCCCAACTAAGGGCAAGGTTAGTTTCTTCGCATTTTTCTATGATTTTTGTGAGGTTTTCTAAACAACTATCAAAATCTTCGCCGAACACGGAGAAATCATCCATAAATACCTCTATAGTTCTTCCTACATACTTGTCAAAGATAGGGAGCATATGTCGTTGGAATGTAGCTGGCGCATTGCACAATCCAAATGTGCATTCTTCGGTAAGAAAAAGGTATCGAAGAGACAAGTAAACGTAGTTTTCTCCTGGTCCTCGGGGGAGATGGGGATTTGAAAGTTCCCTGAGAGGCCATCGAGGAAATAATAAAAGTTATGGCCGGATAATCATTCTAAAATTTGATCCATGAACGGCAAAGGAAAATGATCCTTGCGGGTGGCATCATTTAACTTATGATAATCTATACACATTTGCCACCCGATCACCGCCCGTGTCAGGATTAATTCATTATTCTCATTACTAACTATCGTTATCCCTCCCTTCTTCGGCACTATATGAACAAGGCAAACCCACTTACTATCGGATATAGGATACATAATTCCTGCATCTAACAATTTCATAACCTCGCCCTTAACTATTTCTTTCAAGTTGGGATTTATGCGGCGCTGAGGTTGGATTGAATTACGGGAATTATCTTCCATTAGGATTTTGTGAGTGCAGAAAGATGGGATTATGCCCATGATATCAGAAATTTTCCAGGCAATAGCTCGACGATGTTTCCGTAAAACTAAAAGAAGTTTTTCATTTTGCGCATCTGTGAGGTAGGCCAAAACTATTACTTGAAGCTTGGAGTCCTTTTCTAAGAAAGCATATCTAAGATGTTCGGGTAGTTCCTTTAATTCCAGGGTAGGGGGTTCTTCATATGATGTTTTAGAAATTCTTTCTATTTTAAAGACAATGTTTTCATAGACTTTTTCTTTAAACGGAAAATTGAAAGGGGTGGAGCTGGTTATCATGACGGCTTATTGCAGCGATTCAGTTGGAAGTGTAGAGGAGGAAGAAAAATCAGAAAATTATTTTTCAAATTCAGAGAGGCGGTAGGAGGATTCTTATTTTAAGTGCAGCGATTATGTTGGAAGAGTAGAGGAGGAACAAAAATCAGAAAATTCTTTTTCAAATTTAGAGAGGTAATAGGAGGATTCTTCACATAGGGCATCTACGAAAAAATAGGATTCGTCATTTGCTAGGGTGTTCTTCATCGAGAGGGTGATAGAGAAAGTAACTTAATTGTCGCCTACTTAAAGGAAGAGCTTACCATTGCTTACGTCAAAGATAGCTCAGGAAGTGTCAAGGAAGGGTCGTCCAAGGATCAAGGAAACCTCGACATCTTCTTCGATGACCAATATGATGAAGTCCACCTGGAAGATGAACTTATGGACTTTAACTAAGACAACTTCCATGATTCCTAACGGGTATTTGATTGATCTTTCGGCGAGCTGGATACTAATTTGTGTGGGGTTGAGTTAACCAATTCCTAACTTCTTAAACAATGAGAGTGGCATCAGGTTTATACTTGCACCTAAGTCGGCTAATGCGTGCTTGACAAAAAGATCACCGAAGACACACGGAATTTAAAAACTACCCGAATCACTAATATTCTTTGGCAAACCATTTATCAAGACCATAGAGTACTCGACATTTAACGTGACATGCGAAAGGTTTTTTAACTTCCTTTCATTGGTCAGGAGGTCCTTAAGGTACTTAGCGTATTTTGGCATTTGGGAGATTGCTTCATGGAAGGGGAGATTAACGTGGATTTGCTTGAACATTTCTAGGAAGCGGGAGTATTGATCGTCAAGATGTTTCTTATTAAGTTAGGAAGGGTATGGCGGGGTTGTATTATTTTTAAAGATGGGTGGTGGTGTGAGATCTTTTTCTAAGAAAGGGAGAGGGGTGTTAACTTCTTTTTCAACATAGGGTGGAGTTTTTAAAAATGTGGCAGAGCTTGCCTCGGGCTCTTCGCTAACCCTACCGGAAACTTGCTTCCCATTCCAAAGAGTTATAGCTTTTGCTTGCTCTCTCTGGTTGGGCTCGGTGTTGGCAGGAAGAGACCCGGCGGGTCGCTCAAAAATTAGTTTTGCGAGTTGTCTTACTTGATTTTCTAAACTTTTAACGGTCCCGTCTAGGGTTCTTAAAGTAGCGTCATTAACATTCATATATTTTGAAAACATTTCCTTTATACTTGGAGTTTTTGTAAAATTTTGAGGAGGTGGTGGTGGTGCAGAAAAATTGTTTTGTGGTGGCGAGCGCATTGCGTTCGAGGGATTACCCCATGAAAAATTCGGGTGATTTCTTAAAGCAGGATTATAACAATTTTGAAAAGCAAAATCGGACGCAGGAAAATTCATAGCATAATAATTATGAAAAGCATTTCTAGGCATATTATTAACATAATTTAATTGTTTGGGAGCAGGAGTTGCAGATTCCCATACCTGAGGGGCAGAGGCAGCAATCATCTCCGTTATCTTTTTTCTTAGAGGTTCCACATGCAGAGCTAGCTGGGAGACATTGTCCACTTCAAAGATACCTGAAGGTTTGTTCAGGTGGGACCTAGGCACATTCCACTGATAAGTGTTCATGGCCATGTCTTCGAAAAGCTAAAGAGCTGCTTTCGGGGTTTTGTGGTTTATGGTACCACCGGAAGCTGTGTCTATCATTTGCTTTGTGTTTTGATTTAGCCCATTATAAAACGTCTGCACTTGTAACTATACAGGCAGTGCGTGATGTGGGCATCGTCTTAAAAGTACTTTAAATCTTTACCAGGCTTTATATAAGGTTTCAGAATCTATTTGTCCAAAAGAAGAAATATTGTTCCTAAGTTTTGTAGTTTTAGTTGGCGGAAAATACTTCGCCAAAAATTTTTCAGTTAATTGACTCTAGGTTGTGAAGGTGTTTTTAGGTACAGTGTTCAGCCACTGCTTAGTCTTTGTTCTAAAGGAAAAAGGAAAGATTCTTTGGCTAATAGCATCATTCGTAACACCATTGATTTTAAACGTGTCATAAATCTCAAGAAAGCTTGCTATATGTGCGTTCGTATTTTCATCTTGAAGTCCGTCATATTGCACTAATGGCCCCCGAACAGACTCTTATTTAGGTTGTTGGTTCGATGAGTCGGCCGTAGCGGACTTGCTAAAAAGCGAGTTTTTAACAAAAGGAGGTAAGTGCACCTATCGCATGTAGTACTCGATATTCGGAGGAATACCGAGGCATATTATTCTCGGGGTCGGGTTGATTATCCCTACTTCTCCAGGAGTAACAATTATTTTACTGAAAATTTGTTGGGGATTTTAATTAACTAAGGCGGATAAAATAAAGGTGCGAAAATGATTTAGAAAATTCGATGAAGGGTTAACGCTTGGCACCGAATCGAATTAAGACTAAAATACCTCTTAATAATTAGAGAACAAAATTTTCAAATTAATAAAAAGCAACTTGGTCGTGGAGGTTCCACAAACATGAGCTCACCTAGCTATAAGGATATCGCACTCCTAAACATTAATACTATTCGACCGAACGCTAGTCCGACAAAGGATTTCTCTTAATGCTCACATTACGCTAAGAACCCCGCTATTTGGTGGGAACCCAATCTGGTAGAGTTATGCATCTCCTCTCTCGAGGATATGCACACAACTATATATACCGAAGGGTGATCAGTCCATACGCACGGCCACTCGGCAAGCTAGCGTATGGACAACGATAATAGGGCCCACACATCGATATGTGGTCCTACGCGTCGTAAACCCGGGGCAAACCTTAAGGCCTTTAATTAAAGTGAAGAAAAGGAACTTTAATTATTTCTAGTTATTTCATTTGTCCCATTGCTCTTTGATGTCGAGGGCTAAAGATGATTAGCCACTCATCGGTATGAGGACGACTTATGATTTTTATGAGGCGTGAGTTCGGAACTAAGCGCTAAAGGGTTATAAGAAGAAGACAAAGATAACAACACAAAGTTTAGAAAAATTGCAAAGCTAAATTAAGGCAAGAACTCACACACTCAACAAAATAATAAGTAAAATAACAAGTCCTACTCGAATGAGTAGGCGGGAAATTAATGCAATTACAAGTCCTCAAACGAGTAGGCGGTAAATAAAGAGAGTCCTACTCAAATGTGTATGCGGGAAATAAATCCATGTACAAGTCCTACTCAAACGAGTAGGCGGGAAATGACGAGTCCTACTCAAACGAGTTGGCGAGAAATAAAGTAAGTCCTACTCAAATGATTAGGCGGGAAATAAATGCATACGAACGCACAAACTCTTCATAATTGAAAGAAAGCTATAAAGATTAACTCATATACGCACGCACTCTACGTAATTGAAGATAGCCATAAAGAAAGCCATAAAAACTACCTCATACACACACACACACACTTCATCAAAATTGAAAAAGACAAAATGAAAAGACAACTCATACACTCCCACACACTATTAAAAAGAAAAACAAAGTTACTTAAAAATTAAAATCCCAACATTCCTACTCCTAAAGCTTACCAAAAACAAATAAAAAGAACAAATTAAAATAAAAAGAGCAAAAAGTTTTCAAAACAAAGCAAAAAACCTAAGTCCTTTAAAAATTAAAATTACTACTTTTTCATTCTTAGAATTCCATAAAGTGATTAAAAAGTGAAAACAAAGTGAAAAGAACAAAAAAGGGTTTTACAATCCTAAAACAAAGCTAAGTAAAAAAAACAAAATCACTTTTTAAAAATCTCTTTTACAAATCCTAAGAATAAAAACCTAAAACATAAAAAAAAAAAAAAGATAGAAAAAGTAAAACTATCCTAACAACCATTTTGCAAGGTAAAAAAATACTATAACATCCTGTCATATTAGCAAAAAAAACATGAATTAAAACATCACTCACAAACTCACACACACTTTTCATAAAGAGAAAAAAAAAAGGAAATACAAAAATAAAATATCATTGAAATTGGGGCACTCAAATGCATTCCATACCATCATGAAGAGAGAAAAACTTCCAATTTTATTTAAGGGAAAAAGTTGGATTACAAAAGTAAAGCAAAAGCTAAAACAAACATAAAAGGGAGGTGGAGAAATCTCATTACATTGCACAAAAAGCACCCAAGCAGCCCTCAAAGAACAATATGGTCCAAAAAATTGAACCCTTAGACCTTACTGAAATTTTTTATTTATAGGAAAAAAAGAGGGAGTGATACGGGCGTGTCGATAATAACGACACGGGGGTGTCGAGTCTGGTGTGTTGGAGAAGTCAAAATTCATTGACTGGCCGATTTCTGGGAGCAGCTGGAATGGGACACGTGTCGGACACTAGTGTGTCGGAGGTGTGACACGGGCGTGTCGGGACACCTTGCAACATGATGTCGGTAGCGGCTGAGCTTGAACACGGGCGTGTCGGAAATTGGGACACAGGCGTTTCCTGCTCGGGTTGACTAAGACCGAACGTCGAGTGTCGAGTTGGAAGCATCGAGTATCGAGTTGGAAGCATGGAGTACGTGACACGGGCGTGCCAGAATTTGAAACATGGGCGTGTCCTGCTCGAGTTGACGAAGGGCGAACGTCGAGTGTCTAGCTGGAAGCGTCGAGTGCGTGACACAGGCGTGTCGGAATTTGGGACACGGGCGTGTCCTGCTTGGGTAAACAAAGGACGAATGTCGAGTGTCGAGCTTGAAGCGTCGAGTGCGTGACACGGGCATGTCGAGTATTCGGACACGGGCGTGTTGGGTGTATTTTTGACTTTTTTCTGGAAAATTTCAGAAAAACAATTAAGCTCAAGTTAGAAAAAAGAAGCAATTTATTGAATAAAACTAACTAAAAAAGAAAAAAAATAAACTAAAATTACATAATAAAAATACTATAAAATAGGAATATTTACAACTTACCTTGCACATACTACTACACCATTTGAATTATGCTAGGCTTAAGTTCAAAATTATTATTAGCTATCGCAGGGCAAGCTATGCTTGATTTTTTACCCTCGAGATTCAGCCTTGTATAATATTACATAGTTCTTTGTAAGGCTTGATCTATTTGGGGTTGGATTCCCACCACATTAAGTTCATCCATTCTTAAGGTAGAAAATGACCCAGAATCCTCAACCGGTATTTGGAGAGTAAGGCCTTGAAATCGCGATCATCTCAGAAGAGTATGCACAATTTCGTGGTCAAGTCCAAAATAACTGACAGATTTCCACGGGTCATTCACTAGAAGAAGAATGTAAGATAGAGAAGAAGAAACAAAAGAAGAACTAGAAAGACAAAAGAGAAAGAGAAAGGGCTAACGTTTTTTTTAAATAGATTTTTTTAATAGCTTACCTCCTAAACTTCCCAAGGGCTACCCCGCAAAAGGGTACACAAGGTACTTGATAAGATAGCGGCACTTAAAGGCGCCTTGCCCTTTTCGAGAGAGTTTGGTGGCGTTGAAAATTTGTGATGTGGGTTTCTATTAAGAGCGTTAAATTTTTTTTGGATTTTTAAGTTTTAATAAAGAGGGTGAGAAAGAGAAGTGATAAAAGTAATAGATTTTTGATTTAAAATTATCAACAAAAGTTGCTCCCCGGCAACGGCGCCAAAAACTTGGAGGCCTGCTATTCGTTAAGAAAAGAAAAGAAACTGAACTAGCAATACATCTAGGAGAGTGTACCTATCGAATTGTAGCTAGGGGACACAAGTGTCATATTTAAATCAGAGAACCGTTGTGTAATCTTACTCACACAAATGATATTATCTCATCGAAGGAAAACTAGGGTTATTTACTAACTAAAAAGGAAATACTACTAGCATAAAGGAAAACACTTGCATAAAATTAAAGCACTACTGGCACTAAACTAGAAAGACCGCAACTATCTATTAAAAGATGGGGTTGAACGATTAGAAAAAGAAGTACTCGATCAAGAATCACCTCGGCAAAAATTGAATAAACAAATGCGATAAAAACACTCTAGCTTAAGAAGGTAATGTACCTTGACCGTGGATTTCATAAAGCATGAACACGCTTCTCTCGAAGACATGCCCAACTGAGTTTAGGAAGGTCCAACCGAATCTCGTCTTAATCGGAGGCCTAAAGCTCGCCTTACGCTGTGAACCCCGCTATTGGATTTCACTCTAATCCGGGAGATTTAACGTCTGCCACTCTCGAGGGGTGCATGCAACTCTCTTTACTCTTGATTGCTCACTTCAAACTATCGGTCTCTCGGCTAGCCAAGAATGAAAGCTAAGATGGAAAATATATATCGATGATATATCTCCAAGCAAAGGTTAATCAAGAGTAATTAAAGTTCTAAACCCTAAAAAGAAGAAGTAAAATTAACGCATCATAACTTAATCAACTCGAACCTCGGATCATCAAGATCGAGTACAAGGAGGATTAGTTACTCATGGTGAACTGGAGGAAAAGAGATGGGTAGAAGAACATAATGAAAACAAAGTATAAAGGGAAGAGAAAACAATACTTCTTTATTAATGAACACAAGGACCTTACAACTTGAAAATAAAAGATTACAAGTGCATGAAAAGTAAAAATAGGCTAGCATTAACATTAATCTACTAAAAGATACTAGAAAGTATTGCAAGGAAAGCACTAAGATAGGGTTAAGAAAGACTAAAAATGATAAAGGAGAGAAAGAACACTTAAGAAAATGAATGAGAAACTTCAGAAAACAAAAGGGCAGCACCTCCATACACAATCCAAGACTCTATGGGAAACAAGGGGGAAGGGCTGAATTTATATAAAATATTGAGGGGCTGACATGACCGATGACACAGACGTATTGGTGGCTGTGTCCTGGGCTGGGTGACGTCAGTATCTTATTCTGGCAGGAATGATCATTGCAGTGTCGAATCGGCGCGCATGCCAATGCTGACACGGCCAATGACATGACCATGTTGGTGGCCGTGTCCTGTGCAGTTGATGGGCTTTGACAAGGGCGCATTAATGGCGTGTTGCAGGTTTTGAGGAGGTGGGGACAAGCCCGATGACATGGCCGTGTTTGTTGTCGTGACCTTCTCTAGAAATTCATCGGCTTTTGGTGACATGACTCATGTAGACACGACCAGCTTGACGTGGCTAGCGACACGATCGTATTTGAGGTCGGGTCCTACTCGGGATGAACTATGGACTTTCCTCTTGTGGCTGACTTCCTTGGAACAAGTGACACGCCCCATGACACGGTCGTGTTGGTGGCCGTGTCAGGTCATTTTGGCTGAAAATTAAGAAAACCTACAAAAGATAAAAAAAATAATATTAGTGGCATAAATAATTACAAGAGGGGGCCATATAAGCTAATAAGACAAGACTTGCATAATAAATACCTAAAAATACCCTAATTGCTTAAATACAAAACAAACTATTAGTTTACAACTACAAAAAATGGATCTCCGTGACGTCGGAGATTGGAGGATTTGATTGAAACTTTGTTCTAGTTTCTATACCGACCCACCCAGGACTGGTTGGCTCTCGCTCTTCTTCCCAAGAAGACTGAAGAGCCGGCTCTTCAGCTGCCTCCCTAGAAGGGTCTTAGAGCCCTACTTGATCTCCCAGATCTTGACATCCTCCCAAGATAATTTCAAGAAGATTACTCACAGGAACTTGATTACTTCCCAGGTCGATTTACCTTAATCATAAAATAGATAGAAAAATGAAAATACAAAAGAAAAATACAGAGTTTCAGATTATTTCTCCCTCAAAAGTATAACTCTTCAATATAATGGTGCGTAATTGATTCTCTTAAATATCGTTCCTCTTGCAGTGAATCATTTGTTGGATTGTCGCCATAGTTTCCGTCCTTTGGAGTTCATCGATCATGAGTGGGAGGCAGAAAGAACGCACTTCCTTGAATGAAGATGAAGATTCGTCCTCTCACCGATAACGGCCGAACCCTAGAATGAAAATCGTTTGTCTTATATCAAGGAAAAGAAATGCACGGTTTTATACTCATTTCTAAAAATAAGCTACCGTCGTCGATAGGGCTAGCGCCAGATAGTACGTCCCTTGATGCGATGCTAACATCTGTCAAGTAATTTTGGAAAAATATCCTAAAATATTCTTTCCTCTTTTTCTTCCGCGGTGCGGTAAGAGGCTAACGCCCGACGGTAGTTTCCTTTGCGCGGTGCTGGAAGCTATCTAGTAAATTTGGAAAAATATCATGAAATATTATTTCCGCTTTTTGATAACACAACGCAGTAAGAGGCTAGCGCTCGGTGGTTGGTCACCAAAAGCTACTGCAAAATTAATTCCAAGTTAGCATAGATTGTAGTGCTAGCACTCGATGGTAGGTCTCAGAGATTGATTCTCTCGTTCTTTTGTACCTGTAACCTGCACACTATACCCAACACATATATGATCAAATATAACACAGAATTTGATATTGTCAAACTAAAGGGATGCGGGTCATAGGTTCCAACACTATTCTCATCCAAAAGAACTAGAAGAATCAAAATTAGTATATATGAAGTTCATAAGTAGACATTTCCACTCCTAGTGCCACTCAATATGACCTCTTCAGATTTCTTAATAAGGAAATCATCCTTGTGGAAAATAATCTCAAAGCTTAGATCACATAGTTGACTTAGGCATATCAGATCCACTAAAAATGACTTTTGGTCCATATTCTATTGAGGAGTACTATGCTAAAAGTCTTCTTAATTCAGTTATTTTCCGTGAACATCCACTGTCCAAGTACCAAATGGGAGTGTTGTTGGTCTTTGGACATTCCTACAAAATAGAAGTCATTTCTTCTTAGGCACCCAAATCTTGTTAGGTCCTGGTTTCTTGTTAACTTTAAAGAACTACTTGAACTTTTGACCATTAAGATGTATATTAAGTAGCAATCCAAGTCTAAATGTTTGGCTGGTCGTGTTTGACTTAAAGATTATTGGGTTGAACCAGCAGTCAACAGTAAAGTGATCAATCTTTCCATAACACAAGCATTCATACTTATTATATCTATTTTTGGGTCTCACAATAGATGTTCAAATGCTTCTTTTAGAATCAGAGGGGCATCTGAAGCATGATGCCTATGATTCTTTATAAGGCATGTGGTGATGTGATGAGTGAACCCTAGGTTTAATATCCATAACCGATGCTTTTCCCTTCCTGGCAGCTTTCCCTTCAGTGTCCCTCTGCTTACCCTTAGTGCTGGTGTTAGCATTAAACACAAAAGATCCATAATCCTGCATCTCAATATCTTTATGAGCTCCTTTTAGGACAATCTTCCCATTATGCACATCCTTAATTCTACTAGTGGAACACTCATTCCTCAAGTGTCCATAGATATTTATCCTGGTCATAGATATTTGAAGCTAGGAGAACCTTTTTGAAAATAGTGGCTTGTATGGGATCCTTCCCTTTGGCTTTATCTTATTTTGTTCCCTTCTCTCATACTCTACACTACTTCTATGTGGTGTAAAGAAGTTTAAAAGTACTGGAAGAACTGTTTGTAGTTTAGAATATTTGGCCGCCAGTTCTCTCTCCTTGAGGAGTTCACTTTCATTCTTTTTGTTGATTCTCTCCTTTGAATCAACAATTTAGCCAATTATCTCAGAGTTCATTTGATAGACTTTGTCAACCTTCTCATCAAGCAAAGCTTTGAGATGTCTAAGGAGTTAAAGCTCTTCAGCTTGCTTTTTAGCAAGCTTCTTGCTTTTCACAAATGTTTCAAGGAGTGCACAATACTCCCTAACACTTTCCTCCTTGTGGTTTTCTGATTCAGAGTCATCCTCATCATTAGATGATGAGTATGCCTGACTCAGAACGAGTCTCACAACCAGAATCAAACAAGGGGGTTTTGGTTTTACCTCATCAGGATGGGATTCATAATGATCACCCCTTCCATCAAAAACATACGTCCAAGCATGTCTTCTTCATCTTCCAAGTCACTATTAGATGAATATAGTGGGGATATGATGCTCACCTTGGTAGTAGAACATCCTTCTTCTTCTGATAGATCCATGAGTCCAAAGTAGGTTGTGTCCTCTTTTGACTCGGAAGATTCAAAATAACTATCCCTCCATCTTTCTTTCTTCTTTTCCATTAGGCTTTTCCCAGCCTTCCTTCCTTTATGGTTTTCCAACTCACCTTTTTCTTTTCTTTTGACTGGTCATTCAACAATCACATGCATAGTCTTGTTGCAACAATAGCACACAATATTAGTAATACACTGTTTATTCTATTTGGAACTTATATATCCCCTTTGGGGTCTTTCCTAGCTCATTCTATCTTCTTATAGTGCTCCTTGGTGTTAGAGGAAGAAGATGGTATGCTCTTCCAAAGATTCCATCTATTCAGTATTTTCTTGAACTACATGGAGAATGCTGCAAACTCTCAATCAGTCAGATAAGCTTCAGAGGTGTTGGGCTCAGAACTTCCAAAGTCAGTTGATCTTCTTGTAGGAGATGTGGCTTTCTCCTTTCCCCTTCTGATGCTTTCAACTTTTAACGCGACAGTCTTCTCCTTATTGTATCCCTCTTCACTCTACCTTAAATTTAGATGATGTTCATGTGACATCAGCTTTCCATAGACGTTTTGAGACTGAATATTCCAAAGGTTACCCATTTCTCTGTTGGCATATATCTTATTATCTCATTCTTTATTAAGGGATCTCAAGAATTTTTCATTCAGCTCATAATTTTTGAAGGACCTTTCATAAATAATCAAGGTTTGTAGGGACTTCCTGTTATCCTCTACAATCTTGAAGAATTTTTCATGGCAGTTAGTTCTGCTATCCTTCTTTTCCTTCCTAGTGATACCATATTCATATTTTACCAAGGACTTCCTGCCATCCCTTACTTACTCAGTCCCTTCCATGTAGACAATCAAGGTTTCCTATATTTCTTTTGCAGTTTCATAGTGAATTAGATTTTGGAATGTGGAGTCATCAATAACACTCATAATGATTTTCTTAGATCTTTTATCCATCGTGGCTAACATGACTTCATCTTTTTCCATTTCTGTGAGTTTCTTGGGAACCTGCAGGTTTGTATCGATAGAAGAGGCCTTCATGGGTATGTAAGGACCATCTTCAATAGTGATGTATATCCTCGGGTCAGAGGCCTCCATAAAGAGCATAACCTTTTGCTTTAATATCGCAAAGTTTTTATCCTATGGATAGGATGTTTTATTGAGCTCGTCTCTTTGTAGATTTCTCAAGAGTCTAAACTGCTCTAGATCTTGTCAACCCTCTAGTAACTTGCTCAGCTGTTAAGCCTTTTAGAGCGACCTCCCTCTAATACCACTTTAAAGAAAAGGGTTGCTACTCACCTAGAGGGTGTTTATAGGTGATCTTCTCTTTATAGAGTTTTTTAAAAGATTTCTAGACTTTAGTACCACAATGAATGTACAAGAGCACATTCCACATAACCATAAAGAAATCAAAAAGTCAATTACAACACAACACCAAGATATATAATGGTTCTGTGATTTGGGTACATCCATTTTCCCCCTTCACCTATCTAGCAGAGTGCTAGCTATGGCCAAACATCTCAAGATTTTTCTAGGTCAAATGAACTTACAACCAATGAATAATAGTTCCCTACCTCAGACCTCAACAATAGGTCTTACAGCTCAGATCTCTAAATCATACAAACTCAGGATAACACTTCCCTCCAACTCATATTTTTCCCTAAGATTCTACCTCAAGCCAATTAGCCCTACAACTCAGATTCAACACCAAATCTGACCTCAAATCACAATGATCCTACATTAGCCTAAGCAGCCCCACAACTCAGATTCAATCACTTAAATATTACAGAAAACAAATTTTACAGAAAAATTGCTTGACGAAGATAATTAATCATGAGTCTTTAATTGAAAGCTCTGTATGAGCTTCTTCTTCTTATCATAATCAACACTTGAATGAATTTTATTTATACTAATATCGCTTGATCAAGATCACGTCGTTCAGAGAGAATAATTCTTTAGAGAGGATCATATTTACTTTGAAATTCTAGAATAACTCTCTTTGAATCACTGTAGTGGTTGAGCACTTGAAAAGCTTGAAGGAATTTTCAATACAGCACTTGAATATAAGATTGAAAGACTTGCGTGTAAAACTCTGAGCAAACCTTGTGTATTTTATGTGTTTGAATTCTTGTTAAGTCACCCTTTTATAGGACAAGGAAATAGTAGAGATCTTTGTGACATGTATGGAAGTCTCTAACGGCTAGTTAATCCCCCTTAGGAAAATTCTGACAAAGGAATCCTCCAATGGCTATGGATTTATTTAAAAGGAAATTTCTTCAAAAAGAGCATGATTATGAAATTAATGGGAATATCCTTTTCCTCTTAAATGCCCTTGATTGCAGCAGCATAAAGTGGAATTTAATTCATTTTAAATATCTATTCAATCTTCACCTTATTCATGGAAGAGAGTCGTTAGGAAAATCTTCAGGATGTCAAAAAATTTCTATGTACGAGCCTAGTCGATCTATTCAATAAAGTTTCTTTCCTTCTAAACGATGTTATTGATAAAACACTAAGCTATTCTTCAGTCATCCAGATGATGTAGTCGATAAAACCCTTAACTAATTTGGGCTTCTACTCTATGCACCTGATAACTTCAAGCCTATTAGATTACATAGAGCTTTGGCGGACTGATAGTTTGGTCGGGTGGCCTGACATTTAAGTGGTCTGTCAGTTACACTTAGCGGTCTGGTTCCCGCAGTATTACGAACATAGATTTCATGGAGCTTTGAAGGACTCACTATTTGGTCGGGCTTCCTGATAGTTAGGCGTTCTTCTGGTTAGTCTTGGCGGTCTGGTTCCTGTAGTGGTGCAGACTATCTATAGAGGTCTGATGAGGCATTGTAGCGGTCTTGGAGGACAGGGTTGTAGCTGAAGCGGAGTCGATATTCCTGACGTATCTACTCCCAATCCCGACCTCCCCAACTCACAAATAATTCCTCCTGCCTCTGAATTTGCTTATTCTTAGGCACAGGTGCAGGCAAACACCGCCACCCTGCAAGGTTGCTACCTCGCCGATACTATCAAAAGCTTTGTCGGTCGCTGATGTCTTATTGATGATTTTTTTGATACTTTTACATTTTCTGGCTGGTGACACCGTCGAGATTCTCGACTCTACTCACCTGCGAGGGGTACCACTAATCTCCCTTAAAGCAGGGAGACAAATCAAAACCGCATATACTGTTGGGATAAACTTTGTCTCCAAGAGGGCGACTTAAACACAAACCGACTTGGCGAGGGAGGACCATCCGTCGAGCAAGGACTCATCTGCAAGGAAGGATCTTCCGGTGACCAAGACTCCTCGACATAGGGCGAGAAAAGCCCCCCTCATCCATGAAACTACCAAACCGCTGCCGGCGGCGAGTATCCCTATGCCGCCACCACATTGTCCGACTATCAACCCGCTACTGGCGGCGAGTATCACTTTGCCGCCGCCACCTCCTCCTCATCCATCAATCTCGCAATAACCAGTGAGTGTATCACTACCTCCATCACCTCCTTTGATGAGCTCATGATTACCAGTGATGAGTACGGCGTTGCCACCGCCTCCACCTCCGTTAGAGATCATCACTCGAATGCTGAAGAGGCAGCTACCAAACTACTTCCCGCCAAGGGCCGGAGATCGCGATCTTGAAGGCCGTGGGCAGGGGAAACCTGCCGAACCCGCGGGTGCATCATCCTCAGTCCTACAAGAAACTACTTGTAACGTTCGTTCCCCCCGGCAATGTAAATCTCCTCGGCAAGGTAACACGCTATTAATCTATTGGCTTTGATCAATATCATTGACTTCTGACGTGGTGATGGTCCTTTGATAGATCGCCCCACGACTCCTGGAGCGTCTTTTATCGATACATTCGGGCTATCCGGGAGTGACAATCGCTATGCTTATTCTCGAACATATCTAGAGTTGGAGACAAAGTTCAACCACCTCGCCATTTGCGAGCCTCATCGTCCGATATCGTCATTAGATGTGATGATAGCAAGGATGGAAGAACTTCTGGCCAGCCTCAAAACTACGAGGCCCGCTTCCAAATGATTAATGAGATCGATCGACGGATTGTGATAAACGATCACAGTCTTCATCTTGCTCTCGACAAAGTTGCTGGCATGCGTGCGAGCATGGGATCTGTCGATCGATTGGAGAGGATGGAAGAACAATTGCGACTCGACGATGATGCGAGATCGTTGGCCACGACTCACTACCTGCATGCTCGCAAGATGATCTGGGTCGAGCTACATCCACATCCTCCGTAGCGGCTGCCTAGGACTTAAGAATCTTTCTTTCTTTTTTCTTTTATTTGAGCTCTCCTCTATCGAGCATATAATCGAACAATTATTTCATATTTATAATAAACGAGTTTGAATCTCGCGTTTGATCTATCCACTTTCCTTTATCATTTTTTAGCTTTTCTTCTGCGATGTGCAGAGCTTGTTTTATGCAGATTTTGGTGAGATTGTGAGATTCCGGACTGCACTGTGTTGGATGGATTTGATTTCAAGGATCAATCTATTAATTAGGACACGACTTAGTTTTATGCTCGCCGAACATTATATGCCACCCCCTGTCTTTGCCTATAAATAGAGGGGGTAGGTAAGTCATAAGTAGGCTGTTGCGATTTCCTAACATATACTCACGAGTAACTTCTCTTGCTCGCCTCACTACTTTGCTTTCTATCACTACTCACTTTCCTATTCTAGCAAACCCAGTTCCCTCAAGATGGTCGGGGACGATGCTAGCGCTCGCCTACAAGATCATGTCGCAAATTTCTCTGATGCCGCCTTCAAAAAATCCTTCACCTCTGAGAGATATTTGGAAGAGTTTCGATAGCGACATCTTTCGGAGGGATACTCGACCAGGCTCCCCGCTCGGAATGAGCGACTAAACACCTACATTGAAGGTGGAATGTTAATATCTCTCCGCAACATTGAGGCTTGTCTGTGACTTCCGTTGTTGCCTGAGTATCGCCAGACCCAGTGATACTTTGGTATTGTGCCCTCCCAAATCAACCCTAATGGTGTGGAAATAATCATGGGTTTCCTGTGCTTCTTGCGAGTAGAGAGGATCGTCTTCGACCTCTCCGTCTTTAGGAAATTGTTCACCTTCGCCACTACTTCAAAAGGCATCATCTTCTTCAGCTGCCAAATCTGCATGCTAGTTTGGATGGTGAACAAAGTCAACTGGTGGAGCAAGAATTTGGTCATCGTCGAGGTAGAATTCGAGGACGTCCTTGGAATGCAGCACCAACTTGTCAATGTCACCTTCTTGTAGCATATTTTTGAGGGTGCGCGACAAAGGATTTTTGAATCCATCCGCGGGCGACGATTCGATGTCAACATTTGTGAATCATTGTCAATGTGCTTGACGAGGTCCTCCCCTGCGAAGGTAAACGGTCTTCGAAAGTTGATCATACTTGCCAACTTACCTCTACTCGGCATTGAAAGTCACGCTAATTTGCTTTCGATGCTCGTAGACCCGTGCCACCTTCCGACAAAGCCACTTCCTCTGGCCAAGTAAGTCACCTCATCACACCCGGAACACTCCATCCAGCCGCTAGAAGTTGGGGAGAAAAAAGGATCCCTCTAAAGGAAAGGAGAAGGCCAAGTCGCCGGATCATGGGCGCAAGAGGGCAAGAGTATCTCGCCATCTATTCGATGATAGGAAATCTCCAGATGATTTTGAGCGCCTTACCTCCACCCAAACTTCAACCTTGGGCAAGTAGGCAAGGATGAATTCGACCGCTCGTTGGGGTCCTGGTCTGTAGATGATCCTCAAGTGTCGTTGAGAACCAACATCCCGCTCATTCATGCCCTATATGGGCGAGACGTTGCTTAATCAATGCTAGAACTCAGCCTGGAGGTGCTCGCCCAATGAACCTCGCGCTTCGTCTTGCGAATAGCCGAGCTGGGCACTTCTTAGCGAGGAAGCTACTCAAAACACATGAGGCACTGAAGGTCGTCTCCTTGGCGTGACATAGTTGAATTTGACTTGGGTAATTTTGCTGACTGATTCGATGTTGGAACTCACAAGCCTCCAAGATTGACACGGCGAAGAAGCTTTCCGAGCATGAACAAGAGCTCCAAATACTAGGGTCGAGCTGGAGGCTTCCCAAATCTGTGTCGCTTAGCTAGAAATTCTCCCGGCCATCACTGATGATTGTGCGGGTCCTTCAACTGCTCTCCCTACTGGATCGCAGAAAAAGGAATCCCCGCACGGGTGGTCAAGAATGTCCGCCCCAATGAGGAAGAGAAGTCGGCAATTCGCTGTGAGATAGCGCGAGCGACGAGGGATATAACCCTTGCTAGGTTGAGGATCAACATCCTCCTTGTCAATGCAGGGGCTTGGTATTACAAGGACGCTTAAATCCCGAAGCATCGTCTTATCATCCATCCTGGGCTATTTAGGAGAGACAGGTCAAAGGCTCGTATCCCAATCCCACTATGGAGATCTCCTCTAGCTCTATCACCTGGCCGTGAAGTCTAGGACACAAGCGACTGGAACTAATCCTCTGGGAGTCCCTAAGGAATCACACACTCGAGCTCATCATCCTTCCACAAACTTGTTCCTTCTAGGACTTGGTGGGTTATACCACCTTGGCAAAAAAAGAAAAAGCGTCCTGCTTTATAGTATAAATGGTCACTAAGAGCAGGCCTTCCTTTATCGAGTTGAGGAGGTTAGCATCCAGACCTGTGCCTGATAGTTCCTCTTGTCAAAGGATAGATGTAGTCAGGGGTAGCTAGGCCGACATGCAAGGAGGGAGCTGATATCGGCCGTTAATGCAGGGGCTCGGTCATACAACGATGCTTAAATCCCAAAGCATCGTCCAATTGCCCGTTCTGGGCTATTTAGAAGGAATAGGTCGAACGCTAGTTTCCTGAATCGATCGGGGAGTTAGAATTTATTTCTTCCAGCTAACTTGAGATACATCCACATAAAGAAGACAACTCGCAACTACCCATGCCTCTGGGGGCGAGGAAATGAATAAATAACATAGAAATAATATTACAGATAATTAGTACATATTACCTCTAGGGGTAGAACCTTTTCAGGTCACCCCCGCTCCAAGTACTCCATAGTTTCTCCCCTTCCTGATCTGCAGACGATAGCCTCCTGTGCCTGGGGTCTCCTGGATGATGAAAGGATCTTGCACATTGGGATGCAGTTTGCCAACTTCTTCTCCCCTCCCGCGGCTTCCACCTTATTCATGACAAGGTATCCTGCTAGGAAAAGCTTGAGGCGGATAGTCTAATAGAAGTGCTTGGCCATGCGCCTTTTGATTTCCTACTGGAGGATGTAGGATAAGTCGCGGAGTTCCTCGATGTAGTCTAGTGAAAGTTGTTGAGCATCTTCATTTTCCAAGCGCCATTCTTCACTGCCTTCCCCTACCGCTATGACCCTCGGTCTCTTAACCTCAAACTCCACTTGGATGAGTGCCTCAGACCCATGGGATAACTTGAAGGGTGCCTCCCCATGGCTGAGTTTGGAGTTATTCTCAGAGCCCATAGGACCGAGGGGAGTTGCTCTGCCCAATTTCCTTTCATGTTGGTGACCTTCTTCTTTAGGAGGTTGATGATTGCTTGTTGGCAGCCTCCACTTATATGTTGCTCCGAGGATGATGCACAAAGGCGAATCGAAGATCCGTCCGTAGCTTCTTGCAGAAGTCCTCCAACTCTAATCTAGCAAACTGCGGTCCATTATCGGTGAAGATGGCGAGAGTGATCCCGAACTTGCAGGCGATCTCTCCCCAGATAAAGTTCTTCATGATCTGAGAAGTGGTCTTGGCAAGGGCCTTTGCCTCGATCCACTTGGAGAAATAGAAGATCATGAAAAGAACGAAATTCCTCTACCTGCTAGCCAGAGGAAAAGGGGCGATCAAGTCCATTCCCAAGATTGAAAAGGACAGGGAGCGGTGATCGAGCGAAGATGCTGAGCTGGCTGTAACTGAAGAGGTGCGAAGAGCTAACATTTCAAACTATTTTTGGAGAAAGCTTCCGCGTCTATCTATATGGTTTGATAGAAGTAGTCGTGCCATAGAATCCACTGCTCTAGAATACAGGTCCCTAAGTGGCTGTCACACTCGTCCGAATGGATTTCTTCCAAAACTCGAGGAATTTCAACCTCTGACACGCATCTGGCTAAGGGTCCTGAGATACTATTATGATATGGCTCCCCCTCCTACAGCAAGTAGTAAGAAGCCTTGTACCAGAATTTTCTTTGATCTCCTTCACTGGCAGTGTTGATGTGCGGAAATGGGCACCACCAGCTAACGGTTCGAACACGGGGGAAAGAAAGGGAAAAGAGGCTACTGCAAGCAGCTATCTACTAGTGGACGAGAGAAAAGACATCAGATCCATGAGATACGACAACACCAGACTTCGCCTGTCCCGGCATGAAAGTCTCTTTTGACGGGCTTTCCTTTAATTGCAAATGGCTGATTACAAGTAGAGGGAAAGAACTGAAAGAAGAGCAAGCTATAGACCGCAAAGCCTGAGATTCGAGGCTGCAACCATTAACAAGTAGGCTCCTGGGCTCGAGTCCGCGTGCTTTGGGTGCACCGCTTCCACCTATTTATAGGTTCGGGGGCCTTCCTAAAAGGGCAGGGATAAAATAACCAACTCCCCGGGGTACCGGAGAACCGGGCAGCGGTGACGGGAAACAAAAAATAAAAAAAAACCAGTCAGCGCAAGATGGGAGGACTGGGCTCGCAGTTTGGAGCTTCCGTCTGTTGCTGCAAGGCGCGATCTTAGCTGGAGGGACGCGACCTCTCCGCGTTGAAGCTTGAGTCAACCTTAAGTGGAAGTCGGGCAATCCAGGAAGATCTCTTGAGGCTAGACTGTAACGTCCCAATTCGCGCTAGGCCCCTTATTGCGTATTTGAGTCAAGGGGGCTGTGGTGAGCCCAATGGGGGATGTGGGTGAACAGGTGCGGACGTGCGGGAAATGAGGAAAACAAGGCAAAATAGCATTTTTGGCTGACACGGGTATGGACACGGCCGTGTCCATACCCGTGTGCCTCATAAAAATAGGTTTACCAGTCAGAGAGGTACACGGGCATTGGGACACGGGCGTGTCCCTAGCCGTGTGCCAAGGACACGGTTTGGGACACGGGCGTGTCCGTAGCCGTGTGCCAAGGACACGGGTCGGGACACGGCCGTGTCTCTACCCGTGTGCCGCAACCCTGACCCGGCAGAAAGTGGTTCTGGGAGGAACACGGCCCTAGACACGGCATGCCACACGGCCGTGTCACCTGAACACGGGTAGGAACACGGCCGTGTGCCTACCCGTGTCTGCGATGTATAAAAAGGAAAAAAGTTGGGAAACCCTAGCATTTCATCTCCTTTCTTCTGCCCCGAAATTCCTGAGAGGGTTCTTGGCTGGAGGAGGAGGAAGAGCTTGCTGGAGCCATCCTTGGAGGAATCAAAACGCCGTCACCGTCAAGGGAAAAACAATGCCGCCGCGAAGGAGTGCGAGGCTCATGGCCGGCCATGGTGGTACCGCTGGACTTGAGGTGAGCTTCCTCCCCTCTCCCTTGGTGCTAGATCTATAGTTATTATAGGAGAGACATCGACTCCATAGAGTCTTGATGGTGAGGAGGAGAGTTCTTAGGATAAGCCATGCCTAGGTTTTAGGCTTAGTCTCCCTCAACCTTCTCATCCTTCAAAGTGGAGATGAGAGGGGTTTTCGTTGGGGGTTTGGCTTGAAAGGAGAAATAAGGTTGGGTGTGATTTCTGGAGATGTTTATGCGAGGTCGTTGCAAGGAAGAAGATGAACGGATGCCGTTCATCTCGCCTTAAGATGCGTGCAGAAATCTGATTTCTGCACGCGACGACCTTCGTGGCCAATTTCGGAGGTGTTCTGGCCAGATCTGGGTGATCGACTCAACACGAAAGTCGTAGCCCTTGCAATTACCTTTCCAACGAGGGGTTGCTCGTTTCCATGCGATACCTGTAGCCACGGGAAAGCTGGTTCGAGTCCGCTGCGTTCGGGAAAATTCCTGTACAGGAAACTATTTCCTGTACGTATTCGAGTTGAATTTCTGGTATGTTGCGACCAGATCTGGGCGATCGACTCAACACGAAAGTTGTAGCCCTCGCGAATACCTTTCCAACGAGGGGTTGTGCATTGTGATCGGATTCCTGTAGCTCCGGGAATCCCAGTTTTAGTATTGGACTATCCTATGTTAATGCACTTGTTAAATTATAATGTTAGCACTCTTGCAATGATTGTGATTTGCTCATGTGATATCTTGCTCCCATATAACTATAATGTCGTTGTTACTATAATTTAGTATGGTTACTCATTTGGTTGTGTAATAAGGGATAACCATGCAATGGTAGAGAAATGGATGGGATGGGAAGGCTAGATATTAGGAGTTGCTATTGGTAAAGGATATATTTTTACAAATTGGCGTTGAACATATCTAATGTACGTAGTGTTGAGGTGAAATCATTGAATAGGTGGGCGTGAACATGATGAACACTATGTGAAGAGTATTTTGTAACTGTAATCCGAGCCCGAGGGGTTTATTAACAACCGATGCTTAGAGTTGAAGTCTCCCTACGGGTAGCATCGAGTGAGTTGTTTTGGGGCATGTGATGTGCGACGATTCATCGTGTCGCAGTGTTGAGATAATGATTGTGGCAGGTTTACAGGTTCGCCAGTCGTCACACCGATGGGAGCCAATGAGTAGACCTTGGGCGGTAGGGTTAGATACTTGGTGTCCATAACCCGAGATCTCCTCCGTGCCATGAGAACGGTTGGGCTTGCACCTCGTGCGTTTCCGAGGTTCCATCCGATTCGAAATCAAGGCCAGGTTGGGCTGTGTTCTTGGTGCACATTTACCCAAGACCCCTTCTGAGCCGTAGTACGCATGTGAGCTCCGCTGTTGTGTTCTTAGCGTTGAGGCGTACGGGGGCCTAGGATAGGTAGTGTGATACCACCTAGTAGTGGAGACGCCCGCTCCACTGTCGTCGTCTGGCCACGACGGACGACGCCTGAGAGGTTAGCTACCTGCTCGAAAAGTGGGAACTTCTAGTCTGTGTCGACATAGCAACTTGCATGTGCGTGCGCATGAGTCGGTCATAACATAACATTCATAACATGTCATTCATTGCATACACAAGATCCTCATCGTATAAGTTTGTATGGGCACTCTTATACGATGAGTTACTTTACTGTTAAGCCGATCCTTAACTTATAAGTTTGTATGGGCACTCTTATAAGTTAAGTTACTATTCTGATTAATTATACCTGCTGTCATTTATATATTATTGATATTCGTAGAACTGCTAGTTGTGTAGCGTAGTTTATACTTCACCATACTTACTGTCACCTGCTTGTTTACTTGCTTATGTATATATATATTGTACCTGTGTTCCTTTCTCCGCCCGGTGCCGAGGAGTCGCCGGGGAGCGGATGTGAAGCCACTTAGTCTTATGACTAACGGTTGCTACGTCTTCCTTTTTAGGAGGAAACCCCACAGGTAGAGCGGCAACGGACTATGCAGCAGGACAGCCAGGCCCGGATGATAGGACCTGAGGTGGTGGTGCCATCGGCACCGTCAGTGACAGTAGTGAGTGATTTCATGTAGCCGTTTGGCAAAACATTTCTAGACTCTTGTTTCTTTTGTTCAAGCCTGTTGTGCTTGTTATCTTCCGCTATTTTTGGACCTTAACTTAGCTGTGAACTGAACTGCTTTTAGCTTTACTTTTCTGTTATGGTTGGGTTGGCATAATTGTTGTGATATGGATTGTAGCCGGCGGAATAGGCGTCTTGTGGTAAAGGCTAACCCGTGTGTTAGTGCTACCGCAAGGCGGCTATTTCGGGCATAAGACTCCCCTCGTGCCGTGTGTTGTGTTCCGGGAGGGGGGTCTTACAAATGGTATCAGACTTAGCCGATCTTCACCTACAGCAGTCAGGTAACAATGGGCCACTCCCGTTCGATTAGTCGGTTTGGGGACAAACCGACTTAGCGGAAGCAGTGGTGTGCCCATATGTAATTCACACTAAGTTGTCCAACTTTGACATTAGTTTTAGCCAACCTGACCCTAGTTTGTACCTTGCGTATAGGTCCCAGCGCAGGTGGAGCCGGTTGGGGGCACTCCTACCCCTTCCGTCCCTTCACAATTCCAGCAGTCGGAACTGGGACAAATGCTGTCAGCCATATTGGATGCATTTAAAGCCCAGCAAGCTCCGGTGCAACAACAGGCGCCAGGCTCCAACTGGGTGAGCACCTTCTGTGCCCTGTCCCCTCATGCCTATCTTGGGACAGAATCGCCGGTGCGCACCGAGGAATGGCTTGATACTGTGCAGGAATTGATGGCTGGCATAAGATGTCCGAACAACATGGCAGTGACATTGGTAGTGACGCTGCTAGAGCTACACGCCAAAAGGTGGTGGAAGTCCCTCATGGGCTCCACCTTCCAAGGGCGGTTGTACACGGACATCAGTTGGAACGAGTTCACCGATGCTTTTCTGGATCACTTCATTCCTTCTTCTGCTCGGGATGAACTTGAAGAAAGATTTCTGCAGCTGAAGCAAGGATCGAAATCGGTAACGGAGTACCAGAGGGAGTTCCAACACCTCGCTAGATTTGCTGATTCCTATGATTTGGACGATAGAGGCTATGCGAAGCGTTTCTACAAAGGGTTAAGGGACCCCCTGAGGCAGGCCCTTTTGTTTATAGCCGATGGAAGCCTGGCAGAAATCATTGACATGGCAAAGAGACTGGAGGCGGACCACATGGGATGTGGTAAGAGACCTGCGGAAGGAGTAATTGAAGTCGGCCCTAGTAATAGAAGGCGGAATGATCATGGCAGAGGAAGGGGAAACCACAGAGGCGGTCGGTGGGTCAACCGGAACTATCGGGTGGAGTACCCAATTCCGCAACCACTACCTTTACCACCACCACCGCAGCAACAATATTATCAACAACCTGGGGGCCGACGTGAGATGATATGTTTTGAGTGCAACCAACCGGGGCATGTCCGACGAGTTTGCCCGCGACTGATCGGGGGTGCCCCTATTGCTCCCCCTCCAGTAGCTCCACGGGGACGAGGGCACATGCGTGGCCGAGGAAGAGGACCACCAGGGAGAAATATAGGACATGCACGGGAGCATGTATTCGCATTGGATATGACTCAGGAGAGAAATCCGCAGGAAGTCATCACCGGTACGTGCAAAATTGTTTTAATATTATATGACTTGTTAGATTTATGATACAAATGATACGCGCTATTCTGAATAGTGATTATCCTTTTGGAACCTAGGCACTGTCGTGGTTAGCGGGAGACCCGCCTATACGTTATTTGACACGGGTGCGTCTCACTCGTTCATTTCGGAGGACTTCGTGAAGGACTTGGAGGGAGTGCAACACTTCACGGGCATTACTCAAAGGGTGCGCCTTCCGGACGGCTCTGAGATGACGTCGTCAGCAAGTTGCGACTTCGACACCCTTAATGGAGGAAAGTTCTTTGATACTCCAGCTACAGTGTTAAGAATCCCGGAGTTCGATCTCATCCTGGGTATGAAGTGGTTGGACTGGCACCACGCCAGGATCAATTATGCGGAGAAGCAAGTTATGTTGAGGCATGGAGACTCGGAAGTCATCTTCCAAGGTATTAAATTCGCACCCCGTAAATTATTATCTTCAATCCAAGTTATGAAATCTCATATGGAAGGGGACGAGGTCTATGTAATTTGCTTCGAGTTGAAGAAATTGACATTAGAGGTCAAGGATGTGCGGGTGGCGCGAGAATTTCCCGAGGTATTTCCCGAGAAATTGCCAGGACTACCCCCGCATAGGGAAGTGGACTTCCAAATCAAGCTAATTCCGGGTGCCAAGCCCGTCTCGCGAGCTCCATACCGAATGGCTCCGAAGGAACTTGCAGAGTTTAGAGTCCAGCTTCAGGAATTGGTGGAAGCAGGGTTCGTTCGCCCAAGCTCGTCGCCTTGGGGAGCGCCCGTTTTGTTCGTCAAAAAGAAGGATGGCACCCTGCGGTTATGTATTGATTAACGGGAGTTGAACCGGCTAACGGTGCGGAACACCTACCCCCTACCGCGCATTGATGAATTATTTGATCAATTGGTGGGATCGTATTGGTTCTCCAAGTTAGATCTGCGTTCGGGATATTATCAGCTGAGGATACAAGAAGATGACATTCAGAAGACGGCGTTCAGTTCGAGATATGGTTTGTATGAATTCACCGTGATGCCGTTTGGGCTCACAAACGCCCCTTCCGCCTTTATGAGCTTGATGAACAAGGTGTTCAGCCCTTATTTGGACATCTTTGTCATCGTGTTCATCGATGACATCCTAGTCTACTCCAAGACTGAAGCAGAACACGCCGAACATCTAACTTTAGTGCTGAGGAAACTAAAGGAGCACACTTTGTTTGCCAAGTTCAGCAAATGTGAGTTTTGGCTTCGAGAGGTCGCGTTCTTGGGCCATGTGATTAGTGGGGCGGGGCTAGCTGTAGATCCGGCCAAGGTGCGGGCCGTGAAGGAGTGGTCGCCACTGAAGTCAGCGGCTGACATACGGAGCTTTCTTGGACTTGCCGGGTACTATCGCAAGTTCGTGAAAGGCTTCTCGAAGATCGCCCTTCCCCTTACTACGCTGACCAAGAAGGGTGTGCCGTTTGAATGGACACCCCAGTGCGAAGCTGCATTCCAAGAGTTGAAAGACAGATTGACGACTGCACCCATCCTAGCTCTTCCATCTGGGAAGGAGGGCTTTCAAGTTTACACGGATGCGTCGTATCAAGGGATGGGAGCTGTGTTGATGCAGAATGGGCATGTGATCACTTATGCTTCAAGACAGTTGAAGAAGCATGAAGCCAGCTACCCGGTGCATGATCTAGAGTTGGGAGCGGTGGTATTCGCCTTGAAGATGTGGAGGCATTATTTATACGGCGTCCACTGCGAGATCTACTCGGATCACAAAAATCTGAAGTACGTTCACACCCAAAAGGAGTTAAACTTGAGACAGCGGCGGTGGTTGGAGTTCTTGTGCGACTATGATTTCACCTTGAACTACCACCCCGGGAAGGTTAATTCCGTAGCTGATGCCTTGAGCCGGAAAGCGCCGGAAGCGAGCACGGAATCCCGCTTGATGAGGATGGAGTTAATCCGGACGCTGCAAGAGATGGAAATCACTTTGGTCTTTAAGAATCAACCGGAAGAGTATACCGAATATTTGGCCGCGATGAGTATAGTTTGCAACATACGAGACCGGATCCGTACGGAACAAAAGAAGGATGCGGCTTTAACCCCGGCTTTCAAGTCAATGGAGGATGGGACTACGGAAGAATACTCCCTAAAAGACGGCCTCGTCCATTTTCGTGGCCGGCTTTACATCCCCGAAGGTGACAACATTCGGGAGGATATTCTAAAGGAGGCCCATTGCTCCAAGTACTCGGTGCACCCGGGGATCGCGAAGATGTACACCGATTTGAGAAAGACGATGTGTTGGCCAGGCATGAAGAGGGATGTCAAGTACTTTGTTACTCATTGTGTGGCCTGCCAAATGGTGAAGGCAGAGTGCCGAAGCCCCGGTGGAATGCTACAGTCGTTGCCCATCCCCGAATGGAAATTTGAGGACATCTCCATGGACTTCGTCCACGGGTTACCTCGCTCGCGCTCGGGGAATGATTCTGTGTGGGTGATAGTTGACCGGTTGACCAAGGTAGCCCGATTTATCCCAATGAAGAAGGAGGCGCAAGTGGGCGTCTTAGTGCGTCTCTTTGTGGAACAATTTGTGCGGTACCATGGTGTGCCAAAGACGATCGTCTCCGACAGGGATGGTCGGTTTACTTCAAGAGAATGGAGGGCTGTACAGGCTTATTTGGGCTCGCGCCTCGCCTTTAGCACAGCCTTTCACCCACAAACGGACGGGCAATCTGAACGAACCATCCGAACATTGGAGGACCTATTGAGGTTGTGTGTGCTAGATAAAGGAGAACCATGGGAGAGACTCTTACCTCTCGTGGAGTTCTCTTATAATAACAGTCATCAAGCCAGTATTGGAATGGCACCTCATAAAGCTTTGTATGGAAGGAGGTGTAGAACACCCTTGTCCTGGGTGCAAGACGAAGATCCGAAGACATTGGGAAATGAGTATATTGATGACACGGACGCGGTGGTTAGGTTGATCCGGAATCGAATGCTAGAGGCTCAAAGCCGACAGGCGAAATATTACAACGCAAGGCACCGTATGGTAGAGTTTCAAGTGGGTGATAAAGTGTTCCTGAAGATTCGACCGATGCACGGAGTGTCGCGGGTGCGTGGAGTCAAGAAGCTCAGCCCAAGGTATGTTGGGCCCTATGTCGTAGTGGAAAGGATTGGCCCTCTGGCCTATCGATTGGAGTTACCACCGGAGCTGGAGAACCTTCACGACGTGTTCCATGTATCGTCGCTTCGGAAGGCTTTGTTGCGGCCTGAACAGTATATCCCCACGGCGGATGGTGCCGTGGCGTCTGATAGGTCTGTGCGACTGGAGCCGGTGCGGATCGTTGATAACGAGACAAGAACCTTGCGCCGCAAAAGTGTTCCCTTGGTGAAAGTGTTATGGTCTAATCATGGGAAGGAAGAGTGCACATGGGAGCCAAGGGATTTGATGCAAGAGCGCTACCCGGAATTATTTACTCCAGGTAAAATTTTTATTTGAAAGCATAGTTCCATTTTATGTGTTTCACCCCCATAGCCCTACCCTGATTTCGGGGACGAAATCTTTTATTTTGTTTATAGGATTTGTAACGTCCCAATTCGCGCTAGGCCCCTTGATTGCGTATTTGAGTCAAGGGGGCTGTGGTGAGCCCAATGGGGGATGTGGGTGAACAGGTGCGGACGTGCGGGAAATGAGGAAAACAAGGCAAAACAGCATTTTTGGCTGACACGGGTATGGACACGGCCGTGTCCATACCCGTGTGCCTCATAAAAATAGGTTTACCAGTCAGAGAGGTACACGGGCATTGGGACACGGGCGTGTCCCTAGCCGTGTGCCAAGGACACGGGTTGGGACACGGGCGTGTCCCTAGCCGTGTGCCAAGGACACGGGTCGGGACACGGCCGTGTCTCTACCCGTGTGCCGCAACCCTGACCCGGCAGAAAGTGGTTCTGGAGGAACACGGCCCTAGACACGGCATGCCACACGGCCGTGTCACCTGAACACGGGTAGGAACACGGCCGTGTGCCAACCCGTGTCTGCGATGTATAAAAAGGAAAAAAGTTGGGAAACCCTAGCATTTCATCTCCTTTCTTCTGCCCCGAAATTCCTGAGAGGGTTCTTGGCTGGAGGAGGAGGAAGAGCTTGCCGGAGCCATCCTTGGAGGAATCAAAACGCCGCCACCGTCAAGGGAAAAACAATGCCGCCGCGAAGGAGTGCAAGGCTCATGGCCGGCCATGGTGGTACCGCTGGACTTGAGGTGAGCTTCCTCCCTCTCCCTTGGTGCTAGATCTATAGTTATTATAGGAGAGACATCGACTCCATAGAGTCTTGATGGTGAGGAGGAGAGTTCTTAGGATAAGCCATGCCTAGGTTTTAGGCTTAGTCTCCCTCAACCTTCTCATCCTTCAAAGTGGAGATGAGAGGGGTTTTCGTTGGGGGTTTGGCTTGAAAGGAGAAATAAGGTTGGGTGTGATTTCTGGAGAAGTTTATGCGAGGTCGTTCCAAGGAAGAAGATGAACGGATGCCGTTCATCTCGCCTTAAGATGCGTGCAGAAATCTGATTTCTGCACGCGGCGACCTTCGTGGCCAATTTCGGAGGTGTTCTGGCCAGATCTGGGTGATCGACTCAACACGAAAGTCGTAGCCCTTGAAATTACCTTTCCAACGAGGGGTTGCTCGTTTCCATGCGATACCTGTAGCCACGGGAAAGCTGGTTCGAGTCCGCTGCGTTCGGGAAAATTCCTGTACAGGAAACTGTTTCCTGTACGTATTCGAGTTGAATTTCTGGTATGTTGCGACCAGATCTGGGCGATCGACTCAACACGAAAGTTGTAGCCCTCGAGAATACCTTTCCAACGAGGGGTTGTGCATTGTGATCGGATTCCTGTAGCTCCGGGAATCCCAGTTTTAGTATTGGACTATCCTATGTTAATGCACTTGTTAAATTATAATGTTAGCACTCTTGCAATGATTGTGATTTGCTCATGTGATATCTTGCTCCCATATAACTATAATGTCGTTGTTACTATAATTTAGTATGGTTACTCATTTGGTTGTGTAATAAGGGATAACCATGCAATGGTAGAGAAATGGATGGGATGGGAAGGCTAGATATTAGGAGTTGCTATTGGTAAAGGATATATTTTTACAAATTGGCGTTGAACATATCTAATGTACGTAGTGTTGAGGTGAAATCATTGAATAGGTGGGCGTGAACATGATGAACACTATGTGAAGAGTATTTTGTAACTGTAATCCGAGCCCGAGGGGTTTATTAACAACCGATGCTTAGAGTTGAAGTCTCCCTACGGGTAGCATCGAGTGAGTTGTTTTGGGGCATGTGATGTGCGACGATTCATCGTGTCGCGGTGTTGAGATAATGATTGTGGCAGGTTTACAGGTTCGCCAGTCGTCACACCGATGGGAGCCAATGAGTAGACCTTGGGCGGTAGGGTTAGATACTTGGTGTCCATAACCCGAGATCTCCTCCGTGCCATGAGAACGGTTGGGCTTGCACCTCGTGCGTTTCCGAGGTTCCATCCGGTTCGAAATCAAGGCCAGGTTGGGCTGTGTTCTTGGTGCACATTTACCCAAGACCCCTTCTGAGCCGTAGTACGCATGTGAGCTCCGCTGTTGTGTTCTTAGCGTTGAGGCGTACGGGGGCCTAGGATAGGTAGTGTGATACCACCTAGTAGTGGAGACACCCGCTCCACTGTCGCCGTCTGGCCACGACGGACGACGCCTGAGAGGTTAGCTACCTGCTCGAAAAGTGGGAACTTCTAGTCTGTGTCGACATAGCAACTTGCATGTGCGTGCGCATGAGTCGGTCATAACATAACATTCATAACATGTCATTCATTGCATACACAAGATCCTCATCGTATAAGTTTGTATGGGCACTCTTATACGATGAGTTACTTTACTGTTAAGCCGATCCTTAACTTATAAGTTTGTATGGGCACTCTTATAAGTTAAGTTACTATTCTGATTAATTATACCTGCTGTCATTTATATATTATTGATATTCGTAGAACTGCTAGTTGTGTAGCGTAGTTTATACTTCACCATACTTACTGTCACCTGCTTGTTTACTTGCTTATGTATATATATATTGTACCTGTGTTCCTTTCTCCGCCCGGTGCTGAGGAGTCGCCGGGGGAGCGGATGTGAAGCCACTTAGTCTTATGACTAACGGTTGCTACGTCTTCCTTTTTAGGAGGAAACCCCGCAGGTAGAGCGGCAACGGACTATGCAGCAGGACAGCCAGGCTCGGATGATAGGACCTGAGGTGGTGGTGCCATCGGCACCGTCAGTGACAGTAGTGAGTGATTTCATGTAGCCGTTTGGCAAAACATTTCTAGACTCTTGTTTCTTTTGTGCAAGCCTGTTGTGCTTGTTATCTTCCGCTATTTTTGGACCTTAACTTAGCTGTGAACTGAACTGCTTTTAGCTTTACTTTTCTGTTATAGTTGGGTTGGCATAATTGTTGTGATATGGATTGTAGCCGGCGGAATAGGCGTCTTGTGGTAAAGGCTAACCCGTGTGTTAGTGCTACCGCAAGGCGGGTATTTCAGGCATAAGACTCCCCTCGTGCTGTGTGTTGTGTTCCGGGAGGGGGGTCTTACATAGACGACCTGGGCGGACTGGAGGATTGAGTCCATCGCTGAAAGAGACTGGTACTGGAATCCCAAGATTGGGAGACCTTGGTGAACTGGAAACTTAGCCCGCCGCCGTAGTGACCTGGATCTTTGCTGAACATGTTGCAGATTCTGGGGTTAACATAATCCCCGCACATTTTTAAGTTTCAGAAAACTTCGAAAATGTTTGCTAATCGCCGAGTCTGCGACCCTCATCAATGCTGTCAGTGAAATAATTATCCTTGGAAATTCTGTATTTACCAAAAACTATCACCGCCATGGGTCATTTCTCACCACTTACGGTCTATGAATTACAATTCGCGATGACTGGTCTAGGAGAATTCTTCGGCAGCTTTTCTTCAAAGGGAGAAAAGCCCATACCGCCGATGAAGACCAAGAAAGTAGTGAAAAGAGGTGGAGCGATAATTCACCTTTCTTGAGAAGCTTCTCAAAAGAATAAGCAGTTGCTGAGCCAATCCGCCATATTGATGAACCTGCTCGCAAGAAGTACGTTGAAGCCACCACTTCCCATAATGAGGATCCACCAAAAAGTGCGGACGAAGCACTGAATCCGCAAGCGATAGAGAACCTCTAGCGGATAACATTACCCCTCACGACTTTGGCGAAGAAAGATCAAAAGTTTGTGTTGTCGCTGGAGTGCACGCAAGCTTTCGAAGAGCTGAAAAGTCGGTTGTCCTCGGCAACTATTCCATGTTCATCTAGTAGGACCGAAGAAGTTGAGATTTACAGCGATGTTTTGGGCAGTGACTTGTATTGTGTTCTGCTCCAGCATGGGAGTGCAATAATATATAGCTCGCGTTAATTGGAAGTACGCGAGAGGATTTATCCGGTCCATGACTTCAAGTTAGCGGCCGTGATATTCGCCCTAAAGCTTTAAAGGCGCAACCTAAATGGTGTGAAGGTCGGTATCTAAATCGATCACAGGAGCCTGAAGTACTTATTGGATCAAAAGGACTCAAAACATGTTGCAGCGGAGGTGGATGAAGTTACTGGGGGACAACACCTTTGACATACAATTTGGCGCAAGTTTTGGAGACATTGGAAATCTCCTGCATGGACAAGCAGATCACGGATGAAGCTTTTGATAGGTCAAATCCCCAATATGGTTTTGAAGACGGACTGTTGTGGAAGGAAAGTCGTCTGTGCACCCCAAGTGCTGAGAGTCAGCGACAGGACCTTATGTACGAGGATCATTATACCAAGTACTCAACTCACTCGAAGTGCATAAAATGTTTAGAGGTTTGAAGAAGTTATTCTGATGGCCCAGACTAAAAAAGGATGATCCGGTGGAAAAGTTAGCCAAACTCTATATGGATAACATTGTTCGGTTTTATGGTGCACCCCACAGTATTATAAGTGACTGAGATGAACGCTTCACGTCCAACGATACCAGGCTAGTGCATAAATTGTTGGGAACTAAGCTAAGCTTCAGTACGGTCTTCCATTCGCAGACGGATGTTCAGACCGAATGGGCCAGCAAATGATGGAGGACATACTTCACATGTGCGTCTTTGATTATTGAAGACAGTGGAAAGATCACATGTACATAGTTGAGTTTGCGTATAACAACCGCTACCAGGCGAGTAAACAAATGACGCCTGTCAAGACCTTGTATGGGAGAAAAAGGTCGCACGTCATCGTCTTGGCTGGAGACGGGTGAGTCGATGTTGTACAAATGACAGACAGTGGAAGATGCTACTTCAACGGTACTTACAGTTCAGGAATG
Organism: Platanthera zijinensis; assembly: GCA_039513925.1. Taxonomy (NCBI): domain Eukaryota; kingdom Viridiplantae; phylum Streptophyta; class Magnoliopsida; order Asparagales; family Orchidaceae; genus Platanthera; species Platanthera zijinensis. The sequence continues at coordinate 100,527,506 of CM077093.1, forward strand.
GTTGTAGATCGATCACGACAGACAGGCAGAGTACTATAACGCCAAAGCATAAGAACGTGGAGTTCGCTGTTGCCGACTGAGCATAGTTGAAAATCAAGCCGTTGAATGGTGTCTCGTGAACTCGACGCCTGAGGAGGCTGAGTCCGAGGTACCTTGGACCGTTTGAGCTCCTGGAGCAGAGTGGTGAAGCAGGGTATTGATTGAAGTTGTCAGTGAACTTGAGTGGGCTACATGATGTGTTCCACATATCGGGGTTGCGGAAGGCGGTGCTAAAGCCTTCGAATGTGGTTGCGGTCGATCAGGTGTAGATCGATTGTGGGGTGACAATGAAGGTCAAGCCCGTATGTATTGAAGACTTTGAAGTCACACGACGTCGCAATAAGAAGTTTTTGTATGGTTAAGGTCCGTTGAAATAATTACGGTCATGAAGATCTTTCATGGGATCGAGAGCAGATTATGTTGGAGGAATACCCCGAGTTATTTCGTTTGGGTAAATTTTAGGTTGTGTATCTTTACAAAATTTTGTGGACGAAATTCTTTAAGGGGGGAGATTTGTAACGCCCCGAAACTTAAAAGTGGAACGGACAGTTTCCGAATCAAGTTCGGGTCTTGGTAGGGTGAACATGGCCTATGACACGGGCGTGTCACATGGCCGGGTCGTGCTCGAGTAGTCGAGTCGAGGCCGATGAGCATTGACTGTTCGAACACGGCCGGTGACGCGGGCGTATCACAAAGCGTTTCAGGCACACGGCATGTGACACGGGCGTGTCACATGGCCATGTACTCCTCTGGAAGTTTGGTCCTGTGCCGACTGATGGACACGGCCCTGAACACGGGCGTGTACTGTATGACACGGGCCTATCAGATTCAGCACGGGCATGTGGCCACCCGTGTCCACCAAGGAACGTGACGGTTGGCCTGGCGGCTATGCGTGACACGTCCCTTATAACGCCACCGATTTTTCGGCGATTATTTAAATTCTTGTTTGGCGTTACGTTGGCGCATTTCCGACTCGTGTCGTTGTTAGAGTACCTCGTTAGGTGTTCTTAGAGGTTATAGCCTGTTGTATGGTTTCCCCAGCTAGCCGGCGTCTGTTTCGGAGGCCCGGCTAAGCCTCTTAGGGGATCCTTGTGCTTTGGCTTCGGGCGGGGTTAGCACGAGTGTGTGATCGTCGGAAGTTGTTTCCGACTTCGCCGTTGTTTTCGTAGCCCGAGTATTCAGCTACAGTGCGAGTTTGGTCGAAATCCGAGAACGTTAATTTTCGCGTCGTTCCGACGGTCGCTTGTTAGCGAGTCGTCACCTTATGCGAGCATATATATATAGTTGCGCATTTTTGGGCATAGCGAGTGTTTTGGGCATACCGGTGCGAGAATGCACATGTACGTGCGTGCGAAACGTTATTTAAGCTTACGTGTGCGTGTTTACGTATATATGTGTGTTAGTATATGTAGGTGTGTTCGCGCGTATATGCGTGTGGTTATATATATGAGAGAATATATTTTTATATGAGTGTTGGGTTTAAAACTTAAGTTATATGATATAACTTAATTATATAATTTCATTTAAGTTGTATGGTATTAGGTTTCATAAATTATGTATATATTAGGTTTTATATTATAGTATATATTATGGTATATTATATATTAGATGTTATTAGGTTTTTTTTGTAATTTGGTTTCCTTCTCCCCCCCCCCAAAAACCCGGCGCTTTCTTTCCCTGCGACCCGAGTGGCAAAATGAGCGGAGGCAGACTACTGGAGGCGCGCCGACCCCCGATCTCCGGCCATTTCCGCCCCGGAATCCACATTTGAGGCCGGATCCGTGCTCCTCTAGCCGCGATCTTCGTTCCGAGGTAAACCTCGTGTGTTTTCACCCATGTTTTAGTCCGATCGGTAGGTTAGGTTTTCTTTTTTTCTTGGGGTTTTGATGGTGTAGTTCTCCCCAGATTCCTTCTTCCAGGTTTCGATAATCTTGAAGCTTGCGGCTGGCCCTGTTGGGAAGAACACTGCTGGCCGAATTTTTTCAAACAAAATCCCAAGGCAAGTGTGCCCCCTCGCCCTTGCCAAAGTGATTCAATGTAGTTCCCCTTGTTTGCTTGAATTGCGATCAGAAAGAGTTTAGCTTTAAGGGTTCTTGGATGGTGCCATTATTCTGCTACATTTCCATTGAGTATTATCTGCAGCTTTTCAACATTTTTGAGTTTTAAAATGCTAACAAGAGTTAACCAATATTATTATCTCTAATCTGTTTATCTTCGATGGTTCCAATATTCTACGGATAACCAAGTTGAGGGCTCTCTAATTCTTTGTGGAATTGAGGGTTAGGAATTTTTTTGTTCTTTTTCTCTACTCATTAGATAATTAGTCTACATTGTTTAATTTGTAGTTGTTTTAGCCATAGCTGCTACTGCCTCATTTCAACCTTTATCTTTGCTGATCTACGTATCACATCTACTTATCTCATTTTACAAACTTAAGATTGATATTGAATAAGAAGATCCCATCCCTATATGCAAGTGCATTCCTATTTATTCTATAAGCAGACATATGTGTGTTCCTCTTCAATTTGCATGCTCTTGTTCATTAATTTCAGTTAGAATTTGTCTAGGTGGTTAGGAGTAAAGGATTATTATAACCTCGTCCATTTCATATCTAGTTTGTAGAGCGTGGTTTTTCCGTGGGTGTAAACCAAGACCAACTCGCTTTATTATGAAGTTAATTGTTCATGTTCGCATCAAGTTAATCGTTTATGTTAGGTATTAAATCAATCGAGCGTGGATAGGTATCAAATTAATTATGTATGTCCTTGTGCCAAGTTGATTAGGTATGTTTTGATATTTAATCATTGGTTTACGTTTGGTTCACGAATTACTTGTATGTGCTTAATATCAAGCTATTGGTCGAGACTTAGTGTCGAGCTGCCTGCAGATATTTTGTATCAAATCACTTTCTTTTTTATTATTATTTTGGTGTTAGACCACTTGATTAGACAAATTGGATGTTTAGTCCACTGGCATATAAGGCTCTCAGGTGGGTTGCTCTAGATGAAATAAAGTTGTATTGACTTCTTGGTGGTTCATGAAACCACCAGTGCGGGTTTTTTTTCGAGTCACTTGGTGCTGGAGTTGGATGCGATTTAGGGGAGAGTTGGACCGATGCCGCCACCCCTGTTTTCTTCTTGTCTTACTAAGACAATATGGGTTGTTTGGCTGAGTGGACTGAAGCAACCACCACAGCACCATTATGATATTTAGGCCTGAAAGACTTGGTTTGACATGTGGTCACCAGTCTAGGCCCTTACTTCTAATTTTGTCCATCTCCAGTACTAGGTGACTCTTTCCACTCTAGCTCTATGTTAGGGTTTTATTATTGTGCTAAACTCTTTTTGCAGAGATCTTTGAAGCTTGGCTTCATTCGTGCTCTTGGTGCGCTCCCTTTCAACTCACTCGGTTGAGTATCAGTTTTACCTGTTTTACTCACCTCCTTCTTTTTTCTGTACCTGTATTACTTACCTTCACTTATTTCTGACCTATTTTTAATTTCTGTTTGAATCTATTGTACCTTAGCTTTTCCTTTTGATAGTTACTTTGCTGAGGTGTTCTTTTTCTGAATACCTCGGGTACAGGTATTTAGCCGACTGTGCGGCTAGTTTGCTCCTGGAGATTTTCAAGCGTTTAAGCTGCTACTGTGGTTCTATGTTCCTTTTGCTTGGGAGGTAGTTTTCTTTAGACTTGTAGTAAAGACATACCTACTCACCAGTTTGTTCGTGTCAGATGTTGACGCCCACTGGTGGTTTCTCTTTTAGATACTTTGCACTTGCTTACACTGTTAGTTTTACTGTTTTTGGATATATTAAACTTACTCTTGGGATGATTTATGTTAGGATGCTAGTTACTTTTAAACCCTAAAAGCACTATTAAGTATATATAGCTCATGATCTGCATGTTTTACAAAACTCATACACTACTTTCAAGGCAACATAAAAAGGTCATTTTTTTATATATATATATAAATTAAATCTAGGGTCTTGCATAGTATAAGATGTCCCCTGGGGACACTTATGCAATCTCTCTTAGGATGCATAAATGTGAATAAAGTATTCTTCCGCTACGTATAAATAAAATTTTGAAGTGTGCACTAGATGATCCACGGAGCCGAGGGATACGGCCTTAAAAATATAACTAAATTTCTAATAATTTAACTTATGAATTTTTATAAAATAAAGTAGATAGTGTTCTGCCTGAGCGTCAGCAGTTATCCCCTGCTCGACGTGGCATCACGACGCGTGTTTTTCCCCGACTCTGATAATTCTTTAATTTGGAGAAAATGCGGGTTGTGACAGTTGGTATCAGAGGGAGGTTGCTTGACAACTTGTCGGGCAACCTTTCCTTATAGGTATTAGATGTTTTGCATCGTATCATACACACACCGATATGTCATTAGCACGCCTTGGCTGAAGCACGAACACTACACTCATAGCATAACATGAAGTATACGAGTCATATTATGTAGTATGGGATGCATAATATGTGTTCGTATATGGATCCACCATAGGAGGCAACATGTGAGGGTTTTGTAGTATGTGATGCATAACCTCGCCACATGAATGCGGCTAGCACGTTTTTTTTCGTTGCATGGAAATGTTATGTAGTATGTGATGCATACCATTTTCATGTGTACGCCGCTCATAACATGCATTAAGGCCTTTTTAGAATGCATAGCACAATCATGCATAGCATAACATTGCATAAGCATAACGTGCCAAGCTAAAGATTTGCAGGATGACATATGTAAACACATGGTTTTTAGTCAAAAAGAATATATATACATGCATTCATGGTCTAGGCACCTGAGTTAGTGTGATGGTGTTAAACCATCCTAGGTTAAGCATAACATCATAATTGAAAACCCCAGAGCAAATTGGCAGTTGAAGCAAGTACTTAGGTAGGTTTGTTTGTACTTGGTTGTTCAGTCCCAGTGATTTAGCTAAGTTTTTATAATTGGTTTGTTTGTTCTTTTAGTATGGCACCTAAGCGTGTAGCGATGAGGTCAAACCCCCAGCTTGAGGGTGAGTCTTCAGGAGCGCAGGGAGTGGCAGTTATTGCAGAACTACGCCAGAGTATGGGGATCCTGGCAGGTCAGGTAGTGGCGATGCAAGTGCAGTTGCATGAATTATTGGCTGCCACCTTAGGACGACAGCCGAGTGAGCCAGCCCCCACAGTGGTGAAAAGTGAGAGCGAGATCAGCAAATTGAATAAGATTGCTTTTGGATTGTTTGCTGCTGAAGAGTGCAGAGTAAAAGGCTTCTTGGGTGGCCTCCCAAATGACATTCAGCAGTACTCTAATGCTTACCAATTCGAGATTGATGTAAGGTCAGTGGAAATTGCTCTTAAAGTTGAGACTATGGGACATGCTAAGGATAGAGACATGATGTTAAGGAAGGATAAAAGGAAGACCGATGAGGGTAAGATAATCGAGGTATCCGGTGATGTTTCAAGGAAAAGTAGTAAGGAAATGTGTAGCTTCTGTGGCCGGTCAGGCCACCCCTTTGAAAGATGTTTTAAGCAAATGAAGGCTCAAAAGAAGGACCAAGTTCGGGAGGTTCAGAAGACCCCACAAGGAGATCTGGTGTGTACCTTGTGCAAGAAGAAGGGGCATGAGGTGGCCCATTGTTAGGATAAGGGTAAGGTCTGCTCTCAGTGTGGGCAAAACGGGCATGTTAAGGATAGGTGCCCGCAATTTCAGCCTACGTTTTAGCCTGCCCCACCTCAAGTTTTACCTCAGGTGCAGTACTTGGACAAAGGAAAGGGTAAGCTGATCGCGTCGATCGAGGAAGAAATTCAGTCTTCGACCCAAGTGATTTCAGGTTAGGTTATAACTTGTTTTATTTTCCTCCTAGTTTGTCGTTTGTTTGTTTATTTGTGTACGCGATTTGTATAGGGAAGTTTAAGGTAAAGAACAGTTAGGCGCGAGTGTTCAGATGTCTTCCTAGTTAATTTTCCTCCTGTAAGAGGTGTAGAGTTCGTCCTAAATCTGTACCTTTTGTGATTGTGTTTTAGGTGATGTTTTTGGGTATTCTATAATGTTGTAAAACATGCCCATCCTTATCCTTAGTGTTGCCTGCCTTGATGAACCTCAGGATGTGTGCTAGGTTGAGCAAGTTGAGCAGGTTTACGTTTTTGGATTGTGTCGTATGGTTTGGCAAGTGTACCCTCAGCCTTTATGGATTTGATGAACCGCGTGTACAAGCACTTCCTGGATAAGTTCGTGGTCGCGTTCATCGTCGATGTTTTGATTTATTCCCGCGATGCTGTGGAGGGTGACCGGCATCTGCATTTTGTTTATCTTCTTTGAAGGACCATAAGCTATACGCCAAATTTAGTAAGCGCAAGTTTTGGTTATCTCGGGTTTCTTTCTGGGTCATGTGGTTAGCAAGGACAGGAGTTATGTCAACCCAGAATAGATTGTTGTTATTATAGAATGAGATTTATGCCGATCCAGAGAAAAATAATTGTGGTTATGGAATGGGCTAGGATTTCAGTCGAAGCATGAGAATACAGTTTTGTTTGGAGCAATAAGCACAGGGAAGCTTTTCAAGAATTAAAGATTTGAGTATGCACTGCTCCGGTTTTGACATTTCCCACGAAAGGATTAGATTATATCGTTATATGAATGCATATCATGTGGGGCTTGGTTGCGTTTGATGAATAAGGGAAAAGTAGTTGCGTGTGGGCCAAGACAACAGAAGATTCATGAAAGGAACTACCCTACGCAGGATCTAGAGTTCGCAGCTGGGAATTATGAGCTAAGGTTGTGGAGACACCTATTGTAAGACGCGCAATGCAAGAATTATACTGCTCATACAGGTTGAAGTATGTCTTCACTCAAAAAGTATTAGCGGGAATGGTTAGGGTGTGTTGTTGATTTTTAGGTCAAGATTTGATACTATCCGGCCAAGCTAACGTAGTAGCTGATGCCCTAAGTGGAAAGACCTGGAAATTTTCCGATCTCGCCGCTAAAATTGTTAATAGAAGAATTTCTTTTAACGGGCATTTCAGTGAGAAGTTGTGTCACGCCAAGTAGTTGGTGGGGATCTAGCCTTCATGGACTTCTTTATGGGCTTATCGAGGTCTCCTAGAGGTTTTGACTCTGTTTGGGTGATAGTGGACAGACTGACAAAGTGTGCTCACTTTGTGCCATATAAGATCTATTATCCGATGAAAAGATAGCGGAGCTGTATTTGAGCAAAATCATCTGGTTGCTTGGAGTTCCTATAAGAAACATATCAGACCGAGACTCCAGGTTTACGTTTCGCTTCTGGAAGAGTTTGCAAGGGGGTTTGGGTACTGATTTGAGATATTCTACCGCATATCATCCGCAGACAAATGGTTAGGCGGAGCGAGTTAACCCGATTGTAGAGAATACGATCAGATGTTATATTTTGGATAACGGAGAAGCGTTGGATGAGCATTTGAGGCTGATGGAATATGCGTACTATAACAGTTATCAAGAAAGCCTGCAAATGGATCCTTTTGAGCTCTGAATGGGAGGCGCTGTAGGAATCCCCTGTTTTGGACCGATGTTGGTGAGAGGTCATTGTTGGGCCCGAATGTCCTTGAAAAAATGGATGTTGCTGTGAGGCTTATTCGAGAGAAGCTTCGGATAGCCCTAGAGCGATATGAGAAGAATGCCAACTGGCATAGATCTGAATTGGTATTTGTTGTGGGAGACTCGGTATTTATTAAAGTTTCCCCGATGATTGAAATCAAGATGGTTGGTAAGAATCAGAAGTTAGACCCAAGGTATGTGGGGCCATTTTTAATCGTTGAGCGAATTGGTGTGGCAGTTTATAGACTGGATTTGCCCGCGAACTTTCCTGGCATGCACAATGTTTTTCACGTCAGTCAACCGCTGAAGTTTGTGCTAAACGACAGGCAAGTTTTGGATTTTGGGTCTCAGTTAGAGCCGAATCTTTCTTATGTTGAGACGCCTGTCCGCGTTTTTGGATACTCAAGATCAGGAGTTGCGGAGAAATTCTATCCCGATGGTGAAGGTTCTGTGGAAGAATCAAGATTTGGAAAGCGAGACTTGAGAGATAGAGTTGGCCATGAGGGAGCCTCACCCTCGCCTGTTCCCCTGATTTGTTGGGTATGTTTTCTTTCTAGTAACTTTTGTTTTGTTACTTACCTTCTTTAGTAGAAGTAGTGTACGTAAAGTTTCGGGACTAAACATTCTTTTAGGGGGAGTGACTGTAACGCCCCCGATTTTTCGGTGATTATTTAAATTCTCGTTTGGCATTACGTTGGTGCATTTCCGGCTCGTGCCATTGTTAGAGTACCTCGTTAGGTGTTCTATAGCCTGTTGTATGGTTTCCCCAGCTAGCCGGCGTCTGTTTCGGAGGCCCGGCTGAGCCTCTTAGGGGATCCTTGTGCTTTGGCTTAGGGCGGGGTTAGCCCTAGTGTGTGATCGTCGGAAGTTGTTTCCGACTTTGCCGTTGTTTTCGTAGCCTGAGTATTTGGCTATAGTACGAGTTTGGTCGAAATCCGAGAACGTTAATTTTCGCGTCGTTCCGACGGTCGCTTGTTAGCGAGTCGTCACCTTATGCGAGCATATATATATAGTTGCACATTTTTGGGCATAGCGCGTGTTTTGGGTGTGCCGGTGCGAGAATGCACATGTACGTGCGTGCGGAACGTTATTTAATCTTACGTGTGCGTGTTTACGTATATATGTGTGTTAGTATATGTAGGTGTGTTCACGCGTATATGCGTGTGGTTATATATATGGGAGAATATATTTTTATATGAGTGTTGGGTTTAAACCTTAAGTTATATGATATAACTTAATTATATAATTTAATTTAAGTTGTATGGTATTAGGTTTCATAAATTATGTATATATTAGGTTTTATATTATAGTATATATTATGGTATATTATATATTAGATGTTATTAGGTTTTTTTTTGTAATTAGATTTCCTTCTCCCCCCCCCAAAAAAAACCTGGCGCTTCCTTTCCCTACGACCCGAGCGGCAAAACGAGCGGAGGCGGACTGCTGGAGGCGCGCCGACCCCCGATCTCCGGCCATTTCTGCCCCGGAATCCACATTTGAGGCCGGATCCGTGCTCCTCTAGCCGCGATATTCGTTCCGAGGTAAACCTCGTGTGTTTTCACCCATGTTTTTGTCCGATCGGTAGGTTAGGTTTTCTTTTTTTCTTGGGGTTTTGATGGTGTAGTTCCCCCCAGATTCCTTCTTCAAGGTTTCGATAATCTTGATGCTTGCGGCTGGCCCAGCTGGGAAGAACACTGCTTGCCAAATTTTTTCAAACAAAAACCCAAGGCAAGTGTGCCCCCTCGCCCTTGCCAAAGTGATTCAATATTGTTCCCCTTGTTTGCTTGAATTGCGATCGGAAAGAGTTTAGCTTTAAGGGTTCTTGGATGGTGTCATTATTCTGCTACATTTCCATTGAGTATTATCTGCAGCTTTTAAACATTTTTGAGTTTTAAAATGCTAACAAGAGTTAACCAATATTATTATCTCTAATCTGTTTATCTTGGATGGTTCCATTATTCTGCGGATAACCAAGTTTAAGGCTCTCTAATTCTTTGTGGAATTGAGGGTTAGGAATTTTTTTTTGTTCTTTTTCTCTACTCATTAGATAATTAGTTTACATTGTTTAATTTGAAGTTGTTTTAGCCATAACTGATAATGCCTCATTTCAACCTTTATCTTTGCTGATCTACGTATCACATATACTTATCTCATTTTACAAACTTAAGATTGATATTGATTAAGAAGATCCCATCCATATATGCAAGTGCATGCCTATTTATTCTATAAGCAGACATATGTGTGTTCCTCTTCAATCTACTAGCTCTTGTTCATTAATTTCGGTTAGAATTTGTCTAGGTGGTTAGGAGTAATGGCTTATTAGAACCTCGTCCATTTCATATCTAGTTTGTAGAGCATGGTTTTTCCGTGGGTGTAAACCAAGACCAACTCGCTTTATTATGAAGTTAATTGTTCATGTTCGCATCAAGTTAATCGTTTATGTTAGATATTAAATCAATCGTACGTGGATAGGTATCAAATTAATTATGTATGTCCTTGTGCCAAGTTGATTATGTATGTTTTGATATTTAATCATTGGTTTACGTTTGGTTCACGAATTACTTGTATGTGCATAATATCAAGCTATTGGTCGAGACTTAGTGTCGAGCTGCCTGCAGATATTTTGTATCAAATCACTTTCTTTTTTTTATTATTTTTGTGTCAGACCACTTGATTAGACAAATTGGATGTTTAGTCCACTGGCATATAAGGCTCTCAGGTGGATTGCTCTAGACGAAATAGGGTTGTGTTGACTTCTTGGTGGTTCATGAAACCACCAGTGCGGGTTTTTTTTCGAGTCACTTGGTGCTGGAGTAGGATGCGATTTAGGGGAGAGTTGGACCGATGCCGCCACCCCTGTTTTCTTCTTGTCTTACGAAGACAATGTGGGTTGTTTGGCTGAGTGGACTGATGCCACCACCACAGCACCATGATTATATTTTGGCCTGAAAGACTTGGTTTTACATGTGGTCACAAGTCTAGGCCATTGCTTCTGATTTTGTCCATCTCCAGTACTAGGTGACTCTTTCCGCTCTAGCTCTATGTTAGGGTTTTATTATTGTGCTAAACTCTTTTTGCAGAGATCTTTGAAGCTCGGCTTCATTCGTGCTCTTGGTGCGCTCCCTTTCAACTCACTCGGTTGAGTATCAGTTTTACCTGTTTTACTCACCTCCTTCTTTTTTTTGTACCTGTATTAATTACCTTCACTTATTTCTGACCTATTTTTAATTCCTGTTTTAATCTATTGTACCTTTGCTTTTCCTTTTGATAGTTGCTTTGCTGAGGTGTTCTTTTTCTGAATACCTCAGGTACAGGTATTTAGCCGACTGTACGGCTAGTTTTCTCCTGGAGATTTTCTAGCGTTTAAGCTGCTACTGTTGTTCTCTGTTCCTTTTGCTTGGGAGGTAGTTTTCTTTAGACTTGTAGTATAGACATACCTACTCACTAGTGGGTTCGTGTCAGATGTTGACGCCCACTGGTGGTTTCTCTTTTAGATACTTTGCACTTGCTTACACTGTTAGTTTTACTGCTTTTGGATATATTAAACTTGCTCTTGCGATGATTTATGTTAGGATGCTAGTTACTTTTAAACCCTAAAAGCACTATTAAGTATATATAGCTCATGATCTGCATGTTTTACAAAACTCATACTGTAACACCCCGAAACTCAAAAGAGGGACGGGTGATGTTTTAAGCCCAGTCTGAATTTTGGAGCAGGTGTCGCCGGCATGACACGGGCGTGTCACGGGCGTGACACGGGCGTGTCACTGGTGTGACAAAGGCGTGTTCGGCCACGGGTCGTGCGGTCGATGCTTTGGTGGTCGACGATCGTCTAGTTCCAGAATACGGCCTAGGACACGGGCGTGTCCCAGGTCGTGTCACTCCAGGGAATCTGCAAGTGTGGTACACGGGCCGTGACACGGGCACAAACACGGGCGTGCCAAATTTGATACGGGCGTGTCTGATGCCGTATCGCAAGGCCGTGTACCTCTCTGACTGCGAAGTGTTGGTCGATTGCATACGGGGGGCGTGACACGGGTCCCGAAACGGGCGTGTCACAGGTGACACGGACGTGTCGGAGGCCGTGTCAGAGGCCGTGTGCTGGTTTTTCGAATCGATCGAGGCGGCGAATGGGTGATACGGCCAGGAACACGGCCAGGCACACGGCCGTGTTGCAACCCGTGTTCGGCCCAGATTTTATGATTTCAGATCTAATCTTGGCCGTTCATTTCCTTAACTTTGGATCCGACGGCGGGGGGTTGCTCCTGGGTGGTTTTATCCGTGATTTAGGGTTGGGAACCCTCATTTCCTTTAGACATTCTCTCTCTAAGAGTTTAGAGAGAAGGGAGAGCAAGGAGGAAGGAGGAGTCCCAGATCCGGCCGCCGTAGGAGCTTCGGAGCTCCTAATTGCGATTCGAGTCCAGATCCGCGGGGGTGACGCCGTTGCGGTTCTTTCCAACCGCATAGTTTTTGATGGCGCCACGGAAGAACTCAAGGGTAATGATTTCTCATCCTTGGGCATGTGAAGCCCTTTTTCCCTTTGCATAGGAAGCCCTCTCTCGCGAGTGAGCGAAGAGTTGGAGCGTTCCTTGGGGTAGAAATGTAAAGTCCCCCTTGTGTTGAGTCCGTATGCGAAAATGGACATAGGAATTGTGTGTGAAGCCTATCCGGACAAGTAGAGCCGGATCGGTGATGTTGCATTGCATATGAATCGTGGAAGACTCCGGGTGTTTGGGCATTTTTCGGGTTTTCTACGTGGTAGATTGCAACAGGGAGCCTTGGAGATTAACTCCAAGGTGCACCCGGAAAACTGGGCAAAAGCGAGTTTTGCCAACACGATGGCCAGGGAGCCAACGTGAACATAACCGTGTGATGTGATTGTTGTGGCGGAAACGGGACTCGGTGAGTCTTGACCTGCGTATATGGCTTAAATTGCCGTTGCGATATGAGCACGGGTCAGGCGGAACCGTACCCGGTCTATGTCATTCGGTAGGACCGTTGGCATGGATGAGGGTCTTCGGCGGTCTATGGCTTAAATTGTCATGACCAAGGCCAGGAAGGCAAAATGCTCATATGGTTGGCCGTCCAAGAGGCGGTGATGGAACGGGAACGTCTATGGCTTGAATTGACGTGACGTTGTCCGGTTCGCCGTGAATGTGCCCCGTGTGCACGAGGTGTGTGGCAGTGCGAGCCTACGCCTGTGAATGTTCCCTGTGATGATGTGTGTTCACACTAATATATTGCCTATACTAATAAAGTGCAGGGAAAGAGCATCGCCGCCCCGATTTTGGGGGCTGGATCGTTATAATTTGGTTAGCATAGCTGAACGTTGCTTTTGTTTGCCACCGGGCGGTGGTTTGTGCTTGCAGGTGCTGCGGAGCCGAGCGGGGAATAGCGGGCTAAAGCCCATGTTACGGTGCTGGCCCTCGAAGGCCTATCCCTTTTTATGCTTTCCATTTATTTCATGTATGGACGGCCTGCGAGCCGAAGTATGTAAGACATATTTTGTTAAGCAAACCGGTGTAAGGCCTTAAGGCCATTTAACATTTGTGTATGTTTACATTCCTGGGTATGTAGTGGACATTCATGCTCTGTGTCTGGGTTCTTACTTCTTTTGCAACCTATTAAATTGCTTCTACTAGGTGTTGTATAGGACGTTATGATTGGTTGAATTGTTTCAACGCGTAACCAACCGGTCTGTCCGTAGTATATGGCGTCGGGCCCCGGCCGGACCTACTGTTATATGCTATGTGACGGATAGGATTGTTACAAATTGGTATCAGACTACTGGTTTCGGTCAACTTAAATGAATTCGTGGACGAATTCACTTTAAGGGGTGGTGAGAACATGTGTGCGTCATCGTTACAACATGAAAAGAACCCATGAATGTCCACTTAGGAATGAAAATACACATGTTTGAGGAACCTGCGTGTTCCTATAATTGCTGTTTACAGTAATATTTGGTCGCTTATCGGTGTTTTGCACGATTATAGTTGACCAGGAGTGGTGCTGGGCCGTCAGAACAGCCAGGTTCTGAGGCAAGCAGTGCGCCTAGTGAAGCGCCTGCAACACCTCCGTCTGCCGAGACCATTAGATGGGTGGCAGAAGCTGTCTTTGCTATGATTAATGCGCAACCTGCAAGACAGGTGCAGCAGCCTACTCCTGCGGTGGAGCAAGTGCCGCTCCAAGCGGCAGAGCCTAGAAGGGTTGAACAGGTGGCGGTGGAGCCGGAGTTGCCTAGGAGAGCAACTGAATGACAGTTGAAGCATGTGATGGGCTTCCACCCACCAGTGTTCTCGGGAACGAGAACCCTGACCCAGGCGTAAGATTGGCTCTCAAGAGTCAATAGGGTGATGACAGCTACAGAAACGGAAGAGTGCCAGAAGACCACAATAGCGACGTTCCTGTTGGATGGGGACGCAAGGTTATGGTGGGAAGGTCTAGAGCTACATCAGTTGAGGGGAAGGCCGTTGGCTAAAGTTCCTATGGCGGAGTTTTCGAGATTGTTCATGGCTCGATACCTCCCCTCAGCGCAGAGGATCGCTTTGGAGAACGAGTTCCAAAGGTTGGTGCAAGGAGATAGCACTGTAGACGAGTACCTCCACAAGTTTACTCGGTTGGGGAGATATGCTAGCACTACCTTTGCCGACGAGGAGCGAAAGACTAACCGCTTCTACGAAGGGTTAAGAGAGGAGCTGAGGTTGCTACTGTCAGGGCCCATGGCGAAGGGTTTCCTAACCTTGGTCAACTCGGCCCGGTCCTTAGAGAAGGACATGAGAAATGTGCAAGCTAAGAAGGATTCTGGCGGGAAGAAATCGGTGTTCAAAGCGTCGACTACGTCGAAGTCGGGCTATCGAAAATTCTTCAAGAAGGCTAGGACGTCAGGTCCAGCTTCTTCTGTGGGTGCCTCGGGGGCGACTACTAATAGAACCCCGGGCGCTTGTTTCACGTGTGGAAAGACGGGTCACTTTGCCCGTAATTGCTAGAGCGGACGCCCGAAGTTCGAGAGAAAGCAAGGAGCTACTTACGAAGAGAAGGGCAAGGCGGTGGAGTCAACCGCGTCCCATATGCTCCGACTCAGCCTAGAGTCTATAACTTGGGCCAGCAGGAGGCCATCAAACAAGCTGACGTGGTGACAGGTATGAGTTAATATACAGCAAGTTAACTTTATATACTGTTGTCTATTGCTTGTTAGCCTAATATTGTTTGTATAGGCTTTGTTGTGATTAGTGATAGTCCGACACGGGCACTGTTCGACACGGGAGCTTCACACTCCTTGTCCGAAAATTTCATATCGCGCATCGGAGGCCCTTCTTCGATGGCGAAGGACAAGTTGGATGTGCTGCTACCGAATGGGTGCTCGATGCGTGCGGACAGGGTGTGCGCCGTAAAGGTTCACATTGGGAGCCAAGAGTTCGACTTGCTAGCTTCATTGCTGCCGCTAGTAGAGTTCGACGTGATCTTTGGTATGGATTGGCTTTCGGAGCAGAAAGCTTGGATTGACTGCGACCGGAAGGAGGTCAAGCTGGGTGTTTGGCGGGGGACAACATTCGAGGGACTCAAGGGGTTGAGCAAGGCACTGATGTCTGCTCTTCAGGTGGTAAAGGCAGTTCGTGCTGGTGCAGAGCTGTTCTTCGCAATAGTGGGGGCGGTGGAGCCAAAGTCCACGTTGGATGGCATCCCGGTTGTTTGTGAATACCCCGATGTGTTCCCGGATAGTCTTCCCGGAGCCCCACCGCAGCGAGAGATTGATTTCACCATCGAGCTCGTACCGGGGGCCAAACAGGTGTCACGTGCTCCGTATAGGTTGGAGCCTAAGGAGATGGCAGAGTTGAAAGTTCAGCTAGAGGAGATGATAGAGCAAGGTTATGTGCGTCCAAGCTCGTCGCCTTGGAGCGCACCGGTCCTCTTCGTTAAGAAGAAGGATGGTAGTATGCGGTTGTGTATCTACTACAGAGAGTTGAACAAGTTGACGGAGAAGAACAAGTACCCGATCCCGAGGATTGATGGTCTCTTTGATCAGTTAGTCGGATCGTCGGTATATTCTAAGTTGGACTTGAAGTCAGGGGTACTATCAGTTGAGGATAAGGGAATGTGATATCCTGAAGACGGCGTTCAGCACAAGGTATGGGCATTTCGAGTTCACGGTCATGCTGTTTGGACTGACAAATGCGCCATCGGTGTTTATGGACTTGATGAACAGAACGTTCCGAGACTTCCTGGATCGCTTTGTGATCGTCTTTATTGACGATATATTGGTGTACTCGCAGTGCAAAGAAGATCACTTCAAGCACCTACAACTGGTGTTGGAGACTTTGAGGAGGAATGAGCTTTATGCGAAATTCTCCAAGTGCGAGTTCTGACTACCCTCAGTAGCGTTCCTTGGTCACATTGTTAGTGGGGAAGGTATAGCGGTGGATCCGGCAAAGATCGTTGCGATACGGGAGTGGCCTGTGTTGGCTTCTGTCGCGGAAGTCCGTAGTTTTCTCGGGCTTGCCGGATATTACAGGCGCTTCGTAGAGAACTTCTCGCGGATAGCGCTACCTCTCACAAAGTTGACAAGGAAAGATCAGAGATTCTTGTGGACGCAGGAGTGCGTGCAAGCGTTTGAGGAGCAGAAGAGACGGTTGACCACGGCGCCAGTGCTTAGTTCGCCGAGTGGGACCGAGGGCTTTGAGGTGTATAGCGACGCTTCAGGTAGTGGTTTGGGCTGCGTGTTGTTGCAACATGGAAGTGTGATTGCGTATGGATCGCGTCAGCTGAAGGTGCATGAAAGAAATTATCCGGTGCATGACTTGGAGTTGGCGGCCGTGATATTTGCACTCAAGTTGTGGAGGCACTACTTATACGGCGTAAGAGTCGATATATACACCGATCACAAGAGCCTAAAGTACTTGTTGGATCAAAAAGACCTTGATATGAGGCAGAGGAGGTGGATGGAGTTCCTGGGGGACTACACCTTCAAAATAAATTATGTACCCGGGAAGGGCAATGCAGTTGCTGATGCGTTGAGTCGCAGGGCTCCCGCCAAAGCCAACTGGTTGTCGGTGCATGATGAGCGGCTGATATGGGAGTTGGAGGAGCTTGAGATCTGTTGCGTTGACAGGCAGACGAGCGCCAAAGCAATGTTAAACTGGACAGAAGTTCAGTATGACCTGGCTGACCGGGTTCGGCAGGTATTGGAGTTAGATGACTCCATGAAGGAGCTTTTGGAGGCAGCGTTGGATGGGTCAAATTCCCAGTTTTCAGTGGAAGATGGGTTGTTAAGGAAGGATCATCGGTTGTGCGTCCCAAGCGGGAGTAACCTACGGGCGGAGTTGTTGTACGAGGCTCATCATACCAAGTACTCGATCCACCCAGGGAGCACAAAGATGTACCGTGACCTCAAGAAGCTGTTTTGGTGGCCAGGGCTTAAGAAAGATGTGGCGTTGTTTGTGGCTATGTGCCAAACATGCGCCTTGGTGAAGGCGGAGTGCCAAAAGCCGGGAGGATTTCTGAAGTCCTTGCCTATACCGGAGTGGAAGTTCGACGACATATGTATGGACTTTGTGCATGGGTTGCCAAGGTCGCAGAAAGGGAACGACGCCATCTGGGTGATCGTAGATCGGTTAACTAAAGTGTCGCATTTCATTCCGCATAGGAAGGATGATCCAGTGGAGAAATTGGCAAAGTTGTATGTTGACAATATAGTTAGACTGCATGGTGTGCCTCGCAGCATTGTGAGTGATCGCGATGGGCGTTTCACGTCCAATGATTGGAGGTTGGTGCAGCAGATGCTGGGGATAAAGTTGAAATTCAGCACAGCCTTCCATCCGCAGATGGATGGGCAGACCGAGAGAGTCAATAGAACGATGGAGGACATGCTCCGCATGTGTGTCCTAGACTTCGGGAAGTATTGGGAGGACCACCTGTATTTGGTGGAGTTTGCGCACAATAATGGCTACCAAGCGAGTATACAAATGGCACCCTTCGAGGCCCTGTATGGTAGGAAGTGTCGCACGCCATTATCGTGGCTTGAAATGGGTGAGGCAAGGTTGTACAAGAAGCAGGAGGTGAAGAGTGCTACCTCGTTGGTGCGGATAATTCAGGAGCGCTTGTTGATCGCTTAGGACAGGAAGGCGAAGTATTACAATGCCCAGCACCGGAACGTGGAGTTCGCGGTAGGCGATTGGGTATACTTAAAAGTGAAGCCGTTCAAGGGGGTTTCGCGGGTGAGATGCTTGAACAAGCTGAGCCCAAGATACCTTGGACCTTTTGACGTTCTGGAGCGAGTCGGCGAAGCTGCTTACCGTTTGAAGCTATCAGTGGAGTTGAGTGGGCTACACGATGTGTTCCACATCTCTGTATTGCGGAAGGCGGTGCAAGAGCCTTCGCAGGTGATCGCAGTTGATCAAGTACCGGTGGACGAAGGGTTGACGACTAGGGTCAAGCCCGTTCGTATTGAAGACTCCAAAGTTAAGCGACTTCGTAACAAGGAGATCCGAATGGTCAAGGTCCGTTGGGACAATTGCGGTCGTGAGGAGCTCTCTTGGGAACGGGAGCACACCATGCTAGAGGAGTACCCAGAGTTATTTCGCTCAGGTACCGCTCTTGGTTTTATGTTTACTTTCCGTTAGTAATTTCATGGACGAAATTCTTGTAAGGGGGAGAGGGTTGTAACACCCCGAAACTCAAAAGAGGGATGAGTGATGTTTTAAGCCCTGTCTGAATTTTGGAGCAAGTGTCGTGGGCGTGACACGGGCGTGTCACGGGCATGACACGGGCGTGTCACGGGCATGACACGGGCGTGTCACGGGCGTGACACGGGCGTGTTCGGCCACGGGTCGTGCGGTCGACGCTTTGGCAGTCGACGATCGTCTAGTTACAGAACACGGCCTAGGACACGGGCGTGTCCAAGGCCGTGTCACTCCAGGGAATCTGCAAGTGTGGTACACGGGCCGTGACACGGGCACAAACACGGGCGTGTCAAATTTGACACGGGCGTGTCTGATGCCGTGTCACAAGGCCGTGTACCTCTCTGACTGCGAAGTGTTGGTCGATTGCACACGGTGGGCGTGACACGGGTCCCGACACGGGCGTGTCGCAGGTGACACGGGCGTGTCGGAGGCCATGTCAGGGGCCGTGTGCTGGTTTTTTGAATCGATCGAGACGGTAAATGGGTGACACGGCCAGGCACACGGCCGTGTTGCAACCCGTGTTCGGCCCAGATTTTATGATTTTAGATCTAATCTTGGCCGTTTGTTTCCTTGACTTTGGATCCGACGGTGGGGGGCTGCTCCTGGGTGGTTTTATCCGGGATTTAGGGTTGGGAACCCTCATTTCCTTTAGCCATTCTCTCTCTAAGAGTTTAGAGAGAAGGGAGAGCAAGGAGGAAGGAGGAGTCCAAGATCCGGCCGCCGAAGGAGCTTCGGAGCTCCGAATCGCGATCCGAGTCCAGATCCGCGGGGGTGACTCCATTGCGGTGCTTTCCAACCGCATAGTTTTCGATGGCGCTGTGGAAGAACGCAAGGGTAACGATTTCTCATCCTTGGGCATGTGAAGCCCTTTTTCCCTTTGCATAGGAAGCCCTCTCTCTCGAGTGAGCGAAGATTTGGAGCGTTCCTTGGGGTAGATATGTAAAGTCCCCCTTGTGTAGAGTCCGTATGCGAAAATGGACATAGGCATTGTGTGTGAAGCCTATCCGGACAAGTAGAGCCGGATCGGTGATGTTGCATTGCATATGAACCGGGGAAGACTCCGGGTGTTTGGGCGTTTTTCGGGTTTTCTACGTGGTAGATTGCAACAGGGAGCCTTGGAGATTAACTCCAAGGTGCACCCGGAAAACTGGGCAAAAGCGAGTTTTGCAAACACGATGGTCGGGGAGCCAACGTGAACATAACTGGGTTATGTGATTGTTGTGGCGGAAAAGGGAGTCGGTGAGTCTTGACCTGCGCATATGGCTTAAATTGCCGTTGCGATATGAGCACGGGTCAGGAGGAACCGTACCCGGTCTATGTCGTTCGGTAGGACCGTTGGCATGGATGAGGGTCTTCGGCGGTCTATGGCTTAAATTGCCGTGACCAAGGCCAAGAAGGCAAAATGCTCATATGGTTGGCCGTCCAAGAGGCGGTGGTGGAACGGGAACGTCTATGGCTTGAATTGACGTGACGTTGGCCGGTTCGCCATGAATGTGCCCCGTGTGTACGAGGTGTGTGGCCGTGCGAGCCTACGCCTGTGAATGTGCCCTGTGATGATGTGTGTTCACACTAATATATTGCCTATACTAATAAAGTGCAAGGAAAGAGCATCGCCGCCCCAATTTTGGGGGCGGGATCGTTATAATTTGGTCAGCATAGCTGACCATTGCTTTTGTTTGCCACCGGGCGGTGGTTTGTGCTTGCAGGTGCTGCGGAGCCGAGCGGGAAATAGCGGGCTAAAGCCCATATTGCGATGCTGGCCCTCGAAGGCCTAACCCTTTTTATGCTTTCCATTTATTTCATGTATGGCCGGCCTGCGAGCCGAAGTATGTAAGACATGTTTTGTTAAGCAAACCAGTGTAAGGCCTTAAGGCCATTTAACTTTTGTGTACGTTTACATTCCTGGGTTTGTAGTGGACATTCATGCTCTGTGTCTGGGTTCTTACTTCTTTTGCAACCTATTAAATTGCTTCCGCTAGGTGTTGTGTAGGACGTTATGATTGGTTGAATGGTTTCAACGCGTAACCAACCGGTCTGTCCGTAGTATATGGCGTCGGGCCCCGGCCGGACCTACTGTTATATGTTATGTGACGGATAGGTGTGTTACATATACACTACTTTCAAGGCAACATAAAAAGGTCATTTTATATATATATATATATAAATTAAATCTAAGGTCTTGCATAGTATAAGATGTCCCCTGGGGACACTTATGTGATCTCTCTTAGGATGCATAAATGTGAATAAAGTATTCTTCCGCTACATATAAATATAATTTTGAAGTGTGGACTAGATGATCCATGGAGCCGAGGGATACGACCTTAAAAATATAACTAAATTTCTAATAATTTAACTTATGAATTTTTATAAAATAAAGTAGATAGTGTTCCGCATGAGCGTCAGCAGTTATCCCCTGCTCGACGTGGCATCACGACGCGTGTTTTTTCCTAGACTCTGATAATTCTTTAATTTGGAGAAAATGCGGGTTGTGACAGTTGGTATCAGAGGGAGGTTGCTTGAATACTTGTCGGGCAACCTTTCCTTGTAGGTATTAGATGTTTAGCATCGTATCATACACACACCGATATGTCATTTGCACGTCTTGGCTGAAGCACGAACACTACACTCATAGCATGACATGAAGTATATGAGGCATATTATGTAGTATGGGATGCATAATATGTGTTCGTATATGGATACACCATAGGAGGCAACATGTGAGGGTTATGTAGTATGGGATGCATAACCTCGCCACATGAATGCGGCTAGCACATTTTTTTTTCGTTGCATGGAAATGTTATGTAGTATGGGATGCATAACATTTTCATGTGTACGCCGCTCATAACATGAATTAAGGCCTTTTTAGAATGCATAGCACAATCATGCATAGCATAACATTGCATAAGCACAACGTGCCAAGCTAAAGATTTGCAGGATGACATATGTACACACATGGTTTTGAGTCAAAAAGAATATAAATACATGCATTCATGGTCTAGGCACCTGAGTTAGTGTGATGGTGGTAAACCATCCTAGGTTAAGCATAACATTATAATTGAAAACCCCAGAGCAAGTTGGCAGTTGAAGCAAGTACTTAGGTAAGTTTGTTTGTACTTGGTTGTTTAGTCCCAGTGATTGAGCTAAGTTTTTATAATTGGTGTGTTTGTTCTTTTAGTATGGCGCCTAAGCGTGTAGCGACGAGGTCGACCCCCCAGCTTGAGAGTGAGTCGTCAGGAGCGCAAGGTGTGGTAGTTATTGCAGAACTATGCCAGAGCATGGGGATCCTGGCAGGTCAGGTAGTGGCGATGCAAGTGCAGTTACAGGAATTGTTGGCTGCCACCTTAGGACGACAGCCTAGTGAGCCAGCCCCCACAATGGTTGAAAGTGAGAGCGAGATCAGCAAATTGAATAAGATTGCTTTTGGTTTGTTTGCTGCTGAAGAGTGCAGATTAAAAGGCTTCTTGGGTGGCCTCCCAACTGACATTCAGCAGTACTCTAATACTTACCAATTCGAGACTGATGTAAGGTCAGTGGAAATTGCTCTTAAAGTTGAGACTATGGGCCATGCTAAGGATAGAGACATGATGTTAAGGAAGGATAAAAGGAAGACCGGTGAGGGTAATACCATCGAGGTATCCGGTGATATTTCAAGGAAAAGGAGTAAGGAAATGTGTAGCTTCTGCGGCCGATCAGGCCACCCTTTGAAAGATGTTTTAAGCAAATGAAGGCTCAAAAGAAGGACCAAGTTAGGGAGGTTCAGAAGACCCCCAAAGGAGACTTGGTGTGTACCTCGTGCAATAAGAAAGGGCATGAGGTGGCCCATTGTTGGGATAAGGGTAAGGTCTGCTTTTAGTATGGGCAAAAGGGGCATGTTAAGGCAAGGTTCCCGCAATTTCAACCTACGTTTCAGCCTACCCCACCTCAAGTTTTACCTCAGGTGCAGTACTTGGACAAAGGAAAGGGTAAGCTGATCGTGTCGATCGAGGAAGAAATTAAGTCTTCAACCCAAGTGATTTCAGGTTAGGTTATAACTTGTTTTATTTTCCTCCTGGTTTGTCGTTTGTTCGTTTAGTTGTGTACGCGATTTGTATAGGGAAGTTTAAGGTAAAGAACAGTTAGGCGCGAATGTTCAGATGTCTTACTAGTTAATTTTCCTCCTGTGTGAGGCGTAGAGTTCGTCCTAAATCTGGACCTTTTGTGATTTTGTTTTAGGTGACGTTTTTGGGTATTCTATAATGTTGTAAAACATGCCATCCTTATCCTTAGTGTTGTCTGCCTTGATGAACCTCAAGATGTGTACTAGGTTGAGCAGGTTGAGCAGGTTTGCATTTTTGGATTGTGTCGTATGGTTTGGCAAGTGTACCCTCAGCCTTTATGGATTTGATGAACCGCGTGTACAAGGACTTCCTGGGTAAGTTCGTGGTCGCGTTCATCGTCGATGTTTTGATTTATTCCCGCGATGTTGTGGAGTGTGACCGGCATCTGCATTTTGTTTATCTGCTTTGAAGGACCATAAGCTATTCGCGAAATTTAGTAAGCGCAAGTTTTGGTTATCTCGGGTTTCTTTCTGGGTCATGTGGTTAGCAAGGACAGGAGATATGTCAACCTAGAATAGATTGCTATTACTATAGAATGAGATTTCAGCCGATCCAGAGATAAATAGCTGTGGTTATGGAATGGGCTTGGATTTCAGTCGAAGCATGAGAATACGGTTTTCTTTGGAGCAATAAGCATAGGGAAGCTTTTCAAGAATTAAAGATTTGAGTATGCACTGCTCCGGTTTTGTCATTTCCCATGAAAGGCTTAGATTATATCGTTATATGAATGCATATCACGTGGGGCTTGGTTGCGTTTGATGAAGAAGGGAAAAGTAGTTGTGTGTGGGCCAAGACAACAGAAGATTCATGAAAGGAACTACCCTACGCAGGATCTAGAGTTCGCAGCCGGGAATTATGAGCTAAGGTTGTCGAGACACCTATTGTAAGACACGCAATGCAAGAATTACACTACTCATACAGGTTGAAGTATGTCTTCACTAAAAAAGTATTAGCGGGAAAGGTTAGGGTGTGTTGTTGATTTTCCGGTCAAGATTTGATACTATCCGGGCAAGCTAACATAGTAGCTGATGCCATAAGTGGAAAGACCTGGAAATTTTCCGATCTCGCCGCTAAAATTGTTGATAGAAGAATTTATTTTAACGGGCATTTCAGTGAGAAGTTGTGTCACGCCAAGTAGTTGGTGGGGATCTAGCCTTCATGGACTTCTTTTTGGGCTTATCGAGGTCTCCTAGAGGTCTTGACTCTGTTTGGGTGATAGTGGACAGACTGACAAAGTGTGCTCACTTTGTGTCGTATAAGATTGATTATCCGATGAAAAGATATCGGAGCTGTATTTGAGCGAAATCATCTGGTTTCTTAGAGTTCCTATAAGCAACATATCAGACCGAGACTCCAGGTTTACGTCTCACTTGTGGAAGAGTTTGAAAGGGGGTTTGGGTTCTGATTTGAGATATTCTACCGTATATCATCCACAGACAAATGGTCAGGCGGAGCGAGTTAACCCGATCGTGGAGGATACGATCAGATGTTATATTTTAGATCACGGAGAAGCGTGGGATGAGCATTTGAGGCTGATTGAATATGCGTACTATAACAGTTATCAAGAAAGCCTGCAAATGGCTCCTTTTGAGCTCTAAATGGGAGGCGCTGCAGGAATCCCCTGTTTTGGACCGAGGTTGGTGAGAGGTTATTGTTGGGCCCGAATGCCCTTGAAGAAATGGATGTTGTTGTGAGGCTTATTCGAGAGAATCTTCGGATAGCCGAAGAGCGATATGAGAAGAATGCCAACCGGCATAGATCTGAATTGGTATTTGCTGTGGGAGACTCGGTATTTATTAAATTTTCCCCGATGATTGAAATCAAGAGGTTTGGTAAGAATCAGAAGTTGGACCCAAGGTATGTGGGGCCATTTTTAATCGTTGAGCGAATTGGTGTGGAAGCTTATAGACTGGATTTGCCCGCGAACTTTCCTGGCATGCGCAATGTTTTTCACGTCAGTCAACCGCAGAAGTTTGTGCTAAACGATAGGCAAGTTTTGGATTTTGGGTCTCAGTTAGAGCCGAATCTTTCTTATGTTGAGACGCCTGTCCGCGTTTTTGGATACTCAAGATCAGGAGTTGCGTAGAAATTCTATCCCGATGGTGAAGGTTCTATGGAAGAATCAAGATTTGGAAAGCGCGACTTGAGAGATAGAGTCGGCCATGAGGGAGCCTCACCCTCGCCTATTCCCTTGATTTGTTGGGTATGTTTTCTTTCTAGTAACTTTTGTTTTGTTACTTACCTTCTTTAGTAGAAGTTGTGTACGTAAAGTTTCGGGATGAAACTTTCTTTTAGGGGGAGTGACTGTAACGCCCCGGATTTTCGGGCGATTATTTAAATTCTCGTTTGGCGTTACGTTGGCATATTTCCGGCTCGTGCCGTTGTTAGAGTACCTCGTTAGGTGTTCTTAGAGGTTATAGCCTGTTGTATGGTTTCCCCAGCTAGTCGGCGTCTGTTTTGGAGGCCCAGCTGAGCCTCTTAGGGGATCCTTATGCTTTGGCTTCGGGCGGGGTTAGCCAGAGTGTGTGATCGTCGGAAGTTGTTTTCGACTTCGCTGTTGTTTTCGTAGCCCGAGTATTCGGCTACAGTGCGAGTTTGGTCGAAATCCGTGAGCGTTAATTTTTGCGTCGTTCTGACGGTCGCTTGTTTGCGAGTCGTCACCTTATGCGAGCATATATATATAGTTGCGCATTTTTGGGCATAGCGCGTGTTTTGGGCGTGCCGGTGCGAGAATGCACATGTACGTGCGTGCGGAACGTTATTTAAGCTTTCGTGTGCGTGTTTATGTATATATGTGTGTTAGTATATGTAGATGTGTTCGCGCGTATATGCGTGTGGTTATATATATGGGAGAATACATTTTTATATGAGTGTTGGGTTTAAACCTTAAGTTATATGATATAACTTAATTATATAATTTAATTTAAGTTGTATGGTATTAGGTTTCATAAATTATGTATATATTAGGTTATATATTATAGTATATATTATGGTATATTATATATTAGATGTTGTTAGGTTTTTTTTGTAATTAGGTTTCCTTCTCCACCCCCAAAAAAAACCCGGCGCTTTCTTTCCCTGCGACCCGAGCGGCAAAACGAGCGGAGGCGGACTGCTGGAGGCGCGCCGACCCCCGATCTCCGGCCATTTCCACCCCGGAATCCACATTTGAGGCCGGATCCGTTCTCCTCTAGCCGCGATCTTCGTTCTGAGTTAAACCTCGTGTGTTTTCACCCATGTTTTTGTCCGATCGGTAGGTTAGGTTTTCTTTTTTTCTTGGGGTTTTGATGGTGTAGTTCTCCCCAGATTCCTTCTTCCAGGTTTCGATAATCTTGATCCTTGCGGCTGGCCCTGCTGGGAAGAACACTGCTGGCCGAATTTTTTCAAACAAAAACCCAAGGCAAGTGTGCCCCCTCGCCCTTGCCAAAGTGATTCAATGTAGTTCCCCTTGTTTGCTTGAATTGCGATCAGAAAGAGTTTAGCTTTAAGGGTTCTTGGATGGTGCCATTATTCTGCTACATTTCCGTTAAGTATTATCTTCAGCTTTTCAACATTTTTGAGTTTTAAAATGCTAACAAGAGTTACCAATAATATTATCTCTAATCTGTTTATCTTGGATGGTGCCATTATTCTGCGGATAACCAAGTTGAAGGCTCTCTAATTCTTTGTGGAATTGAGGGTTAGGAATTTTTTTTTGTTCTTTTTCTCTACTCATTAGATAATTAGTTTACATTGTTTAATTTTAAGTTGTTTTAGCCATAACTGTTACTGCCTCATTTCAACCTTTATTTTTGTTGATCTATGTATCACATCTACTTATCTCATTTTACAAACTTAAGATTGATATTGATTAAGAAGATCCCATCCATATATGCAAGTGCATGCCTATTTATTCTATAAGCAGACATATGTGTGTCCCTCTTCAATCTGCTAGCTCTTGTTCATTAATTTCGGTTAGAATTTGTCTAGGTGGTTAGGAGTAATGGCTTATTAGAACCTCGTCCATTTCATATCTAGTTTGTAGAGCGTGGTTTTTCCATGGGTGTAAACCAAGACCAACTCGCTTTATTATGAAGTTAATTGTTCATGTTCGCATCAAGTTAATCGTTTATGTTAGGTATTAAATCAATCGTGCGTGGATAGGTATCAAATTAATTATGTATGTCCTTATGCCAAGTTGATTAGGTAGGTTTTGATATTTAATCATTGGTTTACGTTTGGTTCACGAATTACTTGTATGTGCTTAATATCAAGCTATTGGTCGAGACTTAGTGTCGAGCTACCTGCAGATATTTTGTATCAAATCACTTTCTTTTTTTTATTATTTTGGTGTCAGACCACTTGATTAGACAAATTGGATGTTTAGTCCACTGGCATATAAGGCTCTCAGGTGGGTTTCTCTAGATGAAATAGGGTTGTGTTGACTTCTTGGTGGTTCATGAAACAACTAGTGCAGTTTTTTTTCGAGCCACTTGGTGCTGGAGTAGGATGCGATTTAGGGGAGAGTTGGACCGATGCCGCCACCCCTGTTTTCTTCTTGTCTTACTAAGACAATGTGGGTTGTTTGGCTGAGTGGACTGATGCCACCACCACAGCTCCATGATGATATTTAGGCCTAAAAGACTTGGTTTGACATGTGGTCACCAGTCTAGGCCCTTGCTTCTGATTTTGTCCATCTCTAGTACTAGGTGACTCATTCCGCTCTAGCTCTATGTTAGGGTTTTATTATTGTGCTAAACTCTTTTTGCAGAGATCTTTGAAGCTCAGCTTCATTCGTGCTCTTTGTGCGCTCCCTTTCAACTCACACGGTTGAGTATCAGTTTTACCTGTTTTACTCACCTCCTTCTATTTTCTGTACCTGTATTACTTACCTTCACTTATTTCTTACCTATTTTTAATTCCTGTTTGAATCTATTGTACCTTTGCTTTTCCTTTTGATAGTTGCTTTGCTGAGGTGTTCTTTTTCTGAATACCTCAGGTACAGGTATTTAGCCGACTGTGCGGCTAGTTTGCTCCTAGTGATTTTCTAGCGTTTAAGCTGCTACTATGGTTCTCTATTCCTTTTGCTTGGGAGGTAGTTTTCTTTAGACTTATAGTATAGACAAACCTACTCACCAGTGGGTTCGTGTCAGATGTTGACGCCCACTGGTGGTTTCTCTTTTAGATACTTTGCACTTGCTTACACTGTTAGTTTTACTGCTTTTGGATATATTAAACTTGCTCTTGGGATGATTTATGTTAGGATTCTAGTTACTTTTAAACCCTAAAAGCACTATTAAGTATATATAGCTCATGATCTGCATGTTTTACAAAACTCATACACTACTTTCAAGGCAACATAAAAAGGTCATTTTATATATATATATATATATATATATATATATATATATAAATTAAATCTAGGGTCTTGCATAGTATAAGATGTCCCCTGGGGACACTTATGCGATATCTCTTAGGATGCATAAATGTGAATAAAGTATTCTTCCGCTACGTATAAATATAATTTTGAAGTGTGGACTAGATGATCCACGGAGCCGAGGGATACGGCCTTAAAAATATAACTAAATTTTTAATAACTTAACTTATGAATTTTTATAAAATAAAGTAGATAGTATTCCGCCTGAGCGCCAGCAGTTATCCCCTGCTCGATGTGGCATCACGACGCGTGTTTTTCCCAGACTCTGATAATTCTTTAATTTGGAGAAAATGCGGGTTGTGACACCCCTGGTCACGGGCGTGTCGATGACCCGACACGGGCGTGTCATGTTGGGACACGGGCGTGTCCTAACCCGTGTGCTTTTCTGTACTCAACAATCGTGTCTGGATCAAGGCACACTTCCTTGGGCATAGCCGTGTGCAAAGCCATGTTCATCCTATTTTAGTGACTTTTTGGATGGATCTGAGCCGTTCGTTTTCTTTAAATCAGAGCTGACGGCTTAGCATTAATCCTCCTTCCTTAAGGTCAGGAGTGGGGGTTAAACACCTAATTTTCTTTTGGCATTTCTCTTTCTTAAGTCTTAGACAGAGGAGAAAGCAAGGAAGAAGGAGGAGGAGGATCCCAGCCGCCGGCGGAGCATCGGAGCACCGAATCAAAAACCGAGACAGGATCCGTGGAGGCATTCTCGTTGTGAAGCTTTCTATCCGGCTAGTTTTTCATGACGCCAAAATGGACTTCAATGGTAACGATTCTCAACTTGCACATGTGAAGATCTCTTCCTTTCTGCATGGGAAACCCGCTGCCGCAAGTGTGCGGTCAGTGCGCGGTGTTTCTTGGGGTAGATATGTGAAGTCCCCCTTGTTTAGAGTCCAGAATCGAAGTATGGGCATAGGAATTGTGTGTGAAGCCTACCCGGACGTGTTTGTCTGGATAGGTGATGTTGTATTGTGCATTGATTGTCGAAGAAGACTCCGCATTGTGTTGTTTTTCGGGTTTTCTACATGGTAGATCGCAATATGGAGCCTTGGGGATTAAGTCTAAGGTGTACTCAGAAATCTGGGCGGAAACGCATTCCTGCCAACTAGGTGGCCTGTAGACAACCTTATATAATTGGGATTTTACGTGCGAGGCCTATCTCCAGGAGACATGTAGGGTCTTTCTTTGGAAAACTGTGAGCCCATGGGGTTCAGAATTATTAGGCCAGGGAGCCGAACAGGAAAGGCAAAACCGACCCGCACCCTGCAGGTTTGGCCATGAGTACTACAGTATTCGGAGACGGTAGGGCGACTTGAGCAACGGGAAATGGTGGAGCTGTACCTGCGTTATGTGGACTATGACATGATAGTAGAGGAAATTGGCTCTCGTCGGTGGAATAATGAGAGTCTCATGCCAGGGGCCGTAAAGACTGAAATGCTCAAAGTAATCTATCAAGTAGAGGACCTCTGAACCGAGGTGGTATCCAGGAAGTCCGGTACACTGTCAATGTGCCCTGAGTGCACGGGGTTGGCGGCCGTGTGAGCCTCCACCTATTGTGAACTGTGCTAGGTTGTACTTTCACTAGGATTTTTGGATGGTAGTGAAGCCACAGAATTGACCTGATTCACTGAGAATGTGCCCTGAGTGCACGGGGTGTTTGGCCGAGCGAGCTTACACCTGTGGTGAAATCTATGTATCAACTTTATTGTTTAGCTGGGCTAATCAAATGCAGGGAAGCAGCATCGCCATACAGAATAAGGGGCGGGGTTGTTATAATTTGGTCAGCTTTAGCTGACTGTTGCTTTGTTTGCCACAGTACGGTGGAATATTGCTTGTAGGTGAGGCGGAACCAAGGACCAAATAGCGGGGTGAAGCCCAAGTTGCTGTGCTGGACCTTGAAGGGCAAAGTGAACTGTTGTTTTATTTATATACAGTGTGGCCGGCCTGCGAGCCGATGTCTGTAAACCATTATGTTGTTAAGTGAACATTTGTAAGGCCATAAGGCCAAGTACTTTTATGTATTGTGGTATTTCTTTTCTATCGTGGTTAGTGGACATTCATGTTTCATACTATTTGTTATTTGGGTTATTTCAACAAATTAAAATCTTCTGCAAGTTGCTCTGTGTAGGACGTTTATGTTTGGGAGAATGGTTTCATTCTGTAACCCTTCAGTATGTCTGTAGTATATGGCGTTGGGCCCCGACCGGACCTATTTCTATATACCATGCGACAGATAGGGGTGTTACAGAAGACCAGGAAGATCATCAGGAAACACATCTGAAAACTCGCACATAACAAGAATCTCTTATAAACACGGCAAACTACTAACGGTCCCTAAAAATGAGACCAAACAAGCAAATCAGCCGGAAACTAGCATCTTTCGAGCACATACTGCAGAAAAAACTTGAGAATCCTGGAGCGGATAACAATAAAAACCCCCAGGCTGACCGTTGTCCTTATTTAAGTCCAAGCGCTTACCCTTGCACTGGATAACCGCATCATACCTTGACAACTAGTCCATTCCTAAGATAACATCACAGTCTTCCAAGTCAATCACCTTTAGATCGGCCTTTGCTAGAAAATCCTCTAACAAAATCAGACAATCCTGAATTCCCCGATCTGAAACCACAGAATCACCAGAAGGGAACTTGACGCAAAAGGCATCCCCAACTCGATTTAGATCCAAACGGTACTGATCTATGAAGGCTCTAGCCACAAACGAGTTGGTAGCGCTAGAGTCGAAGAGAACCTGCGCCCAGCGTTTCTTTAACTTAAATCTTCCTATAAGATTGTGCACGTCTCTAAGGAAACAATTGCTAAAACTATAACTACAAACTCAAACATTAAAACTAGGGAGAAAGTCTAACCTTAAATAACCTGAGTAGAAGTCTGAGCAACCTCTGAGGAAATCACATTCAACTTTCCTTTACCTTTATCCAACCCCTGAGGCGGTGGAAATGCCTGAAGTGGGACTAGTTGAAGCACAAGCCTGAGCTGTGGGAACTGAGCCTTGATATGCCCTTCTTGACCACATAGAAAACAGCTTCTTGTCTTATTCTTTCCCAAGCAATGGGCAACATCATGCCCTTGACAGTTACATGACGAACAGAATAAATATTTCCTAGGAGCGCCTTGTATCGCATGAACCTGTTCTTTCTTCCGAGCTCTCTCCCTTTTATAACATCTCTCCAACGGGCATCCCGGCCAGCCATAGTAGATACAAACTTCCTTGCTCTTCTTTCTTGAATCATCACCGGATGGATGTGGACTCTTTCATTCAACGGATTTCCTTTTGTCTCTTCTCATTTGCTGGCCTATATTCTTAGCATTTTCGTTTGCCTCGACCTTCAAGGCAGCTTCTACTGCACCGATATAACTCACAACTCCATAAGCACCAGCTAGCTGCTAGATGTCACTTCTCAGACCACCCAGGACTCGTTTTACTCGATCTATTTTAATGCTCACCAATCCAGGAGCAAAATGACTTAATTTGCTAAATTCAATCTCATACTCACTAACTGTGAGTTGCCACTACTTTAAATGTAAGAAGTCATTCATCAGGCGGTCCCGCTCGACCAAGGGCAGCAACATTCCAAGTAGCATCTTCTTAAAAGATTCCCAACAGAATCCTTCTGTCATGCTCTCCTTCTCCCTTAGTCACCAACTTTTTGCTAACCCTTTGAGATGGTAGGCTGCGATCATCACTCTCTGATAGTCAGTAATTCTAGAGTAGGAAAACATCTCCTCGATCGATATAAGCCAATCATCCAAGATCATGAAATCTGCCTTTCCATCATAAGTAGGAGGCCCGAGTCGCTGAAACTGAGAGATAAACGTCATCTCTGGTGGAACCACTACCGGAGGCACCAGAGGAGCAAGAGGAGCAGGAACAGCTAGACCCACAACAGGGTCCTGTACTCTCGGAGCTAGCCCGAACAAAACTGATATCAGAGACTGGATCTAGGATTGTACATCCACCATCTGACTTGACAAGGCCTCATTGCTCTGTCACAAACTCTCAATCATCGCATTGCTTTGCGCACCCGAATACTCGCCCTCAGATTGGGGAGTTAGCCTCGTCGAAGGACGCTTCGACAAACTATTAACATACATACAACTACTCAGAACCTAGCCCAACCACTAGAACTAGACAACCTAGTATAGACAAAACATACTTAAATATTAGATTCAACTCCTAACTTGCTCTGGGATTTTTTTCAATAATGATGTTATGCCTAACCTAGGATGATTCACCATCATCACACTAACTCATGTGCTTAGACCATGAATGCATGAATTTATTTTC
The DNA here is from genome assembly GCA_039513925.1 of Platanthera zijinensis. Classification (NCBI taxonomy): domain Eukaryota; kingdom Viridiplantae; phylum Streptophyta; class Magnoliopsida; order Asparagales; family Orchidaceae; genus Platanthera; species Platanthera zijinensis. Next base: position 100,559,607 of record CM077093.1, read on the forward strand.
CTTTTGACTCAAAACTATGTGTGTACATATGTCATCATGTAAATCTTTAGCTTGGCATGTTGTGCTTATGCTATGTTATGATATGCATGTTATGTTATGCATTCTAAAAAGGACTTAATGCATGTTATGAGCGGCGTACACATGCAATGTTATGCATACCATACTATATAACATTGCATGTAAGGAAAAGAGAAAACGTGCTAATGGGCATTCATGTGGTGAGGTTATGCATCCCATACTACATAACGCTCACATGTTGCCACCTATGGTGGATCCATATACAAACACATATTATGCATCCCATAGTACATAATATGACCCGTTTACTTCTTGTCATGCTTATGAGTGTAGTGCTCATGCTTCAGCCAAGACGTATTGATGACACATCGGTGTGTGTATGATATGACAATAAACAACTAGCCCTAACAAGGGAAGGTTGCCCGACCAATTATCAAGCAACCTCCCTCTAATACCAACTGTCACGACCCGCATTTTCTCAGCAACTAACTTTTATCAGAGTAAGAGAAAATATGTGTTGTGATGCCACACCAAGCAAGGATAACTACAGACGCTTAGGCAAGGCACAGACCGAAACAAGTTTAACTGAAATCATAAGTTATTATGAAAAACATCTTTCAAACTAGATGGATGGTCGTATCCCTCGGCATAGTGGATCAACTAGTCCATAAGTAAAAATATATTTATACGCTGCGGAAAAATACCTTGGTTAAGGTGATTTGACATCCTACATGAGTGTAAACGTCCCTAAAGGACAACTCATGAAATGAAGGACTCTAAATTTAGTATAATATGAAATTAGTCTTTACGTTACTTTGGAAAATAGTACTTTAGGTTTAGAAATATGGCATGTATGAAGTACATATAATAATGCTTTTACGAGTTAAAATACCTAACATTCATTCTAGCATAAATCATTCCCAGAGATCAAGTAAACAACCTCCAAATAGGCAAAAATAGCAGTTTAAGTCACATACATAGCATCACAAGGAAAACCACCAGTGGGCGTCAACAACCTGAAAAGAACCCACTAGTGAGTATCCATGTCTATACAGAAGGAAACAAGAAAAGATTTAACTCACAAACTGAGGAAGGGAAATCTCAACAGCCTAGGAAATCACTAGCAAGCCCACAAAAGAAAACTAGCCTCCCAACCGGCTACTGCTCTTAACCTAAGCATTCAAAGAAATAACACCTCAGCAAAAACATAATCAAACATAAATGGAGCACTAGGTCATAAGCAATAAAAAGGAAGGGGTTTACCATACCCTTACAGTAGAATGCTATCAAACTTAGCAAAAGGAAATAAACGAGACAGCAAAAGTAAAACATTGTCCAAATAATAATCAAAGCACACCAAGAGTGAGAAATTAGCAAAATGGCCTGCTAAAAACATGCAGTATCAACAAGGAAAACATATGCCAAAGTATAGCCATTTAGAAAAGGAAAGGAACTAACACTCCTATCTTGTGAATTAATAGTAGTGGTAAAACCATGGGTCCGGGTTGGTAGCCAAAAACAGCCCTATTCCAAACAAACATACCAAAAAATTCTCCAGGGTGAAAACAACTAGTGGTAGCTCTTGGGTCCACAAACCTAACCAAACCAACCCAAACTGGGGCCTAACTGGTGGCGACCACAGCTCAACACAAACAAATCACCCCTTACAGAGCCACCAGAAAAAAACAACCTGTCATAATCAACGATTCAGCTTCCAAAAATTAGCCGAAAACACAACACCAAACTGAAATAAAGCCTAGACTATCCAACTCTGGAGAAAAACAAAAACCTAAGGAAAAATGGTCGAGTCCACTCGACACTGCGTTGAGTAAGTACCACTCACTCAACGCCAAACACTAAGCCGAGAAGGCGTTGAGTCCACTCAATACTGCATTGAGTGAGTACCATTCACTCAACGCCAAAAATCTAATCAGAGTAGGTATCGAGTCTACTCAATGCCGCGTTGAGTGAGCTCCACTCACTCAACGTCAAAAGACTTAGCCGCAAAAACTCACTGGACAACAGCATTGAGTGAGTTCAGTTCACTCAACACTGTCAACCCTAACAATCGAAGGCATTGAGTAACTTAACCACACTCAACGCTTTAGAGTTAGAAGAAAAACATCGCTGGACTATACGGCGTTGAGTGAGCTCAACTCACTCCTAGCCAAACGCAGACGGCATTGAGTGAGCTCAACTCACTCAACGCCAAACGATAGAAGGTGTAGAGTGAGCTCAACTCACTCAACGCCAAAGATCTTAACAAAAGTCTTAATGCAGACGGCGTTGAGTGAGCTCAACTCACTCAACGCCAAAAGACTTAGAAAAAGCCTCTAGCAAGACGACATTGAGTGAGCGCAACTCACTCAATGCTAAAGGCAGACGGCGTTGGGTGAGCTCAACTCACTCAATGCTGTCAACGCTTTTGGACTTAGACTACAGACCAAACAGCTAGGAATTGAGTGTGTCCACCACACTCAACGCTTTTATACTTAGCCTACAAAATGAACTTCTGCCAGAAGCTAACACTCAATGCCTGCTCACAAAGAGTTGGCAAACATGATTTCTAATTTCCTCTCTCCTACACCTTATACCCGGCTACCGCTACCAACCAAGTTGGGCTAAAACTAGAAAACTAAAATCCTAACTCCAACCACTACCTGGAAACAAAACAGTGAATAAGAAGAGAGAGAATAAATTAAAACTGGACAAGATCGAGCAAGATCTAGCTGGGATGAAAACTGCAGCAACCCTAGCTTCTAGGAAAAAGAAAGAATGAACTACTACAACAAGATTAATTGGAGTAAAATCAAGGTTGGCAAGGGCAAAGAGCGCCACTTGCCTCTACCTCCAGGAAACAGCAGCTACATTCAGAAATATTTCACCAGCAGCAAGATCGGCCACCTAGGAGGCAAACCTAAAGATTTAGAGGGAAGATAAGCAAACCCGAAAAACCCTAGCTTACAAAGACAACTCTAGAACAAGAAATTCTTACCTAGGGAGGAAGATGTAACGTCCCAATTCGTGCTAGGCCCCTCGCACGAGTTTTGAGTCAAGAGACTTGACTTGGGCTCGGGGCACACTGACAAAAGGTGTCAAGTGCGTTGGATGGAGTGTAGGGTGGAGTGATATCCAATGAATCGAAAGGGAAAGGCCTAAGGGAAAATCGTCGAGAATCACCTGGTGATTCTCGCCGATCGTCGAGTATCGATTAGAATACTCAACGCTATCAACGCCAGATTTCCGATAAGAATGGCCTAAGGGAAAATCGTCGAGAATCACCTGGTGATTCTCGCCAATCGTCGAGTATCGATGAGAATACTCAACGCTCTCAATGCCAGATTTCCGATAAGAATGTACTAAGGGAAAATCGTCGAGAATCACCTAGTGATTCTCGCCGATCGTCGAGTATCGATGAGAATACTCAATGCTCTCAACGCCAGATTTCCGATAAGTTAGGCTAAGGGAAAATCGCCGGGTATCATTGTTGATACCCAACGAATTCGTCAAGAATGCCTTACGATTCTCGCCGATCGTCGAGAATGACAGATGATTCCCACCGAATCTGACTTGTGTGTTTCTTCGCCTAGGCAGATTCGCTATCTTGTATAGGCGGACCGAACCGGGCTTCGGGATTCGTGCTAGATGATTCCTTGGATCGGGTCACTTCAATATGACCCATTATGGGCGGTCCAATGGGGCGTTGACACGTGGCAGAAGATGTAACCTAATATGTCAGTCTATAAAAGACGATAAAGCCGAACCCTAGCCGTCACTTTACCGCCGTCGAGCCTTTACCCGCGAATCATCGAGAGAGAGAAGCGGATCGTCGGAGGAGAAGTTTGGACGGAGGAAAGCCTACTGGATCAAGCTTTGGAGAAGGAGAAACGCCCCTTTTTCGTGAAGAACAACTACACCAAAGATGCCGCAAAGAAGGATGACACGATCCATGACCAGGAATGAGCATACCGCTGGAAATGAAGTAAGCTTCCTCCCCTCTCCCTTGGTGCTAGATCTGTAGATATATTCTAGGGGAGATATCGACTCCATAGAGTCTTGATGGTGAGGAGGAGATTTCCTAGGAAAGCCATGCCTAGGTTTGTTTTCTAGGTTTTAGCCCCCTCCAACCTCATCATCCTTCAAAGTGAAGATTAGAGAAGGATTCGTGGAGAATATGGCTTCGTGAGGGTGTATAAGGGTGGACGATTTTCTGGAGGAGATTTTGGGTGTTTGGTGCAAGGAGGAAGATGAACGGATGTCGTTCATCTCCCCTTAAGATGCGTGCAGAAATCTGTTTTATGCACGCAGCGACCTTCGTGGCCAATTTTGGGGGTGTTCTGGTCACATCTGGGTTTTCGACTAAACACGAAAGTCGTATCCCTTGAAATTATCTTTCCAACGAGGGGTTGCACGTTCCCAGGTGATACCTGTAGCCACAGGAAAGTCTGTTCGAATCTGCTGCGGTTGGGGGAAATTCACCCTAGGAAATCGGTACCCTGTACGCAGCAGGCTTCGAGTGGATTTCTGGTGTGATGCGATCAAATCTGGGCTTTCGACTAAACACGAAAGTTGTAGCCCACGATATTATCTTTCCAACAAGTGGTTACACGCACTCGTCGAATCTTTGTAGCCTTGGGAATCCTTGGTCGAAGTGGCTGCCCGTGTTAAGGCTGCACCTAAATTATGGGCTTGTGTAACGTGGAATGCGATGTGATGGAGTTTAATGTTGTGATCCAACTCGAGGCTTGGGTGGACTCTTTTGACATAATCATCATAGTGACATGATAAGTTGAGGTTATGAATCTAAATTCCTATAACGAGTTGTGGACAAGTTTAATTGAAAGAAGGAACCTGATATAATTGGGTAGATATAATCGGGCAAAAGTATAAATGATTTAACTATGGCCATGATACATGTTGAATGGATAAAAAGGGAATTAGTAATCCAATGCTTAGAGTGTCGTCTCCCTACGAGTAGCATTGTTGAAGTAACAAGTGCGGTGTTGACTGTCACTAGTTGGAATGAGATTGAGATGAGTAAAGTTGGACGATTGGGCTTGGCCCTCGGTGTTCATGTCCCGAGGATCCTTCCGCATTTGATGGATGGTTGGGCTTGGTCCTCGGTGTTCACGTCCCGAGACTCCTTCCATGCCACCATATTGTGAAATTGCATGTGGTGTGAGTCGACACACGGTGTCGTAATCCCGGGTTAAGGATAGTGTGGCAGGTCTACGGGCTCGCCAATCGTCACACCGATGGGAGTCGACAGCTAGACCTTGGGCGGTTGGGCTTGGTCCTCGGTGTTCATGTCCCGAGGCTCCTTTTGTGCCAAGTGAACGGTTGAGCTTGGTCCTCGTGTTCATTTCCGAGGCTCCTTCCGTTTCATGCATAGGCTGGTTAGTGGCTAGGATCTTGGTGCTCACTTACCCAAGAGAACCCGCTGAGCCGTAGTACGCATGTGAGCTCCGCTGTTGTGTCCTTAGCGATGAGGCGTATGGAGGCCTAGGCCAGGTAGTGTGGAGAGCAGCCTAGTAGTGGAGATGCCCGCTCTACTGTCACTGTTTGGCCACGACGGTTGATGCCTGAGAGGTTAGCTACCTACTCGAATAGTGGGAACTATAAGTCTGTGTCGACATAGCGATTGCATGTGCATGATCATGGGTGTGTCATTGCATTGCATTCATAGCATTACACTTCATTGCATACTTAAGACCCTCATCGTATCAGTTTGTATGGGCACTCCTATACGATGAGTTACTTATCGCTGAACGAACCTCAACTTATATGCTTGTATGGGCATCCATATAAGTTGAGTTACTTACTGTTGTAGCTATATACTCTCTTGCTGCTGTAGATAGTAGATTTGTAAACTAAGAGCTTGCTTATTATACACTACTGTTGTTGTTGCTTATGATATGTATACTCACTTCACCTGTTGTACTACTGTTATTTATATATTGTACCTGTTCCTTTCTCCGCCCGGTGCCGAGGAGTCGCCGGGGGAGCGGATGTGAAGCCACTTAGTCTTTATGACTAACGGTTGCTACGTCTTCCTTTTTAGGAGGAAACCCTGCAGGTGGAGCAGCAGGCTATGCAGCCAGACAGCCAGGCCAGGACGACAGGGCCTGAAGGGACGGTACCCTCGCTACCGTCAGTTACAGATGTGAGTGAGAGAGATTTTGTTGTAGCCCTTCGTGGCATATACATTCACGTACTCTGATTATATAGAAGCTTGTTAGCTTCTCTTTTGTTATGTTTATGGATATATGCTTAGTGTGGATTGACCTTCTTATATTACTACGGTTGGGTTCGCAATTATGTGTTGATATTTGTTGTTGCCGGCAGAATAGGCGTCTTGTGGTACGGGCTAGCCCGAGTGCTAGTGTTACCGCAAGGCGGCTGTTTTTGGGCATAAGACCCCTCTCGTGCCATGTCTTGTGTTCCGGCAGGGGTGTCTTACAAATGGTATCAGCTTGCTACGATCCTCCAAGGAGAAAGTCACTTAACAATGGTGCCACCCCCGTTTGATTAGTCAGCTTGGGGACAAACTAACTTAGCGGAAGCAGTGGTGTGCCCATATATAATTCACACTAAGTTCGTCCATCTTTTACCTTAGATTAGCCAACCTAACCTTAGGTTTGTACCCTATGTGTAGATCCCAGTACATGCTGAGCCAGTGAGGGGCACCCCCCCCCCCCCCCCCCCCCCCGTCCGTGCCTACACAATTCCAACAATCAGAGCTAGGGCAGACGCTCACAGCTATTTTGGACGCCTTTTGGTCCAAATCTCAGCAGGCACCTTTACAACAACAGGGTCCGGAATCTAGTTGGTTAAGCATTTTCCGAGCTCTCTCCCCTCCCGCTTATATTGGGACAGAGTCGGCGGTGCGTACGGAAGAGTGGCTCGACACTATACAAGAATTGTTGGCAGGAATAAGATGTCCAAACAATATGGCGGTGACCCTTGTGGTGACACTCTTAGAGCTGCACGCCAAAAGGTGGTGGAAGTCCCTCATGGGCTCCACTTTTCGTGGAAGAGTTTACACGGACATTAGTTGGAGCGAATTCTCTGAAGCCTTCTTAGAGCATTTCATCCCCTCGGCCGCTCGGGATGGTCTTGAAGAGAGATTTTTGCAACTAAAGCAAGGGTCCATGTCGGTGACAGAGTACCAATGGGAGTTTCAGCACTTGGCTAGATTCGCTGACACCTATGAGATGGATGATAGAGGGTACGCCAAACGATTCTACAAAGGCTTGCGAGATCCCCTAAGGCAAGACCTTTTGTTTATAGCGGATTCTAGTCTGGCGGAGATTATCGATATGGCCAAGAGATTGGAAGCGGACAACTTGGGAAGTTGTAAGAGGCCAGCGGAGGGTGTGATGGAAACCGGCCCCAGTAACAGGAGGAGATTTGACAATAGAAGAGGAAGAGGATATCGGAGGGGTGGTGGGCATTTCCCCCAGAACTATAGAGAGGAGCGCCCGGTTCCGCAACCGCCAGCATTACCTCCACCTCAACAATTTCAGCAACACGGCGGAAGGCAGGAGCGGGTGTGCTTTGAATGCAACCAACCGGGCCACATTCGACGCTACTGTCTGCGACTGTTTGGAGATGCGCCTCTTGCCTTCCCTCCAACAACCCCTTGGGAGAGAGGGTATGTGCGTGGTCGAGGACGTGGACCATGAGGAAGAAACCCCGGACCCGCTCGGGATCAGATGTATGCCTTGGACATGATCAAGAGCGGAACTCTCAAGAGATGATTGCAGGTACGATTTGAATTAGTCATTTTGCTTCCATTAATATTCTCTAGTGGCTTAAGATATATTAGATGTCTAGCTTGAGTATTATTAAATGACACTTAGGCACCGTGATGGTCGGCGGGAAACCGGCTTATACGTTATTTGACATCGGCGCCTCACATTCTTTCATGTCCGAAGACTTCATCAAGAATATACCCGGAGTGAAATATTTCACTGGTATTGCCCGAAGAGTACGCCTCCCAGACGGATCTGAGATGACGGCAACCGCGAAGTATGAGCTAGAGATAACCATTAGGGGAAAGACCTTTGATACCCCTACCATAATTTTGAGAATACCAGAATTCGACCTCATCCTGGGTATGGCATGGCTGGATTGGCACCATGCAAGAATCGACTGTGCGGAGAAGCGCATCTATTTGAGACTTGGGGATACTGATGTAGTCTTCCAGGGTATAAGTTTCGCACCACAAATATTGTTATCCTCAATCCAGACCTTGAAAGCTCATATGAGGGGGGATGAATGTAACGCCCCCGATTTTCCTGCGTTTATCTGTTTTCTCGTTGGCGTTACGATGACGCGTTTCCGTGGCTTGTGCCATGTGTGGAGTATGGTTTAGCTCCTTTGAACTGAGTGCCCTATTTGGTAGCCTGTTGGCAAGATCTCCCTAGCAAGCCGAGTCGTTTTGGGTGACCCGGTGTGGCCTCTCGGGGGGATGTTTGTGTTTGGCTTTGTTTGGGTATAACTCGAGTTTTGTTCGTCGAAAGTTAATTCCGACATCGCCGTTGTGTTTGTAGCGTGGGTATTTAGCTACGGTGTGAATTTCGTCGAATTCCGAGGTGATTCGGTTTTCGTGTCGTTTGGTGTGTTATTAGTATTTGTGATCAATTAATTAAATTGATTTGACTTGTTCTGTAGCCCTTCGGTTTTGACCGATTAATAAATTCTGCGGGAGAATTTATTTGGGCAGTTATTGCCTTGCCTTGGTGGCAGCCATATTTTGGCTATTCCTTTATGGAATTTTCTTAATTGTAATTAAGGGTTTAGGCATTTTAGGGTTCGGTTATTGCTGAACCGGTGTTTAGCTTTTCGTATAAAAGCTCTGTTTAAGAAGTGACAGACCACTTCTTCTTCTTCTTTTCCTAAGAGAGAAGCCGTCGCTGCCTTTTTCGCGGAAATCAGAGGAGAAAACTGCACGTCCTGTACCTCCTTTGGTCGGCGATTCCGGGCTTGTTCGTGAACGAAATTCGATTCCGAAAACGGCGTTGGCTTGCTCTCTCCGAGATCTTCGTTTCGATGGTAAGATATTCGATTTTCGTGGAGTTTTGATGAGATTTGGGTTTCAGTTTTGGAGTTTTCAGCCATTAATGGCCGTGAGATTTATTCTAGGTGCTACGGCTGTTTGTTCCGTGTGAAGAGGAGGAGAGCCATCCAGGCTTCGCTGAAAGTTGAGGCAAGTGGTATTCTTGCCCTTGCCAAGTTTCTTTTTGATTATATTTTTGCTGAAATTGTAATCCCTGTTAGCCCAGGTTAGAGGCCTTGTTGTTCTCATATTTATTGCTATCTATAGGAATTATTTCTTCCTATTGACCCCCCCTACTTGTGCTGATGGAACCCAACTTTGTCGGCGTAATGCCATTTATCTGTGTTCAGATTTGCTCTGGTTTGGGTGTAGCTGAGAGGGAGTGTTAGGAGGGGAGGGGGTGAATTTCCAGAAGTTAGTAAGTGTATTACTCGAGTATAGGAGTATGTTACTCGTGGGGTAGAAGTGGACTACTCAGGTATTAGTTCTGGAGTACTCGAGTAGTGGATTCGAGATACTCGAGTAGTAGCTTTGAGATAATCGAGTAGAAGGCTTTAACTCGAGTATTAGCTTCTGAGTTACTCGAGTAGTGGTTTCGAGATACTCGAGTAGGTGCTTTGGCTTACTCGAGTAGAGGGTAACTACTCGAGTAGGGGGTTTGGTTTACTCGAGTAGTAGGTAACTACTCGAGTAGGGGTTCTGAGTTACTCGAGTAGTAGCTTTGAGATACTCGAGTAGAAGGCATTAACTCGAGTATTAGCCTTGGAGTTACTCGAGTAGTAGATAACTACTCGAGTAGGGGATTGGAGTTACTCGAGTAGTAGGTAACTACTCGAGTAGAGGATTTGAGTTACTCGAGTAGTGGAATCGAGATACTCGAGTAAGTGGTTTGGTTTACTCGAGTAGTAGGCATCTACTCGAGTGCAGGTTTGTAGATACGCGAGTAGTGGCTTTAGCATACTTGAGTAGTCAGCAACTACTCGAGTAGCAGGTTGAGGTACTCGAGTAGTAGGCAACTACTCGAGTAGAGGGTTGAGGTACTCGAGTAGTAGGCGACTACTCGAGTAGAGGGATGAGGTACACGAGTAGTTGGTAACTACTCAAGTACTAGAAATTCCCTGCATTTTCTTCTGTCTTAGAACCGTTCGACTATCGTCGACCTCCGGTCGACAATCGTCGAGATCTGTTTTACCTTAGTGGGATTGTGGTTAGAGATTGGTTTTGGCTTAAAGTGAGGCTAGCTCACTCGACGCCAAGGTTTATGTAAGCACTGAGTGGGTATCACTCAGCGACTTGTCGTGTTGATTCTTTTCAACACTCTTCCTTTACCATGTTTTTCGTTCCCGAGTGGTTTTCTTATTATATTTCTGGTATTTCCTTGTCGTCCGTTTTCTTTACCTTCTTAAAGGCCGAATCGTGGGTCATGGTTAGTAGTGGTGGTTTGTAGCTCTTTAAGAGGGTGGAGTTGTGTGATATAGCCAAGGCCACTCTTGTTTTTCTTGCTCCGGGTATGGGCTGGGCATGTGTGGGTGGAAGGTCCCTTGTGCTTTCATATGTAGACCCTTGAGCTTGCTGACTTGGACATGGTGGATTGGGGGACTGCGTTTGCCTTCGATCCGTTTCCTCGTTGTTTGTTTTTGCTACTACAACCTCCCACAGTTTAGGGTGTTAGAAGTTTCTTCCTTGGTAGTTTGCAGCACTTTTGGCTCTTGGTAGCCTAGTAGGCCCGGCAGGATGTTATTCCTGAGTGGGGTTGTTGTTGTTTCCTTTGCTCGTTGTGCTTTTCTTGTTGTCCTGTTTTGGACAATTGTGGCTCTTTCTACTGCATGTTTTCAGTTACTTCTTCCTTTTGGCTGACTCTTGCATGCAGTTGTTTTTACCTTGTTGCTTGCTGAGGTATTCTGTTTTCTTTCGGAATGCCTCAGGATCTGGGTTGTAGCCGGTCTGGTGGCTAGCTGAGGCAGTGGTGTTGCTGGTGGACTCCCGGACTTTGGAGTTCCGTTTACCTTGTTAGTGAGATAGTTTTCTGTACCTTCTTGCAGACATACATATGTGCCAGTGGGTTCATGTCAGGTTGTTGGCGCCCACTGGTAGTTTTTCTTACCTTTGTACTGGATATATTTACTTATGCTGCTACAATTTTCTGGAGATAGTCTACTTTCTTTGAGAAGGATTTATGCTAGGTTGCTAGTTACTTTTAAACTATAAATATTATTATAAATGAAGCTCCTGATCAGCATGTTTTATAAGCTTAATCACTATTTTCCAAATCACGTATGAAAACCGTTTTCTTATATATTATATAAACTAAATGTAGTGTCTTGCATAGCATGAGTGGTTCTCTTGGGACCCTTATGCGCTCTTTAGGGTGTAAAACCTAATTAAAGTATTTTTCTTTCCGCAGCGTATAAATATAGTTTTTCTTTTGTGGACTAGGTGATCCACTGAGCCGAGGGATACGGTCTCTAAAATATAACTGATTTTCCATTCATAAAACACAGGATTTTCTTGCATAAAGTTTGTAGTTGGTTTTGCCTGAGCGTCAGCGGTTATCCCCTGCTTGACGTGGCATCACAACGCGTGTTTTCTCATACTCTGATAATTCTTATAATTGGAGAAAATGCGGGTTGTGACAGTTGGTATCAGAGGGAGGTTGCTTGACAAGTTAGTTGAGCAACCTTCCTTTGTTTGCTTTAGTAGTTCAGCATCATGTCATTCACACATCGATATGCCATCAGCACGTCTTGGCAAAAGCCCGAACACTACACTCATGGCATAACATGAAGTATACGAGGCATATTATGTAGTATGGGATGCATAATATGTGTTCGTATATGGATCCACCATAGGGGCTACATGTGAGGGTTATGTAGTATGGAATGCATAACCTCACCACATGACTGCGACTACCACGTTTCTTTTTCGTTGCATGGGAATGTTATGTAGTATGGGATGCATAACATTTTCATGTGTACGCTGCTCATAACATGCATAAGGGCCTTTTTAGAATGCATAGCACAAACATGCATAGCATATCATTGCATAAGCACAACGTGCCAAGCTAAAGATTTGCAAGATGACATATGTACACACATAAGTTTTCAAAACAAAATAAAGTCATGCATTCCCGATCTAGGCACGAGAGTTAGCAAGGTGATGGTTAACTATCCTAGGTTAGGGCATGTCATCAAATATTTGTTAAAAAGATAAACTCTCAGAGCAAGTTTAGCAGCTTTAAGCCTATATCTATATATGTATGGTCTGTACTTGTGTTTGAGTTCTAGTCGTTGATTGGGGATCTGATTTGGGGTGGTTATGATTTTAGGATGGCTAGACGACCTGCGATGCGTTCGACTCCCCTGTCTGAAGGTGAGTCGTCTGGGGCTCAGCTTGATGCGGTAATCGAGAGTCTGTGTCAGAGTAGCGAAGCTATGGGCAGACAGTTGGGGGAGGTGCAAGCCCAGATTCAGTCTTTGGTGGCAGTTGTGGCAGGACAGGCTCATGGTGCGCAAGTTCCTGCTGGGGGGGTTAGCTGTCCCTCCTCCCCATGCACTCGTGAGACCTCCAGTAGTGGTGCCAGCGAAGATGGCCTTCATCTCGCAATTTCAGAGACCGAGCCCTCCCACTTATGACGGGAAGGCAGATTTCATGGTTATTGATGATTGGCTGATCTCCATGGAGTAGATGTTTTCGTATTCAGGGATCGCAGGTGACCAAAGGGTGATGCTAGCCACCTATCAGCTTAAAGGATTGGCTAAGAGTTGGTGGCTGAGAGAGAAGGAGAGCTTAGTAGCTGGATGCTCTTGGGAAATGTTTAAGGAGATGTTGTTAAGGAAGTTGTTGCCTTCGGTCGAGCGTGACCGCCTCATGAATGACTTTCTCTATCTGAAGCAAAGGTAACTCACGGTGGGTGAGTATGAAATAGAATTTAGTAAGTTGAGCCGTTTTGCCCCTGCTCTGGTCAGCGTTGAGGCTGATCGAGTTAAGAGATTTCTTGGTGGTTTGAGGAGCGAAGTGCAGCAGTTGACCAGTGCTTATGGGTCAATGACTTATGCTGGAGTCGTAGAGGCTGCTCTTAAGGTTGAGGCTATTGAAACGGCAAATAGCAGAGGCCAGCAGATGAGGAAGGACAAGAGAAAGTCTGTGGATGGGAAGAATCCCCTGGTACCCGATGCTGTTCCGGGAAAGAGGAGCCGAGTAGTGTGCAATTTCTGTGGCCGGTCAGGCCATCCTGTCGAGAAATGTTTTAAGAGGTCAGCAGCTCAGAAGAAGGAGCAGGTTCATGCAATCCAGGGTGCTCCTAGGAGGGATGTCTCCTGTTCTGTTTGCAAGCGGTTCGGGCATGATGCGGCCCAGTGTTGGACCAAGGATAGAGTCTGCTTTTAGTGTGGGCAGAGGGGTCACATCAAGTCGAGGTGTCCTCAGGTTCAGACAGCTCTTCCTGCAGTTCCGTTGCAGGCTTTAGCTCCACCTCCGCGTGTGGACAAGGGAAAAGGGAAGCTGAACGTGGTTTCTTCTGAGGAGGCTCAGACTTCAACCCAGGTTATTTCAGGTTAGTTGATTGTTGTTTTTCTAGCCTAGTAGTTTTATTTGCTAGAGTGTTGCGGTATTGCTATGGTAGTTCCTTAGTTTGTGGGTTCCTATAGGGAAGTTTAAGGTAAAGGACCGCTGGGCACGTGTTCTGTTTGACTCCGGCGCTACCCACTCGTTCGTGGCTAGAGCCTTTGTAGAGCGTCATCGATTGACTCTAGATCGTGTTCGGGATTCCTTCTGTGTCAAGTTTCCTTCTGGTGAATCTGTGTTGTCAGATTTGGGCATTTTGGATTGCCCGGTTTTGTTGGGGAACTTTCTTGCGAAGGCGGACCTGAAAATGATTGATCTGTAGGACTTCGATGTCATTTTGGGCATGGACTGGCTCTCTCAGTATGATGCGGTCATTCAGTGAAAAGGAAAGCGCTTGGACTTCATCAGGGACGACGGTCAGCCCGGTAGCATGTATGCTGCTCTGTGTCAGGATTATCCTGTCATCTCTGCGGTATGTGCTCAGAGATTGTTTCTTTCTGATTGTTGTGTTTGTTTAGTCTCGGCGATTGGAGCCGTTGTTAGCGTGCCACGCTTGGAAGAGATTCCTATTATTCGTGGTTTCGCCGATGTTTTTCCTGATGATCTTCCTGGTCTTCCTCCTGATCGGGATGTTGAGTTTGTGATCGATTTAGAGCCGGGTACGCGTCCTATTGCTAAGGAGCCGTACCGGATGGCCCCTCGTGAGTTAGAGGAGTTGCGAGTTCAGTTGGATGAGCTGTTAGCTAAGGGGTTTATTAGGCAGAGTTCGTCGCCTTGGGGTGCTCCTGTTTTATTTGTGAAGAAGAAAGATGGGTCGATGCGGCTATGCATCGACTATAGAGAGTTGAACAAGGTCACTATCAAGAACAGGTACCCTCTGCCGAGGATCGATGATTTATTTGACCAGTTGCGTGGTAGCATGGTGTTCTCCAAGATCGATCTTCGTTCTGGTTATCATCAGCTTAGGATCCGTGAGGCGGATATTCCGCGGACTGCGTTTAGGTCGAGGCATGGACACTTTGAGTTTTTGGTGATATTGTTTGGTCTGACCAACGCACCTTCAGCCTTCATGGATATGATGAACCGATTGTTCAAGGATTTTCTCGATAAGTTCGTTGTGGTCTTCATTGATGACGTGTTAGTTTATTCACGCAGTGTTGAGGAGCACGAGCAGCATTTGCGTTTGGTCCTATCGGAGTTGAGGAGCCACAAGTTATTCGCCAAGTTGAGCAAGTGCGAATTTTGGTTTCCTCAAGTTTCTTTTCTAGGCCACGTGGTGAACAAGGAGGGGATCTCGGTCGATCCAGAAAAGATTGCAGCAGTGATGGATTGGAGTAGACCGAGTTCGCCTAAAGAGATCAGGAGCTTCTTAGGGTTGGCTGGCTATTACAGGAGATTTGTGGAGGGTTTCTCTTCCCTAGCTGCACCTTTGACCAAGCTGACTCAGAAGAATGTGTCTTTTGTTTGGAGTGAGAAGTGTGAAGAAGCTTTTCTAGAGCTAAAGGAGAGATTGTGCACTGCTCCCGTCCTGACCCTGCCTACCAAGGGAGTATATTATGATGTTTATGTGGATGCTTCACTTGTAGGCCTGGGATGCGTATTAATGCAAGATGGAAAAGTAATTGCCTATGGGTCAAGGCAACTGAAGACTCATGAGAAGACTTATCCCACGCATGACCTCGAGTTTGCAGCGGTTATTTATGCTTTGAAGTTGTGGAGGCACCTACTTTATGGGGCTCAATGCAAGATCTTCACTGACCATAAGAGCCTAAAGTACGTGTTCACGCAGAAGGAGTTGAATCTGCGTCAGCGGCGGTGGCTGGAGTACGTGGCTGATTATGATGTGGAGATCCAGTATCATCCGGGCAAGGCCAATGTGGTGGCTGACGCCCTGAGCCGAAAGACGGGAAAGATCTTTAACCTCTCCGCCGATCGTTTAGTGGAGGAGTTCCTCCACATGGATATATCAGTGGGATGCTGTAGTTTGCAGAGTAGTTTGTCAGTGGCAGAGCCGTCCTGGATTTCTTTGACTAGGCTGCACCAGAAGGACGATCCTGATCTTATGCACCTTTTCACCAGGACTGAGAAGGGAGAGTTGCCCGATTTTGCTATCGATGATGCGGGTACTTTGAAGTACCGCGGCAGGTTTTGCGTTCCTGCAGTCGGGGATATTACGAGGATGATTTGCAGTGAGTCTCATGGTTCCAGCGTTTCCTACCATCCAGGATCTACGAAGATGTACCGTGACTTAAGGCAAATTGCCTGGTGGTATGGCATGAAAGGAGATATAGCCCGATTTGTTGCCGAGTGTCACACTTGCAAACGTGTGAAGGCCGATCATGGAAGGCCTGGTGGTAAGTTGACTCCGCTAGAGATCACGACTTGGAAGTGGGAAAGTATATCTATGGATTTCATTACGGGTTTACCAAAATCCCCGAGAGGATTTGATTCTGTTTGGGTTATAGTAGATAGATTGACGAAGTGCGCTCACTTCGTACCTTATAAGATTGATTACCCGATGAAGAAGATAGCGGAGTTTATACATGAATGAAGTCATCCGACTCCACGGTGTGCCGGTTAGCATCATTTCTGATCGAGACTCCCGGTTTACTTCTCGTTTTTGGCAGAGTCTGTAGGAGGGTTTGGGTACGGATCTGAGATATTCTACTGTCTACCACCCGCAGACCAATGGGCAGACGGAGAGGGTGAACCAAATTGTTGAGGATAAGATCCGGTGCTATATTTTAGACCACGGTGGAGCGTGGGATGAGCGGTTGCGACTCATGGAATTTGCCTACAACAACAGTTATCAGGAAAGTTTGCAGATGGCTCCGTTCGAAGCCTTGTATGGGAGGCGCTGTAGGACTCCATTGTTTTGGGCTGAGGCTGGTGAGAGGCCTTTGTTGGGTCCCGATGCGCTTGAGGAAATGGAAGTCGCAGTGAAGCTTATTCGGGAGAAGCTTCGTATAGCCCAAGAGAGATATGAAAAGAACGCCAATCGGCGTAGATCTGCTTTGGAGTTTTCCGTCGGGGACCTTATATTCCTCAAAGTTTCCCCGATGGTAGGTGTTAAGAGATTTGGTAAGAATCGGAAGTTGGACCCAAGGTATGTGGGCCCGTTTGAGATTTTGGAACGGATTGGTGTGTCAGCTTATAGATTGGATTTGCCAGCAAACTTCCCAGGTGTGCATAATGTTTTTCATGTTAGCCAATTGCGGAAGTGTGTTCGCAGCAGTGGACAGCTCTTAGATATTGTGCCCCAGTTGGAGCCCAACCTCTCTTTTGTTGAGGTGCTGGTTCGTATTTTGGATACTCAGGAGCGTGTGCTGCGAAAGAAGTCCATACCGATGGTTAAAGTTCTATGGAAGAATCGGGATTTGGAAAGCGCGACTTGGGAGTTAGAGTCGGCTATGAGGAGGGCTTACCCTCACCTGTTTCGTTGATTTAATCGGTATGCTTTCCTTCTTGTAACTCCTATTAGTTGTTTCTCCTTCTTTAGTAGGAGTGTTGTGCGTAAAGTTTCGGGACGAAACTTTCTTTTAGGGGGAATGACTGTAACGCCCCCGATTTTCCTGCGTTTATATGTATTCTCGTTGGCGTTACGATGACGCGTTTCCGTGGCTTGTGCCATGTATGGAGTATGGTTTAGCTCCTTTGAACTGAGTGCCCTGTTTGCTAGCCTGTTGGCAAGATCTCCCTAGCAAGCCGAGTCGTTTTGGGTGAACCGGTGTGGCCTCTCGGGGGGATGTTTGTGTTAGGCTTTGTTTGGGTATAACTCGAGTTCTGTTCGTCGAAAGTTAATTCCGACTTCGTCGTTGTGTTCGTAGCGTGGGTATTTAGCTACGGTGCGAATTTCGTCAAATTCCGAGGTGATTCGGTTTTCGTGTCGTTTGGTGTGTTATTAGTATTTGTGATCAATTAATTAAATTGATTTGACTTGTTCTATAGCCCTTCGGTTTTGACTGATTAATAAATTCTGCGGGAGAATTTATTTGGGCAGTTATTGCCTTGCCTTGGTGGCAGCCATATTTTGGCTATTCCTTTACGGAATTTTCTTAATTGTAATTAAGGGTTTAGGCGTTTTAGGGTTCGGTTATTGCTGAACCGGTGTTTAGCTTTTCGTATAAAAGCTCTGTTTAAGAAGTGACGGCCCACTTCTTCTTCTTCTTTTCCTGAGAGAGAAGCCGTCGCTGCCTTTTTCGCGGAAATCAGAGGAGAAAACCGCCCGTCCTGTACCTCCTTTGGTCGGCGATTCCGGGATTGTTCGTGAACGAAATTCGATTCCGAAAATGGCGTTGGCTTGCTCTCTCCGAGATCTTCGTTTCGACGGTAAGATATTCGATTTTCGTGGAGTTTTGATGAGATTTGGGTTTCGGTTTTGGAGTTTTCAGCCATTAATGGCCGTGAGATTTATTCTAGGTGCTGCGGCTGTTTGTTCCGTGTGAAGAGGAGGAGAGCCATCCAGGCTTCGCTGAAAGTTGAGGCAAGTGGTATTCTTGCCCTTGCCAAGTTTCTTTTTGATTATTTTTTTGCTGAAATTGTAATCCCTGTTAGCCCAGGTTAGAGGCCTTGTTGTTCTCATATTTATTGCTATCTATAGGAATTAGTTCTTCCTATTGACCCCCCCTACTTGTGCTGATGGAACCCAACTTTGCCGGAGTAATGCCGTTTATCTTTGTCCAGATTTGCTCTGGTTTGGGTGTAGCCGAGAGGGAGTGTTAGGAGGGGAGGGGGTGATTTTCCAGAAGTTAGTAAGTGTATTACTCGAGTATAGGAGTATGTTACTCGTGGAGTAGAAATGGACTACACAGGTATTAGTTCTGGAGTACTCGAGTAGTGGTTTCGAGATACTCAAGTAGTAGCTTTGAGATAATCGAGTAGAAGGCTTTAACTCGAGTATTAGCTTCTGAGTTACTCGAGTAGTGGTTTTGAGATACTCGAGTAGTGCTTTGGCTTACTCGAGTAGAGGGTAACTACTCGAGTAGGGGGTTTGGTTTACTCGAGTAGTAGGTAACTACTCGAGTAGGGGTTCTGAGTTACTCGAGTAGTAGCTTTGAGATACTCGAGTAGAAGGCATTAACTCGAGTATTAGCCTTGGAGTTACTCGAGTAGTAGATAACTACTCGAGTAGGGGATTGGAGTTACTCGAGTAGTAGGTAACTACTCGAGTAGAGGATTTGAGTTACTCGAGTAGTGGACTCGAGATACTCAAGTAAGTGGTTTGGTTTACTCGAGTAGTAGGCATCTACTCGAGTGCAGGTTTGTAGATACGCGAGTAGTGGCTTTAGCATACCCGAGTAGTCGACAACTACTCGAGTAGCGGGTTGAGGTACTCGAGTAGTAGGCAACTAATCGAGTAGAGGGTTGAGGTACTCGAGTAGTAGGCGACTACTCGAGTAGAGGGATGAGGTATACGAGTAGTTGGTAACTACTCGAGTACTGGAAATTCCCTGCCTTTTCTTCTGTCTTAGAACCGTTCGACTATCGTCGACCTCCGGTCGACAATCGTCGAGCTCCGTTTTACCTTAGTGGGATTGTGGTTAGAGTTTGGTTTTGGCTTAAAGTGAGGCTAGCTCACTCGACGCCAAGGTTTAGGTAGGCACTGAGTGGGTCTCACTCAGCGCCTTGTCGTGTTGATTCTTTTCAACACTCTTCCTTTACCTTGTTTTTCGTTCCCGAGTGGTTTTCTTGTTATATTTCTGGTATTTCCTTGTCGGCCGTTTTCTTTACCTTCTTAAAGGCCGAATCGTGGGTCGTGGTTAGTAGTGGTGGTTTGTAGCTCTTTAAGAGGGTGGAGTTGTGTGATATAGCCAAGGCCACTCTTGTTTTTCTTGCTCCGGGTACGGGCTGGGCATGTGTGGGTGGAAGGTCTGAAAGTGAAGGGATAGATACTACTCTAGAGGGGGGGTGAATAGAGTTATCAAATTTTGCACTAGACAAAACTTAATGGTCTACCCAACTCCCTTGGAGTGAAATGCGGAATGAAAAGATTATAGATATAGAAATAACCCTAAAGCCTAACACAAGTGTTGTGCACAAATTCAAGCTAACTGTAATTACAGTTAAGGCTTGGAAATCCTAATCAGCAACTAGCAGACCTAGTTATATTTAATCACAGCCACAATGCAGGAATTAAACAGGGCAATCCAGATGACACAAGGAATTTATAGTGGTTCCCCAAACAACTTGGGTACGTCCACTCTTCTACCAACAATGTAGGAATCCACTACAGGTATTTGATCAGGTGCCCTGCCACCAACAGGATCTGCTTCAGGTAGATCCAGAAACCCTTTAGACTTTTGATCAGGTGTCTAAAAACCGAACACAGGTTTTTGATCAGGTGCCCTGCCACCAAGGGATACTTTTGAAGGGAGTAATAACCCTATACAGGAGGGGGAAAGAAGGTTAAGATGTCTACTCTATTTTACAATAGATTAGAGAAGCACAAAGACTTGCACTGAGCTAGAAAGCTCAAGGAATCAAGGCTCCCCCTGGCTCAAAGAATGTCCAGGTGAAGTCTTGCTTCAGTGCAGAAACTCTTCAGTAAAAACTGAAGGAAAAACTACAAGAAGATAAACAAAATATAAAATGGAAATCTTCTAGCAGCTGTCTTCTTCTTCTTCTTCTTCAAAAGAACTCTGAGTCTAAACTTCCTGGAATAGGAGAACTCAGGTTGAAGAAGAGCAGAAGAGCTTAACACTTCTCAGATGAATGGAAATTGCTGAGAGCAGAAAACTTGGTCTTGGTGAAGGCTTGAATGCTTAAATGAATAACTGGTTAGCTAGCTGAAATCCTTCTCCAAAGGATTCCTTTTATAGCAGCAACAAGCAACGACACTCTTCAATTTGAATTGTTTGTCTTCTTCTAAAACTTGAGACCTGGGCTGTAAATATCAAAAAGACAAACAATCTCTGCAGCAAAAACATTATATAAAAGGAATAAACCTCTTTCGAAGAAGCTGCAGGAAGCAATCTGATAATAAAGTACTAAATAAAGACACATCAGAAACAAACTCTTTATAGCAGAAGAAAGACTTTTCAGTCTAACGGCTATAAAGGACTGACAGCAGATAAAGTAAAAAACAATGTCAGCTAATAAGACAAACAACTTTATCTGAAAAGATTTTACTCAGGCAAAAGAGATGGAGCAGATATTGCCTGGAAATATTATCATAAAACAACTGAAATAACACATGCCAGATAATGTATTAATTAATTAAATATATTAAATAAATACAAAAATAAAAAGGCAGACAGAAAACGTCGAACGACGCACGGAGATCGTCGACCTATCGGGCAGATAGTCGAACGATCCAGATAGTCAAGCTATCAAAGGACATAGTCGAACTATCACAACAGATAGTCGAACTATCAGAAGATAGTCGAGCTATCAGATAGTCGACCTACCAACAGATAGTCGAACTATCAAAACGAAACCGATAGTCGACCTATCAACAGATAGTCGAACTATCAACGCAGAACAGATAGTCGACCTATCAACAGATAGTCGAACTATCAATGCAGAACAGATAGTCGAACTATCAACACATAGTCGAACTATCAAAGCAGAACAGATAGTCAACCTATCAACAGATAGTCGAACTATCAACGCAGAACAGATAGTCGAACTATCAACAGATAGTCGAGCTATCAGATAGTTGATCTATCCAGGCAGATAGTCGAACTATCAAACAATGCAGATAGTCGACCTATCAACAGATAGTCGAACTATCTCAGCACACAGATAGTCGAACTATCAACCGATAGTCGAACTATCCTCGCAGACTGAAAGTCGAACAACTGATAGACGATCGTCGAACAGTTAGTCGACGATAGTCGAGCGGCGTTCGACTATAGTTGAACGAAAAACTACTTAACCAAATTCTTCATCTGGAAAAGCGAGGACTCTACAGCTAGACCACTAACCATTGACCATAGATATTTCATGGGTCAAGGGACAAAAGGAGATGACTAAACTCAAATCAAACTAGGGTACCAACAATCTCCCCCTATTTGAGTTAAGTCTCTCAAAAACTAAATCATAGAACTAGCTATAGAGCAATAAAATTAATACAGGAAATAGTTAACAATTAACTAGCAATTATCAAACAGATAAATAACAGTCAAACAAAATTAAGAGTCTACAGAGTCTGGCTTAGGGTTAGAAGAGCTAGGAACGAAGGAAACTTTCCGCAAAGGATCAATGGCCTCTTTCTTAAACATCTTCAAGTCTTGCATGCCAATAATCTTTAATTATGCAGCCCTTGGAACAACTGCTTCTGGGTGCTTTTCCATATATTTAGAAGGATCAAAAACTTCAGGACTAACCTGGAACTTTTCGAACTCCTTCTTTCTGAATGTAGACATTGTGGTTAATCCAGTAGTGTCCTTTCCTTCAGCTTTTGCTTTCCTGATTTGAGCTGCTCCAACCAATTCGAGAAAATGAGCCATCCTAAAGTTAGGATCAAGCTCAGGACTTTCATAAACAGTCTCAGAAGAAGTATCATCTGGTTCTTTATCTTGATTAACTAGATAAGACAGGGGAGCAGACTTAGCAAAGTTCTTGCTAGAATTTTTAAACAAAATAAACTACTTACCTTTTGAAAAAACTTTTTCAGAATGCACTGGCATTGGAGATGAAACCCTTTTCTTTGGAGAAGGAGGAGGGGAAAAAGTTGGTCTTTGATACACAACCTCCTTCACTTGTTCTCTTACTGTATCAGTTCTTTGATAGCCAGAATATGATTTACCTTGAAAACCTTGAGAGCTTTTCCTTGAAGAAGACTGAGAAGGAGCAGATTTTGCCGACGGAGCAGAAGGATTAGCAGAAAGGTTGCCAGAGGCTCCTGCACCGGGAGGTGGAGGAGGAGGACCTCTGGGATTCCATCTGGGGGTAGGACTATCATATTTCTTAGATCTCTTTCTCTCTTTTTGCTGGTTCTTGGAGAACCACATCCAATGTTGAAACTCTTTTGACTTGGGGTCAATTCCTTTCAGAATATAATATGGAGTGTCATTATCACGATTGAGAGGCGGAGGGGCAACAACTTTTCTTTTCTTCTGTGCAGCTTTCTTTTTCTTTGAATTCTCAGATAAATCTGAATCCTCTTCATCTTCAGAGTGAGATGATGGAGGATTGTCATATGGGTCATAGGCTTCAGAAACATCCTTTTCTTTTAAAGCAGCTTTCTCCTTTTCTTCTTCTATGGCATCCTGAGCCAGAAGGGAATCCAGGTCAAGTCCTGGGGAATCATCCCAAACAGTTGATTTTTCAACTTGTAAATCCTTTTCTTTTTCTTCTAACAAAGATTGTACTATTTGATTCTAAGCATCTCTTGCTTTCTCTTTGATTTCATCTTGATTTTCAGACACATCTTCTATATCATCTAAAAAGGAATCCAGTTCTGGATCTACTTGAACATCAGGAACATCTGGAGTAGCTTCTAAAACAACTACTATAACCTGAGCAGCTATATCTTCTTTAATATAATCTGTAGATTCATGAACACAAATCTGCTAAATAAGCTAAAAGCATTCCTTCTAGGTATTCACAAGCTAGCAAATCAATTGACTCATCAATAAAACGGATGAGTGAATTACCTTCATACTTTACCAACTCCCAGGACTCATCTAGATAGGATGTAATAATTCCTTCTAGGAAACGGGCAACCAAGGGAGTGGTGAGATCTTCTAAACAAACTTTTACAGCAAATTCAGATAACATGACTGCATCAGATATTTCTTTGTCAGATAACACTGAAACTGATTCATCTTGAGCTGTCATCACTAAATCTGTCACCGCTGGAAGGGAGGCTGGAAGCTCTGAGGCTGGAGGCTCTGAGACATCTTCACAGAACATCTCCCCCTGCCTGATTTCAGTGGGAACTGAAACCAGGCCCCTGGAAGAAGAGGGCTCAGCAGATTTAGAAAGGGATTGGATGGTAGTAGTTAAAGTAGCAATGGAGGAGGCAAGTGGAGCAATTGTCTCTTCAATCATGATTTTGATTGAAGGGGTAATCAACTCCAAAATGCTGGAAATGAATTCTGGGGTTATCTCAAAAGATGATGGAATTGCAGTGGATGGAGATGCAACAGAGATGGTTGTAGTGTTTGGATGAAAAGTGGTGTGGACTGCAGATCAAATTGGAGATGGAGCATGATGTGGAGAAAGAACTGGAGAACGAATAGGTGACTGACGAGGTGTTGGAGTCCTCTTAGATCCTATCAAATCAAAACTAGGAGCATATATCCTAGCCAGATGAGACGGAATAGGAGATGCAGGAGGAGAGGGAAGAACAACCGTGGTTGTTTCTCGAACAGGAGAAGCAGGAAGTCGTACTTCAGCTGAAGTTGATGGAACTTCAACTGAAGCAGACTGCATAGCAGAAGAAGATGAGGGAAGGGAAAGATGAGCTGATCGAGCTTCTTGAGGGTGAGGAGCGACTGAATCAGTCCTAGTGCTCTCTGATGTCGCTGGAGCAACCCCTGTGAGAGCGGGCTTCACAAACGTCCTCTTCCACTTGGAGAACAAATTCGGATCCAACTTCTTACTCGCATTAATGGTTGTTGCAACGGAGACCAGCAGCTGAGGATACTTCAATTTCAGAAAAATTCCAATAACCCTGCCTAGGGTAACCTCTTTCTTACTGTTCTTTTTCCTTATCAGATCGAACATTACTCCTGCCCAATCAATCCTTTTCTGATTAACAATTGCACACATCAGTGCAAATTGTTGCCTTGTAATGTTGTCATGAGCAGAGTGCTTCCCAAGGAGCACTTTTCCAACTATCTCAGCAAGAAATTAAATCTTAAATGGGAAATTGACCTTGAGCAGCTTCGTGGGAATGCCCTCCGCATGTCCCAGCTCAGTCAGCATTCTTCCAAACTCTTGAGCAACTTGCTCATAATCTTCTTCGCCATTTATCAAGCCAAAAACATCAGTCAGAATGGCGGGAGTTAAAATAACCTCTTCTCTGCCAATAGTGCCAGTCATTGAATCGTCAGAGGAGGACGAAGTGAAAGCCCATTCCTTAATCTCGGGAACATTTAACTTTATCCTTGATGACATTAATCTTTCTAGACCTTGATTTCGGCATAACTGAAGAATTTCCACAATCCTTGCTTCACAGCAACTGAATGCATCAAAATCGACGCTGAAACCTGCATCGAACTTTACAACAGCTAGCACTGCTGGAGAAATCGCCATTGAAGTGCTGGAGAGAGCGCGAGAAAGACGGAGAAGACGAAGGAGACGAAGGAGACGAAGCGGTAGAAAATCGCAAGCGGGAAGACAGAATGCGAAAAGTCACGCTCCGTCGACGATAAAACAAAAGATCTTTTAACCTAGGTCGACTATCGGCTTTATATTAGACCGGAGATAGTCGATCTATTAAAAAGATACTGAACCCGATGGTCGAACGGCCGTTCGACGATCGATCCAGAAGCAGAGTAGTCGATCAATCGTTTGACTATTTCTGGCTTCTCAAACAACAAGCCGTCGTCATCCAGAGATCGATGATAAGCTCGACCTGTTCGACGATCTTCGAACGCCGGTCGACGATCTTCAAACAGATAAGCTATCATTAACCAGAGGTCGACGATAGGCTTGATCCGTTCGACGATCTTCGATCATCGTTCGACGATCTTCAAGCAGGTTTCAACATTGGCAGATATAGTCACACTTAGTCTCGTCCATTGATCATGCCTAGTTGAACTAAAAAGAACAGATGCTTCTGTTCATCTAAGGGCCTTGTGAATATATCTCCTCTCTGAAACTCAGTTGATATGAACTCAAGACAAATCTTGTTCTTTTCCATACAATCTCTCAGGAAATGGTGCCGAATCTCAATGTGCTTCGTTCTAGAGTGGTGCACTGGATTTTGTGCAATGGAGATAGCACTGGTACTGTCACACATGATTTTGGTGTTCTTGTGTGAGTAACCATAATCCACAAGCTGGTTTTGAATCCACAGGATCTGTCAACAACAACTGGCAGCTGCTATATATTCAGCTTCTGCAGTTGAAGTTGAGACAGAAGCCTGCTTCTTACAGAACCAAGAGACCAATCTCTCTCCCAGGAACTGACAAGTTCCTGAGGTGCTCTTCCTGTCAACTCTGCAACCAGCATAGTCAGATTCAGAGTATCCAATTAACTCAAATTCTGATTCTGCTTGGTACCAAAGTCCTAGATTTGGACATCCCTTCAGGTATCTCAGGATTCTCTTGAGAAGAATCAGATGAGATTCCTTGGGGTTGACCTGGAATCTAGCACAAAGGCATGTAGCAAACATTATATGAGGCCTACTTGTAGTTAAATATAATAGGGAACCAACAATGGCCCTATAATTCTTTTGATCAACTGGCTTGCCGTGATCATCAGAATCAATAACTACATTAGTAGCCATAGGTGTAGGCATTGCTGGAGCATCAGCCATCCCAAATTTCTTTACCAATTCCTTGGCATATTTGGATTGGGAGATGAAGATACCATCAACATCTTGCTTAACTTGGAGACCAAGAAAGTAAGACAGCACACCCATACTACTCATCTCAAACTTAGAGTGCATCAGGTCAGAGAACCTTTTGCAAAGTTTGGGATCAGTGGAGCCAAATATAATATCATCTACATACACCTGAACTAACAGGATTGTGTCCTTGTGATGCTTGACGAAAAGGGTTCTATCAACTACTCCCCTAGTAAAGTTGTGCTCTAAAAGGAAACTAGCTAGAGTCTCATACCAGGCTCTCGGAGCTTGCTTTAGTCCATAAAGAGCTTTCTGCAACTTAAACACATGTGAGGGCTGAGTTGAAGAAACAAACCCTGGTGGTTGTTCAACAAACACCTCTTCCTTAAGCTCACCATTCAGGAATGCACTTTTGACATCCATTTGAAAGACCTTAAACTTCATGTAGGCTGCATAGGCCAAGAAGATCCTTATTGCTTCTAGCCTTGCAACAGGAGCAAAGGTTTGGTCATAATCTATACCTTCCTCCTGTCTGTAGCCCTGAGCTACAAGCCTAGCTTTATTCCTTACAATAATTCCATTTGCATCCAACTTGTTTCTATACACCCACTTGGTGCCTATGATCAGTTGGCCTTTAGGTCTTGGAACCAAAGTCCAAACTTTACATCTCTCAAACTGATTGAGTTCCTCTTGCATAGCAATGATCCAGTGGGGATCTAGCTCTGCATCATTAAAGGTGAGGGGCTCAACCCGTGAGAGGAAACAAGCGTGCATCACATCCTGTCTTAATTGGTGTCTTGTTTGCACACCAGCTGATATGTCTCCAATCACTTGAGATGTGGGGTGATCTCTAAGTGTGATAATATCAGCAGGTGGGATGTGATCTTCAGCAACAGTTGGGATTAATTCCTTAGGAGGAATTTGATCTACTGTTGGTGGTACAACCATAGCTTCTGCGATGTCTTCATCACTGTCTGATTCAGTGATCTGAAGAGTTGATAGTTGAAGAATTTCTTGAGTAGCATCAGGTACCTGCAATGAACTAGAGGAAGGAGAATTTTCCTTCTCCTTGTAAAACATCTGAGACTCATCAAAAGATACATGCACAGATTCTTCAATTTTACAGGTTGATTTGTTATAAACCCTATAAGCTTTGCTTACTTGGGAATATCCAAGCATGATTCCCATTGAAGCATTTGCTTCAAACTTTCTAAGGTATTCTTTATTGTTATTATGAATATACACTACACAACCAAATACTCTAAAATAATTAATTTTAGGTTTCTTTCCTTTAAGCAACTCATAAGGAGTTTTACACTTAAGCTTGTGTATCAAACTTCTATTCAAGACATAATTGGCTATACTAACGGCTTCTGCCCAATAGGAGAGAGGCATATTAGCATCTGCCAACAATGTACTAGCAGCTTCAATGAGTGTTCTGTTCTTCCTTTCAACTACCCCATTTTGTTGGGGAGTTCTAGGAGCTGAGAAGCTATGTTTGATACCTTCTCTCTCACAGAATTCTTGCATGAGAAGAGAGTCAAACTCAGTACCATGATCACTTCTGATCAAGGCCACATGAGTAGAGTACTTAGTCTGCACACATAGTAGAAAGTCTGTAAGGGCTATGAAGTTATCAGCCTTAGTTCTCAAAAAGAAAACCCAACTGAACCTAGAGAAGTCATCTACAATTACTAAGGTGTAATACTTCCCTCCTAAACTCTGTACATTTATTGGGCCAAATAGGTCCAAATGTAATAAGTACAAGATTTTTGGAGAATCACTCTTATTTACTGATTTAAAAGAGTTTTTGGTTTGCTTGCCTAGCTGACAAGCCTTGCATAGGCTCTCCTTCTTGTAGGGGCAAGAAGGTAAACCTGTAACAAGGTTGTGTTTAGATAACCTAGATATATTTTTAAGGTTAACATGACTAAGCCTCTTATGCCACAAAGAATTATTATTAATTGTTACTTCATTAAATAAACAGATTTTAGAGTGAGATGAATTGAAATCTACTAAATAAATATTACCTATCCTAATGCCTACTAAAACAACATTATTATTTAAAGTAATGTTACAAGAAGAGTTAGAAAATGAAACCTGGTAGCCAGCATCACATAGCTGGTTGACTGAAATCAAATTATGCTTCAGTCCTGTCACATATGCAACTCTCTTGAAAGTAACATCTCCAATTGTAATCCTGCCATAGCCTTCTGTCTGACCACAGCTGGAATCTCCAAAGATAACCTTTGGGCCGAGCTTAGCTTTGAATTTTGACAGATGATTTTTATTTCCTGTCATATGCTTGGAGCATCCACTATCCAAATACCACTTATTTTGAGTGATAGGATAGGCCTTCACTTGCAAGACATTTATTTAGACAGTGTGGACCCAGGTAACCTTGGGTCCCTTGTTTTTCACATAAGAAAAGCTAGAAATAAATGAAAAGGCAGGCTGAGGGTGATAACCTAATGGGTGAGATCTCCTAGGTGGGATTCTCCATGCAGATGATGGGTCAACAAACCTAGGGTTTCTATTTTCATTTAGGTTTCTATGGGTTTGATTATGATTTTGAAAATCATATTGAAAACGTCGATCGACGTTCGACGATGGGCGCTCAGATCGTCGAGCTTCGTTCGACCATTGAGCTTCCGATCGTCGAGCGGCGTTCGACGCTCTTTGCATTTCTTTAAAAAATTTCTTCCTCTTTTCTCTCTTAGCTTTATTTAAAGTTTTATTAACTTGGTTTACTTGCTCAGTGTTCTTAATTCCACTAGCTGAAATGAAGTTCACTGGAGTTGAAAGATTATTTTTAATAATAACTGGGGGTTCACTGGGAGAAGCTCCTAAGCCTAGTTTGTTATTACCTGACCTAGTGTTAGTCATGCTGGTAATTTCTAATAACTTAAGGCTTCTACCATTAAGTGATTCTTCTAACCTCTTAGACTTAGCTAACTCTATTTTAAGAAATTTAATTTCTTCACTACAAGTAGTGAGATCTTCCTTTAACCTAAGATTTTTTGTAGCAATTAATTCTGAGTCAGCTAACTTATTTCTAAGTTCTTTAATCTCCTTTTCTGAACTAATTAAGTCTAAGCATAAGGATTTAAAATCTAATTTAAATTCTTCAGAAGTGAAGTCATAAGAAGATAGTACCTCATCTTCTGTTGGCATTTCTTCTTATGAATCTGAACTCTCTGCAGCTGAGTGATTGCTGCAGGCATCTATTGCCATCAGGCAAACCTCCTTTGCCTTCTTCTCTTCCTCATCCTCACTGGAGCTAGAGGAGGAAGATTCTTCATCAGAATCACTCCAGGTTTCAGCAATGAAACCTCTCTCCTTCTTCTTGTTCTTGTAGGAGGATGGCTTGGAGTGCTTCCTGTGTTGCTCCTTTTCTTTCCTCGTCTTTGTTCTTCTCCTCTGGACACTCTGGTAAGATGTGTCCAGGCTTCCTACAACCATAACATATAATTTCTTTAGCAGATGAACAGTCATACCTTGGTTTGTCTTCATAGCGTAAAGACTTCTTTCTGAATTCCTTTCTCCCCATCTTGAGAAACCTCTTAGCAAATAATGCCATTAGCTCCACATTGGATTGGCTGCCTTCAGAAGCATCAGCAGCCTTAAGAGCTAGAGATTTCTCTTTTCTTGTTGGAGTAGGGGTCTTTGCTTCAGCTTCTGCTTCCCTTGTCTTCAGCACTTGCTCAAAAGACTTGAGCTTGCTGTGAAGAGCTTCAGTGGAGATCTCTGTGGTGCTTCTGGCTTCCTTGATGGGCCAGATCCTTAGATCCCATGTGCTAGGGAAGCACATAAGAATCTTATCATTGACCTCTGTCAATGATATGTCCTTGTCAAGGGTCCTCAGCTCATTGATGATTGAGCTGAGCCTGGTGTACATGGCTTCAATTGATTCAGCATCAGTTTTCTTGAAGTTCTCATATTGTGAGATAAGGTTGGACCTTCTGTCCTTCCTTTCATCAGCTGAACCAGCTACAATCTGGTTCAGTGTATCCCACATAGCTTTTGCTGAAGAGCAGTCAGCTACCTTCTGGAATACCTCATCAGACATTTTCTAAGCCAGTATATTCATTGCCTTGGCATCTGCTATCTTGGCCTTCTTGTACTCATCCTTGTAATCTAGAGGAGGCACTGCACTCATATCAGATGATGAGGTAGTAGCAGCAGTAGGTGCTCTTGGGGGTCCTGACAAAATAGAAGCAAAGATGCTTTCATCAATAGAATTCATATATAATTTTATCCTTGCCTTCCAGATGCCAAACTTAGCTAAGTTGCATGCTGGAGGTCGGGTGCTAGAATAATCCTTGGACTAGGCCATGATGGTGATAGTGAATATCTATAAACTTTGGTATTTATCAGGATCTTGTGACTTAGGTATTAGCCTATTCAGTCAGTCAACCTGGCTCTGATACCAATTGAAAGTGAAGGGATAGATACTACTCTAGAGGGGGGGTGAATAGAGTTATCAAATTTTGCACTAGACAAAACTTAATGGTCTACCCAACTCCCTTGGAGTGAAATGCGGAATGAAAAGATTATAGATATAGAAATAACCCTAAAGCCTAACACAATTGTTGTGCACAAACTCAAGCTAACTGTAATTACAGTTAAGGCTTGGAAATCCTAATCAGCAACTAGCAGACCTAGTTATATCTAATCACAGCCACAATGCAGGAATTAAACAGGGCAATCCAGACGACACAAGGAATTTATAGTGGTTCCCCAAACAACTTGGGTACGTCCACTCTTCTACCAACAAGGTAGGAATCCACTACAAGTTTTTGATCAGGTGCCCTGCCACCAATAGGATCTGCTTCAGGTAGATCCAGAAACCCTTTAGACTTTTGATCAGGTGTCTAAAAACCGAACACAGGTTTTTGATCAGGTGCCCTGCCACCAAGAGATACTTTTGAAGGGAGTAATAACCCAATACAGGAGGGGGAAAGAAGGTTAAGATGTCTTCTCTATTTTACAATAGATTAGAGAAGCACAAAGACTTGCACTGAGCTAGAAAGCTTAAGGAATCAAGGCTCCCCCTGGCTCAAAGAATGTCCAGGTGAAGTCTTGCTTCAGTGCAGAAACTCTTCAGTAAAAACTGAAGGAAAAACTACAAGAAGATAAACAAAATATAAAATGGAAATCTTCTACCAGCTGTCTTCTTCTTCTTCTTCTTCAAAAGAACTCTGAGTCTAAACTTCCTGGAATAGGAGAACTCAGGTTGAAGAAGAGCAGAAGAGCTTAACACTTCTCAGATGAATGGAAATTACTGAGAGCAGAAAACTTGGTCTTGGTGAAGGCTTGAATGCTTAAATGAATAATTGGTTAGCTAGCTGAAATCCTTCTCCAAAGGATTCCTTTTATAGCAGCAACAAGCAACGGCTCTCTTCAATTTGAATTGTTTGTCTTCTTCTGAAACTTGAGACCTGGGCTGTAAATATCAAAAAGACAAACAATCTCTGCAGCAAAAACATTCTATAAAAGGAATAAACCTCTTTCGAAGAAGCTGCAGGAAGCAATCTGATAATAAAGTACTAAATAAAGACACATCAGAAACAAACTCTTTATAGCAGAAGAAAGACTTTTCAGTCTAACGGCTATAAAGGACTGACAACAGATAAAGTAAAATACAATGTCAGCTAATTAGACAAACAACTTTATCTGAAAAGATTTTACTCAGGCAAAAGAGATGGAGCAGATATTGCCTGGAAATATTATCATAAAACAACTGAAATAACACATGCCAGATAATGTATTAATTAATTAAATATATTAAATAAATACAAAAATAAAAAGGCAGACAGAAAACGTCGAACGACCTTCGGAGATCGTCGACCGACGCACGGAGATCGTCGACCTATCGGGCAGATAGTCGAACGATCCAGATAGTCGAGCTATCAAAGGAGATAGTCGAACTATCACAACAGATAGTCGAACTATCAGAAGATAGTCGAGCTATCAGATAGTCGACCTACCAACAGATAGTCGAACTATCAAAACGAAACCAATAGTCGACCTATCAACAGATAGTCGAACTATCAACGCAGAACAGATAGTCGACCTATCCACAGATAGTCGAACTATCAACGTAGAATAGATAGTCGAACAATCAACAGATAGTCGAACTATCAAAGCAGAACAGATAGTCGACCTATCAACAGATAGTCGAACTATCAACGCAGAACAGATAGTCGAACTATCAACAGATAGTCGAGCTATCAGATAGTTGAACTTTCCAAGCAGATAGTCGAACTATCAAACAACGCAGATAGTCGACCTATCAACAGATAGTCGAACTATCTCAGCACACAGATAGTCGAACTATCAACCGATAGTTGAACTATCCTCGCAGACTGAAAGTCGAACAACTGATAGACGATCGTCGAACAGTTAGTCGACGATAGTCGAGCGGCGTTCGACAATAGTCGAACGAAAAACTACTTAACCAAATTCTTCATCTGGAAAAGCGAGGACTCTACAGCTAGACCACTAACCATTGACCATAGATATTTCTTGGGTCAAGGGACAAAAGGAGACGACTAAACTCAAATCAAACTAGGGTACCAAACCGGTCCCTTGTGCTTTCACGTGTAGACCCTTGAGTTTGCTGACTTGGACATGGTGGATTGGGGGACTGCGTTTGCCTTCGATCCGGTTCCTCGTTATTTGTTTTTGCTACTACCACCTCCCACAGTTTAGGGTGTTAGAAGTTTCTTCCTTGGTAGTTTGCAGCACTTTTGGCTCTTGTTAGCCTAGTAGGCCCGGCAGGATGTTGTTCCTGAGTGGGGTTGTTGCTGTTTCCTTTGCTCGTTGTGCTTTTCTTGTTGTCCTGTTTTAGACAGTTGTGGCTCTTTCTACTGCATGTTTTCAGTTACTTCTTCCTTTTGGTTGACTCTTGCATGCAGTTGTTTTTACCTTGTTGCTTGATGAGGTATTCTGTTTTCTTTTGGAATGCCTTAGGATCTGGGTTGTAGCCGGTCTGGTGGCTAGCTGAGGCAGTGGTGTTGCTGGTGGACTCCCGGACTTTGGAGTTCCGTTTACCTTGTTAGTGAGATAGTTTTCTGTACCTTCTTGCAGACATACATATGTGCTAGTGGGTTCGTGTCAGGTTGTTGGCGCCCACTGGTAGCTTTTCTTACCTTTGTACTGGATATATTTACTTATGCTGCTACCATTTTCTGGAGATAGTCTACTTGCTTTGAGAAGGATTTATGCTAGGTTGCTAGTTACTTTTAAACTATAAATATTATTATAAATGAAACTCCTGATCAGCATGTTTTATAAGCTTAATCACTATTTTCCAAATCACGTATGAAAACCGTTTTCTTATATATTATATAAACTAAATGTAGTGTCTTGCATAACATGAGTGGTTCTCTTGGGACCCTTATGCGCTCTTTAGGGTGTAAAACCTAATTAAAGTATTTTTCTTTCCGCAGCGTATAAATATAGTTTTTCTTTTGTGGACTAGGTGATCCACTGAGTCGAGGGATACGGTCTCTAAAATATAACTGATTTTCCATTCATAAAATACAGGATTTTCTTGCATAAAGTTTGTAGTTGGTTTTGCCTGAGCGTCAGCGGTTATCCCCTGCTTGACGTGGCATCACGACACGTGTTTTCTCATACTCTGATAATTCTAATAATTGGAGAAAATGCGGGTTGTGACAGTTGGTATCAGAGGGAGGTTGCTTGACAAGTTAGTTGAGCAACCTTCCTTTGTTTGCTTTAGTAGTTCAGCATCATGTCATTCACACATCGATATGTCATCAGCACGTCTTGGCAAAAGCACGAACACTACACTCATGGCATAACATGAAGTATACGAGGCATATTATGTAGTATGGGATGCATAATATGTGTTCGTATATGGATCCACCATAGGGGCTACATGTGAGGGTTATGTAGTATGGGATGCATAACCTCACCACATGACTGCGACTAGCACGTTTCTTTTTCGTTGCATGGGAATGTTATGTAGTATGGGATGCATAACATTTTCATGTGTACGCCGCTCATAACATGCATTAGGGCCTTTTTAGAATGCATAGAACAAACATGCATAGCATATCATTGCATAAGCACAACGTGCTAAGCTAAAGATTTGCAGGATGACATATGTACACACATAGGTTTTCAAAACAAAATAAAGTCATGCATTCCCGATCTAGGCACGAGAGTTAGCAAGGTGATGGTTAACTATCCTAGGTTAGGGCATGTCATCAAATTTTTGTTAAAAAGATAAACTCTCAGAGCAAGTTTAGCAGCTTTAAGCCTATATCTATATATATATGGTCTGTACTTGTGTTTGAGTTCTAGTCGTTGATTGGGGATCTGATTTGGGGTGGTTATGATTTTAGGATGGCTAGGCGACCTGCGATGCGTTCGACTCCCCTGTTTGAAGGTGAGTCATCTGGGGCTCAGCGTGATGCGGTAATCGAGAGTCTGCGTCAGAGTAGCGAAGCTATGGGCAGACAGTTGGGGGAGGTGCAAGCCCAGATTCAGTATTTGGTGGCAGTTGTGGCAGGACAGGCTCATGGTGCGCAAGTTCCTGCTGGGGGGGTTAGCTGTCCCTCCTCCCCCTGCACTCGTGAGACCTTCAGTAGTGGTGCCAGCGGAGATGGCCTTCATCTCGCAAATTCAGAGACTGAGCCCTCCCACTTATGACGGGAAGGCAGATTTCATGGTTATTGATGATTGGCTGATCTCCATGGAGTAGATGTTTTCATATTCAAGGATCGCAGGTGACCAAAGGGTGATGTTAGCCACCTATCAGCTTAAAGGATTGGCTAAGAGTTGGTGGCTGAGAGAGAAGGAGAGCTTAGTAGCTGGATGCTCTTGGGAAATGTTTAAGGAGATGTTGTTAAGGAAGTTGTTGCCTTCGGTCGAGCGTGACTGCCTCATGAATGACTTTCTCTATCTAAAGCAAAGGCAACTCACGGTGGGTGAGTATGAAATAGAATTTAGTAAGTTGAGCCGTTTTGCCCCTGCTCTGGTCAGCGTTGAGGCTGATCGAGTTAAGAGATTTCTTGGTGGTTTGAGGAGCGAAGTGCAGCAGTTGACCAGTGCTTATGGGTCAATGACTTATGCTGGAGTCGTAGAGGCTGCTCTTAAGGTTGAGGCTATTGAAACGGCAAAGAGTAGAGGCCAGTAGATGAGGAAGGACAAGAGAAAGTCTGTGGAGGGGAAGAAGCCCCTGGTACCCGATGCTGTTCCGGGAAAGAGGAGCCGAGTAGTGTGCAGTTTCTGTGGCCGGTCAGGCCATCCTGTCGAGAAATGTTTTAAGAGGTCAGCAGCTCAGAAGAAGGAGCAGGTTCATGCGATCCAGGGTGCTCCTAGGAGGGATGTCTCCTGTTCTGTTTGCAAGCGGTCCGGGCATGATGCGGCCCAGTGTTGGACCAAGGATAGAGTCTGCTTTCAGTGTGGGCAGAGGGGTCACATCAAGTCGAGGTGTCCTCAGGTTCAGACAGCTCTTCCTGCAGTTCCGTTGCAGGCTTTAGCTCCACCTCCGCGTGTGGACAAGGGAAAAGGGAAGCTGAACGTGGTTTCTTCTGAGGAGGCTCAGACTTCGACCCAGGTTATTTCAGGTTAGTTGATTGTTGTTTTTCTAGCCTGGTGGTTTTATATGCTAGAGTGTTACGGTATTGCTATGGTAGTTCCTGAGTTTGTGTGTTCCTATTGGGAAGTTTAAGGTAAAGGACCGCTGGGCGCGTGTTCTGTTTGACTCCGGCGCTACCCACTCGTTCGTGGCTAGAGCCTTTGTAGAGCGTCATCGATTGACTCTAGATCGTGTTCGGGATTCCTTCTGTGTCAAGTTTCCTTCTGGTGAATATGTGTTGTCAAATTTGGGCATTTTGGATTGCCCGGTTTTGTTGGGGAACTTTCTTGCGAAGGCGGACCTGAAAATGATTGATCTGGAGGACTTCGATGTCATTTTGGGCATGGACTGGCTCTCTCGGTATGATACGGTCATTCAGTGCAAAGGAAAGCGCTTGGACTTCATCAGGGACGACGGTCAGCCCGGCAGCGTGTATGCTGCTCTGTGTCAGGATTTTCCTGTCATCTCTGCGGTATGTGCTCAGAGATTGTTTCTTTCTGATTGTTGTGTTTGTTTAGTCTCGCCGATTGGAGCCGCTGTTAGCGTGCCACGCTTGGAAGAGATTTCTATTGTTCGTGGTTTCACCGATGTTTTTCCTGATGATCTTCCTGGTCTTCCTCCTGATCGGGATGTTGAGTTTGTGATTGATTTAGAGCCGGGTACGCGTCGTATTGCTAAGGCGCCGTACCGGATGGCCCCTCGTGAGTTAGAGGAGTTGCGAGTTCAGTTGGATGAGCTGTTAGCTAAGGGGTTTATTAGGCAGAGTTCGTCGCCTTGGGTTGCTCCTATTTTGTTTGTGAAGAAGAAAGATGGGTCGATGCGGCTATGCATCGACTATAGAGAGTTGAACAAGGTCACTATCAAGAACAGGTACCCTCTGCCGAGGATCGATGATTTATTTGACCAGTTGCGTGGTAGCACGGTGTTCTCCAAGATCGATCTTCGTTCTGGTTATCATCAGCTTAGGATCCGTGAGGCGGATATTCCGCGGACTGCGTTTAGGTCGAGGCATGGACACTTTGAGTTTTTGGTGATGTCGTTTGGTCTGACCAACGCACCTTCAGCCTTCATGGATATGATGAACCGGGTGTTCAAGGAGTTTCTCGATAAGTTCATTGTGGTCTTCATTGATGACGTGTTAGTGTATTCACGCAGTGCTGAGGAGCATGAGCAGCATTTGTGTTTGGTCCTATCGGAGTTGAGGAGCCACAAGTTATTCGCCAAGTTGAGCAAGTGCGAATTTTGGTTGCCTCAAGTTTCTTTTCTAGGCCACGTGGTGAACAAGGAGGGGATCTCGGTCGATCCAGAAAAGATTGCAGCAGTGATGGATTTGAGTAGACCGAGTTCGCCTAAAGAGATCAGGAGTTTCTTAGGGTTGGCTGGCTATTACAGGAGATTTGTGGAGGGTTTCTCTTCCCTAGCCGCACCTTTGACCAAGCTGACTCAGAAGAATGTGGCTTTTGTTTGGAGTGAGAAGTGTGAAGAAGCTTTTCTAGATCTAAAGGAGAGATTGTGCACTGCTCCCGTCCTGACCCTGCCTACCGAGGGAGTAGATTATGATGTTTATGTGGATGCTTCGCTTGTAGGTCTGGGATGCGTATTAATGCAAGATGGAAAAGTAATTGCCTATGGGTCAAGGCAACTGAAGACTCATGAGAAGAATTATCCCACGCATGACCTCGAGTTTGCAGCGGTTATTTATGCTCTGAAGTTGTGGAGGCACCTACTTTATGGGGCTCAATGCAAGATCTTCACTGACCATATCATGGCGCGCCCCCTCCACCTCTACTTGGAGACGATGCTGACGATGATGAGGTTGATCCGGTTGCTGAGGCGATTCAACTAAAGGACGTGAGGCGTCACGATGATGCTAGCGGCGGAAGGCTACGTCACAACCTCCTCCCGCGGCGCGCAACATTCGCTGCACCGCATTAAAACATTTCCCTTTTCATGCTTTATTATTTCTATTTTAGGAATATAAAATTATCCAAGTTTGAAGTGATAATTTTATATTCAATATTGCACTTTTATTTTTGCATTTGGACAATATTTTTATTTGGTGTGCATTTAACCATTTGGATGGATGAGATTACATCTCCATCATGAATGGTTAAAGCTTGTTTGTAACTCCTATATAAGGAGGCCTTTGTTATGAGATAAAAAAAAAGATTGAAACCCTATTTCCTCTCTTTGAGAATTTCGGCCAAGGAGGTTGCCCCTCATTGCCGCCGCCCCCCCTTCTAGTGGTGTGAAGCCGCCGGCCCCCCTTTGCTCCCTCCATCCGGTTTGGTGCGACTCCGGCACGGCTTCCTTCGGCGCGACTCCGTGGAAGAAGGTTGCAAGCCCTTCGGTGTGACGCCGGTGGATCCGTGGAGAGAGTGATTCTCCCACAGTTATCTTGTGTGAACGTTCTCCGGTTGGGTAAAATATCTCATCCCTCCTTGTGTGATTTCTTCTAATTAGTTGTGGTGGATCGCGAATCGTTTTATCCGCTTTGTTAAATCAATCGCTGCACTTTTCATTTCGAAATCGCCGTTGCTAGGCTTTTTATTTCCGGATCGGGTGGATCCTATTTGCCGGAGCGGATCTTGGCCTATAGCCTTGGTTTTGCACCCAAAAAGGTTGGCAAACTTTATGTTAATTTGGGGAACGCTCCGACTCAAATTTCGATCGCTATTTTCGAGTCGACCAATCCTCCTTGTTATTTTTATGCGCTGCGTTTGTGACGAGGAAATATTGTGGGCGATAGGTGCTGTGTAGGTGCGGTAGATCTTGGGCGACATTGGGCGAGGAGTGAATTATTTCCGTAGAGATATCCGATTCCGGACACTCCTACTTCAATTTGGTATCAGAGGGAGGTCGTTTCAACTTCCACGTTGCAAACATCCTCTCTGCGTTCGTCGTTGGTTGATCTGAATTTTCTAAGATCTGAAATTTTGGATTGGTCTGCGTTTAGTAAATCCGTCGAAATTTTAAACTTGTCAAAAAAATCTGAAAAAAAAACTGTAGCTTCCTGCACTTATTTCCAGCAACTTTAAAACAGAAAATTTTTTGATTCGACC
Organism: Platanthera zijinensis; assembly: GCA_039513925.1. Lineage (NCBI taxonomy): Eukaryota > Viridiplantae > Streptophyta > Magnoliopsida > Asparagales > Orchidaceae > Platanthera > Platanthera zijinensis. The sequence continues at coordinate 100,598,387 of CM077093.1, forward strand.
GCGTTAAGTCTGCCTGCAAATTAGAACATCGTAATTCTATCTAGTTGGTCTGCAAATAGCGGGCTGAAATCCTCGTTTTTCAGCAAAATTTCAAAAACAATTTTTTTAATGATCTACATGTTTTTCACATTAATCTTTTATAAAAACATATTACTTTTAGTATAGGTACAGCCCTAGGGAAATTCGTCTCTCAAAATTTTCAGGGTCTTGCATGCGCACTAGGCTAGGCACGGAGTATTCGGCACCGTCTACGTCTAGGATGGCTAAGAACGAGCACGAAATTCGTAATGCTGAAGCGATAGCAGGTCTTCGTAACGATATGACGGAACTTAGGGCCACCTTAGCACAGATTTTACAAAATCAAGCTAGGCCACCCCCACCTCCCGCTAATGTTGAGTTGCCCCACCGACGCCAACATATTTCCGATTCGGATTCGGATGGCGACTCCCCACGAGTGCCCCCTCGAGGCAATCGCCACGGGCGAGAGTTTGATATTACAAGGGCCATCAAAATTGATGCCCCCACTTTCGATGGTATGGGAGATCCACAGAATTTCCTCACATGGATAGTGGACATGGAATGCTATTATGATTGACACCATCTTACGGACCCCCAAAAGGTCCAAGTTGCCAGGATGAAGCTAAACGGTCGCGCCAAAAATTATTGGCTGAATGAAGAGCTTAGACTAGGGACTGGGGACGGAGACCCAATTATTGGATGGACCGTCATGAAGAATTTGTTGAACGATCAGTACGTCCCCGCGTACCATCAGACACAAATGTTTGACGAGCTCGCCTCCCTGCGGCAAGGCTCCAATTCTGTATCAGAGTACATGGGAGAATTAAAGGACCGGTTGGTGCGTTGTAACCTGAGGGAGATCCCCGAAGTCACCCATTCTAGGTTTCGTAAGAGGCTTCAACCCGATATTCAGCGGAAGCTCTTGCGTTATGGTCACACAGATCTGAACACGACATTCAATGCCGCCCTCGACATTGAGAAACATTTAGCCTCTAAGGCTCACTCCCGTTACTCCCATGCGAAGGGAAAATCCTCTACCGGAGCATCTTCCTCCACATATCAGGACAAAGGGAAGTATCGGTCGACCGAGTCCAAGTCCGTAGTAATCACTGCTAGGAACGCCAAGAACCCCGCGAGCGAACGTATTCTCATAGGAAAGGTTAACAAGACTAACGCTACATGTTACTCTTGCGGCATTCAAGGTCATTATGCCTTCGAATGCCCAACAAAGACTAAAGCCATAGCCCTATTAGAGTCGACGACCGACCTTGCGGATTATGTTAATGAGGCTTCTGAGGAGAGCGACCCGGAAGGGGTCCCAAGTGATTTAGAGGACGATCACCCCCTTATGGTGATGCGTTGTATCTTGACCACTCCTCGTCCGTTAGATGACTGGAAGAGGACGAGGATATTTTCTCTGATCTTTAAGAGTGGCGAAAAGCATTGTAAACTTATTATTGATAGTGGTAGCTGTGTAAACGTTGTATCTGAGAATGCCATAGCACGTATGTCCTTGACCACGGAACCACACCCAACCCCGTATCAGGTTGCTTGGATCAACAAGATCTCCGTACCTGTTACCAAGCGATGCCTGGTACCTCTCTCATTCAAATCTTATATTGATGAGGTTTGGTGTGATGTTCTTCCGATGGACGCCTGTCATGTGTTGTTAGGCCGCCCTTGGCTATACGACCGTGATGTCACACATTTTGGTAGAGCCAACTCCTATGAATTTAAATTCAATGGTAAAACAATCACTTTGAGGCCCACCATCCCAAAGGAGCCCGTAGTCTTGGCTAAGGATACCACTATCCCTGTAGAGAGAAAGACGTTGAGTCTAGTTGGTAGGAAAGAGTTTGTGAGACCCGTTCGTTGATGGAATTATGTATGCGCTAGTTCTCCTGAGTGCGAAACCCGAATCTAGTCTTTTGGATGAGCTACCTAGTGAGTTACGGGTACTGTTGGAAGAGTATAAGGACGTATACCCGGATGAGTTGCCGTCTATATTACCTCCGCTTAGAAATATCTAGCATGCGATAGATCTCATCCCGGGGTCTTCCTTGCCAAATCAGCCCCATTATCGACTCCATCCCGCGGCACACAAGGAGTTGCAAACCCAGATAGAGGGCTTGCTTGAGAAGGGTTTTATTAGGACTAGCATGAGTCCGTGTGCGGTACCCGCCCTACTTGCCCCCAAGAAGGACAGTACATGGAGAATGTGCGTTGATAGCCGAGCTATCAACAAAATCACCATCAAATACTGGTTCCCTATTCCCCGTCTGGATGATTTATTGGACGTCTTGTCTGGAGCCACCATATTCTCCAAATTAGATCTTCGGAGTGGCTATCACCAGATTAGGATACGAGAGGGCGATGAGTGGAAGACGGCGTTTAAGTCAAAGGATGGTCTGTACGAGTGGCTTGTGATGCCTTTTGGGTTATCCAATGCCCCGAGTACCTTCTCCCGGATGATGACCCACGTCTTTCAGCCATTCAAGGGGAAGTTTGTCGTCGTCTACTTTGACGATATTCTGATCTATAGCACTTCTACCACCGAGCACATCTCCCACATGAGAGTGATCCTTTCCACCCTGCGGAAAGAGACTTTATTTCTCAATCTTAAGAAATGCACTTTCTATGCCTCGGAGGTAGAGTTCTTAGGCTATATAGTCGGTTCTGAGGGTATCCGAGTTGACCCGGGTAAGGTTCAGGTCATTAAAGACTGGCCCATACCAACCAACCTACGTGAGGTGCGTAGTTTCCATGGGTTAGCCACATTCTACCGCCGTTTCATACGGGACTTCAGTAGTATTATGGCGCCTATCACGGACTGTATGAAAAAGGGAGAGTTTACGTGGACGAAGTCCGCCACCTATGCTTTGGAACGAATAAAGAAGCTCATGACTGAGGCACCTGTCTTACGTCTACCCGACTTTTCTAAAGTCTTTGAGCTCACATGTGATGCTTCAGGGGTTGGGATTGGAGGTGTCTTGAGCCAAGAAGGCCATCCCGTTAGCTACTTTAGCGAGAAGTTGTCGGGCCCCAAGTTGAATTATTCCAATTACGATAGGGAGTTCTATGCTGTAGTCCGATGTCTACACCATTGGAGGCAATATCTCCTCTCCAAGGAGTTCGTGATCCTCTCCGATCATGAGGCCTTGCGTTTCATTAACGGACAGCATAAAATCAGCCCAAGACACGCTAAGTGGGTAGCATTCCTACAAGGTTATACATTTAACCTCAAACATCTTAAAGGAGCTGATAACCGAGTCGCTGACGCCCTTAGTCGTCTTACGCTTTTACTCACTTCTATGGAGGTACATGTTATAGGATTTGAGCGGGTTAAGGATGAGTATGCTACGTGTCCTGACTTCCAGGACGTCTATTTATCAGCCCAGGATAGTTCCCCCACGACGATATCTGCATACGTCATTAAGGACGGATACCTGTTTAGGAGCGGGAAGCTATGTATTCCACAGTCATCACTACGATTACATATCATTTGGGAATTGCATAGTGGAGGGTTGAGTGGTCACTTTGGTAGAGATAAGACGATTACATTAGTCGAAGAGAAGTTTTATTGGCCAAAACTTAAGGCTATGGTAGGAGGAGTAGTGAGTAGCTGCCGAACGTGTCAGGTTTCTAAGGGTGGTAAAACCAATGTAGGATTATATACACCCTTGCCTATTCCCTCCATGCCTAGGGTAGATGTTAGTATGGACTTTGTATTAGGCCTTCCCCCTACCCAACGCCGTCATGATTCCATTTTTGTAGTTGTGGATAGGTTTTCCAAGATGGCTTATTTCATCCCGTGCAGTAGAACAAACGATGCGTCTCATGTCGCTAAACTATATTTTAAAGAAATCGTTAGTCACCGCGGAGTGCCAAAGACCATAGTTTCGGATAGAGACGTAAAATTCACTAGTTATTTTTGGAAAACGTTATGGATATTAATGGGAACAAAGTTATTGTTTTCCTCCGCCTATCATCCCCAAACGGATGGGGAGACGGAAGTAGGTAATCAGAGTTTAGGGAATTTGTTAAGATGCCTCGTGAGCGATCATTTGGGCACTTGGGATCTTCTCTTACCCCACGCACAATTAGCCTACAATAATTCCAAAAATAGGTCTACGGGTATGTCTCCGAATGAGATTGTCCACGGTTATAAAGCTCCTGTGCCGCTTGACTTGGTGTCGTTGCCTCCAACGTACAAAGCAAGTCAATTTGCACAATCCTTTGCCCAACACATCCATGATCTACATGCACGTATACGGGCCACTTTGACGTCACAATACGACTCTTATCAGGCGCACGCTAATTGACCTAGGAGAGTATCAAACTTTAAAATTGGCGATCTGGTTTTAGTCCGTTTAGTTCCCGAACGCTTGCCAACTGGCACTGTAAAAAAGTTAGCACCAAAGCGCGCCGGCCCTTTTCGGATTATTAAGAAGTTAGGTGACAATGCTTTCGTTTTGGACTTGCCTGCTGATTGGGGTATCTCCCCCATTTTTAACGTTTCGGATTTAACGATATTTGTGTCGCCACCACAAGATTTGATTTCTTTGTCGTCTTCTTCTCCCACTTTAAATTCTCATGGGTTGGGGAGTGATAGAACGGATGATCTCTCTCTTACGGTCCCCACAGGTATATCATCGGATGGTACGTTGCCTTCTTTCTTGCCTACTGCTAATATGTTCCCCAGGTTCCCACGGACATTTTCCACTCCAGAGATGATACTTGATGCTGAGCATGTTACCACTGCTGATGGCGACACCCGCCGCTTCCTCATCCGTTGGCGTGACCGCCCCCCTTCAGATGACTCTTGGGAGCTCGAGTTGGAGCTGCAAAGTTTGGATGCCGATCTTCTTCGCCGCTATCTCTTGGACCACGCAACAGAGATGCGTGATTTTGAGCGGGGGAGGATTGATGGCGCGCCCCCTCCACCTCTACTTGGAGACGATGCTGACGATGATGAGGTTGATCCGGTTGCTGAGGCGATTCAACTAAAGGACGTGAGGCGTCACGATGATGCTAGCGGAAGGCTACGTTACAACCTCCGCCCGCGGCGCGCAACATTCGCCGCACCGCATTAAAACATTTCCCTTTTCATGCTTTATTATTTCTATTTTAGGAATATAAAATTATCCAAGTTTGAAGTGATAATTTTATATTCAATATTGCACTTTTATTTTTGCATTTGAACAATATTTTTATTTGGTGTGCATTTAACCATTTGGATGGATGAGATTACATCTCCATCATGAATGGTTAAAGCTTATTTGTAACTCCTATATAAGGAGGCCTTTGTTATGAGATAAAAAAAAAGATTGAAACCCTATTTCCTCTCTTTGAGAATTTCGGCCAAGGAGGTTGCCCCTCATTGCCGCCGCCCCCCTTCTAGTGGTGTGAAGCCGCCGCCCCCCTTTGCTCCCTCCATCCGGTTCGGTGCGACTTCGGCGCAGCTTCCTTCGGTGCGACTCCATGGAAGAAGGTTGCAAGCCCTTCGGCGTGACGCCGGTGGATCCGTGGAGAGAGTGATTCTCCCACAGTTATCTTGTGTGAACGTTCTCCGGTTGGGTAAAATATCTCATCCCTCCTTGTGTGATTTCTTCTAATTAGTTATGGTGGATCGCGAATCATTTTATCCGCTTTGTTAAATCAATCGCTGCACTTTTCATTTCGAAATCGCCGTTGCTAGGCTTTTTATTTCCGGATCGGGTGGATCCTATTTGCCGGAGCGGATCTTGGCCTATAGCCTTGGTTTTGCTCCCAAAAAGGTTGGCAAACTTTATGTTAACTTGGGGAACGATCCGACTCAAATTTCGATCGCTATTTTCGAGTCGACCAATCCTCCTTGTTATTTTTATGCGCTGCGTTTGTGACGAGGAAATATTGTGGGCGATAGGTGCTGTGTAGGTGCGGTAGATCTAGGGCGACATTGGGCGATGAGTGAATTATTTCCGTAGAGATCTCCGATTCCGGACACTCCTACATCACCATAAGAGCCTAAAGTACGTGTTCACGCAGAAGGAGTTGAATCTGCGTCAGCGGCGGTGGCTGGAGTACGTGGCTGATTATGATGTGGAGATCCAGTATCATCCGGGCAAGGCCAATGTGGTGGCTGACGCCCTGAGCCGAAAGACGGGAAAGATCTTTAACCTCTCCGCCGATCGTTTAGTGGAGGAGTTCCTCCTTATGGATATATCAGTGGGATGCTGTAGTTTGCAGAGTAGTTTGTCAGTGGCAGAGCCGTCCTGGATTTCTTTGACTAGGCTGCACCAGAAGGACGATCCTGATCTTATGCACCTTTTCACCAGGACTGAGAAGGGAGAGTTGCCCGATTTTGCTATCGATGATGCGGGTACTTTGAAGTACCGCGGCAGGTTTTGCGTTCCCGCTGTCGGGGATATTAGGAGGATGATTTGCAGTGAGGCTCATGGTTCCAGCGTTTCCTACCATCCAGGATCTACGAAGATGTACCGTGACTTAAGGCAAATTGCTTGGTGGTATGGCATGAAAGGATATATAGCCCGATTTGTTGCCGAGTGTCACACTTGCAAACGTGTGAAGGCCGATCATGGAAGGCCTGGTGGTAAGTTGACTCTGCTAAAGATCCCGACTTGGAAGTGGGAAAGTATATCTATGGATTTCATTACGGGTTTACCAAAATCCCCGAGAGGATTTGATTCTGTTTGGGTTATAGTAGATAGATTGACGAAGTGCGCTCACTTCGTACCTTATAAGATTGATTACCCGATGAAGAAGATAGCGGACTTATACATGAATGAAGTCATCCGACTCCACGGTGTGCTGGTTAGCATCATTTCTGATCGAGACTCCCGGTTTACTTCTCGTTTTTGGCAGAGTCTGCAGGAGGGTTTGGGTACGGATCTGAGATATTCTACTGCCTACCACCCGCAGACCAATGGACAGACGGAGAGGGTGAACCAAATTGTTGAGGATATGATCCGGTGCTATATTTTAGACCACGGTGGAGCGTGGGATGAGCGGTTGCGACTCATAGAATTTTCCTACAACAACAGTTATCAGGAAAGTTTGCAGATGGCTCCGTTCAAAGCCTTGTATGGGAGGCACTGTAGGACTCCGTTGTTTTGGGCTGAGGCTGGTGAGAGGCCTTTGTTGGGTCCCGATGAGCTTGAGGAAATGGAAGTCGTAGTGAAGCTTATTCGGGAGAAGCTTCGTATAGCCCAAGAGAGATATGAAAAGAATGCCAATCGGCGTAGATCTGCTTTGGAGTTTTCCGTCGGGGACCTTATATTCCTCAAAGTTTCCCCGATGGTAGGTGTTAAGAGATTTGGTAAGTATCGGAAGTTGGACCCAAGGTATGTGAGCCCGTTTGAGATTTTGGAACGGATTGGTGTGTCTGCTTATAGATTGGATTTGCCAGCGAACTTCCCAGGTGTGCATAATGTTTTTCATGTTAGCCAATTGCGGAAGTGTGTTCGCAGCAGTGGACAGCTCTTAGATATTGTGCCCCAGTTGGAGCCCAACCTCTCTTTTGTTGAGGTGCCGGTTCGTATTTTGGATACTCAGGAGCGTGTGCTGCGAAAGAAGTCCATACCGATGGTTAAGGTTCTATGGAAGAATCAGGATTTGTAAAGCGCGACTTGGGAGTTAGAGTCGGCTATGAGGAGGGCTTACCCTCACCTGTTTCGTTGATATAATCGGTATGCTTTCCTTCTTGTAACTCCTATTAGTTGTTTCTCCTTCTTTAGTAGGAGTGTTGTGCGTAAAGTTTCGGGTCGAAACTTTCTTTTAGGGGGAGTGACTGTAACGCCCCCGATTTTCCTCCGTTTATCTGTTTTCTCGTTGGCGTTACGATGACGCATTTCCGTGGCTTGTGCCATGTGTGGAGTATGGTTTAGCTCCTTTGAACTGAGTGCCCTGTTTGGTAGCCTGTTGGCAAGATCTCCCTAGAAAGCCAAGTCATTTTGGGTGACCCGGTGTGGCCTCTCGGGGGGATGTTTGTGTTTGGCTTTGTTTGGTTATAACTCAAGTTCTGTTCGTCGAAAGTTAATTCCGACTTCGCTGTTGTGTTCGTAGCGTGGGTATTTAGCTACGGTGCGAATTTCGTCGAATTCCGAGGTGATTCGGTTTTCGTGTCATTTGGTGTGTTATTAGTATTTGTGATCAATTAATTAAATTGATTTGACTTGTTCTGTAGCCCTTCGGTTTTGACCGATTAATAAATTATGCGGGAGAATTTATTTGGGCAGTTATTGCCTTGCCTTGGTGGAAGCCATATTTTGGCTATTCCTTTATGGAATTTTCTTAATTGTAATTAAGGGTTTAGGCATTTTCGGGTTCTGTTATTGCTGAACCGATGTTTAGCTTTTCATATAAAAGCTCTGTTTAAGAAGTGACGGCCCACTTCTTCTTCTTCTTTTCCTGATAGAGAAGCCGTCGCTGCCTTTTTCGCGGAAATCAGAGGAGAAAACAGCCCGTCCTGTACCTCCTTTGGTCCGCGATTCCGGGCTTGTTCGTGAACGAATTTCGATTCCAAAAACGGAGTTGGCTTGCTCTCTCTGCGATCTTCGTTTCGACGGTAAGATATTCGATTTTCGTGGAGTTTTGATGAGATTTGGCTTTCGGTTTTGGAGTTTTCAGCCATTAATGGCCGTGAGATTTATTCTAGGTGCTGCGGCTGTTTGTTCCGTGTGAAGAGGAGGAGAGCCATCCAGGCTTCGCTGAAAGTTGAGGCAAGTGGTATTCTTGCCCTTGCCAAGTTTCTTTTTGATTATTTTTTGCTGAAATTGTAATCCCTGTTAGCCCAGGTTAGAGGCCTTGTTGTTCTCATATTTATTGCTATCTATAGGAATTAGTTCTTCCTATTGACCCCCCCTACTTGTGCTGATGGAACCCAACTTTGCCGGCCTAATGCCGTTTATCTTTGTTCAGATTTGCTCTGGTTTGGGTGTAGCCGAGAGGGAGTGTTTGGAGGGGAGGGGGTGATTTTCCAGAAGTTAGTAAGTGTATTACTCGAGTATAGGAGTATGTTACTCGTGGGGTAGAAGTGGACTACTCAGGTATTAGTTCTGGAGTACTCGAGTAGTGGATTCGAGATACTCGAGTTGTAGCTTTGAGATACTCGAGTAGAAGGCTTTAACTCGAGTATTAGCTTCTGAGTTACTCAAGTAGTGGTTTCGAGATACTCGAGTAGGTGCTTTGGCTTACTCAAGTAGAGGGTAACTACTCGAGTAGGGGGTTTGGTTTACTCAAGTAGTAGGTAACTACTCGAGTAGGGGTTCTGAGTTACTCGAGTAGTAGCTTTGAGATACTCGAGTAGAAGACATTAACTCGAGTATTAGCCTTGGAGTTACTCGAGTAGTAGATAACTACTCGAGTAGGGGATTGGAGTTACTCGAGTAGTAGGTAACTTCTCGAGTAGAGGATTTGAGTTACTCGAGTAGTGGACTCGAGATACTCGAGTAAGTGGTTTGGTTTACTCGAGTAGTAGGCATCTACTCGAGTGCAGGTTTGTAGATACGCGAGTAGTGGCTTTAGCATACTCGAGTAGTCGGAAACTACTCGTGTAGCGGGTTGAGGTACTCGAGTAGTAGGCAACTACTCGAGTAGAGGGTTGAGGTACTCGAGTAGTAGGCGACTACTCGATTAGAGGGATGAAGTACACGAGTAGTTGGTAACTACTCGAGTACTGGAAATTCCCTGTCTTTTCTTCTGTCTTAGAACCGTTCGACTATCGTCGACCTCCGGTCGACAATCGTCGAGCTCCGTTTTACCTTAGTGGGATTGTGGTTAGAGTTTGGTTTTGCCTTAAAGTGAGGCTAGCTCACTCGACGCCAAGGTTTAGGTAGGCACTGAGTGGGTCTCACTCAGTGCCTTGTCGTGTTGACTCTTTTCAACACTCTTCCTTTACCTTGTTTTTCGTTCCCGAGTGGTTTTCTTGTTATATTTCTGGTATTTCCTTGTCGGCCGTTTTCTTTACATTCTTAAAGGCCGAATCGTGGGTCGTGGTTAGTAGTGGTGGTTTGTAGCTCTTTAAGTGGGTGGAGTTGTGTGATATAGCCAAGGCCACTCTTGTTTTTCTTGCTCCGGGTACGGGCTGGGCATGTGTGGGTGGAAGGTCCCTTGTGCTTTCATGTGTAGACCCTTGAGCTTGCTGACTTGGACATGGTGGATTGGGGGACTGCGTTTGCCTTCGATCTGGTTCCTCGTTGTTTGTTTTTGCTACTACCACCTACCACAGTTTAGGGTGTTAGAATTTTCTTCCTTGGTAGTTTGCAGCACTTTTGGCTCTTGGTAGCCTAGTAGGCCCGGCAGGATGTTGTTCCTGAGTGGGGTTGTTGATGTTTCCTTTGCTTGTTGTGCTTTTCTTGTTGTCCTATTTTGTACAGTTGTGGCTCTTTCTACTGCATGTTTTCAGTTACTTCTTCCTTTTTGTTGACTCTTGCATGCAGTTGTTTTTACCTTGTTGCTTGCTGAGGTATTCTGTTTTCTTTTGGAATGCCTCAGGATCTGGGTTGTAGCCGGTCTGGTGGCTAGCTGAGGCAGTGGTGTTGCTGGTGGACTCCCGGACTTTGGAGTTCCGTTTACCTAGTTAGTGAGATAGTTTTATGTACCTTCTTGCAGACATACATATGTGCCAGTGGGTTCGTGTCAGGTTGTTGGCGCCCACTGGTAGTTTTTCTTACCTTTGTACTGGATATATTTACTTATGCTGCTACCATTTTCTGGAGATAGTCTACTTGCTTTGAGAAGGATTTATGCTAGGTTGCTAGTTACTTTTAAACTATAAATATTATTATAAATGAAGCTCCTGATCAGCATGTTTTATAAGCTTAATCACTATTTTCCAAATCACGTATGAAAACCGTTTTCTTATATATTATATAAACTAAATATAGTGTCTTGCATAGCATGAGTGGTTCTCTTGGGACCCTTATGCGCTCTTTAGGGTGTAAAACCTAATTAAAGTATTTTTCTTTCCGCAGCGTATAAATATAGTTTTTCTTTTGTGGACTAGGTGATCCACTGAGCTGAGGGATATAGTCTCTAAAATATAACTGATTTTCCATTCATAAAACATAGGATTTTCTTGCATAAAGTTTGTAGTTGGTTTTGCCTGAGCGTCAGCGGTTATCCCCTGCTTGATGTGGCATCACGACGCGTGTTTTCTCATACTCTGATAATTCTTATAATTGGAGAAAATGCGGGTTGTGACAATGAAGTCTACAAGATATATTTCAAACTAAAAGAGATGAAGGTAGATGTGAAGGATGTGCGGGTAGTACGGGATTTCCTTGAGGTATTTCCTGAGAAATTGCCAGGGTTACACCCGCGTAGAGAAGTGGATTTTCAGATTAAGCTTGTACCAGGAGCTAAGCCTGTCTCCAGGACCCCTTATCGGATGGCCCCAAAAGAACTCGCGGAGTTTAGAGTTAAACTGCAGGAGCTGGTAGAATTAGGGTTTCTTCGCCCCAGCTCGTCACCTTGGGGAGCCCCCATTCTATTCGTCAAGAAGAAAGATGGAACCCTGCATTTATGTATAGACTATCGGGAACTCAACCGACTAACAGTACAGAACACCTACCTGTTACCTCGGATCGATGAGTTGTTCGACCAAGTGGTGGGAGCGCATTGGTTCTCCAAGTTAGATTTGCGCTCGGGGTACTACCAATTGAGAATACAGGAGGATGATATACAGAAAACGGCTTTCAGCTCAAGGTACGGCTTATATGAGTTCACAGTGATGCCGTTTGGGCTCACCAAAGCCCCATCAGCTTTCATGAGCTTGATGAATAAAGTGTTTGAGCCCTACTTAGATGTCTTCGTCATTGTGTTCATCGACGACATCTTAGTCTACTCGAAGACGGAGGAATAACATGCCAGACATTTGGCCTTAGTTCTGGAGAAGCTAAATGAGCACGCCCTGTTCGCCAAGTTTAACAAGTGTGAATTCTGGCTTAGGGAGGTGGCTTTCTTGGGTAACGTAATCTGTGGGGCTGGACTAGCTGTGGATCCGGCCAAGGTGCGTGCCGTGAAGGAGTGGTCGCCTTTGAAGTCGGCAGCCGATGTGAGGAGTTTTCTTGGACTTGCCGGATACTACCGCAAGTTCGTAAAAGGATTCTCCAAGATTGCCCTCCCGCTTACTTCCTTGACAAAGAAAGGAGTGTCATTTGAGTGGACACCCCAGTGTGAAGCGGCATTCCAGGAATTGAAGGATAGAATTACCTCCACCACCATCCTTGTCCTTCCGTTTGGGAAGGAAGGATTCCAAGTTTACACGGATGCGTCTTATCAGGGGTTGGGAGCGGTGTTGATGCAGCACGGGCATGTAATTGCTTATGCTTCAAGACAATTGAAGAAGCATGAAATCAATTACCCGGTGCATGATTTGGAGCTAGGAGTGGTGGTGTTCGCCTTGAAGGTATAGAGGCATTATCTATACGGCGTCAACTGCGAAATCTTCTCGGATCATAAAAATTTGAAGTACGTTCATACCCAGAAGGAATTGAACTTAAGACAACGGCGGTGGTTAGAGTTTCTATGCGACTATGAGTTCACCTTGAACTACAACCCCGGAAAAGAAAAATCGGTAGCCGATGCGTTGAGTAGAAAAGTACCTGGCTCGAACCCAAATTCTCGATTGATGAGCATGGAGTTGGCACGGATGATCGAGGAGATGGACATCACCTTAATATTTAAGGCTTCTTCGGAATATACGGAGTACCTGTCCAGCTTGAGCATAGTTTGTGATATACGGGACCGGATCCGAGTGGAGAAGGGATTGGATGCGGCTTTGGCCCTGACAATAAAGTTAATCGAAGACGGGACTACCGACGAGTACACACTAAAGGACGGCCTCGATTACTTTCGCGACCTACTCTACATTCCCAAAGGTGGCAGAATTCGGGAGGATAATATGAGAGAAGCACATTGCTCTCAATATTCCGTGCACCCAGGAATTTCAAAGATGTACGCCGGCTTACGGAAGACGATGTGTTGGCCAAAAATGAAGAAATATGTCTGGTACTTTGTCACGCATTGTGAAGCCTGCTAAAGAGTGAAGGCGGAATGTAGGAGCCCCGGTGGCCTGTTGCAGTCATTGCCAATCCCCGAATGGAAGTTCGAGGATATATCCATGGACTTCGTACATGGGCTACCTCGCTCCTGCTCAGGAAATGATTTAGTGTGGGTGATCATTGACCGCCTGACGAAAGTTGCCCGGTTCATTCCTATGAAGAAGGAGGCTCATGTGGACGTCTTAGTACGTCTTTTTGTGGAGCAGTTTGTACGTTATCACGGCGTACCTAAGACGATAGTTTTGGACCGTGATGGTCGTTTTACCTCCAAGGAGTGGAAGGCGGTACAGGCATATTTAGGCTCGCTCCTTACCTTCAGCACCGCATTTCATCCACAGACGGACAGGGAGTCTGAGCGGACCATCCGAACATTGGAGGACCTATTGAGGTTGTGTGTGATAGATAGGGGAGAGCCGTGGGAAAGACTCTTACCCTTAGTGGAATTCTCTTACAACAACAGCCATCAAGCTAGCATTGGCATGGCACCCCATGAAGCCCTATATGGAAGGAGGTGTAGAACCCCCTTGTCTTGGGTGCAAGATGAAGACCCGAAGACTTTGGGTGTTGAATAAATAGATGACACGAATGTGGTGGTTAGGTTGATACAGGATCGTATGTTGGAGGCTCAAAGTCGGCAGGCGAAGTATTACAACGCTAAACACCGGATGGTGGTATTTCAGGTAGGAGACAAGGTGTTTCTGAAAATCCGACCAATGCATGGAGTATCACGAGTACGAGGAGTGAAGAAGCTAAGCCCACGGTATGTTGGACCCTATGTCATAGTGGAAAGGATTGGCCCTTTGGCCTATCGGCTGGAGCTACCGCATGAGTTAGAAAATCTCCACGACGTGTTCCATGTCTCGTCGCTTGGGAAGGCGCTGTTGCGGCCCGAACAATACATCCCCACGACTGATGGTGTTGTGGCGTCTGACAGATCCGTGCGACTGGAGCCGGTACGAATCGTTGATAATGAGATAAGAACCCTGCGCCGCAAAAGTGTGCCTCTGGTGAAAGTGATGTGGTCTAATCATGGGAAGGAAGAATTTACTTGGGAACCGGTGGACTTGATGCAGAAGCGCTATCCAGAGCTGTTCTTCAAAGGTAACATTTTATAGCGCATATTATTTAGTACTTGCATCCCCACAGCCCTAGCCTGATTTCGGGGACGAAATCTTTTATTTTGTTTATAGGATTTGTAACGTCCCAATTCGCGCTAGGCCCCTCGCACGAGTTTTGAGTCAGGAGACTTGACTTGGGCTCGGGGAACACTGGCAAAAGGTGTCAAGTGCATTGGATGGAGTGTAGGGTGGAGTGGTATCCAACGGATCGAAAGGGAATGGCCTAAGGGAAAATCGTCGAGAATCACCTGGTGAATCTCGCCGATCTTCGAGTATCGATGAGAATACTCAACGCTCTCAACGCCAGATTTCCGATAAGAATGGCCTAAGGGAAAATCGTCGAGAATCACCTGGTGATTCTCGCCGATCGTCGAGTATCGATGAGAATACTCAACGCTCTCAACGCCAGATTTCCGATAAGAATGGCCTAAGGGAAAATCGTCGAGAATCACGTGGTGATTCTCGCCGATCGTCGAGTATCGATGAGAATACTCAACGCTCTCAATGCCAGATTTCTGATAAGTTAGGCAAAGGGAAAATCGTCGGGTATCATTGTTGATACTCGACGAATTCGTCGAGAATGCCTTACGAATCTCGCCGATCGTCGAGAATGACAGATGAATCCCGCCGAATCTGACTTGTGCGTTTTCTTCGCCCAGGCAGATTCGCTGGCTTGCATAGGCAGACCGAACCGGGCTTCGGGATTCGTGCTGGATGATTCCTTGGACCGGGTCACTTCAATATGACCCATTATGGGCGGTCCAATGGGGCGTTGATACGTGGCAGAAGATGTAACCTAATATGTCGGTCTATAAAAGACGATAAAGCCGAACCCTAGCCGTCACTTTACCGCCGTCGAGCCTTTACCCGCGAATAATCGAGAGAGAGAAGAGGATCATTGGAGGAGAAGTTTGGATGGAGGAAAGCCAGCTGGAGCAAGGTTTGGAGAAGGAGAAACGCCCCTTTTTCGTGAAGAACAACAACACCAAAGATGCCGCAAAGAAGGATGACACAATCCGTGGCCAGGAATGAGCGTACCGCTGGAAATGAAGTGAGCTTCCTCCCCTCTCACTTGGTGCTAGATCTGTAGATATATTCTAGGGGAGATATCGACTCCATAGAGTCTTGATGGTGAGGAGGAGATTTCCTAGGAAAGCCATGCCTAGGTTTGTTTTCTAGGTTTTAGCCCCCTCCAACCTCTTCATCCTTCAAAGTGAAGATTAGAGAAGGATTCGTGGAGAATATGGCTTTGTGAGGGTGAATAAGGGTGGACGAGTTTCTGGAGGAGATTTTGGGAGTTTGGTGCAAGGAGGAAGATGAACGGATGCCGTTCATCTCGCCTTAAGATGCATGCAGAAATCTATTTTCTACACGCAGCGACCTTCGTAGCCAATTTCGGGGGTGTTCAGGTAACATCTGGGTTTTTTACTAAACACGAAAGTCGTATCCCTCGAAATTATCTTTCAAACGAGGGGTTGCACGTTCGCAGGTGATACCTGTAGCCACGGGAAAGTCTGTTCGAATCTGCTGCGGTTGGGGGAAATTCCACCTAGGAAATCTGTACCCTGTACGCAGCAGGCTTCGAGTGGATTTCTGGTGTGATGCGATCAAATCTAGGCTTTCGACTAAAGACTAAAGTTATAGCCCATGAAATTATTTTTCCAACGAGTGGTTACACGCACTTGTCAGATCTCTGTAGCCTCGGGAATCCTTGGTCGAAGTGGCTGCCCGGCTTAAGGCTGCACCTAAATTGTGGGCTTGTGTAACGTGGAATGCGATGTGATGGAGTTTAATGTTGTGATCCAACTCGAGGCTTGGGTGGACTCTTTGGACATAATCATCATAGTGACATGATAAGTTGAGGTTATGAATCTAAATTCATATAACGAGTTGTGGACAAGTTTAATTGAAGGAAGGAACCTGATATAATTGGGTAGATATGATCGGGCAAAAGTATAAATGATTCTACTATGGCCATGATACATGTTGAATGGATAAAAAGGGAATTAGTAATCCAATGCTTAGTGTGTCGTCTCCCTACGGGTAGCATTGTGGAAGTAACAAGTGCGGTGTTGACTGTCACTAGTTAGAATGAGATTGAGATGAGTTAAGTTGGACGGTTGGGCTTGGCCCTAGGTGTTCATGTCCAGAGGCTCCTTCCGCATTTGATGGATGGTTGGGCTTGGTCCTCGGTGTTCACGTCCCGAGGCTCCTTCCATGCCACGATATTGTGAAATTGCATGTGGTGTGAGTCGACACACAGTGTCGTATTCCCGGGTTAAGGATAGTGTGGCAGGTCTACGGGCTCGCAAATCGTCACACCGATGGGAGTCGACAGCTAGACCTTGGGCGGTTGGGCTTGGTCCTCGATGTTCATGTCCCGAGGCTCCTTCCGTGCCAAGTGAACGGTTCGGCTTGGTCCTAGTGTTAATTTCCGAGGCTCCTTCCGTGTCATTCATAGGCTAGTTAGGGGCTAGGATCTTGGTGCTCACTTACCCAAGAGAACCCGCTGAGCCGTAGTACGCATGTGAGCTCCGCTGTTGTGTCCTTAGCGATGAGGCGTACTGAGGCCTAGGCCATGTAGTTTGGAGACCAGCCTAGTAGTGGAGATGCCCGCTCTACTCTCACCGTTTGGCCACGACGGTTGACGCCTGAGAGGTTAGCTACCTGCTCGAATAGTGGGAACTATAAGTCTGTGTCGACATAGCGATTGCATGTGCATGATCATGGGTGTTTCATTGCATTGCATTCATAGCATTACACTTCATTGCATACTTAAGACCCTCATCGTATAAGTTTGTATGAGCACTCCTATACGATGAGTTACTTATCGCTGAACGAACCTCAATTTATATGCTTGTATGGACATCCATATAAGTTGAGTTACTTACTGTTGTAGCTATATACTCTCTTGCTGATGTAGATAGTAGATTTGTAAAGTAAGAGCTTGCTTATTATACACTACTGCTGTTGCTGCTTATGATATGTATACTCACTTCACCTGTTGTACTACTGTTATTTATATATTGTACATGTTCCTTTCTCCGCCCAGTGCCGAGGAGTCGTCGGGGGAGCGGATGTGAAGCCACTTAGTCTTTATGACTAACGGTTGCTACGTCTTCCTTTTTAGGAGGAAACCCCGCAAGGAGAGCAGCAGGCTATGCAGCCGGACAGCCACGCCAGGACGACAGGGCCTGAAGGGACGGTACCCTCGCTACCGTCGGTTAAAGATGTGAGTGAGAGAGATTTTGTTGTAGCCCTTCGTGGCATATACATTCACGTACTCTGATTATGTAGAAGCTTGTTAGCTTCTCTTTTGTTATGTTTATGGATATATGCTTAGTGTGGATTGACCTTCTTATATTACTATGGTTGGGTTGGCAATTATATGTTGATATTGGTTTTTGCCGACAGAATAGGCGTCTTGTGGTACGGGCTAGCCCGAGTGCTAGTGTTACCGCAAGGCGACTATTCTGGGCATAAGACCCCTCTCGTGCCGTGTCTTGTGTTCCGGGAGGGGGGTCTTACAGAAGATCTGGGTGAGAGCAGTCCAGATCTTCCCTTAGCCGAGAAAAAACAAGCACTAGATTGCAAGAAATCTCCGGCCGGAGCTCAAGCTTTTCTGTCGCCTGTCTCCTTCTGCTGGAAGCTATCCGTCGGGTTTGGGGAAGAGGAATAAGGATAAGACCAAGATATGCTTTACATAAATATCTATTATAATATTATTATAGTACAGCCACACCCAGCCACTGAACTATTATACATGATATAATATTATCTCTGAGAATATTATATTATAAAGCAGCTACTGTATAGATAAAATTCAAGCTAAAAAGCTAACAACATGTAGCTAAGAAAAACCGACCATAGATATCATTATATCAGTTATTTAAATAACACGCCAAAACGACGCGAAAAACAGTCAATCTCGGAATTTGACGAAATTCACACCGTAACAAAATACCCACGCTACGAATCTAGGGGCGAAGTCGGAATCGTCATCTGAAAAACAAAACTCGGGCTAACACTTCCTGAAGCCAAAACACAAGCATTCCAGGAGAGGCTACACCGAGTCAGCAAAACAGACTCCGGCTCGCTAGGGAACTTTGCAAAAAGGCTACAAAACAAGACACTCAGAGAGCCTAAAGAGCTAAGACCACGCTCTAATAACAGCAAGGGCCGAAAATGCGACAACGTAATGCCAAACAAAGATTAAACAATCACAAAAAAAACCTGGGGCATTACATGGACTTGCTGTGATTTCTATTTCATATATATGTTGTAATTTTGTGGAGTAGATAGTTGCATAATTTGTTGTACTTCTATTTCATGATGATCGTCAATTCCGATAGAATTGACATTTTGTAGTGGCGACTATCCCAAGTGTCGGTGTCACCGCAAAACGGCGGTTTTGGGCGTAACACCTAGTAGCGTAGCAAAAAAAAATAGGGTCTTAAAAACTGGTATCAGAGGGAACGTCGATCGAAAAAGAAAAGTCCACAAAAATCCAAGGCCACCCCACACAAGCTTAGATTAAGGACAAACTAGCAGTGAAAGCAGCGTTGTGCCCATAAGAGAAAATCACACGCAAAAGTCCACTTTTCATTAGTTGCACGCATACATTAACTCAAAATTTGATTTTTCCTTGTAGCCTGCGACGAATCCTACTCCTCAGCAGGGTACACATCAGGAACAGAACATGTTTCCATCCCCGCCGTCTCCGATTCCGTTCCAGCAGACGGAGATGGGACAGACATTCACGGCTATTCTGGAGGCCTTCAGGGATTAGTAGGCTCCAACGGCATAGAAAAATTCTGAGGCTAACAAGTTGAGCGCCTTCCGGGGGCTCACTCATCCATCCTACCTCAGGACGCAGTCAGTAGTCCGTATAGAGGAGTGGCTGGACATTATTTACAAGATGCTGGCTAGGATACGATGATCGACGGAGGAGGCTGTAGCCTTTGAAGTTTCTTGCTAGAGTCGCATGTGAAGAGATGGTGGAAGTCACTATTAGACACCACCTTTACTGGAATGGATTGCGCAGACTTCTCCTGGGATGAGTTCAGAGCAGCTCTTTTGGAGCATTTTGTACCTCAGTCGGCGATGGTTGAATTTGAGGACAGGTTCCTGCAAATTAGGTAGGGCAGCAGGACGGTGTTGGAATACTATCGAGAATTCACACACCTAGTCCGCTTTACAGAGTCATATCAGCTGGATGACGCGGGCTACGCGAAGAGGTTCTACAAGGGCCTTCATGATGATATGAGGAAGGCCCTTCTCTTCCTTTCTGATGGAAGCTTGGCCAGGATTTTGGAGATGGCAAAGAAGCTGGAGGCAAACTAGCTTACAATCCGGGGCCAGAAGAGACTGGCTAATGACTTAGTGATTGGTGGCAAGAGGGACTAGCCCAGAGGTCGTGTCATAGGAGAAAGAAGGAATGGTGAAAAACCGTGCTTGGAGGACAAGCAGTAGCAGAGGAACCCAGTGGTGTTATCTCCTCAGCCATTACAGATATGGGAGATGCCGAGGGCAGTGGAGGAGTCGCCGACTTGCTTTTTGTGCAATCAGTCGGGGTACATGCGGATGAACTGCCACTTGAGGGAAGCACACCCACCAGAACTTTAGGATGCCCCACCTGCACGTTAGTTTGGTGGTCGAGGACGCGGCCGAGGATGTGGATTTCAGGGCGGAGACTACAAGAAGGATAAAGGGCAAGTATATGCCTTGATCTAGCTAAGCCCCGGACTCCGGAGTCGGTGATAGAAGGTACGTCGGTGATTTAAGTTTCTTTCCTTTCAAGAAGTTAGTTTACATGAATATAGAACATTAGAATTAAGGAAGAAACTAAAACTAGATATCTAAGAGGAAAAAACTTAAATAACTCAGGGATAGTGATAGTGTGTGGCAAGCCTGCCCACACCCTATTCGACACGGGAGCATCACATAATTTTTTCTCGGAGGAGTTTATCAGAGACCTAAACCAAATCGAGATCTTTGAGGGAGTCATTAGGAGGGTTCGTCCCCCAACGGGATTGAGTAGCAATCTTTAGCCAAGTGCTTTTAGGGAGTGACCATTGATGGTGTAACATTCGAGGCCCCAACAACGATCCTGGGGATACCGAATTTTTACCTCGTCCTGGGCATGACATAGCTCACCTGGAACCATGAGCAAATTGATTGACCAATAAGAAGGGTCGTTCTGAGATATAGCGATACTTACCGGACCTTCGAAAATATTACCTCAGTTTCTCATGTTCTACTCTCTTCTATTAACGTCATCAAGGACCACATGAAGGGAGACGAGGTCTACCAGCTGCTGTTTGAGATGGCTGAGGCCAAGGATTCCATTGCTATTTTCCTGGTGGTGCGGGACTTTGCTGATGTATTTACGGAGAAGTTTCCTAGACTACCACCACATTGGGAGAAGGATTTTCAGATACAGCTCGTCCTAGGGGCTAAGCTGACATCCAGAGCTCCCTACCAGATTGCCTCGAAGGAGTTGGTTGAGTTCCGAAGCTAGCTGTAGGAGCTAGTGGAAGCCAGATTTGTCTGGCCAAGCTCTTCACCATGGGGAGCTCCGATGCTATTCGTGAAGAAGAAGGATGGGACACTCTGACTGTGCATTGATTATAGGGCACGAAACAGGCTGACAGTCTGGAACACGTATCGTCTACCAAGGATTGACGAGCTATTTGACAAATTAGAGGGAGCTCACTGGTTTTCGAAGCAGGATCTAAGGTCACGATACTACCAGCTATGGATTCAGGAGGACATCCCGAAGACCGCTTTTCGCAGTAGATACGTGTTGTATGAGTTCACCATAATGTCCTTCGAGCTCACGAATGCACCATCCACATTCATGAGTATGATGAATCGGGTATTCGAGGCCTATCTTGATGTTTTCATCATAGTGTTTATTGACGACAACCTCATCTATTCGAGGACCGAGGAGGTGCATGCACGTCATCTGGCACTGACTTTACAGAGGCTCCGAGAGCACAGGTTGTACGCTAAATTTAGCAAAAGCCAGTTTTGGCTTAAGGGGGTGGCCTTCATGGGCCATATTATGTAACATTCAACTTCCTACAAGACCCCTAGTAGAGGTTTTGTCATGACCAAGTCATGATAAAACCCTAGGAAGCCCAAGGAGGCCAAGTGACCCGGACTCAAGGTTAAAATCACCTTGGTCTGCAAATAGTAGGTAAGAAATTTACCTAAAACAGGATTTGGTCTTGGGCATTGAGTGTGTTGAGTGCACTCAATGCCAAAGGCTGGCTAACGTTGAGTGCGTCGAGGGCTCTAAACGCCATAAGAAGAATGGCGTTGAGTGCACTGACTGCAGTCAACGCCATCTTTCAGGCTGGGTGGCGTTTAGTGCGTCGAGTGCACTCAACGCCATAAGCTGAATGACGTCGAGTGCACTGACTGCACTCAATGCCATCCTGTGTAGACTGGATGGAGTTGAATGAGCTGATCTCACTCAACGCCATAGTCTGGATGGCGTTGAGTGAGCTGAGCTCACTCAATGCCGTAGTTTGGATGGCGTTGAGTGAGCTAAGCTCACTCAATGACGTAGGCGGGATAGCGTTGAGTGAGCTGAGCTCACTCAACGCCATTTTACTTAGAATTTTTCGAGTGTTTTTGGCTTGGCTGCTGGTTCAGTTGAACCAGGCTGTTTCGAGAAGTGGGCCAGGAGGTGTTAATTAGTCGTTTATTTTATTAAGACCTAATTAAGTTTTATTTTAAAATATTGACCGATCAATGGAGGTAGGCCATGTGGCCGACGGTTATGAACATGTAGAAAGCTTCGGCCATGGCCGAGCACCTGCTTTCACAGCCAGTAATGGTGCTTGATGCCATGGCCCCCTTCCCCTCCTCTTCAATGGCTGGATTCAACTCCTCTAGGGAAGAGGAGGAGTTTCAAGCCACTACTTGTCCGGATTAAGAAAGGTTCACCCCACTTACTCCATGGCCGAGCCAAGCTTTCAATGGAATTAATGTCCATTGAAGTTATGACATCTCCCCTCCTTAACCAAGCCTTTAAACACCACTAATGGCCCAAGAGGAATGTTTTCCAGCCTTTACCTAAAGATTTTTAGCCCTCCCACCGTGTTGTTGCAGAAGTTGAGCTGCTCCACTATCGGAAATGGCTTTCCGTCGATCTGCACGCCTCCATCCCGTGAACAAGGTCCTCCCCTCCTTTCTCTCTCTACGGGTAGATCATAGCTTTCTTTAGGATTAAAAATCGGGCTCAATTGAGCCCATTTGGGAAGAGCTTCTCTTCCTTGCTTTTTCCCGTAAGAACATAGCTCTCGGGTTCGCCGGAAAGCACCTCTCCGGTGGCCGTGCCACCGCCCGGCGATGGCACCGCCTCAACAGATGTGGCGGTGGCGGTGGCTGTCTAGGCAGGAGGCTGGATGGCCGAAGGCAACATCTGGAATGAGCTCCAGGTTGGGCTAATCCTGTCCCTTGGCTGGAGCTTGAAGATGAGCAGCATCCCTTGGATGCTGCTTCAAGATTTGTGCAAGAATTTTATTCTATTTATTGTTTTTCCGTGAATATAATTACAATGTATAGATTTAATTTTTAAAAATACTTATACCCATGTACAGAAACAGTGGTCAACATAGAAAATGTAGCCCTTGATGTCTACTGTATTTTAAAATTTTTTTTACTCAATTTAGAGTCTTGGTTAGACCACAGCACTCATTTTCTTGAGGTCTATCCATAGGGCTATCCTGAGATTGATTTGGATGCCCACATCAATCCAGACATCCAAATGACTTGAAATTTGGGGTATGAGATATTATTATCCATACCTAGAACATATCCAAAAATCAAAATTTTTGGAGAATATTTTTCTATAGTTTTTAGAAAAATTTTATAATCCTTATATAAATTAATTAGGTGGCCTAATGACTTCCAAACTCTCCCAAATTTTGGTGAGTGGTCCCTGGGTTCATCATGAGGCCCTGTATAATTTTCATCTCATTTGGAGATGTTTTATATTGGAAATGTACAAACCTAAGCTTTGCCCTATTAAGGGGTTTTTTTGGTCAAAAGTGCACTTCGTGATTTGGGTGGTCAAATCACCTCAACAGAGGCTAAGATTTTGACCACTGACTAGGCATGACTTCTAGCACCCCCCCCCCATGGAAGATGGTGTGGATTGGGTTATATTTGCCCTAAGATCTAAGGCCAAACCCTAAGGATGGTTCTTGGTGGTTTGTGAAGGGCAGGTGGTCAAATGACCTTGATATGTTTTGAATCTTGGTGGAAAGGATTCTAGGGTAGATAGAATCCTCTGGCAGAAATCTAAATGAATTTTAAAGTGAATAAGTCCCTCAAAACCCTAACTTTTGTTTAGGACACAAATCATGTAGTGATAGAAAAAGTAATTAAAACTCATTGAACTGTGGTGAAACTTGGGTAGTGTAGTTTTAAAGTTAGTATAAACCCCTAGAAATTTAATTGAGAATTTTGGAACAATATTTTTAGTACTTTTTTACAAGTATGAAAAAGGACAATTTTGGTAAATAATTTATTTAGAGCTCATTTATTGCTGCAAAATTATGAAACTTTGTAAGGATATTTGTATGGTATAAATTGTCATACTAGAATTTTTGTATAATTTTTAGAAGCTTAAATGCATTACTTGCCCCTTTAATTTATGATTTATGATTTAAACCATGAAAAAATTATATGAGATTTGGATTTGCTGTTATTTTGTTGTTTAGTATTTGTCATAATTTTGTGGACCCTTATACATACCTGAATAGTGTACTTCATGTTGAAAATCTCCATATTATAGTTTTGAAAGAAAATAATTAAATATAGGTTAAATTAGGAAAATTATGAATCTCTGATTTTAGACTAAGTAGGACACGATAGACCTCCAGTAAAATTTGTAGGAGTTTTGGAAAATAATTTGGAGTACCACCCTTTGTGCATCTCATATAGCTTAGAATGGTCTGCGTTTAGTCGAAACTGCATAGGTTATATTAAGGTGCAAAATGATCTTGGGGATTGGAGTATTAGCAAGATTACTAGGAATGAATAAAAATGTACCCTCAGTGGTCAAGAAAGGGATAGGGTGGTAGGCTGTCTAGTCATAAGAGGTGCTCGGGATTGACGAAAGATCGTCCTCCCTGGTAGGAGCAGAAAAGTCTTAATACACTAGGGTTAGATCCAAAGTAATTTAAAAGGGATCGGGTAATGGGTATTAACCAATAAAAGTAAGTGCCTTGCGAAAGGGAATGATGGGCTTCAGCTACTATCATAGTTCCTACTGCCCTTTGAGAGCCCTTCGCGGGGTATACTGGGGGCAGTCCTCGCCTAACGTAAACCGTAGGAATAATAAACTAAAAGAGCAAATAGTATAACTAGAGTTTCACATTCACACACCCTGGTAGTTAGGGAGGTTGAATAGGTTGGTTTAATTGTCTTTCAGTCGGTAGCTTCTGAAGGTAGATGCACGGACGGGACAGTCCGGGAAGCCGAGGGCTCGAGGGTTTGAATACACGATAAGGTGGTGGGTCTTCGATATTTGACTTTCATTCACACCGACGTCGGTACGTAGACTCGGCGGTTTGGGACACTTTGCCAAAGAAAGTCTTGTGGATATAGACAGCACTAGTACGCAGATACTCTAGGTTGTGTTCTTCTAGGGCGTAAGGAAGGGCTAGGCCCGGTAGTGTGGATACCCACGTAGGAGTGGGGGGCCCGACCCACTATCTCCGTTTGCCACTACGGAGCTTCCTGGGAGTGAAGCTAGCTTCCCAAACAGGGGGAACTATAAGTCTGTGCGCCTAGAGTCGTGTGCGTGTGTTGCACTTACATGAATCATTGCATAGCATATCACTACACTCATATTGGCATACAACCGACACCCCAACGTATAAATCAGTATGAGACTTTTTATACGATGGGAGCCTTACAGAAGACCCCTTAACTTATAAGTTTATATGGGCATTCAAATAAGTTAAGGTTACATATTTAATTTCTGCTTGTCCTTTCATTAATATATTTATTTACTACATGTTTACCTTACTGCTCACTATTTTACAACTGCTAGATGTACCTTTCATACTTAGCTGCTTATACAATATATATTTACTGCTCGAATAGTTCCGCTGTCTATATTTACTGCTCGAATAGTTCCGCTTATTCTCCACCATTGTAGCATCCCTTTCCTACTCTCCGCTCGGTGCCTAGGAGCCATTGTGGGAGGGGTAGGGGATGATAGGACTTAGTCTTTATGACTAATGGTTTTCGAACCACAACATTACAGGAGCTACGGATGGGAGACAGGGACCAGCAGCCAATGGACCAGCACCAGCGGAGTATGATGCGCATGGAGGTGGGCCAGTCTAGTTCCGGAGAACCTGTGACCAGCTCCGCGAGTTTTTAGTACTATCTTATAGCTTCCGCGAGTGGTATGTAGTGAGGATCTTATGTACCGAGCTTATGCCCATTTTTATTTCATCTGTACTAGACTTTTGTAGTACTTTGCTTTCAATATGTTGATAGACTTACTGTGATTTTCTTTCATATATGATTATGTGGACATATTACCTTTACTTCTCTCTCTATTATGATCGAAAAAGGCTGACAGAATTAGCATTTTGTAGTGGTGACCTCCCCGAGTGTCTGTGCCACCGCAAAGCAGCAGATCTGGGCATAAGACACCGGTGGTTTAAAAAGAAAAATAAATGTTGTCTTACAAGTGGTATCAGAGGAGACCTCGATCGAAATAGAAGTAGTCCACAAAAAACCTTGGGCCACTCCCATGCGAGCTTAGTTTGCTGACAAACTTGAGGAGGAAGCAGTAGTGTGCCCATAAGGGAAATCACTTGTAGAGTCCAATTTTACCCCTTTCTTATATTCCTTCCATGCGCGTCTAACGAATGGAATTTTTCCTTGTAGCCTGCAACGAACCCTACAACACAACATGGGACACCTCAGGCTCCGAATGTGGTCCCACCTCCGCCGGCTCCAGCTCCGTTCCAACAGACGGAGATGGGACAAACACTGACGACCATTCTGGAGGCCTTCAGAGCTCAGCATGCCCCGGCTCAACAGCCAAACCTCGGGGCCAACTGGATGAGTATCTTCCGGGGACTTTTCTCTCCAAACTACCTGGTGACAGAGTAGGCAGTATGCATGGAGGAATTGTTGGATACCATCTATTAGATGCTTACAGGGATTCAATGACCCACTGAGGAAGCAGTTACTTTTGCAGTCTCCTGCCTGGAGACATATAGGAAGAGGTGGTGGAAGTCACAGCTGGACACCACTTTTGCGGGTATGGATTGCGCAGATGTCTCTTGGGAAGAGTTTTGAGCAACACTCCTGGGACATTTCATACCTCAGTCGGCGAGGGATGAGCTGGAGGATATAGTTTCATGCGATTGAGGCAGGGGAACAGGACGGTGCTAAAGTATTATCAGGAGTTTACTCACCTGGCCCTCTATGCGGATGCTTATCAGTTAGACGATGCTGGCTATGCCAGGACGTTTTATAAGGGGCTGGAAGGCGACAAGAGACAGGACCTCCTCTTCGCCTTAGAAGGGAGTTTGGCCAGGATTCTGGAGATAGCTAAAAAGATAGAAGCGGATCAGCTTACAGTCAAGTTCCGAAAGAGAATTACTGACGATGTAGTGATTGGAGGTCGTAGAGTCCATCCTCGAGGCTAGGTTATTGGGGAGAGAAGTAACTAGGATCAACCTTATCAGGAGATTGGGCAGGAGAAGAGGAGTTAGGGGGTATTGGCTCCCCAGCCCTTACAGATGCTGGAGATGCCTAGGACAGCAGAGCAGTCACCGGTTAGCTTTCTGTGGAATAACCGGGGCATATAAAGAGGAACTGTCCTATGAGGTGAGCACCTCCACCAGCACTTCAGGGCGCCCCACCTCCCCGGCAATTTGGCGGCCGAGGATACGATCGAGAACGAGGATATCAGGGTCGAGGCCACAGGCCAGAGAGAGAGCAGGTGTATGCTCTAGACCTGACACAGCCCCGAAACCCAGAGAAGGTTATCGCAGGTATGTCAGTACTTTTAAATTTTCCTTTCCCTGCCTAGGAACTAGTTTTCTAGACATAGACTAGTTAGAAACTAAGAGAAGACAACTATAACAAGAATACTAAGACACTTAATTACCTCATGCATAGTTTTTATCGGCAGCAAGCCCGCTCACACGCTCTTCGACATTGGTGCTTCGCACTCGTTTGTGTCAGAAGATTTCGTGAAAGGACTTGAAGGCGTGGAGTAGTTCACCGAAAAGATAATGAGGGTGCCCCTACCATATGGGTCAGAGCTAATGACCTCTGCTCATTGCAATATGGAGGCGAAGATCGGCGGGAAGGCGTTTGAGGAACCAGCGACGATTCTTAGGATGCCAGATTAGGATCTGATCTTGGGCATGACATGGCTGTACTGGAACCATTACCAGATTGACTGCATGGAGAAGAGGATCACCGTGAGGAATGAGGAATCCTTCATTATTATCGAAGGTATTATACCAGCACCACGTATATTATTATCACCTGTCCAGGACATCAAGGCCCATCTGTAGGGGGAGGAGGTTTATCAGGTTCTTTTTGAGGCGGTCGTGGCCAAGGACTCCATTTCAGATATTCCAGTAGTGCGAGATTTTGTAGATGTTTTTCTGTAGAAGTTACAAGGGCTACACCCGCACTGAGGGAAGGACTTCCAGATTCAGCTCGTACTGGGGGCTAAGTTGGTATCAAGAGCTCCCTATCGAATGGCCCCAAAGGAGTTGGTGGAATTCCAAATCCATCTTCAGGAGTTAGTGGAGGTCGGGATTGTCCGGCCTAGCACTTCACCATGGGGTGCTCCGGTATTATTCGTCAAGAAGAAGGACAGAACTCTTCGGCTGTGTATAGATTACCGGGCCCTGAACAGTTTGACAGTCCAGAATACTTATCCCTTGACAAGGACACACGAGCTATTTGACCAGCTGGATGGAGCTCATTGGTTCTCAAAGCTGGATCTGAGATTGAGGTACTACCAGCTTCGCATACGGGAGGAGGACATCCCGAACACGGCCTTCAGCAGCAAATATGGTTTGTACGAGTTTACCGTGATGCATTTCGGGCTCACGAATGCACCTCGGCATTCATGACCTTGATGAATCGGGTGTTTGAAGAGTATCTGGATGTCTTTGTTATTATATGCATCGATGACATCCTAATCTATTTGAGGTCAGAGGAGGAGCACGCGAGGCATCTAGCCTTGACCCTGGAGAAGCTGCGGGATCATAAGATGTATCCCAAGTACAGTAAGTGCAAGTTCTGTATTTCATTCATAATAATTTATGTTTCCTTTTAAAAATGTAGAGCTTTGAGTCTTGCCTGAACGCCTGCAGTTATCCCCTGCACAGCGTGGCATCACGACGCGTATTTTCCCCTTGCTCTGATATAATTAAAATGTTGGGAAAAATGTGGGTTGTGACATCGTTGACTGCACTCGACGGAGCGTCAAGTGTACCTGACGCTTTTTCATGGAATTAGATTTTTTTGTCGATTCTTTTCTGATTCCTTGGGAATGGGCCTCAGGGTGAATTTGGGGTTTTCTTCCTAATTTTAGGAGAATAATCCTGTGGTTGCTTGAAGTTTTACCGATGCATAGATGATAGGGCATTTTGTGCCCGGTTTTGTGCATCTTTACCCTATGTGGGTTGGTGGCTGCTGGTGTGTTGGGAAGGTCCATTCCACGATATGTTGCGACTGCTGGCAAGTCTGGTAAGTCCCTTCCACAACTGGTACCGGTTTCCCCAGTTTTGAGTGTGTCGAGGCATGAGACCACCTTTTCTTGGGCCTAGTGAAGCTTTATTCTTTGTGTGTTGGGTAGGTCCCTTCCACTGTTTGTGCCGGATTTTGCCAGTATTTTTGCTCTCTAATTTTGAAGTTACCAATTGTTTTCTTTCATTTATGCATTTATTTATGCTTATGTTTTTTAAGCATTGATCCTTATAACACATGGTGCTTCTTGGGAGTTTTTACATTTGTGAATTCCTTCTTCCCTTTTTTTCCTTGGGCTTAAATTTAAATGCTTCCTTATAATCATCTAGTCATGGGTTGGTAACCCTTTTGACATGTTTTCAATTGATAGAATTCTATTGCCACTTGTATTTTATTATTTAGGTGTTCTTTTTTTTTGAATGCCTCGGGTTCAGGGCAGTAGCCGGGTGAGCGGCTAGTTTGCTAGTGGACTGTTATTTTGTAGAGGTTTTCCTCACAGTAGTGTGGTAGTGTTTTGTTGATTTCATGTTAGTACAAACATACATGCTCTCCAGTGGGTTGATGTCAGGTTGTTGATGCCCACTGGGGGTTTTCTATTGAAATGCTAATTACTTTGCTAAGCTGGCTAGTTGGTCTCTTTTGTGGTTGTGTTTGCTTGCTCTCTAAGAATGTTTATGCTAGGGTTAATGTTAGGTATTTTAACTTATAAAAGCATTACTACTAGTATTTCATACATGCCATCTTTCTAAAACTAAAATGTTATTTTCTAACTAACGTAAATATTATTACTATACTTATAATAAATCTAGATTCTTGCATACCGCGAGTTGTCCTTCGGGGATGTTTATGCTCGTGTAGATGTTATTCCAACATAATCATAGTATTTCAGCAGCGTATAACTATACTTTTACCCGTGGACAAGCTGATCCACTGTGCCGAGGAATACGACCATCTAAAATTAAACTTGTTTTTACTTAATAACTTATGGATTTTATTTAAACTGTAGAGTTTGGAGTCTTGCGTGAGCGTCTGTAGTTATCCCCTGCACGGCGTGGCATTACAGCGCGTATTTTCTCTTACTCTGATATAACTTAAATTTTGAGAAAATGCGGGTTGTGACAGTTGGTATCAGATAGATGCGTTGTTAGACAATAGGTTGAGCAACCGTCTCTTGTTAGTGTTAGTTATCTAGTGTCATTTCATACACACACCGATTTGTCATTAGTACGTCTTGGCTGAAGCACAAACAGTACACTCATAAGCATGATAAGAAGTATACATGGCATATTATTTTGTATGGGATGCATAATATGTGTTTGTATATTGATCCATCATAGGTGGCAACATGTGACAGTTATGTAGTATGAGATGCATAACCAACATCACATGAGTGCCCATTAGGAAGTTTTCTTTTTTTGTTGCATGCGATGTTATGTAGTATGAGATGCATAACATTTCATATGTACGGCGCTCATAACATTTTTAAGGCCTTTTTAGATTGCATATCACACAAGCATGACATAACATTGCATCAAAACATGTTCCAAGCTAAATATTTTCATGATGACATATGTACACACATGGTTTTAAGGTAAAAGGAATGAAAATTCATGCATTGATTGTCTAAGCACATGAGTTAATAAGATGATGGTATATCATCCTTTGTTTTAGCATTTCATCATTTATAAAATTCCTAGAGCAAGTTAGCAGCATGAGCAAGTACTTATGTATGTTTTGTCTGTACTAGGTTATTTGGTTCTAGCGGTTAAGCTAGGTTTTGATTAGTTGTTTATTGTGTTATTAGAATGTCGAGATGACCTACGATGAGGTAGACTACCCTGTCATACGGCGAGTCATCTGGTGCTCGGAATGAGGCCGTGTTAGAAGGATTGAGATAGAGCAACGAAGCTTTGTCTAGGCAAATGTTGGAGGTGCAGTCGCAGATCAAAGCCTTTTTGATTATCGTTGCAGGACAGCTGCTTAGAGTTTAGGACCTTGTTGTGGGTCAAGGTGTTCTAGTTCCTCCTACTCCTCTGGTACCCCCAGTTATGCGGCAGCCTGAGATGAATTTCATCTCGCATTTCCAGCAATTAGGACCTCCTACCTATGATGGTAGGGAAGACTTCATGGATTTGTACTACTGGATTATAGCCATCGAGGAGATTTTTTCATACTCAGGAGTTTTTGTCGACCAGAGAGTGATGGTCGCTGCTTATCAGCTCAAGGAACTTGCAAAGAGCCGATTCCTGAGGGAAAAGTAAAAATTGAAGGATGAATGTTCATGGGAAGTCTTCAAGGAGCTTTGCTGAAGAAGTTTCTGCAGTCGGTTGAGCGAGACCGCTTGTTGAATGATTTCCTACACTTAAAGCAGAGGCATCTCACGGTGAGTGAGTATGAGGTGGAGTTTAGCAAGATGAGTCTATTCGCCCAAGATTTAGTTGTTTCTTAGGCCAGCAGAGTTAAACATTTTTTGGGTGGTCTAAGGAGTGACATCCTATAACTAGCAAATGCTTAAGGATAAGAAACCTATGCTAAAGAAGTAGAAGCTGCTCTGAAGGTCGAAGCGTTCGACAATGCAAAGAACCGAGGTCAGTAGTTGAGAAAAGATAAGAGAAAATATGATGAGGGAAGAAACTCCAAGGAATCTTGTTCTGCTTCTATGAAAATAAGTACAGAGATATACAGTTTCTGTGGCTGGTCAAGCCATCCGTTCTTGAAGTGTTTTAAGAGAATAGGAGCTCAGAAGCAGGAGCAGGTTCATGCAATTTAGGGTGCTCCTAAGGGAGATTTTGTTTGTACTTCGTGCAAATGATGGGGGCACGATGCTGCCCAGTATTTGGGTAAGGAAAGGGGCTTCTTTATGTGCGGATAGAACAGACATTTCATGTCGAAGTGCCCGCAGGCTCAGTCCCTGTTGTAACCAGTTCCACTTCAGGCTTTGCCACCGCCGCAACATTTGGACAAGGGAAAGGGGAAGCTGAACGTGGTGTCTCTTGAGGAAGATAAGACGTCTACTTAGGTTATTTTAGGTTAGATCCTAATATAGTTTAATCTTTTAATTCATAATTATAGGTTCAATGTTCGTCACCTTAGTCGCATATGCAATTATTTTTATAGGAAGTTTTAAGGTAAAGAACCATTGGGCACGCGTTCTTTTTGATTCTGGTGCTACCACACATTTGTGGCTAGGACCTTTGTTGAGCATCATCGTCTGACTCTGGATTAAGTTGACGATGCATTTCATGTCAAGTTTCCTTATGGTGATTCATTGGTATCAGACCAAGGAATTAAGAGTTGTCTTATTCTATTAGGTGATTTTCTAGCGGTTGTTGATTTGAAGATGACAGACTTCGAAGATTTCGATGTGATCTTAGGCATGGACTTGTTATCCATGTATGCTGTTGTTATCTAGTGCAAGGTTAAACGCTTGGACTTCAAGATGGACAACGGTCAACCCAGGAGTTTTTATGTTTTTCCGCGCCTAGTTTCTCCAATTATTTCTGCTGTACATGCCCGGAAGCTGGTAAATTCCGGATGTTTTGCCTGTTTGGTTTCCGTGTTGGTGACCAATAGTAGTTTGTCGAAAGTTAAGGAGATTGTTGTTGTGCGCAAATTTCCCGATGTATTTCCTGACAATCTTCTTGGTCTTCAACCTGAGAGAGATGTGAAGTTTATCATAGATTTGGAGCCGGGTACCCATCCTATTGCTAAGGTGCTTTACCGTATGACCCTGCATGAATTGGAGGAGTTACGTACCCAGTTAGACGAGTTGCTTCAGAATGGTTTTATTTGGCCGAGTTCATAGGCTTGGGGTGCTCCCGTTTTGTTTGTAAAGAAAAAGGATGGAACTATGAGGTTGTGCATAGATTACAGAGAATTGAATAAGGTAACTATCAAGAATAGGTATCCACTACCAAGAATTGATGATTTGATTGATCAGTTGCGTGTTAGCGCTGTGTTTTTAAAGATTGATTTTCATTCAGGCTACCATCAGTTAAGGATTCGTTAGACGGATATCCCACAGACTGGCTTTCATTCCAAGTACGGACATTTTGAATTCTTGGTGATGTCATTTGGTTTGACCAATACGACTGCCTTTTATGGATATGATGAACCGAGTGTTCAAGGATTTCCTATACCGTTTTGTGGTCGTGTTCATATATGACGTTTTGGTGTATTCCCGCAATGCTATGGAGCATGCCCAGCATTTGCATTTAGTTTTGTCTGCTTTGAGAGAGCATAAATTGTTTGCCAAGCTGAGCAAGTGTGAGTTTGGTTGCCTTAAGTTTCTTTCTTGGGTCATGTGGTTAATAGAGATGGGATTTCAGTTGACCCCGAGAAGATAGCTGCTATTATGGATTGGAATAGGCCCACCACACCCAAGGAGATAAGGAGCTTCCTAGGGTTGGCTGATTATTATAGAAGGTTTGTAGAGGGTTTCTCTACGTTGTCTGCGCCACTGACTAAACTGACGCAGAAGAATGCAACTTTTGTCTGGATCGATAAGTGGGAAGAAGCTTTTTAGGAATTAAAGAGGAGATTGTGCACTACTCTAGTATTAACCTTACCTACGGAAGGAATAGATTATGCCGTATATGTAGACATCGCATGTCGAACTTGGATGCGTGTTGATGCAAGAACGCAAGGTAATTGCGTATGCGTCGAGATAGTTAAAGGTACATAAGAGGAACTACCCTGCGCATTATCTAGAGTTTATAGTTATAATTTATTACCTAAAGTTGTGGAGGAACTTGCTATGTGACGCATTATACAAGATTTATACCGATCATAAAAGTTTAAAATACGTTTTCACTCAAAGGGAGTTGAATCTGCGCCAACGAAGATGGTTACAGTAATTTGATGATTATGATGTTGAGATTCAATTCCATACAGGCAAAGCCAATGTTGTAGCCGACGCCCTGAGTAGGAAGACAGGGAAAATTTTTAACCTCTCTGTCGATTCGCTGGTAGAAGAATTTCTCTTGATGGATATTTCTGTTGGAAGTTGTAACATGTCAAGTACTTTAGAGATAGCTGAGCCTTCTTGGATCGCACCCACAAGACTGCATCAGATGGAAGATCCTGATTTGTTGTACCTTTAAAAGAGAACTGAGAAAGGGGAGTTACCAGATTTTTCGATCGATGACACTGGTATCTTGAAGTATCGCAATAGATTTTTTATCCCTACTGTTGAGGACATTCGATTTAAGTTGTTCAGTGAGGAACACGGTTCTAGTGTTGCCTACCACCCAGGTTCTACAAAGATATATCGAGACCTAAAGCAAATTGTCTGGTGGTTTGGAATTAAGGATGATATAGCCAGGTTTGTGTCTGAATGTTTTACATGCAACCGTGTTAAGGTCGATCATAGAAGGCCTGGAGGCAAGTTGATGCCATTGGATATTCCAAGCTGGAAGTGGCAGAGTATTTCTATGGACTTCATTACAGGTTTACTGAGATCTCCCCGAGTTCACGATTCTATTTGGGTGATAGTAGATCGACTGACGAAGTATGATTGCTTCGTGTCGTTTAAGATTGAATACTGCATAAAGAAGATAGCTGAATTATATTTAGATGACCTCATTAGATTCCATGCAGTACTAGATAGCATTGTATTGGATCGAGACACCAGGTTTACATCTCGCTTTTGTAAAAGCTTACAAGAAGGGTTGGGTACCGATCTGAGGTATTCCATCGCTTATCATCCGAAGACTAAAGGTAAAATGGAGAGAGTAAATCAGATCGTGGAGGATTTGATCAGATTTTATATTTTGGACCACGGAGGAGCGTGGGATGAGAGACTCAGATTGATAGAGTTTGCTTGCAATAAAAGTTATCAAGAAAGTTTACAGATGGCCCCGTATAAGGCCTTGTATGGGAGGCGATGCAGAACTCCCTTGTTTTAGGCCATGGTAAGTGAGAGACCGTTGTTATGTGATGAGTCCTCTTTATATACCTATTTTCGGACTCATCTAGGCTTATTTTCTTGTCTTTGCACACCGTTTAGCGTCATTTGCACTCCTTTTGGTTCGCTACGGTTATTCCATGTCTTGTGCACTTTATTAGCCTATTTCTGTGCGTGTGTGTATTTCCCTTTTTGCTTTGCTTAATATTTATGTCTGTGACTGCCATGTCGACATCCCGTCCA
This sequence comes from Platanthera zijinensis, assembly GCA_039513925.1. NCBI lineage: Eukaryota > Viridiplantae > Streptophyta > Magnoliopsida > Asparagales > Orchidaceae > Platanthera > Platanthera zijinensis. The sequence continues at coordinate 100,633,498 of CM077093.1, forward strand.
GTTTTCCTGCAGGTTCTGGGATCGTGTGGGCGTCCGGCATCGAACTTTCCCCATTTTTGGCAAAGGAGTCAATGGTCGTGCGTTTTTACCCACGCACGACCATCGACCTCTTTGGCGCACGATCATCGGTCGTGCGCAGTCATGACCTCTCCTGGGAAAGTTCTGTCCCGCCATATCGCACGATCACCAGCCATACCGCGCACGATCACTGCTCGTGCGTTGCCGGTCGTGCGCAGTCATGACATCTTTTTCCACTTTTCTGCCTCCATTTCGCACGATCACTGACCATATCGCGCACGACCACTGGTCGTGCGCCAGTGATCGTGCGCGCTGTTTAAATCTGTTTTCTATAAATAGCGCAGGTCCGCCCTAATTTCTGAGACGATCCAAATCCGCAATTTCTCCGCCGTTCTTCGTCTCGGACGAGGGTTTCCTCCGTCCCCCTTCATCCTCCACCTTAGGGAGGGTCTCCGGGCAAGCTTTCAACGCCAAATCAACGCCGGAGCATCCTCTCGGCCTCCTCCTTCATCCTCAAGCTTCAAGCGGAGTTTTGACCGAGCTTTCTCCATCAAGCAAGGAAGGGCTGGAGCCGCAATCCACGGATCATTTCAACGAAGAAGACGGGTCCATTGGGAGTGAGTGACAGCTCCTCTACCCCGGACGCAGTTGAGGACCGAGCTTGGACTCGGATTGACAACCCGGGATTCCAACCGTGAACCCCCAACAAGGCTTCGGATTCGGTCGATTCGCACACCTCTTCCTCTTGTTGTTGTTAGCTTAGTTATTCTCTTTGTATTGATGAAGAATGTTTATTTGTAGTTAACTTTTACTCCAAATCATGTCTATGTGATTTGTGTATTTTCGTTATTTATTTACTTGAGGTGCGCCTTATTATTCCGCCATCCCTCCACCCTTGCCGCACTAGCAATTGCTAGTGGCGTGCGTTGCGAAGAGGTGCTTACGACCCTCATTCCGCCGTTCTCTCCACCTCATCCGCTAGCCTACTCTTCCATCCGCCAAGCGATTCGGTGCATTGCGGCCCGACTAGTCTTCCATCCCGCCTGGCGAAGCATCGCATAGCGGCGTTGCATAGGAGTAGTTGTTAGATTTTTACTTTATTTTCCGCCACCATCTAAACCCCCCTTTTAGATCCGACCCGAGGACTTCAATCTCAAGTCCGCCTCGACATTAACTCATCCCTTACTGTGTTCCTCAAGAGACCGACACTCGGGGATTTATTCCCAAACTTTATTACTTGTGCGACCGGTGCGCTTGCCGTTTTCCACGCATAAAGTTTTTGGCGCCGTTGCCGGGGAACACAGTCGTTTGAGTTTTTGAAGAGGTAGATTTGAGATAGAAGCCCTTTTCCATCTGTTCATTCCATGTTTTATTTTTCTTTACTTTAGTTTTTATAATTTGTTGCTTATTTTTCTTTATTCCTTTTCTAATTTTTTTTATATTCCAGTAGCAGGTATTCCTTTTTATTTATTTGCTTGTGTGTAGTTAATTTTTGCTTAGAAAATTCTTGTGGTGAATTCTTTCTTGCTGCACCATGTATTCTTATGCGAATATTCGTTGCCGTTGGTGCGGGGATTATAGGCATAACAGTGATGAGTGCCCCACTGAAGAATGGGAGCATAATTCTCGTGGTTCAGTGTATGGAGCACCGTTGTCTTATGGTACTTCATACACCGTACCCCAGTCTTATGGTCACTACTCTTCTCCGCCTACATCTTTTTCATATTCCTCTCCGGTCCCACCTGGACCGAGGAGTAATGGAAAACGGTGTTTGTGTTGTCATAGCACCGACCATGTGTTGAAAGATTGCGCAGAATTTCAGCGCCAGTTGGAGGCGGATGATGAACCGGATATCCGGATTGTCTCATCCACTTCTCAAATGGCCGCTCCTTCTGATTCTGATGATGTATCCGCAGTACCACCTTGTCTATGGGGGACTGCTGTGGATACACCCATCAGACTTTCTACTGGTCAGTGCGACGACATTGCGGCGCTTTCTCTCCTTGTGCCTTCTTCCCCTATTTTTGATTCACCCCCGGAGGAACCTGCGCATATTATCTCTGATGATGTTGCTCCTCCGCTTTCTTTGCATGAATTACCTACTCCCCTTTCTAGTGAGTTGGTTGATGATGTTGTGCCCTGCGGGAATTGGGAATATGAGGATGCGCCGTGGTGTGACGAGGACATTATTCTCATCAATGGTGAGTACTATGTCTTGGAACACCGTGACGTACCAAGGTGTGATGAGGAAATCCTTGCCGGCGAGGAGGTTTCTACTTCCTTGTTGGATGAGGGGGTCCAAACCACCACCGAGGACCTCGTGGTCTCAATTTCCCCTCGCCATGACTCACATGACACCGACAGTGATCTATGTTTGGATCCTGCTGGGAGTGAGACCGGGACCACTCCCCCGATTAGTTCCTTATGTTCTTCGTCTCCTTTATTCCTTGACCCCCCTTCTCCTTCTGCGCCTGTGCGGGTTGATTCCCTGCAGGTGAGTTGGGTTGACCTTGAGCCTTGCGCTCAGGTTGTCGGCGAGTGCCTCAGCTTGCGTGAGGAGTTTCCTACTCCTTTTGCAGTTGAAGCCTCTGCCTACACCTTCGCCCCCAACGAGCTTGTGGTGGACGATACCTTGCTAGGCAAGGATTCTTTTTGTGATGAGATGAGCGAGGACCAGGTCTCCTCCTCATCTTATTTCCTGCTTCCTCTACCTGAGCTTTTCAGGTATTATTATCTAGGTAGAGGGGTAACTGTGCTATCACCGTATCGGTACCCGTTACCGACACGGATATTAGGACAGTTGCCTGTGCACTTTTCTTTTCATAGGCCCATTAGCTAGAACTTTTCTTTTGCTGAATAAGTCGTGCTGGGATGACAATAACCCCAGTGCTTATCTTTCATTTTCTGCATTTTTCTTTTTTTTTATGTCTAGCTTAGTTTAGTATTTCTTTTTGTATATTTTTCTTTTGTTTTTGCGGAGCTCACCCCTGCAGGTATTCATGGAAACTACGCATTGGCGGGGTTGTGATTCTTCGTATGGCGGACCTGCTCCTAGTTTTCACGCGTCTTCTGGTATGCTCACTAGCTGAGCATTGGGTAACCTCTTCCCTTAGCTCTTTTTGATTTAAATTTCTCTATCATTTGATGTGTTGTTTAGTTTAAGTCTGGGGGAGAGTCAGTTTACCTTTTGCACGTGCACATTTCTTTTGCATACTAGAAGCTTTTACATTATTATTTTGTTTAAGTTCATTGCATCGCACACCACTGCACCCACATGAGCGCGAGCTTAGCGGTTTGCGTGTCATGAGTTGAACCTGTATCTTTGTTAGATTTGGAAAATATCTGTGCTATTTTAGGATTGTGCGACGGAGTAAAATGTTGGCCTTGCTGTGTTTCTAGTCAACTGCTCTCGTCTCGTGTAGAAATTTGAGTAGATTTAATTTTTCTGTATGCTTATAGTTTTGTATTTTTCTATCTGCGTAAATTCTTTTTATTCTACTCAAAAGTTGGTGAATCCGGTGTGAATCAAACGGTAGCGTAGGAATGTGTGTAGCCGCCACTAGACTCGTATTGCTTGAGTCGGGAGGAAGGATTATCTTTCTCGGTTGCTAAGAACTTGCCCCAAGCTATTCTTGAAGCATTGGTACACGGTTAGTCTAGCGTGAGAGTGATGTAGGCCATCATTTTGGCCCGGTTGAGCTTTGTACCGTTCCTAACATCGCCCTTGCTAGCCCCTTTGTGCCTACCCTTTCTTTTGATTCAGCTCCACCTATATTTCACCAAAGCCTTATAGCCTATCCTAGTCGCGCACCCAAGTCGAGCTTAGTGTTTTATATTTTCATGTGGGGTTGTGATGTGGTGTTATTATTTGTGAAAATGTGGAAGTGCTTCCATGTTATATCTGCTGAAATTGTGAAAATAAAAAGATGAAAAAAAGAAAAGATAAATATTTGAAAAAGAGAAAAAGAGAAAAGAAAAAGAGAAAGAAAAAGTTGAATTGAAAATCTTTATTTGAGATGATTTGGATTTGGAGTAGGCGGTGCACGCACCCATTTAGTAAAAGTTAAGTCTGGGGGTGTGGTGCACCCGTATTTATTTTGTGGGCAGCGGGTACTAGTTTTGTACGTTAGCTCTTTTGGGTTAGGTGCATAGCCGTCATGTTTATCTTTGCTTTCCTCACCTAATCCCAAGCCCCGTTATTATCCTAAAGTCCTACGGACTTGCGCTTGAGTTGACTAGTGCCGTGGAGAGAGTGCGATCGGGCAAGCTTATGGTTTCCGACATTGGTGGATTCCTTTGGGGGTAATCTTGAGCCCCGGTCTTCGGCAATGCTCACCTTAGTGGCTTGTCTACTTTCTTCCTGCGTAGGACCGGATGATTCACTGTGATTCCACTTTTGAGTAATGATAAATTTCTGTTACGCATTGTGAAAAATATAAAATATTTTGTATACTTAAAAATTTCCTCTACTTTATTTTTTATGCACGCGAGCATGCGACTTCGCATGGTACTCCGTTTTGCAATTTCTTTGTTAGCTAGTTCATTTTCCCTGTCTGCTTAGGTTTTGTTTGCTCGGGACGCGCAAATGGTTAAGTCTGGGGGTGTGATGAGTCCTCTTTATATACCTATTTTCGGACTCATCTAGGCTTATTTTCTTGTCTTTGCACACCGTTTAGCGTCATTTGCACTCCTTTTGGTTCGCTACGGTTATTCCATGTCTTGTGCACTTTATTAGCCTATTTCTGTGCGTGTGTGTATTTCCCTTTTTGCTTTGCTTAATATTTATGTCTGTGACTGCCATGTCGACATCCCGTCCAGTTTTCCTGCAGGTTCTGGGATCGTGTGGGCGTCCGGCATCGAACTTTCCCCATTTTTGGCAAAGGAGTCAATGGTCGTGCGTTTTTACCCACGCACGACCATCGACCTCTTTGGCGCACGATCATCGGTCGTGCGCAGTCATGACCTCTCCTGGGAAAGTTCTGTCCCGCCATATCGCACGATCACCAGCCATACCGCGCACGATCACTGCTCGTGCGTTGCCGGTCGTGCGCAGTCATGACATCTTTTTCCACTTTTCTGCCTCCATTTCGCACGATCACTGACCATATCGCGCACGACCACTGGTCGTGCGCCAGTGATCGTGCGCGCTGTTTAAATCTGTTTTCTATAAATAGCGCAGGTCCGCCCTAATTTCTGAGACGATCCAAATCCGCAATTTCTCCGCCGTTCTTCGTCTCGGACGAGGGTTTCCTCCGTCCCCCTTCATCCTCCACCTTAGGGAGGGTCTCCGGGCAAGCTTTCAACGCCAAATCAACGCCGGAGCATCCTCTCGGCCTCCTCCTTCATCCTCAAGCTTCAAGCGGAGTTTTGACCGAGCTTTCTCCATCAAGCAAGGAAGGGCTGGAGCCGCAATCCACGGATCATTTCAACGAAGAAGACGGGTCCATTGGGAGTGAGTGACAGCTCCTCTACCCCGGACGCAGTTGAGGACCGAGCTTGGACTCGGATTGACAACCCGGGATTCCAACCGTGAACCCCCAACAAGGCTTCGGATTCGGTCGATTCGCACACCTCTTCCTCTTGTTGTTGTTAGCTTAGTTATTCTCTTTGTATTGATGAAGAATGTTTATTTGTAGTTAACTTTTACTCTAAATCATGTCTATGTGATTTGTGTATTTTCGTTATTTATTTACTTGAGGTGCGCCTTATTATTCCGCCATCCCTCCACCCTTGCCGCACTAGCAATTGCTAGTGGCGTGCGTTGCGAAGAGGTGCTTACGACCCTCATTCCGCCGTTCTCTCCACCTCATCCGCTAGCCTACTCTTCCATCCGCCAAGCGATTCGGTGCATTGCGGCCCGACTAGTCTTCCATCCCGCCTGGCGAAGCATCGCATAGCGGCGTTGCATAGGAGTAGTTGTTAGATTTTTACTTTATTTTCCGCCACCATCTAAACCCCCCTTTTAGATCCGACCCGAGGACTTCAATCTCAAGTCCGCCTCGACATTAACTCATCCCTTACTGTGTTCCTCAAGAGACCGACACTCGGGGATTTATTCCCAAACTTTATTACTTGTGCGACCGGTGCGCTTGCCGTTTTCCACGCATCATTATGTCCTGAAGCGCTAGAAGAGATGGAAATATCTATAAAGCTTATTCGAGAGAAGCTTCAGATCGCGCGGGAACGTTATGAGAAGAATTCCAATCGGCGTTGGACTTATTTAGAGTTTGCTGTTGGTGACCTAGTTTTTCTTAAGGTTTCCCCAATGCCCAGTGTTAAAAGATTTGGAAAGAATAATAAGATGGACCCGATGAATGTGGGAACTTTTAGGGTTATTGAGCATATTGTAGTATCAGCTTATAGGCTGGATTTGCCTGCAAATTTTCCCTGTGTGCACGACGTGTTTCATGTGAGCCAGTTGCGAAAATGTGTGTTCAATGAACGACAGATTCTTAATGTTGTTCCCTAGTTAGAGCCTAATCTTTCCTATGTTGAGGTGCTTGTTCGTATTCTGGATACTCAAGATCGAGAGTTGCGGAGGAAAACCATACCAATGGTTAAAGTTTTGTGGTTAAACCAAGACGTGGAAAATGCCACTTAGGAGTTGGAGTCAGCTATGAGGGAGGCTCATTCTCATCTATTCTCCTAGATGGTTGGTATATAATCTTTTCAATAACCCTTGGTTATTTCTTTTTCTTTTGTAATATATGTTTTGTGCGTAAAGTTTAAGGACAAAACGTTGTTTTAGGGGGAGTGACTGTAACGCCTCCGATTTTTTGATATTTGGTTTAATTCATTATCTGGCATGTTTATGATGTCAGGGCATTACGTTGATGCATTTTCGGCATATACCAATGTTAGAGCGTTGTTTTAGCTCTTAGGTTTTTCTGTGTGTGGCTGGGTTTATCCTGTTTGTAAGATTCCCAAGCGAGTTGGGTCTATTTTGGTGACTTGGAGGAGCCTATTTGGGAATGCTTGTGTTTTGGCTTCGAGAGGTGTTTGTCCGAGTTTGGTTCGTCGAATCTAAATTTCGACAGTGCCGTTGAGTTCGTAGCATCGTTATTAAGCTACGATGTGATTTTCATAGAAATCCCTGTTGGCGCGAATTTTGGGTCGTTTGGACCATTATTTAATAATAAACTATTATTGTAATACTTATATTTCTAAGTATAAATAGCCTTGTGAATAGACAAACCCGATTCATCGTCTTCTTCTTATAACCGTCGGCTGTTACGGGAAGAGCGAGAGCGGCAGTCTTTTTTAAGCTTTCGACCACCGATTTCTGCAGTGTTGTTTCTCGAAATCGTCGTTGGAGGGTAGATCCGGATAGCTCTTACCTAGATCTACGTTTCTACGGTAAGATTTTGCCATTTCGTTATATTTTGGGTGTTAGGAATTTTTTTTTGACCCTCTTTCATCCTGAAAAGTTTCAGGAAGAGTTGCTTAGGTGATCTTGCGGTCAAATTCTTGAGGAAGAGCGTTTGCATGGCCGGATTTGGTGATTTCACGCAAGTGGTGGTTTCCCACCTTGTTTTTATTTCACATTTTCTTGATTTCCTCACGGTACAGAAGCTGAATTAGGGTAGGATCTCCTCCTTGTCAAATTCATTTTTTTTTAAATCTTGCGGCAAGTGGAGATTTACACCCTTGCCAAGCTTTAATGTTACTGTTTCTGTCCTAATAGGCCGAATAGTGCTTAGCTTAGCAATAAACTAGTGGTTGTGGTGAGGGAGCATTGTTATAGGAGAAATCTCTTCCTGCGTGAGCATAACAGTAAGTTGTTCTTGGTTTAGGTTTAGATTTTGCAAAAAAAAATATTAATTCTATTAATTTAATTATTTAAAAAATTATTGGTTGATGTAAGTCTAATATCCTCTGTTTGGGTAGGATAACACTTCTGCCAAGTTTCTGTATTTGGCATTGAATATAGCTTTAGCACTGATATTCAGTTTCTAGCCTAAGTATAAAAGCATTGAGTGTGTTGCACACACTCAACGCATGATGGAGACGTTATTAATATGGCCGCCATTGATCCCCATCTGAGAGAGTTCGTCGATTGGGAAGATCGCCGTCGCAAGCTCGAGGATGGGATCGACGTCCGCCGCCATTATATAAAAATATATAATTATAAATTAAATCATTATAAATTAAATAAATATAATTATTTATTTTTAATAATTTTATTATTTTTGCAATTTTATTTTAACTATTTATTTCATGTTTAATTTTCATTTCATATGTAATGATGGGTGCTTATAACCATCATGTGTTGTTTTAATAATTTCATTTCATGTGCTATGATGGGTGCATATAATCATCATATTTTAGATTTGAATTTTGAATTTTGAATGGAGGGAGATTGAGTGGTGTAGGCTATATATAGCCATCGTTATGAAAAAATAATTAGAGATAATGAAAAATTGAGAACCAAGAATTCAAAATTTGAATTTCCCCTCCACCTCTCTCTTCCCCTCATGGAAAATTCTTCTCCTCCTCTCCCCTCTTAAAATATTGGCCAAGGCATTCTCCCCCTCTCCCTAGCATCCTTCTTCTTAGCCGCCTACCATACCACCACCTCGATCCGCTTGAAGAAAACAAGCGCCACCCACCATTGAAGATAATTCGGCCAAGGCAATAAAGGTTGCTTCCTTGTGGATTCCAACTCCGGCGTAAAGCGACGAAGGTGGACAAGTTTCCTCTCCTTCCGACGTGACTCCGACGGAGACGTTGAAGAGTGATCCACGTAGAGATAATCGGAATCATCTATTCCGGTTGGGTAACAAAAAATTCCTACCTTCGTGTGATTTCTTTTTCGTTGATATTCTTGTGGTGGAAATCCTTGGCGTTAAATTTTGATAGCATTAATTCATCATGGTTTTCTTCGCTCGATTTGTATTTTTCTTGATTGATTTAATTTCGAAAGGGTTTGGTGAACCTTACTTTTCTTTTGTTGTGAGAGATCTACCATTTTCAAATCGTATTTTAATTGGTAGATCTCTTTTGATACAACATCGCTCGTTCGGACCGAGTAGGTCCTTTTAGCCGAAAATAATATTGGTTTATCTCTTTTATTCGATCCTAATCGGTTTGGCTACCCATACGCTAGAGTATAATTGATATGATTAATTAACGTAGTGCCGCGTAGAACGATTGTGTGAGTGTAGGATTGGATCATTAGAGAGGCAATCGTGTTTGTCTGCAGATATATCTGGAGTCAAAGTGCAAGTCTTCATCAATTTGGTATAAGAGGGGAGGCTCACGTTAATTTCCAAATTGGCCCCGTCCCCCTTTTGCTTTGAGCACCGACACGCACTTTGCACGTTTCATTGCACAAAATATAAATCAATTTTAAAATTTTGGTCTACAAATAGCGCCCTAAAATTTTCATATTTTTTCAAAATTCAAAAAAAAATTTCTTGAATTTCTCCATAATTTTCTTAGTATGAAAACAAAAAACAAATATTTTTCATTAAGTCATTATTTTTATTGAGTTGTTTTAAAATCTAATTGTTGGTCTGCAAATAGCGACATATAATTTTATTGTTTTAGCAAAAAAATTAAAAAAAATTATTTAATATTTTTTATATTATTTTCTACAAGCAAATAAAAAAAAATCTTTAATCGCCATAGTTTTTAAGTGGGAACAATTCCTTCTTTGAAAATTAAATAGGGCCAGGTTCATTTCTCTTTGCATGTGCACCAGTTTCGGGTGAGTTTCCTCTCCGGTTCTCACTAAATGGAATATGACGTATATGCTGCCCGGTTAGACTATTCTTATGCTAAGGATATGCTAAACATACCCCTAGGGCACACCATACTTATCCTACTTATGACGGTTTAGGATGTCCCCAAATTTTAAGAGATTGCCTTAAGGGATTAGAGCATTATTTTAATTGGCACTTATGGGAGGACCACAAAACGGTTAACTTTGCTCGAGAGCGATTAGTAGGTCAATCCCAGTTGTTTTTGTTAAACGAAGAGCGTCGTGTTGGTAGCTATCAATATGCTTGGACGCACATGCGTAGCCTACTCTCGGATCAATTTGATCAAGCATACCTTCACCCTGCTAACACCAAGCCTATGAGTGAGTATAGTTTTGGAACTAGATCCATACATGTTGTTAGGAATGATTATAAACTAAACGCCCAGAACAAGCGACAAATATGTAATGATTTGACTAATCTTTTATAAGGGAACAAGTTGATCTCGGATTATATGCGTCTTTTTAAAGATATGATGGTTAGAAGTGGTGTGAAGGAGATGCCAGAGATCACCCTCTATAGGTTTCATAAGGGGTTAAACCCCTACATCCACGGTAAATTACTGCGTTATTTTCACACCGATCTAGACACCACTTTTATTACGGTAGTAGAAATTGAGAAGCACTATATTCCTAGGAATAAAGCTCACTCGTGTCAGACCGGAAATACCGTCTTAGGACCACCACCCCTCATTAAGGAAACCTCTCCTAATAGGTTTTATATTGTTTACTCGATATATATTACCACTAGGGTAATGCCTCCGTTAGCCTCGATATCTAATCCCCTAGAGATAGTGATTGATACCCCTGAGGATGCTGGTGTTGATATACTATCTCTGGATTTTGAGGATGACCCCGTAGGTGAGAGTATTCTAACAAGTTCATTAGTGCCCGATGATTCTGATGCGTCTGTGTCTGAGGGAATCCCTAGTTATCTAGAAGACCATGTTTGGGATGATGATGATTGTCCAAGCTGTGAGAGTATCTGTTTTCCTATTATGTGCCCTACAAGCATTGTGTCTGTGCACCATAGTATTGAGTGCCCTCTCCCAAATTTGATCTTCATCGCATTAGAGCCTATGATTATACCAACTGAGACTTTATCTGACTTTCCTTAGGAGCCTGTGAGTGAGGATTTTTTCCATTGTCATTGATGACCCTTACTTAGTGGATGTTCCTATTATTATTGTGGATGAGTTACGATCTGAGGGAAGGGTAACTTTTGACGATACTATTATTGTACACCCGGATGAGAGTTCTTTGATGTCGACACCGTTATGTGAAATTTTTACTGATTCAGATTTTATCCGGGGTTTGATCTTACCGACCCTTCCCCCTCTTTATTTGCCTATCTTAGATAACTTTTTAGGACGTGGAACCGGTAGTCCTAGTTTGATTTTTTGTGACACGCCCACTTTATTAGTTCCTACTTTGACGTTGACTCAGCGTGTAGATATTACTATATTGAGCGCTCTAGTATTTGGACTATTCACCGCACCTCATAGATATGACTACACGACACTTTTGAAAACTCATTTTTCTGCGTGTCTTTCTACGGTTCCATACCCCTACTTCGACTGACTCTATTTCTTTTGCAATTGTGCTTCTGGTTGTGGTGTCCCCTACATATACTTATATACTACACCCGGTCGCATGCATTTATCCTTCGCCATTTGATGACCCTCATTTCCCCACATTAGTGACTATAGTTGGAGCCCTTGAGTTGTTTTGCTCGCACATCTTTTCACATTCGGGAGCGTCCAATTCAATTGTGTATCATGAGTGAATCACCTTAACCTATCTTCATGCCAAGCGTGAAAATATTAAAATTGAAATTAAGACTGCGGTGTCGAACCCCATCAAAATCGTCACTGATTATATGGCTCCGGTGCCACCTGACTTAACCCCCTTATCCTCCGTGTTTAGGTCTAGTCATGTTGCACATGGATTATCTCCTCATGTATCTAGGACGATAATATTTCTCCTTAAGTTTTGTCGCACGCACTTCCAAGCCTTTTCGAGATTGTCGACGCTAGAGCTAGTGATTTGGGTTTTATCCGGTCAGTTCCCGAGCCGATGTCTTCTGGCTCCGTTGACAAATTAACACATAGGAACGCCGACCCATCCATGATTATGAAGAACGTCGGATTTTTTGCTTTTATTTTAGATTTTTATATAGCACAGCGTGTTTCACTTTATTTCAAGTTTCCAGACTTTTTACTATACGTCTCTATTCCACCTGAGTGCCTTTCTCTATCGTCTCCTCCTGCCACTAAATATTCTCTTGGGATGGGGAGTGTTTGTACTATCGTGTCTATTTTACATGTTGACTCCTTGGTTCTTGAACCGGATGGTAAGATTCTTGTTTATTTTCTTTTGCTTGACACACTTTCGAGTTTTCTCGAAAGTCTTGTTGTTTGTGTGCCAGACAGGTTCTCAGTACTGACGGATGTTCATGCTACTACGACACGACCGCCATTGATCCCCGTCTTAGAGAGTTCGTCAATTGGGCCGATCACCGCCGCAAGCTCGAGGATGGGATCAACATCCGCCGCCATTATATAAAAATATAAAATTTTAAATTAAATAATATAATTATATATTTTTAATAATTTTATTATTTTTGCAATTTTATTTTAAGTATTTATTTCATTTTTTAATTTTCATTTCATGTGTACTGATGGGTGCTTATAACCATCATGTGTTGTTTTAATTATTTCATTTCATGTGCTATGTGGGTGCATATAACCATCATATTTTCAATTTGAATTTTGAATGGAGGGAGATTGAGTGGTGTAGGCCCTATATAGCCATTGTTATGAAGGAATAATTAGAGAGAATGAAAAATTGAAAACCAAGAATTCAAAATTTGAATTTCCCCTCCTCCTTTCTCTTCCCCTCTTGGAAAATTCTTCTCCTCCTCCTCCTCTCCCCTCTTGAAATTTCGGCCAAGGCCTTCACCCCCTCTCCTCTAGAATCCTCCTTCTTAGCTTCCAACCATACCACCACCTCCACTTACAAAAAACAAGCACCACCCTCCATTGAAGATAATTCGTCCAAGTCAATAAAGGTTATTACTTCCTTGTGGATTCCAACTCCGGTGTGAAGGGACAAAGGCGGACAAGTTTCCTCTCCTTCCGACATGACTCCGATGGAGACGTTGAAGAGTGATCGACGTAGAGATAATCGGAATCATTCATTCTGGTTAGGTAACGAAAAATTCCTACCTTCGTGTGATTTCTTTTTCCGAGATATTCTTGTGGTGGAAATCCTTGGCGTTGAATTTTGATAGCATTAATTCATCGTGGTTTTCTTCAGTAGGTTTGTGTTTTTCTTGATTTATTTAATTTCAAAAGGGTTTGGCTAACCTTCGTTTTCTTTTGTTGGGAGAGATATACATTTTCAAAATCGTATGTTATTTGGTAGATCTCTTTTGGTACAACACCGCTCGTTTGGACCGAGTATGTCCTTTTAGCCGGAAAGAATATTGGTCTATCGCCTCTATAAGATTATAGTCGGTTGGGCTACTCGTATGCTAGCATATAATTGATAGGATTAATTAATGTGGTGCCGCATAGAACGATTATGCGAGTGTAGGATTGGATCATTAGAGAGGCAATCGTGTTCGTCCGCAGATATATCCGGTGTCAACGTGCAAGTCTGCATAAATGCCACATTGAATGTGTCGAATACACTCAATGCCATCATATTTTAATGCTATGTATACAAGCATCGAGTGTGCCTCACACACTCAACGCGGCGTTGAGTGAGTTTAAGACACTCAACTCCATCAGAATTTAATCTATATGTAAAAGCGTTGAGTGAGCTGACTTCACTCAACGGGGCATTGAGTGAACTGACTTCACTAAACGCGGTGTTGAGTGTGTTCAATGCACTCAACGCCATGCCACATGTCTGAGAGGCCAAGGATAAAAGTGTTGAGTGAGCTGACTTCACTCAATACGCTGTTGAGTTTGTTGAGGACACTCAATGCCATCGCTTAATTTCTTTCTAAGTAAGAAAGCGTTCAGTGAGAGGCATTCAGTCAACACGGCGTTGAGTGAAGCCTCGCCATATAGGAATTCTGAGTCTAAGTCAAAAAGCATCGACAATGTTGAGTGGACTAAAAGCGGTATTGAGTGGAATCAAATTGGTGAGTGGTTTGGTTTTTCGCTGAGTTTAGCTAGATGGTGTCGAGTGCGTTTACTGCACTTGACACGGTGTCGAGTGTACTCTACGCTCTTCCGTGGACTTACAAATTTTTCCCTGATTCTTTTCCAATTCCTTGGGAATGGGCCTCATGGTGAATTTTGGGTTTTCTTCCTCATTTTAGCAAAATAATCCAGTGTTTGGTTTAAGTTTTACCAGTGCATAGATGTTAGGGCCTTTGGTGCCCGATTTTGTTCATCTTTACCATATGTGGGTTGGTGGTTGTTGGTATGTTAGGAAGGCCCCTTCCTCTGTGTGTTGCGATGGCTGGTATGTTTTGTAGGTCCCTTCCACTGCAGGTACCAGTTTTTCCCGGGTTTTGGGTGCATCAAGGCATGAGACCACCTTTTCTTGGGCCTAGTGAAGCTTTACTATTGGTGTGTTGGGTACGTCCCTTCCACTGCTTGTGCCGGATTTTGCCGGTGTTTTTGCTCTCTAATGGTGAAGTGACCAATTGTTTTCTTTCATTTATGCATGTATTTATGCTTATCTTACTTAAGCTTTGATCCTTATAGAACTTGGTGCAACTTGGGATATTTTACCTTTGTGAGTTCCTTATTCCCTTTTTTTCCTTGGGCTTAAATATTAATGGTTCCTTATAATCATCTAGTCATGGGTAGGTAACCGTTTTGACATGTTATTGTCTATTGATAGAATTCTATTGCCACTTGTATTTTCTTATTGAGGTGTTCTCTTTTTTTGAATGCCTCAGGTTCAGGGCAGTAGCCAGGGGAGCGGCTAGGTTTTGAAATTTGCTAGTGGACTGTTATTTTGCAGAGGTTTTCCACACATTAGTGAGGTAGTGTTTTGTTTCATTCATGTTAGTACAGACATACATGCTCTCGAGTAGGTTCGTGTCAGGTTGTTGATGCCCACTGGGGGTTTTCTTTTGAAATGCTAATTACTTTGCTAAGCTGGCTAGTTTGCCTGTTTTGTGGTTGTGTTTTCTTGCTCTATGAAAATGTTTATGCTAGGTTGCATGTTAGATATTTTAACTTATAAAAGCATTGCTACTAGTATTTCATACATGCCATCTTTCTAAAACTAAAATGCTATTTTATAACTAACGTAAAGATTATTTTTATACTTATAATAAATTTAGAGTCTTGCATACCGCGAGTTGTCCTTCAGAGATGTTTATGCTCATGTAGGATGATAATCAAACATAATCAAAGTATTTCTGCAGTGTATAACTATACTTTTACCTGTGGACTAGCTGATCCATTGTGCCTGAGCATCTGCAAGTTATCCCCTGTACGACGTGGCATCACGATGCGTATTCTCTCTTACTCTGAAATAACTTAAATGTTGAGAAATGTGGGTTGTGACACTCATCCTCAGCATCATTATCTTCTTCCATTCTTCCCATCAACCATTCATTGCTATCATCAATATTTGTCAACGAAATTTTATCTATGTGATCACGCTCATCATATCGACGTCTCAACTCTCAATTAGACTTCACAAATACTAAATCATTTAAGCATTGTTGAGCTAGTCTATTTCTTTTCTCGTTATGTATCTGTAATAAACAATAACAGTATAAATAAGTTATCTTTTATATATAAAATATAAATAACTGATAAATGATAATAAATTTAAAAGTTTTCATGTTCAAAAAAACTCCAATTTCATTCACAACCGGATGCACTACATGTAAAGCTAAACACTTTTATTTCAAATCTTCATAGGTTCGGAGTTGAAGCGCCATAAGATTGCCACCACTCAGCTATTAAGATAGTAAATATTTAAAAATTGAAATATCAAAACAAACATCTTTGAATATTGTGTAATTTAGCTGAAGACTTAATTTTTCTTTGCCGAATTGAAAACTCCATTCCAAACAGTCCTTTAGAATTTCAATATATTTAAGTAATTAGTCAATAATTTTATCTTGTACTTCATGACTTGGAATCAGTCTTTTCATTGTCTTGTGTAAGCCCTCCATAATTTCTCCATCTTTTGTAATAGTGGGATTTGAGTAGAAATATTCTGGATTTAAATAGTGACTCGCGGTAAGAAGATGTCGATGAAGTTTGTTTTCCCATCTTTTATCCACAATTTTTAGGACATCAATATATTTGTCCTCTTCTCATTAAAAGAACTAATGATCGGCTCTTTAGCTCTATCCATCGCTTCATAAATATAACCCATTACAGGTCTTTTCTCATCGTCCACTAATCTTAACAAGCGGACTAAAGGACCAAATATCTTTAAAATATCCATTATACTTCTCAAAAAAGAAATCATTAGTATAATACTCTACACTTGTTTACCTGCGCTTTCCTTTGCCCACTTGCTCGAAGACCACTCAGGTGAGGTGAACATCTTCCTTAGATTGTTTCTCTGCTTGTAAATGCACTGAATTGTTAAGAAAGAAGTTGCAAACCTCGTCACAACGGGCCTAACAAGCTCCACTTGCCTCGTAAAGCTCCTTATCATGTTCACAACTTCAGGCCGAACATTAATATAGACATTTATGACCATTGCCCTCTTTAGTATGCAACTAATGTTGGGCATTTTTCCAATATCCTCCAACATTAGATCAATACAATGCGCTGCACATGGAATCCAATACAAATTTGGACGTTTCGCTTCCAATAATTTACCTATTAGAGTGTTAGTTTGTTGGGTATGAAAGTATCATGCAATCGTGTACAAAAAATAAAAATTGAAGATGATTTAGATTAGTAATGAAAAATTACTAATTTACCTGCTAGCAAATTATTGCTGGAACTATCCGTAATAAATTGCACCACATTAAACTATCCAACCATTTCAACCACTCTATCTAGCAATTCAAACAATTTTTCTCCCGTCTTCGACCAGTCAGATGCATCGACAGATTATAGGAAATATGTTCCTTTTGATAAATTGACTAAAAAATTTATTAACGTTCTCTGTTTTCGATCTGTCCATCCATCAGCCATAGTAGAACATTCAATGACCCTCCACTCATCCTCGTATTTCTTCATCATGTCTTTCACTGCATTGACTTCATTATTTAGCAAAGAAACACGAATCTCATGATAACTCGGTTGCTTAGGGCCATCTCCAAACTGTCCAATGGATTCCACCATTATCGCAAAACTGGGATGTTTTACAGTATTGAATGGGATAGTTGCGTCGTACATCCATTGAGTTATATGTTTACAAGCTCGCCCTCTTAACTCCTTCTTGCAAGCTTCATTAATAGAAGTTTGTTTCAGCTTTTATTCAGCTCCATTTTTTGCCCATACATTGCCAACCTTTGGGGCAAAAAACACATCTATTGGTCCTTTTGTTCGAGGAATCTTGGAGAAGCCTTCTATTTTATGAATCTTGTCCACATTGGCTTCTATTTCTTCATCACTATCAAACATGTCGATATCTATAAAGTCAGGCAATGCTTGGTTTTCTTTGTTGCTTGCACTTGCTTTTTTCTCCATGTATTCTTGAATTTTGTTGGGCACATGTGGGGGGCTTTTGAGACAAGCTTTTGAATTTCTAAATCCCCCAACAATATGTTTTTTAGCACGAAAAATTCCGCCCTTCTTGACTTTATCACAGAAAATGCAAGTCAATTCATTTTTATTGGCGGAAGAAATTTGACTCATGTACTTCCAATATGGATCAATCCTTGATTGGATGTTGGATGAACCATAAACACTTGCATCAATTTTCAGAGTTGGATGCTAAATTATTTTTCAGAGCTAAATAATAAATAATACAAAGCATGCAAAAATTTATGCCACTAATAAAAGGAATAACATAATTAATTTTATATGTTCATAATACAAAATTATTTTTTGTGTACTTAAGCAAATAAAAAGAATAAACATAATGCCACGTTATATGACACTACTGAGTTGCATTTAACTATTGATATTAGTACAAACAACCCTATTTTATAAGAAGATTGACTATTCCATATGCATCAATCTCAAGCCATATATTAACTTTGCATGTTTTAACATTTCTCAACTGTATGGTAAATATTAAAAACATCAAAAGTGATTTGAAGACATGGTATGATGCATTCAAACTTTTATAGTGTAATAGAGGACATCAAGAAATACACGAATAATGTTGGAATTATGTATGTTCACCATCATTTTTCCTATGCATAATTATCAACATCTAAATAATTCGGTAACTATTTCACAGTTTCTCCCTAATCTCATTTTCCTCTCGGCTGTACAAGTTGTAACTTGTATACTTTCTCCATGCTACTTTTAATTCCTATCCTTCTTACCATTTTCTAGTACCCATGGAACATCAAGAGGCCAAAACCTTCATTTAGGTGGTCCTTCTAGAAAGTATGCATGTCTAAACCATTATTCATCCAAAGACAGGGACAAAAACTTCTAGGTTTAAAATGCTAAAAATTATTTTTCATCCAGTTCACTGATTTACAGTGAACTGGAAGCCAAGTTCACTATAAACAGTGAACTGGGCTTCATCTAATTCACTGATTTACAGTGAACTGGAAGCCCAGTTCACTGTAAAATAGGGAACTGGAAGCCCAGTCCACTCTAAAATAGTGAACTGAAAGCCCAGTTCACTATTTTATAGTGAACTGGGCTTCATCCAGTTCACTAATTTATATGAGAGCAAAAATAGAGGGAAATGGAAGTAAATAAAGCTTAGAACATATGAACAACTCAAGAATGAAGTTTAAGAGCAAAATGAAGAATGATTCTTACAAGTAAAACATAAAAAAAAGATTCATCATAAATAATCCTAGCAGCAATTAAAATAAGAAAGAAGAGGAAAAATGAAGAATGATTCTTAAAATTAAAGGAGGAGATGAGTGGATGCAGGAGTTTCCGTGACTCTGGAAGGAAGAACGGCTCCGATAGCTGGCTAAACCTTCTTCCACGTCTCCGGCGAGAAATCAGGGATTTCGGCGAGAACAGCAGTGGCGACTTTGGCGAGAAGAAAGGTGGAGAGTGGAGGAGTCGGGGACGGGAATCGACAGTCGGCAATCAGCAACTCAGCGGGAAGAAGCTTGATTCTTAACCCTAAAACCTAAAAGGACAGCAAAAATGAATTGGGATATAAGGCCGCGCCTGATTGTCATGACCGATTTTTAGGTTAAAACCGGTTCAGGCAATAGGCCACGCCAGAACTTCGCCCGGTAGGCGCCTATGACCGGCTAAAGCGCACCTGAGGCACATTTCACTCCTTGGGCTTGCTAGGGCGCACCATCCCTTACCCCATGCGCATGGAGCCTAAGGCGCGCCTAGGCACGCGCCTTGACAACACAGATGACACGACTCTCACTTTCCTTTACAAATTTAGGAAGGTCTGCAATACGGTCGAGATAATATGATTAGCATTAGGTCATATGCTAAATTTTATGTGGTTGTAGTTTGATGTATTAGTGTATTCATGCAAAGGTTCCATTCCTTTAATTTAGAAAACAAAAGGAATTGGAGTCCTTGATTGGGAAAAACCCATCTCTTGATTTAATATACAGTTTGAAGAGTGGTTAATTAGGATATTACATATATTGTATAGAAAAATAATTTAAGGTAAGGACAAATCTGTGTAACTGAAGAAAGCATAGAAGATCTCAAAGTGATAGACATTCTCCAGTGTTGCATTCAATAGTTTTTGACGCAACATCGAAAGAAATCCACCCAACGTCGATATATAATCAAAGATGCGTCAACTTCTTCTCAAAGTTACTCAAACTTCTCAAAGCTGCGTCGAATTCTCAAAGTGACGTCGAATTCTACAAAGTGACGTCGAATTCTACAAAGTTACGCCAAAAAGTATTCGGTGAAACGTCGATATATATATTCAAGAGCTGCATCGACATCTTCTCAGAAGTACTCATAGTTCTCAGAGCTACGTAAAATTCTCAGAAGGTCTCCAATGACTAATTTCTTAGAACCTTTCATGGCAGTAATCATGGGTAAAATACAACCATATTTTACTTATTTTAGAAACAAAATAATAATCCTTGGAATTTGAAATATGATTCTTCAACATTGACTACTTAAAAGGCTTTTGTTAGAAAGAATTTGAAATTATTGCAGTCGATTTTCCACCAGAGAATAAGAAGGAATATAAAAAGGAGATATAACAGGCAATATAAATGAGATGAACGTCATGTAATAGAAAAAATCTAGTAAATTGATGTTTTTTCATCTCCTTCTCTCTGAATATTCATCAACTTCGAAGAACAATAACTGCTCCAAGCATGATAAACATATATGAAGTCTTCTATTCTCAGAAGATAACAAGAAGATTCTCCCATCTCTTGAGAATCAATTCTCTCTTCTTTAACTAAGAATCCACTCAGTGCTACTTGTTTACTTCTCCAAAAATTATTTCAAGAAGAAATCTTTTGTGGGAATTTTACTTGACTTTAATCAGATTATAAAGAATATCAAAGAATCCTTCCTCAAAAGATTCAGTGTGATTCTAAGAGTATCCTTATCAAAAGACTCAGTGGTTTTTAGAGACATTATGAAACGTCCTAGTTCTAGGAGGACTTCCTTATAAAAAGACTCAACATTTTTTGAATACCATATCAAAAGTTTTTGTTCTAAGAGTCTCCTTATCAATAGACTCCGCACTCGAGATAGTGGATTCCTGCTGAGATAGGAGAGTAGATCTACCTAACATTTGAGGAACCACTTTAAAATTTGGTGTCGTCCGTATTGTGCATTTTATCTGTGGATTATCTCTGTGATTTTGTCTCCATGCTTTTCTTTTACTTGTGTTGTTATTTACTTGTGATTACTATGATTATCTATGGTCATGATATAAACTTAACTATTGTGCGAATCTATGAAAATAATAGAGCTGACCTAATTAAATACTCAATTTACCCACCCCCCATGGAGTACTTCTCAAGAGATTATCTTCCTTTTCAATTGGTATTAAAGGGAGGTTGATCAGAAAAAGGTTAACACCTTGATTAACAAGATTCCTAAGAATTTAATCCCTTGAGAAAAAATTTATATCACAAACATGAACACATCACAAGACAACAAATGTAATAACAAAACCACCTATTTATAACTGATACTAATCCTCTCTATGGAAATTTAGAATTAATTTGTATATAAATTTTATTGACGAGGAGATTTTTGACTCGATTTTGACAAATTTTCTAATTCCGTCTAGGTTGGACACTAATAGAAAGATGATGTTCATTTCTGAGATTGAATGGACAGAGATGACTGAATGAATAAAGGCGACAAAACGGCCAGATCGAACAATAAGAAATCCATAAATATTTCAGTCTCCTTTGTTGAAAAATCACTCAAAAGTCTTGTAAAAACTGGTACATCAAATAAGGGGAGATTGTTGAAAAAATCCATCTCTAATTCGATATACAATTTGAAGAATGGTTAATTAAGATATTACCCATGTTGTATAGAAGGGTAATTTGAGCCAATGACAAATCTATTTAACTAAGGACCCATTGAGGAGGGATTTTCAGCTCCTTTGCATATCCTAGAAAATACCACCGCCCATTCTAAACTATTTGAATTCTCTACTGGTGGAAAATGTTGCCGCCCAAAATGACTTTTAAGCATTTTTTCGGAATGTCAGGAGCCCCCTCTAGTCGCAACATGCATTCGCCTTTTCTCTTCGATGCATCCTACGTGGCTTTTTTATCCTCCCACCCTCGACGATTCTGCCGCAAACCCTACCCACTCAGAGTACAGATCACAATCTTCTCCCTATCAGCGACATTGATAGGTACGAATTTTGCTCCAACTCCAAATCTCAAAAGCCTAACCAAAAAAGATCATGGCTACTTCCCCTATCGTCGTGCCTCTGTGAACAGTTCCTCTATGCATCCTTCTTCTAATCCTTGCGATTTACTTGCGTATGATTCCTGAATTTTTTGTTGCTTTATATCTTAAATTGTGCTGTAATATAATTTTTTCGTAGTAATATTATGTTAACCAAGAAATCGGTGATCCCTCCTAAGATAGCCAACTCACAAGTGGTGGCCTGCTCCAGTAGGTCGCGGCATGTCAGCCTTAACTTCAAAGGCTGTGTAGACTGACCTCTCAGTCTGCTCAGTCCGCGTGGGTAGGGCGGTCTCTCTAGCAAGACTGCCCAAGTCGCGCAGCTCTCGCTCGTTCTGCAGGGGGTGCAGACTGATGCATCAGTCCGCCCGTGCAGACCACGCGGTTTGTTCGGCTAACCGCATAATAGTTCATTTTTCCTCTCTAGCACGAATTGCCCAACAATGTGGCAGACTCGCATTCCTATTCGCCTAGAACACTCGATTGTTACGTGCTCAGCAGGTGACGGATTCAGTCTTCAGTCCGCCTAAGGGAGGCGAACTTGCTCCTCCCTCCAGCTCTCCAACCCGCACTACATCCAACAGACACATCTTCAGTCTGCCAGGTTGCCTACCCTCGTCCCCAAGCAAAGGATGCCACCAACAGCCAACCCGCTAAATCAATCTGCCACTAGTTAGGTAGGCTCGTTGGGAAGTCCGTCAGATGAACCCCAACTCGGCAGCCGACGATCTGCCTCCTTTCTACAACGGGTTGGGCGGACTCGTTCAGTAGTCCGCCAGCTAGACCTTTAGTTTTCCGTATCCGCTTCTTCACAGCAGCGGACGGACTCGTACCAGTCCGCCAATACCAAGACCATCTTGAAAAGTGCCAGACTGCATGGCCTGGTGCGGACTCCGTAGACTCAGCCTTTGTACTTGCACAACCCAGCGTGAACTCGCTCAGCAAAAAAAGAGGACTCGTCCCAGTCCACCAACAACAAGACCAGCTTTAGACAAGTCCCAGACAGCGGGGTCTGATGCTTAAAAATCATCTCACAGACTACAATCCGAATAGGCAAGTGTACCTATCGTTTTATAGTATAGAGATAAAAATAAATCAAGGTCGTATAAAAACTCGGGGCAGGCAAGTATTATTACTCACAACGAATCGATTATCCTACCGAATGTTTGAAGAGTTTTGAAAATAAAAATAAACTAAGATTAAAAAGAGAAAAAAAACTATTACGAGAAAAGTGCTCGATCGACGATTTACCTTGAAACAAAATAACGAAATAAATTAGTTTAGAATTTGCACTTCTATTAAGACCGTGACGGATCCGATATTAGGAAGTAATCTCGCTAGAGCATTAAATCCCCTAACTTATAGACATTTTGACCGAAATCTCATTCAAGTCAAAAAGGCCTAAAGTTGCATTACCGAAGTGACCCGCATAATTGGATTTGACTCCAATCCGGAGGATTTACGTCATCCTATCTCTAGGGGTGCGTTCAACTCCTTCCTTCTTTGAGTGATCTTTCATATTCACGAGCCTCTTGACTTCTATGAATTGAGATCAAATGCCTACTACCGTATACCAGAATACGGAGTCGACACGATAAAAATCAAAGAAGGATCAAAAATAGAAAAATACAAATCCAAACATTTAAGAATGCGTCATTTCATCGCAAAGATCGTCGCAATCGGGCACAAAATGAAATTAGCTTGACATATTGGAAAAGGAAAATAAAAAAGAGATAAAGAAAAAGATTTCATTGCATAATAAAAGAGAGGTACATGGAAAAATAAAATGGGCATTATAACATTACTTAAACAAAAAAAAACATAAAGCATGAAACACTAATCTACTTGAAATAAAATTCTCTAACAAGAACTCCTTCATAAGCTTCACTAAAAAGAAACTACATATAAAAACTTCACTAAAAACTACTTAACATAAATAAGAGGCAAGGGGTCCTTTATATAGGAGAGGGAGAAGATTCTAGATGGAAGTGGAAAACAAGGGAAGACAAGGGGGTGGCCGGCCTCATGAAAAGGAAGATTCATGCATGATAATTAAATGAGGGGAGAGAATGGGGCTACATGTATGCATGTCATTTTGGAAAATAAAAAGAAATAAAATAAATAATCAAGGGGGAATGGATGAGATTTAATTAAGGATGAAAGAGGGAGAAGGGGGTGAATGAGAAAAAAATAGGGGAGAAAGAAATAAAAGAGGAAAGAGGGGAGGAATAGGGGAGCCGGCCACATTAATGGATTATATTAAATGAAAATGAAAAGAAAATATAAAATAGGAAAGGGGGGAATGAATGTGGAATAAAGAAGAAAAAGAAAACAATAAAGGGAGAGAGAGAGGTGGCCGGCCACATGAAGAGGAGGAATAATGCATGCATGCAAAAATGAGGAGAGAGGGAGAGAAAATGAGGTGGCAAGGTACATGTGGTCGGCCAATGCAAAGGCAAAATGGGCTTGCTAGTGTGGGCTCGGGTAGACTAGGTGGCTGCTCATATTGGGCTCGGGTTGCATGGTGAGGTGGGCTGCACTAGCATGATCCATGTAGGCCCGGGTTGCATGTACGTGGGCTGAATTTGCATCATGTTGGAGGGCTTCTTGGTGGGCTTGAACCTACAAATAAAACAAAACAAATAACATTAGTTATTTAACAAAACAAAACAAGTAACATGATATTGGTTCTTAACAAACATAACATAATATAATAATATTTATATTAAAAATAAAACACAAGTTAAACATAGAAAATAAAATTAAACATAACATTAATTGTAATTACTAAACATAATATAATCTAATACATATAGTAGCATAATACATATAATAAGATTATATTGATTTTTATATCAAAACATAAAATAACTATAATAAAACTAGGATTTTATAAAAAGACATTAAAACTTGAAATGGCAAGCATAAATTATAACTAAACTTAGGCATTTAGGCTACTAAATTACCCCAAAAATGATGACTAAAAGTAGTCATCAAACACCCCCATGCTTAGGCTTTTGCTATTCCAGAGCAAAAGGAAGAGAAATATTTATAAGGCATTATAAAATTTGCCATTAAACTAAAAATTTATTTACACCAACATCTAGCCAAAAATAAAATTTAGGGATTTATGAATAAAGTCCTAAATTATTAAATTAAAGTGAAAAGAGAGAAATGTTTAGCCAAAAATTCTCAAATAAATTAACTAGTATTCAAAATTGAGTAAAGTGCAAACAAGGTTAGATTGAAATTATAAAAACCATAACTTGAAAGAAACTTAAGGAAAAATTACAACCTACTACTTATGCTCTCCCAATATTTTAATTTAAAGACTAAGACAATAATATTGGCTAAGGGGTTTAGGGAGAAAATTAACATGAAGAGGTCTTTGATTGGAGGTGATCATCATTATTTTTCTTCACACCCCACACAATTTTGTTTTTTTAAAATATATATGTAATACCAGAAAATGATAGACTAACATCCTATCACTTCCCACGACATATATAAACTTTTAAATCTTCTCTTCATTTTTGGGTTTCATATGTGTACCGGAGAATAAGGAACTAACATCTCCTTATTCCCATGACATATGATCTAACATTAAAAAGAAAAAAAAGAGGAGAATTGGGTAGGGGGTTAAAATGATTTCAGAAAATAAACTAAAATACTAGAGAGCAACTACTAGTAGATTGAGATATCCTAAGAATCTAAAAGCATGAAGTAAAATTAATTCGAATCCAAAATTGTTTAGCAAAATTACTTCAAAATTGAAACTATTTAAAATAAAAGAGAAAAAGTGCTAAATAAATTACTCTAAGCAAATTAAAATCATAAGATGATCTTTAAAACTAAATCACTAAATATTAAATTAAGCTAAATATGATGAAATAAAAGATTAGCAAATTAAAAAAGGTAATGCTTATAAACTAACTCAAACTAAATTTCTGAAAATAACAAAAAGCTAAGCATGAGGTTTATTATATTTTTTGGATTTTTTCTAACATTTTCCATTTTTTTTTGTTTTGAAATATGATCTTTTTTGGAATTTTTGATTTTTCTAATTTTTTTCGGTTTTTGATAAGGCTAAATAAAAGCAGTACTAAAAAAAACTTAATAAAACTATACTAAACTTTTTTGTTTTTTTGTAGAAATTTAAAACATTTTTAGAAAAGAAAAAAAAAGAAATAAAACAACTAAACCCTCCCCCATGCTTAAATTTTGCATTGTTCTCAATGAAAAATAAAAACAAGAAAGAAAAATGAAGAAGAAAGGGGAGGGGGATGCAATAAAGTAAATAAAAAAGGAAAATGACTTCCCTAGAGTCGGAAGGCCGAATACAGATATCGCTCCCCCATGCTTGAGCTGGACATCGGCTCAGGCCTAAGGAAGAGAGGAAATGATGGAGCCAAGCGAATCGCCGGGGGGTTTTATTCCTGCAAAACCAAATAAAAAGCAAAAGAAAGAACAAAAAGGATAAGCAAGGGGTGCCTCCCAAGAGCGCTCTTTGTTTAACGTCGTCTGAGACCGACGTTATTTGTTAACTAAATGGAAAATAAAAACTAAAATGAAGAGGTAACTCCCTAAGTATTCGCTTAGGGGAGTATATAAAAAAAAGGAAAATTGAAGAATCGCACCGACATGTGGTGGAATCTTCAAGGGAAGGACGCCCACAAATGAACGGACGGAGTTATAGAAGAACTCCGCCATATGTAAAGCGGGAAAGAATGGGTCGTCAAAAGAAGAAGAAAAAAAAGAAGAAGAAATAGAAAATGGAATAAAAGAAGTAGAAAAAGAAATTTCATCAACGGAAATTTCACAAGGAGAAGGAGAATCTTGTGAAATTTCAAGAGAAGAAGGGGTAGAGAGAACTAAAGGAGAATCATCTAAAATAAAAGAAGAAGAAAAAGACTCGCTAAAAAGAGAAAAATTTGGAACAGTTGAAGTTGAAAGCGTAATGGAATCACAAACGTCTTCAGAAGGAGAAATAGGAGACGTCTCGTCATCCTCAATGGGTAAGAAGCACACCGGAATATCCATAGAGGTGTCGTCCAAAGGAGAAAGGAAACAATCCGGACTATCCGAATAGTTATCCTCCTCGAGAGGAAAAAGACAAACCGGGATATCCGGTGACTCATTATATGAATAAATTGGAGGAGACAGAGAAGAAGACGAAGAAAAAGAAGCGGCCTCACGAGAAAGATAATCCATAATGGTCTTGAAATGCGAATTAATTTTATTAATAGAAGTTTGCAATTCAAGATACCCATTATCGATAGAATTAAAATTAAAATTTGGAGGCACGGCGCTTTGCGGGGCAAAATCATAAGAAAAATATGACGGGTTCCCCATCTCCCAAGTTGGATAAAAATTGGAGTAAGGGTCAAATTGGCCACTTTGACCTGCTCCAGAAAAATTTAAATCAAAAGAGGGAGGGGTTCCCGAAAGACATTCAGAATAAAAGTGGTCGGGCGACCTGCAAAAAGCGTAAAAATAAGAGGATTCCATAAAAAAAACTGTTACCAAAAAGAAAAAGAAAAATTAAAAAAAAAATTTAATTTAATTTTTTTTTTAGATAGATATATATTTTTGAAAAATAGATTTTTTAGTGGATTGGCTCTCGAACTTCCCAAGGGCTACCCGGTGAAGGGTTCACAAGGTACTAGGTACAATGGTGGAGCTTAAAGCCCCTTACCCTTTTCGAGAGATTTTAAGTTGGGTAGAAATTAGATGATGTGGGTTGATTATAATATATAATAATAATAATAATGATAATAAATTTTTTGTTTTTTTTAGTAGAAGTAATAAATTCGAGCCTTTCGTAATATTGCCAAAAAAAATCCCTGACAACGGCGCCAAAAACTTGATGCGTAAAAATCGTCTCACAGACTACAATCTAAATAGGCAAGTGTACCTATCGTTTTATAGTATAGTGATAAAAATAAATCAAGGTCGTATAAAAACTCGGGGCAGGAAAGTACTATTACTCACAACGAATCGATTATCCTCCTGAATGTTTGATGAGTTTTGAAAATGAAAATAAACTAAGTTTAAAAAGAGAAAATAAACTATTACGAGAAAAGTGCTCGATCGACGATTCACATTGAAACAAAATAACGAAATAAATTAGTTTAGCATTTGCACTTCTATTAAGACCGTGACGGATCCGATATTAGGAAGTAATCTCGCCAGAGCATTAAATCCCCTAACTTATCGACGTTTTGACTGAAATCTCTTTCAAGTCAAACAGGCCTAAAGTCGCATTACTGAAGTGACCCGCACTATTAGATTTGACTCCAATCCGGAGGATTTAAGTCATCCTATCTCTAGGGGTGCGTTCAAATCCTTCCTTCCTTGAGTGATCTTTTATATTCACGAGCCTCTCGACTTCTATGAATTGAGATCAAATGTCTACTACCGTATACCGGAATACGGAGTCGACACAATAAAAATCAAAGAAGGATCAAAAATAGAAAATTACAAATCCAAACAAAAAATTAAGAATGCATCATTTCATTGCAAAGATCGTCGCAATCGGGCACAAAATGAAATTAGCTTGACATATTGGAAAAGTAAATGAGAAAAAGAGAAAAAGAAAAAGATTTCATTGCATAATAAAAGAGAGGTACATGGAAAAAAATGGGCATTGTAACATTACTTAAACAAAATAAAACATAAAGCATGAAACACTAATCTACTTGAAATAAAATTCTCTGACAAGAACTCCTTCATATGCTTCACTAAAAAGAAACTACATATAAAAACTTCACTAAAAACTACTTGACATAAACAAGAGGCAAGGGGTCCTTTATATAGGAGAGGGAGAAGATTATAGATGGAAGTGGAAATGAAGGGAAGACAAGGGGGTGGCCGGCCTCATGAAAAGGAAGATTCATGCATGATAATTAAATGAGGTGAGAGAATGGGGCTACATGCATGCATGTCATTTTGTAAAATAAAAAGAAATAAAATAAATAATCAAGGGGGAAAGGATGGGATTTAATTAAGGATGAAAGTGGGAGAAGGGGGGTGAATGAGAATAAAAGAGGGGAGAAAGAAATAAAAGAGGAAAGAGGGGAGGAAGAAGGGAGTCGGCCACATGCATGGATTATATTAAATGAAAATGAAAAGAAAATATAAAATAGGAAAGGGGGAAATGAATGTGGAATAAAGAAGGAAAAGAAAATAATAAAGGGAGAGAGAGAGGTGGCCGGCCACATGAAGAGGAGAAATAATGCATGCATGCAATAATAAGGAGAGAGGGAGAGAAAATGAGGTGGCAAGGTGCATGTGGTCGGACAATGCAAAGGCAAAATGGGCTTGCTAGTGTTTGCTTGGGTAGACTAGGTGGCTGCTCATGTTGGGCTCGGGTTGCATGGTGAGGTGGGCTGCACTAGCATGATCCATGTAGGCTCGGGTTGCATGTATGTGGGTTAATTTGCTTTATGTTGGAGGGCTTCTTGGTGGGCTTGAACCTACAAATAAAACAAAACAAATAACATTAGTTATTTAACAAAAAAACAAGTAACATGATATTGGTTCTTAACAAACATAACATAATATAATAATATTTATAATAAAAATAAAACACAAGTTGAAAGAAAAGGGATAGATACTACTCTAGAGAGGGGTGAATATAGTAATAAAAAATTGCACTAGCAAAGTTGACTGTCTACTCAACTCCCTTGGAGTTATAGCAGAATGAAGGTTATAGATATTGAGAAGTAACCCTAAAGCCTAACACAAGTGTTGTGCACAAGAGGCAGTCAACTGTAATTACAGTTAAGGCTTGGGATCCTAAACAGCAACTAGCAAACCTAGTTAAAACTAATCACAGCCAACAACACAAGTAATAAATCAAACAACCAGACAACACAAGGGAATTTATAGTTGTTCCCCAAACAACTTGGGTACGTCCACTCTTCTACCAACAAGGTAGGAATCCACTCAGGTTGTTGATCAGGTGCCCTGCCACCAACAAGATCTGCTTCAGGTAGATCTAGAAACCCTTTAGACTTTTGATCAGGTGTCTAAAAACCAACGCAGGTTTTTGATCAGGAGCCCTGCCACCAAGGTATACTTTTGAAGGGAGTAATAACCCTTTACAGGAGGGTGAAAGGAGGTTAAAATGTCTTCTCTATTTTAAATAGAATTAGAGAAACTCAAGAACTTGCACTGAGCTAGAAATCTCTAAAGAGTCAAGGCTCCCCCTGGCTAAAAGAATGTCCAGGTGAAGTCTTGCTTCAGTGCAGAAAACACTTCAGAAAATTTGAAGGAAAAAGCTACAAGAAGATAATAAATATGAAAAGAAAATTCTTCTTCAGGCAGCTATCTTCTTCTTCTTCTTCAAAAAGCTCTGAGTGAAGATCTTCTTGGAGGCAGGAGAACTCAGGTTGGAGAAGAGTGAAGAGCTAAGACTTCTTCTCGGTTGGATGTGAACGAGCTGAGAGCAGTTGTAAACTATAAGTTGTAAGCTTGAATACTGCTGTTAGCTTTTGAACTCCTTTTCCTGAATGAACTGGTTTTTGGCTATATGAACTAGTTTTTTTTTCTCCAAAGAATTCTTTAAATAGCAGCAGCAGCAACGTCTCTAATTTGAGTTTGAATCTTGTCTTCTACTGAAATCTGCAAGCTGGGTTGCAAATAGCATAAAGCAAGAACAAAAAAAACTGCAGACAGATATCCTATAAGAGGATAAAGCTTTCTAAGAAGCTGCAAGTAACTCTGATAAAATAATACTAGAGAAAGTCAAATCAGAAGAGACTCTTTACGGCCAAGGAAGACTTTTTGAGTCTAACGGCTATAAAGGACAGTCTGGCAGATAAAGCAGAAAACATATCTCAACTAATAAGACAAACAACTTTGTCAGAAAAAGATTGGCTCATGCATAAGGAATGAAGCAGATATTGCATGGAAATAATGTCATAAATTTATTCAAATAATCTTTTATAAAATATGCCAAAATAAATATGAAATAAATCACATCATAGAAGATGACAAAATTATTCAAGACATACAGCAAAACGTCGAACGACCCTCGGAGATCATCGAACGAGGCATAGAGATCGTCGACCTATCAGACAGATAGTCGAACGATACAGATAGTCGAACTATCAAAGAAGATAGTCGAACTACCTCAGCAGATAGTCGAACTATCAGGACAGATAGTCGAGCTATCAGATAGTCGATCTATCAAGACAGATAGTCGAGCTATCAAGCAAAACAGATAGTCGACCTATCAAACAGATAGTCGAGCTATCAAACAAAACAGATAGTCAACCTATCAATAGATAGTCGAACTATCAAAGAAAAACAGATAGTCGACCTATCAACAGATAGTCGAACTATCAAGCAAAACAGATAGTCGACCTATCAACAGATAGTCGAACTATCAAAAAAATAGATAGTCGACCTATCAAACAGATAATCGAACTATCAGATAGTTGAACTATCCAAACAGATAGTCGAACTATCAAGCAACACAGATAGTCGACCTATCTCACAGATAGTCGAACATTCAAAGAAAACAGATAGTCGACCTATCAAACAGATAGTCGAACTATCAAAGCAAACAGATAGTCGACCTATCAAACAGATAGTCGAACTATCAGATAGTTGAACTATCCAAACAGATAGTCGAACTATCAAACAAAGCAGATAGTCGACCTATCAAACAGATAGTCGAACTATCAAACGAAACAGATAGTCGACCTATCAACAGATAGTCGAACTATCAAAGAGAACAGATAGTCGACCTATCAAATAGATAGTCGAACTATCAGATAGTTGAACTATCCAAGCAGATAGTTGAACTATCAAGAAGAGCAGATAGTCGACCTATCAACAGATAGTCGAACTATCAAAGACAATAGATAGTCGACCTATCAAGCAGATAGTCGAGGTATCAGGAAGACGATCATCGATCGGCTGATCGATGATAGTCGAGCGACGTTCGACCATAGTCGAACAAAAAACAACTTAACCAAATATTCATCTGGAAAAGTGAAAAGTCTAAACTAGAGCAAACTAACAAAACAACTAACCTTTGACCATAGATAAATCTTGGGTCAAGAGACTAAAAGAGAAGACTGAACTCAAATCAAAACTAGGGTACCAACAATCTCCCCCTATTTGAGTTAAGTCTCTCAACAACTAAATACAAAACTAATTACTGAAAATAAATAAAGTATATGAAGGAAAATAATTAAGCAGATAACATCAATCAATCAGATAAGCAAATAACTGTTAATCAATGAAATTTTAAGATGCTTCAGAATTAGGCTTAGGTTCAGAAGAACTAGAAACAAAAGTAATTTTTCTAGAAGGATCTAGAGCTTCTTTCCTTGACAACTTCAGGTCTTGTTGTCCAATGATTTTAGTTTCAGATGCTCTTAGGACAACTGTTTCAGGATGCTTTTCCATGTATTTTGAAGGATCAAATACCTCAGGTCTAACCTGGAATTTATCAAGCTCCTTCATTCTGAATTTTGACATAGTGGTTAATCCTGCAGTGTCTTTACCTTTACCTTTCTTAATTTGGGCTGAACCAACAAGTTCAAGAAATCGAGTTATCCTGAAATCAGGATCAAGCTCTGGGCTTTCATACACTTTTTCAGAGGTTGTATCAACAGGTTTCACAGCTTTAAATTTAATAGACATGTCTAGCAGACTTTCAGCTGGCTCTTTATCCTGAATAATTAGATAAGAAGGAGGAACAAAGTCAGCAAATTTCTTACTAGATTTTTCAGAGAAAATAATTCGCTTAACTTTTGAAGCAGCCTTCACAGCATGATCTGGCTTTGGAGAGGTTGAGCTCTTGACTTCTTTGGAAGGAGGAGGAGAAAAAGTTGGTCTTTGATAAACCACCTCCTTTACTTGTTCTTTAACATCAGCATCAAGTCTTTGATAGGCAGATTGCATTTTACCTTGATATCCTTGAGAACTTTTCCTTTGTGATGACTGAGATGGGTTAAACCTGTCAGACTGAGCAGCAGGATTTGCAGATAGGTTTCTAGAGGCTCCTGCACTTGGAGGTGGAGGAGGAGGACCTCTATGAGTCCATCTTGGGACAGGACTTTCATACCTCTTTGACTTCTTTCTTTGCTTCTGCTGATTTTTAGAAAATGCCATCCAGTGCTGGAATTCTTTAAATTTAGGATCAATGCCTTTCAAGATATAGTAGGGAGTATCATTGTCAGGATTTGGAGGAGGAGGAGCCACAGCTTTCCTTTTCTTTTTAGCAAATCTCTTTCTCTTAGACTCATCAGATTCATCAGAATCAATCTCATCCTCAGAATTTGAAGAAATAGGAAGATCATACGGATCAATTGCCTCTTGCACAGCTCTTTCCTTTTCTTTTAGGGCAGCTTTTTCTAATTCTTCTTTCATGGCATCCTGTGCCAGGAGAGTATCTAAATCCAATCTAGGGGAATCATCCCAAACAGTTGACATTTCAATTTGAACATCTGAAGCCTTTTCTTGTTGATCAGAAACTGTCATGGTGACCAGTTCTTCTTGTACTGCTAACTGAGCTGACTGAGCAGCCTCAGGATCTTGAACAATTTGTTCTGGTTCAGTTTGAACTTCTGGAGCTAGTTGGTGATCAAGCTCTTGAACATTTAATACTTCTTCCATTTTATCTGTAGTATTATGAACAAAAATTTGCTAAATGACATCGAATCATTCCTTCTAGGTATTCCCATACTAGCATATCAGTTATCAATTCTAAAAAGTGAGTAAATAGGATACCTTCAGAATTGTCCTTTGAGTGTCCTAACTCCCATAATTCATCTAGGAAGGAAGTAATAACTCCTTCTAGGCAGGGGAGTGGATCATTCTTCTAGGCAAACTTTGACAATGAATTCAGACTTCACTATAGCATCAGAAATTTCTTTTTCAGAAAATGGAGGAGGAGCTGATTCTTCTATCTCTTTTTCTGCAACTGCAGGAGGATCTGCTGGAGGGGAAGCCAAAGGCAGCTCAGAGGCAACTTCATAAAGCATCTCCCCCTGCCTGATTTCAGTAGATACTGAAACCAGGACCCTAGATGAAGAGGGCTCAACAGATTTTGATAGAGCTTGGATGGCAGCAGTCAAAGAAGAGATGGAGGAAGCAAGGGGAGCAATTGCCTCTTCAATCATGATTTTGATTGAAGGGGTAATTAACTCCAGGATGCTAGAAATGAATGCTGGAGTGATTTCAAATGATGATGGGGGAATCTCAGAAGATGGATGATCAGCAGGAATGGTGTATTCTTGATGAACTGGAGAGTGAACTGGAGATGGAGAGTGAGCTGGAGATGGAGAGTGAACTGGAGAATGATGGGTGGATGCAAGATGATCAATGTGATCTGAAGAAGGAATTGGAGACTGAGGAGGAGTAGATATCTCAGAAACCAACAAATCAAAACTGGGATGTGAGATCCCAGTAAGATGAGAAGGGAGAGGAGATGCAGGAGGTGATGCATGGAGAATTGTAGATGAATCAGGAAGATGAGAGGCAGAAGGTCGTACTTCAATTGAAGTTGATGGAACTTCAACTGAAGTAGACGGTAATGCAGATGAAGAAGATGGAAGGGAGAGATTTGCTAAGCCAGCTTCTTGTAGGGGAGGAGTGACTGAAGTAGTCCTGGTGCTCTCAGATGCAGCTGGAGCAACCCCTACTGGAGCGGGCTTCAGAAAAGTCCTTTTCCACTTGGCGAACAAGGTTGGGTCCATCTTCTTGCTTGCATTGATGGAAGTAGCAGCTGAAACTAACAAATGGGGATATTTTTCCTTCAGAAAAATCCCAAGAACCCTGCCTAGGGTGACATCCTTCTTGCTATTCTTTTTCCTGATTAAATCAAAAAATACTCCTGCCCAGTTAATCTTTTTTTTGTTCACAATTGCACACATTAGGGCAAACTGTTGCCTTGTAATATTGTCATGGGCAGAGTGCTTTCCTAGTAGCACTTTTCCGACGAGTTCAGCAAGGAACTTAATCTTAAATGGAAAATTCACCTTAAGCAGCTTAGAGGGAATGCCTTCGGCATGTCCCAGCTCTGTCAGCATTCTCCCAAACTCTGGGGTATCTTGCTCGTAATCTTCTTCCCCATTTAACAATCCAAAAATTTCAGTTAAAATGGCGGGAGTCAAAGTTACCTCTTCTCCGCCAATTGTTCCGATCATTGAATCGTCATTTGAGGATGAAGTGAAAGCCCATTCTTTAATCTCTTGAATGTTTATCTTTATCCTGGAGGACATGAGTTTTTCCAAACCTTGATCTTTGCATAAGCTGAGGATTTCCACAATAGCAGATTCGCAGCAACTGAAAGAAACGAAATCCACACTGATGCCTGCATCGAACTTCACCACTGTCAGGGGAGCTGGAGCTATCGCCATCGAAGGGGCTGGAGAAGACAAGGGAGACGACGAAGGTGAAACGACAGAAATCGCGAGACAAAGAGCAAGCAGGAAGACGGAATGCGAGAAGACGCTCTCCGTCGATGATATAAAGAAAGATCTCTTAACGTAGGTTGACCATCGGCTTTATATTAAAACAATGATCGTCCATCTATTTAAAAGATACTGGAGACGATGGTCGAACGGTCGTTCGACGATCATTCCTGATGCAGAGTAGTCGATCCATCGTTCGACTATTTCTATCTTCACAAACAACAAGCTGTCGTCAACCATAGATCGACAATAGGCTCGACCTGTTCGACTATCTTCGAACGCCGGTCGACGATCTTCAAGCAGATAAGCTATCATCAACCATAGGTTGACGATAGGCTTGATCCGATCGACTATCTTCAAACGTCGTTCGATGATCTTAAAACAAGTTTCAATAAGGCAGACGTCACACTTAGTCTCTTCCATTAATCATGCCTAGTTGAACCAAAAAGAACAGATGCTTCTGTTCATCTAAGGGCTTGGTTAATATATCACCTCTCTGAAGGTCTGTGGATATGAACTCAAGGCTGATCTTGTTCTTTTCCACACAGTCTCTCAGGAAATGGTGCCAGATCTCAATGTGTTTCGTTCTAGAGTGGTGCACAGGATTTTGTGCAATAGAGATAGCACTTGTACTATCACACATGATTTTTGTGTTCTTGTGTGTGTACCCATAATCCAAAAGCTGGTTTTGTATCCACAGGATCTGTGAACAACAACTAGCAGCTGCTATATATTCAGCCTCTGCAGTTGAAGATGAGACAGAAGCCTGCTTCTTACAGAACCAAGAGACCAATCTCTCTCCCAGGAACTGACAAGTTCCTGAGGTACTTTTCCTGTCAACTCTACAGCCAGCATAATCAGAATCAGAGTATCCAATTAATTCAAATTCTGATTCAGCTGGGTACCAAAGTCCTAGATTTGGACATCCCTTTAGGTATCTCAAGATTCTCTTGAGAAGAATCAGATAAGATTCCTTGGGGTTGACCTGGAATCTAGCACAAAGGCATGTAACAAACATTATATCTGGCCTACTTGCAGTTAAATACAATAGGGAACCAATAATGGCCCTATAATTCTTTTGATCAACAGGCTTTCCCTGATCATCAGAATCTATAAATACATTAGTAGCCATAGGTGTATGCATTGCTGAAGCATCAGCCATCCCAAACTTCTTTACCAATTCCTTGGCATATTTGGATTGGGAGATGAAGATGCCATCAACATCTTGCTTTACTTGGAGACCAAGAAAGTAAGATAGCTCACCCATACTACTCATCTCAAACTTAGAATGCATCAAGTCAGAGAACTTTTTGCACAGTTTGGGATCAGTGGAACCAAAAATAATGTCATCTACATACACTTGAACTAACAGGATTGTGTCCTTGTGGTGCTTGACGAAGAGGGTTCTATCAACTACTCCCCTAACAAAGTTGTGCTCTAACAGGAAACTAGCTAGAGTCTCAAACCAGGCTCTGTGTGCTTGTTTGAGTCCATAAAGAGCTTTTTGCAACTTGAAAACATGTGAGGGCTGAGTTGAAGAAACAAACCCAGGTGGTTGTTCAACAAATACCTCTTCCTTTAGCTCACCATTTAGAAAGGCACTTTTGACATCCATCTGAAAAACTTTAAACTTCATATAGGCTGCATAGGCTAGAAAGATCCTTATTGCCTCTAGCCTTGCAACAGGAGCAATGGTTTGGTCATAATCTATACCTTCCTCCTGTCTGTAGCCCTGAGCTATAAGCCTAGCTTTGTTCCTTACAATGATTCCATTTGCATCCAACTTATTTCTATACACCCACTTGGTGCCTATGATCAGTTGGCCTTTAGGTCTTGGAACCAAAGTCCATACTTTACATCTTTCAAACTGATTGAGTTCCTCTTGCATAGCAATGATCCAGTGGGGATCTATCTCAGAATCTTTAATGGTGAGGGGTTCAATCTGTGAAAGGAAACAAGCGTGCATCACATCCTGTCTTAGCTGATGTCTTGTTTGAACACCAGCTGATATGTCTCCAATCACTTGAGAAGTAGGATGATCTCTAAGTGTGACAACATCAGCATGTGGGATGTGATCTTTAGCAATAGTTGGGATTAATTCCTCAGGAGGAATTTGATTTACTATTGGTGGAACAACAACAGCTTCTGCAAGGTCTTCATCACTGTCTGACTCAGTGATATGAAGAGTTGATAGATGGAGAATCTCTTGAGTGACATCTTTATTAGATTCTTGTACCTGCAATGAACTTGAGGAAGGGGAAGTTTCCTTCTCCTTGTAAAACATTTGAGATTCATCAAAGGACACATGAACAGATTCCTCAATTTTAGAAGATGATTTATTAAATACCCTATAAGCTTTGCTTACTTGGGAATATCCAAGAAAAATTCCCATTGAAGCTTTTGCTTCAAATTTTCTAAGGTATTCTTTATTATTATTATGAATATAAACTATACAGCCAAAAACTCTAAAATAATTTATTTTAGGTTTCTTTCTTTTAAGCAACTCATAAGGAGTTTTACACTTAAGCTTGTGTATTAAACTTCTATTCAAGACATAGTTGGCTGTACTAATAGCTTCTGCCCAGTAGGAAAGAGGCATATTAGCATCTGCCAACAATGTGCCTGCAGCTTCAATCAGGGTTCTGTTTTTCCTTTCCACTACCCCATTTTGTTGGGGAGTTCTAGGAGCTGAGAAGCTTTGTTTGATACCTTCTCTCTCACAGAATTCTTACATGAGAAGAGAGTAAAACTCAGTACCATGATCACTTCTGATCAAGGCCACATGAGTAGAGTACTCAGTCTGCACACATAATAGAAAATCTGTAAGGGCTTTGAAGTTATAAGCCTTAGTTCTCAAAAAAAACACCCAAGTGAATCTAGAGAAGTCATCTACAATGACTAGGGTGTAATACTTCCCTCCTAGACTCGGTACATTTATTGGGCCAAATAGGTACAAATGTAATAAATACAGGATTCTAGGAGAATCACTTTTATTTACTGATTTATATGAATTCTTGGTTTGCTTGCCTAATTGACAAGCCTTGCATAGGCTCTCCTTCTTGTAGGGGCAAGAAGGTAAACCTCTAACAAGGTTGTGTTTAGATAACCTAGATATGTTCTTGAGGTTAACATGGCTAAGCCTTTTATGCCATAAGGTATTGTTATTTGTTAATTCATTAAATAAGCATATTTCAGAGTGAGTTGAGTTAAAATCTACTAAATAAATGTTACCTTGTCTAATACCTACTAACACAACATTATTATTTAAAGTAATATTACAAAGAGAGTTAGAAAATGATACCTAGTATCCAGCATCACATAACTGACTTACTGAAATGAGATTATGCTTCAGTCCAGTTACATAAGCAACTCTCTTGAATGTTACAGCTCCAATTGTCATCCTGCCATAGCCTTCAGTTTGACCATAGCTTGAATCTCCAAAGATCACCTTTGGGCCAAGCTTGGCCTTGAACCTTGACAGATGTTGTTTATTTCCTGTCATATGCTTGGAGCAACCACTATCCAAATACCACTTATTTTGAGTGATAGGATAGGTCTTCACCTGCAAATAAATCAATTAAACATTGTGGACCCAGGTAACCTTGGGTCCCTTGTTTTTCACATAAGAAAAACTAGAAATAAATGAATAAGAAGGTTGAGGGTGATAACCTAATGGGTAAGATCTCCTATGTGGGATTCTCCATGCAGATGATGGGTCAATGAACCTAGGGTTTCTATTTACATTCGGGTTTCGAAAGTTCTGGTTGAAGTTTTGAAATTCATGTTGAAAACGTCGACCAACGTTCGACGATGGGTGCTCAGATCGTCGATCTCCATTCGACCACTAGGCCTGCGATCGTCGAGCAGCGTTCGACGCTCTTTGTATTTCCTTAAACTTTTGTTTTCTTTTCTCTCTCTTAGCTTTATTTAAAGCTTTATTAACCTGATTAACTTGCTCAGTATTTTTTATTCCACTAGCTGAAATAAAATTCACTGGAGTTGAAAGATGGTTTTTAAGAATAATTGGGGGTTCACTAGATGAAGCTCCTAAGCCTAATTTGTTATTGCCTGATCTAGTGTTAGACATGCTGGTTATTTCAAGCAGCTTAAGGCTTCTACCATTCAGAGATTCTTCTAACCTTTTGGACTTAGCTAATTCATTCTTAAGGAATTTTATTTCTTTACTAGCATTAGTGAGTTCTGCTGTTAACCTAATGTTTTCATTAGAAATTAATTCAGATTCACCTAGTTTATTTCTAAGGTCCTTAATTTCCTTTTCAGAACTAATTAAATCTAAACACAAAGATTTGAAATCTGATTTAAATTCAGCAGATGTAAAATCGTAAGAAGACAATACCTCATCTTCAGTTGGCATTTCTTCATCAGAATCTGAACTCTCTGCAGCTGAGTGATTGCTGCAGGCATCAATTGCCATCAGGCAAACTTCCTTTGTCTTCTTTTCTTCCTCATCCTCACTGGAGCTTGAGGAGGAAGATTCCTCATCAGAATCGCTCCAGGTTTCAGCAACAAAACCTCTCTCCTTCTTTTTGTTCTTGTAGGAGGATGGCTTGGAATGCTTCCTGTGCTGATCCTTGTCTTTCCTTTTCTCTTTATTCTTTTCCTCTGGACAGTCTGGAAGAATATGTCCAGGCTTCCTGCAACCATAGCAAACTATTTCTTTAGTAGGAGTACGATCATACCTTGGTTTTTTTTTTCATATTTTGAAGATTTCTTTCTGAATTCTTTCCTTCCCATCTTGAGAAACTTTTTGGCAAATAATGCCATCAGTTCCTCATTGGACTGGCTTCCTTCAGAAGCACCAGCAGCTTTGAGAGCAAGGGTTTGCTCTTTTCTTGTGGGAGTTGGAGTCTTTTCTTCAGCCTCAGCTTCCCTGGACTTCAGCACTTGCTCAAAGGACTTGAGCTTGCCGATAAATGCTTCTGTTGAGATTTCTGTTGTGCTTCTGGCCTCCTTGATAGGCCAGATCCTCAGATCCCATGTGCTAGGGAAACACATAAGAATCTTATCATTGACCTCTGTCAATGATATATCCTTGTCAAGAATCCTCAGCTCATTGATGATTGAGCTGAGCCTTGTGTACATTGCTTCAACTGATTCAGCATCAGTTTTCTTAAAGTTTTCATACTGGGAGATAATGTTGGACCTTCTGTCCTTCCTTTCATCAGCTGA
Organism: Platanthera zijinensis; assembly: GCA_039513925.1. Taxonomy (NCBI): domain Eukaryota; kingdom Viridiplantae; phylum Streptophyta; class Magnoliopsida; order Asparagales; family Orchidaceae; genus Platanthera; species Platanthera zijinensis. The sequence goes on from CM077093.1 coordinate 100,673,868, forward strand.
ACCAGCTACAATCTGGTTCAGTGTATCCCACATTGCTTTTGTTGAGGGACAGTCAGCAACTTTCTAGAATACTTCATCAGACATTGTCTGAGCCAGAATGTTCATTGCTTTGGCATCTACTATCTTTGCCTTTTTGTATTCATCATTGTAATCTGGAGGAGGCACTGCACTCATATCAGTTGATGATGATGCAGTAGCTGCAGCAGGTGCTCTTGGTGTTCCTGTCAGAATAGAAGCAAAAATACTCTCATCAATAGAGTTCATATATAATTTAATCCTTGCCTTCCAGATGCTAAACTTAGCTAAGTTGCATGATGGAGGTCTGGTGCTAGAGTAATCCTTGGACTAGGCCATGAAGGTGAAAGTGAATATCTATAATCCTTGGTATCTATCAGGATCTTGTGACTTAGGTGTTAGCCTATACAGTCAGTAAACCTCCCTCTGATACCAATTGAAAGAAAAGGGATAGATACTACTTTAGAGGGGGGGGGGGGGGGGGGTTGAATAGAGTAATCAAAAATTGCACTAGCAAAGTTGACTGTCTACTCAACTCCCTTGGAGTTAATTACGGAATGAAGGTTATAGATATTTGAGAAGTAACCCTAAAGCCTAACAAAAGTGTTGTGCACAAGAGGCAACCAACTGTAATTATAGTTAAGGCTTGGGATCCTAAACAGCAACTAGCAAACCTAGTTAAAACTAATCACAGCCAACAGCACAAGTAATAAATCAAACAACCAGACGACACAAGGGAATTTATAGTGGTTCCCCAAACAACATGGGTACGTCCACTCTTCTACTAACAAGGTAGGAATCCACTCAGGTTTTTGATCAGGTTCCCTGCCACCAACAATATCTGTTTCAGGTAGATCTAGAAACCCTTTAGACTTTTGATCAGGTGTCTAAAAATCAACACAGGTTTTTGATCAGTTGCCCTACCACCAAGGTATACTTTTGAAGGGAGTAATAACCCTTTACAGGAGGGGGAAAGGAGGTTAAAATGTCTTCTCTATTTTAATTAGAATTAGAGAAGCTCAAGAACTTGCACTGAGCTAGAAAGCTCTAAAGAGTCAAGGATCCCCTGGCAAAAAGAATGTCCAGGTGAAGTCTTGTTTCAGTGCAGAAAACACTTCAGAAAATCTGAAGGAAAAAGCTACAAGAAGATAATAAATATGAAAAGAAAATTCTTCTTCAGGCAGCTATCTTCTTCTTCTTCTTCTTCAAAAAGCTCTGAGTGAAGATCTTCCTGGAGGCAGGAGAACTCAGGTTGAAGAAGAGTGAAGAGCTAAGACTTCTTCTCAGTTGGATGTGAATGAGCTGAGAGCAGTTGTAAAATATAAGTTATAAGCTTGAATGCTGCTGTTAGCTTTTGAACTCCTTTTCCTGAATGAACTGGTTTTTGGCTATATGAACTAGTTTTTTTTCTCCAAAGAATTCTTTATATAGCAGCAGCAACAACGACTCTAATTTGTGTTTGAATCTTGTCTTCTGCTGAAATCTGCAAGCTGGGCTGCAAATAGCATAAAGCAACAAAAAAAAACTGCAGACAGATATCCAATAAGAGGATAAAGCTTTCTAAGAAGCTGCAAGTAACTCTGATAAAATAATACTAGAGAAAGTCCCATCAGAAGAGACTCTTTATGGCCAAGGAAAACTTTTTGAGTCTAACGGCTATAAAGGACAGTCTGGCAGATAAAGCAGAAAATATATTTCAACTAATAAGACAAACAACTTTGTCAGAAAAAGATTGGCTCATGCATAAGGAATGGAGCAGATATTGCATGGAAATAATGTCATAAATTTATTCAAATAATCTTTTATAAAATATGCCAAAATAAATATGAAATAAATCATATCATAGAAGATGACAAAATTATTCAAGACATACAGCAAAACGTCGAACAACCCTCGGAGATCGTCGAACGAGGCACAGTGATCGTCGACCTATCAGACAGATAGTCGAACGATACAGATAGTCGAACTATCAAAGAAGATAGTCGAACTACCTCAGCAGATAGTCGAACTATCAGGACAGATAGTCGAGCTATCAGATAGTCGATCTATCAAGACAGATAGTCGAGCTATCAAGCAAAACAGATAGTCGACCTATGAAACAGATAGGCGAGCTATCAAACAAAACAGATAGTCGACCTATCAACAGATAGTCGAACTATCAAAGAAAAACAGATAGTCGACCTATCAACAGATAGTCGAACTATCAAAGAAAACAGTTAGTCGACCTATCAACAGATAGTCGAACTATCAAAGAAAACAGATAGTCGACCTATCAAACAGATAGTCGAACTATCAGATAGTTGAACTATCCAAATAGATAGTCGAACTATCAAGCAACACATATAGTCGACCTATCTCACAGATAATCGAACTATCAAAGAAAACAGATAGTCGACCTATCAAACAGATAGTCAAACTATCAAAGCAAACAGATAGTCGACCTATCAAATAGATAGTCGAACTATCAGATAGTTGAACTATCCAAAAAGATAGTCGAACAATCAAACAAAGCTGATAGTCGACCTATCAAACAGATAGTCGAACTATCAAATGAAACAGATAGTCGATCTATCAACAGATAGTCGAACTATCAAAGAGAACAGATAGTCGACCTATCAAATAGATAGTCGAACTATCAGATAGTTGAACTATCCAAGCAGATAGTTGAACTATCAAGAAGAGCAGATAGTCGACCTATCAACAGATAGTCGAACTATCAAAGACAACAGATAGTCGACCTATCAAGCAGATAGTCGAGCTATCAGGAAGACGATCGTCGATCAGCTGATCGACGATAGTCGAGCGACGTTCGACCATAGTCGAACAAAAAACAACTTAACCAAATATTCATCTGGAAAAGTGACAAGTCTAAACTAGAGAAAACTAACTAAACAACTAACCTTTGACCATAGATAAATCTTGGGTCAAGAGATTAAAAGAGAAGACTGAACTCAAATCAAAACTAGGGTACCAACACAAGTTAAACATAGAACATAAAATTAAACATAGAACATAAAATTAAACATTACATTAATTGTAATTACTAAACATAATATAATCTAATACATATAGTAGCATAATACATATAATAAGATTATATTGATTTTTATATCAAAACATAAAATAACTATAATAAAACTAGGATTTTATAAAAAGACATTAAAACATGAAATGGCAAGCATAAATTATAACTAAACTTAGGCATTTAGGCTACTAAATTACCCCAAAAATGATGACTAAAAGTAGTCATCAGGTCCTGGCGCGGACTCCGCGGACTCAGCCTTTGTACTCGCACAACCCAGCGTGAACTCGCTCAGCAGCAGAAGAGGACTCATCCTAGTCCACAAATAACAAGACTAGCTTTAGACAAGTCCTACACCGCGTGGCCTCGCGCGGACTCAGCATTTGTACTCGCATAACTAACCGACTCACCAGGGGTGATGCTACTTAGACTGTTACCTCCTTAGGCCTATAAATAGGCCCCCATGCCTCTTATTCAGGGGCACGGCAGAGGCGTCAATATCCCTATATACGTTCCTATGGACTTTGTTTCTCAGTCCGCTCGACCTGCTCCTTTTCTCTCTACTTGATCAAGCAGTTCGCCCGGCTTAGTCCAGCGAGCTGCCTGATCAGTAACTGTGCAGTACGCTGACCTTTCCTGGTCAACCCGCGCGGCCTCTAGCATTCTTCTCCTTAGCCTCCAGCTTTCCCCTTAGTACCCTTTACTGCTTTCTCCTTCAAAGGTGCAATAACAAGCTATAATCTTTTTTTTTGATTAAAGGAATAGCCCGTCGCAAGAGTGGAATTCAAGCCGCGACGGGTGCCGCTGCTAGCGGCCCCCTCTATTCTTCCCTCCTCTCTCCGCATCAACCTGCAAAGCTAACCATCAAAGTAACCATCTTCTCGACAGTACCCGATCAACCTTCCCAGTTGCTCCCAGCAAACCTCTTCTCTATCCCCGCAACCCTCTTCTTCACCTAGCTTATGAGACCGAACACTCGTTAACTAGAAGGAGCATTTCTTGCATCGATTGTTAACACGCGACCTTTAGATCTCGATCAGACAATGGAATCAGCGGTTACTCATGACAGACCGCCAACCCCCTCCAAATATCCCTTGTACAAGCGAAGATGCTCTCTGGGAAGCCCTCAGGCTGATACGTCATGAAACTGCCAAATAGTTTCAAGTACTCAACGATACTCTAGCCGCTATCACTCAATAATTTGAGGCGCAACAAGCAATAGACCTATCTCTGATCAATCAAGCATCTTCAAAGATGAACCCACCAGTCTGTCCATCAACCTATCCATATTCTTATCCGCCAACTTTTCTGTCAGTTGATCCTTGTGCATATCCGACAAGTTATCCGTCTAGGAAGACCGTATTCTCTCTGCAAACTCCGGTTACTATGCAAGGAAAGAGTTTCTTCAGAACCATCCAAGCTATTGCTTACTCTGCCAATCGCCCGAGAAAGTTGCCTAAATTTTCCGGTAAGAGAAAAAGAGGCCCAGAAGCTTTGTTCCATATCAAGCAACACTATTGCGAGACTCTAGTCCACTTTATTGAGCGCTTCCAAAGGAAAGCCTCAGAAGTTGAGAATATTGATCCTGAATTCAATATAGTCGCTTTGATGGTTTGTTTAAAAGAAGGACCACTCAAGTTTGAGTCCTACCTCTGTCAGCCAAGGACGTATCAGGAGATGATTGTCCTCGCCAATGAATATATTTGAATTGAAAAGGTGAATCCCAATTTCATCTCTAGGCTTGTAGTAGTGAAGGATTCTTCTTCTTCTTACAAGCAGCCTCCAAAGTCTCTTCAGAAGGATTTTCAACCGCAAGCAAGCAAGGAAAGAATTGGCAAACGTCATCATCACTTCTTCCCAAGCAAGGATTGCGTCCAAAGTAAAAAAACTGCGACTGCCAGTCCCTTATGTTCATCCAGCACAAACTCAGCAAGCGTCTTTTGTCCATCAACAGCAGGATGAAGACTTGTTTGAGTTGGAACTGAATGTTATTATGCAGGAAGTAGGCCAAGTCCTAAAGGGTAAGGATAACTGTAAAAAGCCTTACCAACTGCCAGATCAAAGGCCAAAAGATTTAGATTCATTCTGCGAATTTCACAAAGTAAAAGGTCATGCGACAGAAGATTGCAAAGCCCTTCGACAACTGATGGAGAAAATGCTGAAGTAGGATAAATGCCAACATTCGCTCCAGAAGAATAGTCCATCTCGTCCATAAAATCTCAAAAAGAAAAAGGAGACAAGCAACTTTCTTGGCTCAAAGTCCGCAAAGCTACTCGCAATCTGGGCCGGTTATATTTTCCTTTACTGTCTTCAAACATTATTTCTCTAAAACACTTCTTAGTGTTCTCTCTTTCATTTAATTAAGTTTTTATGTCAGAGATCCCATACTGACACAGTTCCCATTTTGTAATACTTCTCCTCTATATTTTTTCTCTTTGCCGAAGAGATTGCTGAACCACTGAGATATCGCCAAGTCTTGTTGTTCCCTCGGTGGATTGTCCTCCTGCGTAAGACCACAATGACCACATATGGTGAGGAGTTTTTTGCATATGTGCAGTGGGGGCCGTTCAATCTATGATGGTGAACTTCAGACTTCGGATCCTGGTCGGTGTCTAGCGCAGTATGTGTGCCTAGGGGAGGCATCCTATGATAGTTCTATCGTGCCTCGTTGAGGGATACGTTACAGTTACGATGATCTTTGCTTAACAAGCAATGGCGATCAAGTGTAGCCTTGTCTCTTCGATCATTTCACAACTATGACGGCCGAACACTCGTTGTTACTCTCAATCTGTGCTTTCGCGGGACCCACAACATTGTTGATCCTTTCAAAGACGAGTAATGTTGTAGACCATTTGGCGCAACTAGTAGAACGGATCAACAATGTTTATAGCCCGAGGAAAGAGAGAAGTGTATCAATCGTTTCCTTCTCAAGAATTTCCGTGATTGTTTATCTTTTGTGCCCTTCAAAGGAATCCCAGCTAGCCCGCTTTAGGTAGGACTACACCCGGTATGATTTCATGTTAAGGCAAGCAATGCATAAGGCCCACGGGGAACACCTGTGGCAGCATCCAGTCTTTCTGCATTCTGACAGGTCAACAAGTTAGATCCAATCTATCAAAAGGATCCTCAACATCTTTTAAGCTCACGATCATCTTATATGTATTGCTTACATAAAGCAATATCAGACGATGATTTACATAGTTCTTTACTATTCTCATTGGATATTTCTGGTACTAACTCGAAGCCATATTTTGATTCTCTTTATTGACAAGCCGTTCGGTTAAAATTTAGACATTCATTTCATCTGACTAATCTTGTTTTCATATGAGAGATATCATGCTTGACCATGGAAAGAGATTGATGCAATAGCTTGATCTTTATTTAATTCTGCCTTCTCGGTCAACAACAGGATTTGATGGATATTCTTTTTGCAGTCTAATCATATCAATCTTATCACATTAATCCTTGGCATCAGATTTTTACATAAAACTCCTCAAGTACCAAGGTTAGTTTTCTTTCATATATGCTTGCTCACTCTTATTTTGAATAAAATAGCAGATATTAGCAAGTATTCTTCAGGTACTTGTGGCTTAATCTTCTTTCATGTCTTCTTACTTACCCTTCTTTTGTAGAGATTAACATATATTAGCAAGTTCCCCTCAGGTACTTGCAGCTTATTTCTCTATCATATATGCATCTAACCCTTTTTTTGCACAGATTAGCAGATATTAGCAAGTTCCCCTCATGTACTTGCAGCTTATTTCTCTATAATATCTGCATCTAACTCTTCTTTTGTATAGATTAGCAGATATTAGCAAGTTCCATCAAGGTACTTGCATTTTAATTTTATTTCATATCTGCTGCTTATTCTTCTCTTTGCAGTGATTAACAGGTATTTGCAAGTTCCATCCAAGTACTCGCATTTTAATTTCATTTCATATCTACTGCTTACTCTTCTTTTGCAGAGATTAGAAGATATTAGCAAGTTCCCCTCAAGTACTTGCAGCTTATTTATCTATCATATCTGCATCTAACTCTTCTTTTGTAGATATTAGCAGATGTTAGCAAGTCCTCTTCAGGTACTTACAATGCAATTCTCTTTCATGTCTACTTGCTTACTCTTCTTTTACAGAGATCGGTAGATATTAGCAAGTTCCCCTCAGGTACTTGCAGTTTATTTCTCTATCATAACTGCATCTAACTCTTCTTTTGCAGAGATTAGCAGATATCAGCAAGTTCCATCCAGGTACTTGCAATTTAGTTTTGTATCACACTTGTGACATACTCCTCTTGCAGAAGTAAACATGTGCTTGCAAGCCTCCTTCAGGTACTTACAAGTTATCATTTTTCTTTGCATTCCCCTCATCGTTGTTTTGTAGAGCCCGTTAGGATAAATTCATGTCTCCTTTATTTTGCAAAAACAATATAGGTACGTATGAGATGTTCCTCCTTCCGCCTATGTTAATTTTTCCTCTTACATGAAAAAGACAGGCATTAACAAACATCTTTCTGAGGAGAGACATAAGGTTCCATCTCTCCTTACCCATTCCTTTTCTCGTGTGAAGGATCACGATTTTCGTGGGTCTCCTACTTTTTTAAAGTTCTCTTCGGAACTTGAAAAAGTGTGGGGATTATTATGTTAACCCAGAAATAGGCGATCCCTCCTAAGATAGCTAACTCGCAAGTTACGGCCTTCTCCAGGAGGTCGTAGCTTGTCAGCCTTTGATTCTAAGGGTGGGCAGACTAACCTCTATGTCTGCTAAGTCCGCATGGCTAGGGCAGCCTCTCTAGCAAGATCGCCCAGGTCGCGCAGCTCCTGCTCATTCTGCAGGGGGTGCAGACTACTTCCTCAGTCCGCCCGTGTAGACCGTACAGTTTGTTTGGCTAACCGTGCAATAGTTTATTTTTCCTCTCTGGCACGAACAACCCACCAATATGGCAGACTCGCATTCCTATTCCCCTAGACCGCACGATAGCGACGTGCTCAGCAGGTGGTGGATTCAGTCTTCAGTCTGCCTAGGGGAGGCAGACTCGCTCCTCCCTCCAGCTCTACAATCCGAACTACATCTAGCGGACTCATCTTCAGTCTGCCAGGTCACCTACCCTCGTACACAAGCAAAGGATGCCACAAACAGGCAGCTCGCTCAATCCGTCTGCCGCGAGTTAGGTAGTCTCGTTGCGCACACTGCCTGATGAACCCCGGCTCGGCAGTCGGCGTTCTGCCTCCTCTCTGCAGCGGGCTAGGCAGACTCATTCAGCAGTTCGCCAGCTAACCCTTTAGTATTTCGTGTCTGCTTCTTCCTAGCAGCGGGCGTACTGTCCCAGTCTGCCAACAGTAAGAACAGCTCGACAAGTCCTAGAACGCTCGGCCTATGGCGGACTCAGCCTTTGTACTCGCACAACCCAGCACGAACTCGTTCAGCAGCAGAGGCGGACTCATCCCAGTCCGCCAATAGCAAGACCAGCTTATGACAAGTCCCAGACCGCCCGGCCTAGCGCGGTCTCAATGGAATCAGCCTTTGAACTCGCACAACATAGCATGAACTCTTTTAGCAGGAGAGGCGAACTCGTCCAAGTCCGCCAATAGCAAGACCAGCTTCAGACAAGTCCTAGACTGTGCGTCCTGGCGTGGACTCCGCGAACTCAGCATTTGTACTCGCATAACTCACTAACTCACCGGGGGTGATACTATCTTGACCGTTACCTCCTCGGGCCTATAAATAGGCCCCCATACCTCTCATTCAAGGACACAGCAGAGGGTTCAAGGTCCCGACATAAGTTCCTGCAAACTCTGTTTCTCAGTCTGCGCGACCTGCTCCCCTTCTCTCTACTTGATCAAGCAATTCACCCGGCTTAGTCCAGCAAGCTATCTGATCAGTAACCGCGCGGTCCGCCGATCTTTCTTTATCAACCCGCGCGGCCTCTAGCATTCTTCACCTTAGCCGCAAGATTTCCACGTTGACCCTTTACTGCTTTCTCCTATAAAGGTGCAATAACAAGCTGTAATCTTGTTTCTTGATTAAAGGAAATGCCCGTCGCAATAGTGGCATTCAAGCCGCGACAGGCAAAGTCTTTTGTTGCCGCTGTTAGCGTCCCCCTCTATTCTTCTCTCCTCTCTTGGCATCAAACTACAAAGCTAACCGTCAAAGTAACCGTCTGCTCGACAGTACCCGATCAACCTTCCTAGTTCCTCCCAGCAAACCTCTTCTCTATCCCCGTAACCCTCTTCTTCACCTAGCTTGTGAGACCAAACACCAGTTAACTAGAAGGTGCATTTCTTGCATCGACAATATTGTTGTTACGGAAAGTTTAGTGATGCTTCTTAATTACGAATATGATATTTTCCCGGGAGGAATCTGGCAAGAGAAGGGGGCCGACGGTGGTGAGCGAGAAGAAAGGAGGAAAAATAAAGAGGAAACTTAGGGAGCAACCATAATAACTTTTATACATCCAAAAATGAAAAAAAACTCATAAACTCATCCCCCTCATAAAAATGAGGGAGGGAAGACATAGTAAGATAACACATTTAATATAGTTAATGCTAATTAATAATCATTAATTAATATTAATTAATAAAAATTAATAAATATTCACTAATTAATCAACACTAACTAACTATCAAATCATTGTGGTCTTCATATACAATCTTCTGTGGTCCCGACGAGGAGTAGTCGCTCCGACGATTGCATTCGGGTAACATAATCTCTGGTGGTCTTGATGATTAGTTGCTCTTGCGAATGTGTAAGGGTAACATACCATCGCACTTGAAAATCGACCTTGCCCTCAAGGTCGAGTTGTGATAATTTAATAGGATTGGCGATAATTATTACGAGGAAACAGTTTCCGGAGAACAAGTGGTGGTTGTTTGTGCAATGGGAAAAAGAAATGAAAAGATGATGAAAAAGAATGAAAAATGATGAGTGGAATTGGCCTTGCGAGGGAGGGGATGAAGTGGGGTGTGGAAAGAAGAGGGTGGGAATATATGGTGGAGAAATATTGACAGCTAGTGTGGGGTTGAAGGATGATAATGTAGAGCTGATGTGGGTTGTGGTGAGGCGGAAGGAGGAAGAAAAATGAATTATAGACAAGATAAAAAATAAATTAAGTTGATTTGATAAGACAGGGAGGAATGAGAGTGGGTTTTGGCATTTTGTGGAGGGAAAAGGATTTATGGGTGGTGGCAACTTGCAGTATGGGAGAAAGAATCTCCTATCATGTGTTGGGTTGAGGGATGGTGAGATTTTAGGTGTTATTAATTGGTGGTGGAAGCTAAGAAAAATAAAAGAAAAAAGAAATTTGATGTGATAAGACAATCAAGAAGGAGAGGTGGCCTTGGCAGCTAGTGGAGGTGGGGTGTGGGGCCAAGCAATTAATAATTCATATGGGGCCTTAAGGAAGGGAGATGGCAGATGTTTAAAAAAATAAAAAAAATAAGTGCATCTTTTGTGTCTAATGGTAATAAATGTGGAGGGATGTGTTGGGGCCAGCTGGCAGGAAAAAAAATCATTTCAGGAGGTGTGTATGTTGGCTGACAGCACAACGACCTACTGTGTAGAAGCACGGGGAGGAATGGAAAAGAACGTTGAACAGAAAAAATATGATTGCGGGGGTGCAGAACCTATTTAAGAAGAAGGGAACATGAAGAAACTTGTGAGCTTGCGGTTGCGACGAGAAGGGGAGATCGATGCTTGTGCGATAATGGTAGGGTTGCATGTCTTATCGTATAGCACGTATCTCTGGTTCTATCGTTGGGGTTGGAAAATGGGCTTGTTGGGATGGCCGACGGTGTACTGCGAACAATGGGGACAATACCTTACCCGACGTGCAATGGAGCTGCGAGTCTTATTTGTGTGCAATAGGGAGCAGTGGTTCTCCACGTGCTTATGGCATCGGAAGCGAGAAGGGTTCCAGCATGTGATGGCCTTTTTCTTGCTATGATTGGGGCGGAGCTGGTAATGTCCCGATCACGGGTACAAGCATGTGGATCATGTTCGAGCATAGGTACAAGGTTATAGTATTCTAATTTAGTCATTTACTTATGATTATTTGATGTTGAGCTCTCTCACATTTATACAACTGCCCGTGTTACCTTGTTTGCAAGCTTTAACTACCCTGGCAATCCTAAATTTTGATTTATAAAACGATTATTATTGCAAGTTTTAAAGTAATCAGATTTGTGAATGGTTGCATGTAAAATTCACCCATTATTTCCCCGTCATTTAGGACCATCTTGCGTCATGGTGAAAGGTCTGGTGAAAGACACGAGACTCCCTGCGAAATTGTGTGAAGGCATTGGCGCCTTCCAAGGAGGATGGTGTTGTTTTGAGGTAGAAAAGGTATAATGATGTAGAGTTCCGTGGTGAGGCAAAGGAGGAAGGAGAGTCTAAGATGATGATGGGGAGGTAGGAAAATATGCGGGTAGAGTAGGGAAGAAGATAGGGAGCGAAGTCATGGTTGTAACCAATATAAAATATCGCATGATCATCTTGCCTCGTGTTCACATGAGAAAAAACACTTTGCTTTAGATTGACTACTTTCCATTTTCCTTTTTACCAATTCTATTTATTTACATATTATTCTTGGAGATAAAATATCCCTTTTATACCATTTTTTGTTAATCAATAAAAACAAACTCTAATGAAATTAAGGTAAGGCTCTATAGTTGATAAACAAATGGATTTGGCTCGATCCACCTGAATCAAAAGAATATTTCTCCAACTAACCAATAGTAAAAAAATACTATACGGCCTAGTTAAACATATCATAAGGAATACAATACGGCAGATTCTCCATACATAAAATTGTGGGAAAATAATTGTGCAAAACAAGCGTTCAACATACAAAAAAATGTCTGACATAACTTATATATAGTAAAAATGTAAAATGCATCTGTTTTTATCACCTCCTTAACTCACCTAGTTTTGCCTCTTGAAGTATCTTGGTTTCCAAGTTATTAAAGCGAACTATCAGTGACAAAACTCTTCCATTGAACCGCCTAAATACATTGCCTATATTCTTTGCTATGAGGCGGATTAAATACAACATATAAAGATTGCAATATTTTTACCTAAGTAATATTTTATGTGCTAGGTAATATATAACAATAAGTGCTAGGTGTAAGAAAATTGAGGCAATTTTGCCATAGAAAAGATGTAATCGTGATTTCAAATTATTTTAATATTACTTCCTCATAATTTTACAGATAGAGATACAAATCATGATGATGAGAAATTCCAAATCAAAATGCTGCATATGCTGTTATTATTTGGCTCGATCTACCCGAATCAAAGGATTATTTCTCCAACTAACCAATAGTAAAAAAATACTATACGACCTAGTTAAATTATATCATAGGTGAAAGTTAGGGTAAGCTCTGAAAAACTTTAGAGGGGGGGGGGGGTGAATAGAGTTATTGAAATCTTTTGATTTTTACTGAAATAAAAGATCTTTTGTAAAAATAGGTTACTATAGTATAAGTGCATAGGTGCACAAGTGCAGCAGATAGACTAAGCTACATAATAAGAATATATCACAGCACAAGCACAAGGGAAAAACAATACAGCCACACAGATAACACATGAATTTTATAGTGGTTCCCAAAACTTGGGTGCATCCACTCTTCTACCACCCTATGTAGGACTCCACTAGAGGTTTTGATCAGGTGACGGCCACCAATGAGCTTTTGATCAAGTGCTCAAAAACCAAACCTCAAGTCTTTTGGTTAGGAGACTTGCAACCAGGAATAATTTTGAATGAAATTAAAACCCTGTACAGAGGTGGGGATGAGAGAGTGATGGTGTTCTTATCTTTCTCAAATACAACCTAGAGAGGACTAGTGGATTTGTGTTGTTGTCAAATCTCCCCTTGAGATCTTGACTGGTTTAGGAGTGGAAGCTTTGCAAAAGGGTGAGTAGGCCTTTTAGCTCTTCAGAGATCCTTGACTGATTTGAATATCTTGTCACTTGAGATCCCTGAAAGCAAAGAGAGAAAGGAATAAAGACTCTTAATGATGATGGTTGTTCCTTCTTCTTCTCTTGAGAGAAGTAGATTTTCTAAGAACTGTTTTCACTGCACTTTTGTTGTCTGTAAAATTTTTCCTTTGTCTTGCTTGTTGATAACACACAGGTTTTTTGCGTATCTCTTTTTTTCTCAATTTTTTTCTTAGCTCTCGGTATCTTCTCTTTTTTGAGAGATCCTCTAATGATAACTGCAACTTGGTCGAATTCAAAAACCTACAATAAATGCTTAGCCGGAATCTCAGAAATGAAAATGGAAAGTATGCTGTCATATATTCTATTCTATGTCAGTCCACAAATATAAGTAGTTAATTCAATAAAGAATATTTATAATCAATGCTTCCAGTAACGGCTCAATTCAAAAGATATAAGAGCATTGATTATCAAGGAAATTAACGGCTTACAGTAGTATAATACAACGAGAAAGAAAAGGAAAGAATAAATGATAATATGCCTTATAGTTTTCGTCGACCTGAGAATAACTTTCGTCGACCTGAGAATGATTGATTCTGTGCACTAAGTTTGTCGAACTAAGAATGGTTGTTCGTCGAACTGAGATCCAAGATCATCGAGCTGAGTCTGCAGTCTTGACATAGAATATTTTCTGATGTTGAGAATTGAAGTATTTATTTGGCGTTGAGTGAGATGTACTCTGGCTTTGAGTGTTAGATCACCATTCTGGAGTTGAGTCATTTAAGAGTGTTGAGTCATTGATAGCGTTGAGAGCGTTGAGTGAACTTTGGCTCTGAATAAACTTTGGCTTTGAGTGAACTGTGGCACTGAGTCAATTTTGGCACTGAGAGATCTTTGGCTCTGAGATCTGAAGTGTTGATCGACCTAAGGACAGTGTTCGTCGACCTGATGTTCTTAGTTCGTCGACTGAAGTTTGATAGAGAAGTTATCACTATGTTCAGAGATCGTCGAGCTGAGATCTAAGTTCGTCGAGCTCAGCTCAGAGAATTGTCTTTGGGTTAATCGAGCTGAGCACGACGATCGTCGACCGGAGTTCGACGAACGCAGATCTCCTTTTTATTAAGTCTTGAACTTTCTAAGTCTTGAGTCTCTGGCAGTGTTGGAGGCTGGTCCTTTCTACTGTTAACTTTAAGAACATGGCCTAGACTCTAGAAACACATGAGATTTGACCCTTCTATACAACATAGGTAACAAACTATGAAGAGAACCTAGCCCAAATCATATTGGGGTTCTAACAATCTCCCTCTATTTGGGTGAGGCAACTTCAAACCAAAAAACATATAGAGACCACAATACAAAATGAAGTAAACATAGTATAAAATTGATATAACTGTTTGAGTAAATAAGCTATCAGTACCTTTACAAAGCTATGCACTCAAATTGTTCACAATAAACATAGTAACAAAAAAATAAACAATCTAAATGTTCTTGTGAGAGTCAGAAGACTTAGCAAATATGATTGTCTTGTTTGGATCTAGAGCTTGTCTCATAGTCATGGTCATGTCAGCATCCCCAAGAGTCTTTGAGAGGTGGGTCTTGGAACCATAGCTTCAGGATGTAGATTCATGTATTCATCTGCATTGAACAATTTTCCCACTTGATATCTTTTCAAACTCTTACTTTCTATAGCTTGACATAGTTAAGAACTGAGGAGAATCTTGACCCTTTTCTCTAGCTTGCTTGATATGTGATAAAGCCACAGATTCTTTGAATCTAGCCATTCTGGTGGTTGGACTAGTTATATGATCATAGGCTTGAATTGGAGGTCCTTCAGGGCTGTTAGCTTTGCCAGGAGATGGCGGAAGAGAGAAAGTTGGTTGGGGAGCAGACTCATGAGCTTTGAATGAATTTCTGGAAGATGACTGATGTCTATGTTGGTGCTGACTACCTCTAGAAGATTGAGATGGTCTTCCTTGCCTATGATAGGTTTTGTAAGAGTATACTTGGAAGAGTCACCTGAGCTTTGAGATATGGTTCCTGAGGCACCTGCAGCTGGAGGAGGAGGAGGAGGTTGATCCCTTTTGAACTTATATGGTGGAGGAGAATACCTTCTGCTTTTCTTTCTATTCTTTTGCTCATTTTTGGATAGCCACATCCAGGCTAGCATACCCTTATGAGGAGTTACATTGTACAGAATGTAATAGGGATTGTAATTTATTGGATTTATTTTTGGAGCAGGAGGAGGTGGAGCTTTCCTTTTCTTTGAGACTTTCTTTTTCTTGGGTTGCTCATCAGAGTAATCATCATCCTCATCATCATCAGACTGTCCTTGAGGATTGTTATACAAGTAATCTATCTCTTTTAGATTATCCTTGGGGATTTCTTTACTTATTGGAGTGGGAACAACTTCAGTATGAGCTGCTTCAGCTTCCATAGCAACATCCTGATTTATTAGATCATCCAGATTAAGGAGGGGGCTATCATCCATGATATAGGATGGCCTAGGAGAGCTAGATCTCTATTCATACAAGACTTCTGGAGGAACTATCAAACTTTTCTTTACAGTATCAAATACTTCTGAGCTTACAGGGGAACTGTAGCATACAATTTCTCTTGATGATGGAGTGGGTAAGGAGAGGCAGAAATGAATGTAAGATCCAAAGATTTACAGCAAAGTAGCTAGAGTCACTTTAGATTTAATAAAGTAGACCCTTTCAGGCAAAAGTTCTTGCAAGATGGTCTTTTGAGCAATGGACACTACAATATATGTACATTGATTATATACATCTGCTACTGAGTCAGGTATCTCTTCATCATTTGTTTCCATATCATGTTCAAGAAAATTCAAGTAGTCTATTTCCATGTCAATGTCTGTTCCTACTTCTGCTGCTGGTTCTGTTACTTCTGATACATTTGCTGGATCTGCTGCTATTTCTTCTTCATCATCAAATATCTCCCCCTGCCTGTTTTCAGTAGATACTAAAGCCAGGCCCCCAGATGAAGAGAGGGTAGAGGTTAGGGCAGAGATTAGAGCAGAAAGAGATGAGATGGAGGAAACAAGAGTGGAAATTGCCTCTGCTATGATGGTTTGGAGAAGAGGTTTAAGGAGTTCAAATAGTGGTTGGATGATTGAGGGATCCAAAGTTGTTGAGGCAGAGGTGTTGGTAGAAGATGATGGAAGGTGGATAGTTGTGTTGATGGTAGGTGTTGGTGGAGTAAGTGGAATTGTAGTGTCTAGAGGGGAGTTATGTTGATGAGAAGGAGTGTTTAGGGGGATGATAATAGATTTAAAGATGGGAGATCAACAAGATGAGATGGAAGTGGGTATTGGGGAGGTGTTGGTATTGATGTGTCATGTTGAGGGGAAGAAGGATTTGATGGTATATGTGTAGAATGAATTGGAGATGCTGGAGGTGTTGGGGTATGTGTTAGAATTGTTGTGGAGGGTGTTGTTGGTTGGTCTTGAGGTTGGGATGGAACTTGAGGGGCAGAAGGGGTGGAGATAGGCCCTTCAATGGGGTTGGGAGAGGCTGGTGCATCCCATGTATTTTACGAAGTTTTAGAGGAGGACTTGCCCTTATATTGCTTTGTTATAGTCCTCTCCCATCTACCTAAGAGGGCAGATGAGAGCCTCTTAGAGGCATTACTGAATTTGGTCTGAGATACCAGTAGTTCAGTAGCCTTGGCTTTCAGGAACAAGCCTAAGATTCTTCCATAGCAAACCTCCTTTTTGCTATTATTTTTCCTGATTAAGTCAAAAAGGATCTGTGCCCAGTTCACATTTTTCTTACTGACCAAAGTAGCCATAACCATGAACTGTTGCCGGGTTATGTAGTCATGTTCTGTATGTTTAGCAAACAGCACCTTCCCAACGACATCTGCAAGAAATTTATATGCCGGGGAGAAATTTTTCTTAAGCAATTTGTTAGGGTTTTCGCCGAAGTGACCCATAACAGTCAGCATGCCCTCATATTCCTTATCATCTAATTCTAGATCATCTTCTTCAGTATTCAGATTAAAAAGTTCAGAGAGAATGGTGGGAGTAAGAATCACTTGATTTCCGCTGTTAGTCCCAGTCATTTCAATATCAGTTGAGGATGAAGAACTAACCCATTCCATGATTTCATTTATAGGTATCCTGATCCTTTCAGTCATAAACTACTTCAGTTTTTATTCCTCAAATAGTTTTAGAATATCTAGGAAAACTTGATCAGACTGTTGAAATGAGTCGAAGTCGATATCAAAACCATAATCAAACTTCATGCCGGTTTATCCAGTATCGGCCATTTGCAAAGTTGAGATCGAATGAGAGAGAGTTAGCACCTGCAAGAGAAATCACAAGATCAAGTGCAGGAGGGGAAATTCTGAGAGCGCGGGATTGAGGTCGAAGAAGAATGCCTTAATAAAGGTTTTCGGAATATGAATCGCCAATCTCAATCCGATGGAAACATAAGATTCTTCGTTCTCAGGTCGACGAAAACTTCATAAAAGTTCGTCGATCTTAGGACGAAGAGAGGGAATGTTTTCATCATTCGCAGAAACTCTCTGAGACAGAATTCGTCGATATTTGGTCGACAAATGAGCTATACTAGGAGATTTTGTCGATCTTAGGTCGACGAAAATTCTCAAGAACAGTTATCAGTTCGTCGATCTTAGGCCGACGAACAGAGACAATTCTTTGACTATAGATAGAGCATTAGATTAAATCCCGACCATTTATCATAACAAGCTGATTGAAAAAGAATAGATGCTTGGATGAGTCCAATGGCTTAGTGAATATATCCGCTCTTTGCAAATCAGTAGAGATAAATTCAAGTTTAATCTTTTATTTGTCAACACAATCTCTAATGAAATGATTTCTCATGTCTATATACTTAGTTCTAGAATGCAATACTGGATTTTGTGCAATGGAAATAGCACTTGTATTATCACACAGTATAGTTGAATTATTTAAGTTGACACCATAATCCAGTAGTTGGTTTTATATCCATAAAATGTGTGAACAGCAACTGCATGTAGCCATATACTCAGCTTCAGCAGTGGAAGTTGAAACAAATGTTTTCTTTCTACAGAACCAAGATACAAGTCTGTCACCAAGGAACTGACAAGTTCCAGAGGTGCTTTTCCTGTCTACTCAGCATCCAGCATAATCAGCATCAGAGAATCTAGTTAACACACAAGCTAATTCTGTTGGATACCAGAGGCCTAGATCTGGACAACCTTTTATATATCTCAAAATCCTTTTTAAAAAAATAAGGTGAGATTCTTTAGGGTTCACCTAGAACCTAGCACAAAGACATGTGGCAAACATAATGTCTGGTCTGCTTGTTGTTAAGTACAGTAGGGATCCAATAATGGCCCTATATTTGGTCTAATCAACTGGTTTTCAGGATTCATCAGCATCTACAACAGCATTGGCAGCCATGGGAGTTTTCATGACAGATGCAACATTCATCCCAAACTTCTTAATAAGCTCTTTAGCATATTTAGACTGAGAGATGAAGATTCCTTCAGGGGTTTGTTTCACTTGGACACCAAGGAAATATGATAACTCACCCATGCTACTCATCTCAAACCTTGAGTGCATTAGATCAGAAAATATTTTGCACAGATTTGGATCAGTATAACCAAAGATTATGACATCTACATACATTTGTACTAATACAATTTTATCATTATGCAATTTTTTAAAAAAGGGTTCTATCAAGCATTCCTCTTGAAAAACCATACTCTAAAAGAAAGCTGGCTAAGGTCTCATACCAAGCTCTTGGAGCTTGCTTTAAACCATAGAGAGTCTTATGCAATTTAAAGACATAAGGGGGATAAGTTGGAGAAATAAAACCTGGTGGTTGTTCAACATACACCTCTTCTTTGAGTTCTCTATTTAAGAATGCACTTTTTACATCCATCTGGTAAACTTTAAACTTCTTGAATGCTGCATAAGCTAAGAAGATCCTTATAGCTTCAAGTCTGGAAACTGGAGCAAAGGTTTGATCATAATCAATTCCTTCCTCTTGCCTGTATCCTTGAGCAACCAGCCTTGCCTTATTCCTCACTATCACACCTTGGGCATCAAGTTTGTTTCTGAATACCCACTTAGTCCCAATTACTGGATAGCCTTTAGGCCTTAGAACTAAGTCCCAAACTTTACACCTCTCAAACTGGTTGAGTTCCTCCTGCATTGCAGTGATCCAGTTTGGATCTTGCTATGCATCAGATATGGATTGAGGCTAAATTTAAGACAGAAAGAAGGCATGCATCACATCAAGGTTGAGTTGATGTTTTGTCTGCACTCCTGATGATATGTCTCCAATTACTTGAGATCTTGGGTGATCCCTAAGTGTGACAAGATTATTAGGAGAAGTTGGTTCAGCAACAGTTATTTAATTTAATTCCTCTTGTGGAATTGTATCAACTGTTGGAGGGAGTTAAACTTCTTCCACAGTCTCTTCTTCACTTTCAGCTTCTGATATAGCTTGTGGAGTGGGATGTGATTCAACCTTTTTAGTAAGGTTTAGATCATCTAATCTCTCACACAAATTCTGTACCTGCAGATTGTTATTGGTAGAGATATCTCTCTCATTGTAAAACATGTTAGATTCATCAAATGTCACATGCATAGATTGTTTAATTTTTAGTTTTGATTTATTAAACACCCTATATGCCTTGCTGACTTGGGAATATCCTAGAAAAATTCCCATTGCATCCTTAGCTTCAAATTTTCTAAGATGTTTCTTGTCATTATTATGAATATAACATATACACCCAAATAATTTAAAATAGGTTATTATAGGCTTCTTCCCTTTGAGTAGTTCATAGGGAGTCTTAAGCTTTAGTTTATGTATTAAATATCTATTCAGGACATAGTTTGCTGTGCTTACTGCTTCTGCCTAGTTGGAAAGAGGCATGTAAGCATCTACAAGCAATGTACCTGTAGCTTCAAGAGTGTTCTATTCTTCCTTTCAACTACCCCATTTTATTGAGGAGTTCTTGGAGCATAGAAATAATGTCTGATACCTTCCTTCTCACATAACTCTAGCATAAGAAGAGAGTCAAACCCAGTGCCATGATCACTTCTGATTAATGTAACTTGAGTAGAGTACTCAATCTGTATGTTCTTTAGAAAATCTTTGAGAACTTTAAAAGTATCTGACTTAGTTCTCAAAAAGAAAACCCATGTGAATCTGGAGAAGTCATCTACAATAACTAATGTATAAGACTTTCCTCCTAGACTTTGTACTACAATAGGGCCATAAAGGTCTATATGGAGTAAGTACAAGATTCTAGGTGAATCACTCTTATTAATGGATTTAAAACAAGATTTAGTTTGCTTTCGTAGTTGACAAGCCCTACAGAGGCCTTCCTTTTGGTAGGGACCAGAAGGTAAACCTCTAACAAGATTGTCTTTAGATAATGTCACGACCCGCATTTTCTCCAATTATAGGAATTATCAGAGTATGAGAAAACACGCGTCATGATGCCACGTCAAGCAGGGGATAACCGCTGACGCTCAGGCAAAACCAACTACAAACTTTATGCAAGAAAATCCTGTGTTTTATGAATAGAAAATCAGTAATATTTTAGAGACCGTATCCCTCGGCTCAGTAGATCACCTAGTCCACAAAAGAAAACTATATTTATACGATGCGGAAAGAAAAAAAATACTTTAATTAGGTTTTACACCCTAAAGAGCGCATAAGGGTCCCAAGAGAACCACTCATGCTATGCAAGACACTACATTTAATTTATATAATATATAAGAAAACGATTTTCATACGTGATTCGAAAAATAGTGATTAAGTCTTATAAAACATGCCGATCATGGGCTTTATTTATAATAATATTTATAGTTTAAAGGTAACTAGCAACCTAGCATAAAACCTTCTCAGAGCAAGTAGACTATCTCCAAAAAATGGTAGCAGCATAAGTAACTATATCTAGTACAAAGGTAAGAAAAACTACCAGTGGGCGCCAACAACCTGACACGAACCCACTGGCACATATATATGTCTGTAAGAAAGTACTGAAAAACTACCTCACCAACAAGGCAAACAGAACTCCAAGGTCCAAGAGACCACGAACACCACCACTGCAAACTAGCCACCCGACTGGCTACGGCTCAGAACCTGGGGTATTCCAAAAGAAAATAGAATACCTCAGCAAGCAACAAGGTAAAAACAACTACATGCAAGAGTCAACCAAAAGGAAGAAGTAATTGAAAAACATGCAGTAGAAAGAGCCACAACTGTCCAAAACAGGACAACAAGAAAAGCATAACGAGCAAAAGAAACAGCAACAACCCCACTCAGGAGCAACATCCTGTCGGGCCTACTAGGCTATCGAGAGCTAAAACTGCTGCAAACTACCAAGGAAGAAACTTCTAACACCCTAACTGTGGGAGGTGGTAGTAGCAAAAACAAACAACGAGGAACCGGATCGAAGGCAAACGCAGTCCCCCAATCCACCATGTCCAAGTCAGCAAGCTCAAGGGTCTACACGTGAAAGCACAAGGGACATTCCACCCACACATGCCCAGCCCGTACCTGGAGCAAGAAAAACAAGAGTGGCCTTGGCTATATCACACAACTCCACCCTCTTGAAGAGCTACAAACCACCACTACTAACCACGACCCACGATTCGGCCTTTAAGAAGGTAAAGAAAATGGCCGACAAGGAAATACCAGAAATATAACCAGAAAACCACTCGGGGATGAAAACAAGGTAAAGGAAGAGTGTTGAAAAGAATCAACACGACAAGGCGCTGAGTGAGACCCACTCAGTGCCTACCTAAACCTTGGCGTTGAGTGAGCTAGCCTCACTTAAAGCCAAAACCAAACTCTAACCACAATCCCACTAAGGTAAAACGGAGTTCGACGATTGTCGACCGGAGGTCGACGATAGTCGAACGGCCTAAGGCAGAAACTGGGATCGACGATCTCCATTCAGAGATTGACGATAGCCGAACGATTCTAAGACAAAAGAGGCAGGGAACTTCCAGTACTCGAGTAGTTGCCTACTACTCGTGTATTCAAATTCCAGCACTCGAGTAGTTACCAACTACTCGAGTACCTCAACCCTCTACTCGAGTAGTCGCCTACTACTCGAGTATACAAACATAGCCAGCACTCGAGTAGTTATCAACTACTCGAGTACTCCAACCAGCTACTCGAGTATCTGCAAACAACTACTCGAGTATCTACAAACAGCTACTCGAGTATCTACAAGCAGCTACTCGAGTATCTACAAGCAACTACTCGAGTATCTACAAACAGCTACACTCGAGTAGATGCCTACTACTCGAGTAAACCAACCCACCTACTCGAGTAGTTATCTACTACTCGAGTAACTCAGAACCCCCACTCGAGTAGTTACCTACTACTCGAGTAACTCCAAGGCAAATACTCGAGTTAATGTCTTCTACTCGAGTATCTAAAAGCTACTACTCGAGTACTCGAAACCACTACTCGAGTACTCCAGAATTAATACCCGAGTAATCTACTACCTACTCGAGTATCTCAAAGCTACTACTCGAGTAATACACTCAACAAATTTGGGAAAAACACCCCCTCCCCTCCTAACACTCCCTCTCGGCTACACCCAAACCAGAGCAAATCTGAACAAAGATAAACGGCATAACGCAGGCAAAGTTGGGTTCCATCAGCACAAGTAGGTGGGGGGTTTATAGGAAGAACTAATTCCTATAGATAACAATAAAAAAAATGAGAACAACGAGTCCTCTAACCTGGGCTAACAGGGATTTCAATTTCAGCAAGAATAATCAAAAAGAAACTTGGCAAGGGCAAGAATACCACTTGCCTCAACTTTCAGCGAAGCGTGGATGGCTCACCTCCTCTTCACACGGAACAAACAGTCGCAGCACCTAGAATAAATCTCAGAGCCATTAATGGCTGAAAACTCCAAAACCGAAACCCAAATCTCATCAAAACTCCACGAAAATCGAACATCTTACCGTCGAAACGAAGAACTTGGAGAGAGCAAGACAACGCCGTTTTCGGAATCGGATTCCGTCCACGAACAAGCCCGGAATCGTCGACCGAAGGAGGTACAGGACGGGCGGTTTCTCCTCTGATTTCCGCGAAAAAGGCAGCGACGGCTTCTCTCTCAGGAAAGGAAGAAGAAGAAGTGAGCCGTCACTTCTTAAACAGAGCTTTATACGAAAAGCTAAACACCGGTTCATCCATAACCGAACCCTAAAACGCCTAATTACTTAATTACAATTAAGAAAATTCCATAAAGGAATAGCCAAAATATGGCTGCCACCAAGGCAAGGCGATAACTGCCCAAATAAATTCCCCGCAGAATTTATTAATCGGTCAAAACCGAAGGGCTACAGAACAAGCAAAATCAATTTAACTAATTGATCACAAATACTAATAACACACCAAACGACACGAAAACCGAATCACCTCGGAATTCGACGAAATTCGCACCGTAGCTAAATACCCACGCTACGAACACAACGGCGAAGTCGAAATTAACTTTCGACGAACAGAACTCGAGTTATACCCAAACAAAGCCAAACACAAACATCCCCCCGAGAGGCCACACCGGGTCACCCAAAACGACACGGCTTGCTTGGGAGATCTTGCCAACAGGCTACCAAACAGGGCAATCAGTTCAAAGGAGCTAAACCATACTCCACACATGGCACAAGCCACGGAAACGCGTCATCGTAACGCCAACGAGAAAATAAATAAACGCATGAAAATCGGGGGCGTTACAGTCACTCCCCCTAAAAGAAAGTTTCGTCCCGAAACTTTACGCACAACACTCCTACTAAAGAAGGAGGAACAACTAACAGGAGTTACAAGAAGGAAAACATACCGATTAAATCAACGAAACAAGTGAGAGTAAGCCCTCCTCATAGCCGACTCTATCTCCCAAGTCGCGCTCTCCAAATCCTGATTCTTCCAAAGAACCTTAACCATCGGTATGGACTTCTTTCGCAGCACACGCTCTTGAGTATCTAAAATACGAACCGGCACCTCAACAAAAGAGAGGTTGGGCTCCAACTGGGGCACAACATCCAAGAGCTGCCCACTGCTGCGAACACACTTCCGCAATTGGCTAACATGAAAAACATTATGCACACCTGGGAAGTTCGCTGGCAAATCCAATCTATAAGCTGACACACCAATCTGTTCCAAAATCTCAAACGGGCCCACATACCTTGGGTCTAACTTCCGATTCTTACCAAATCTCTTAACACCTACCATCGGGGAAACCTTGAGGAATACAAGGTCCCCGACGGAAAACTCCAAAGCAGACCTACGCCGGTTGGCGTTCTTTTCATATCTTTCCTGGGCTATACGAAGCTTCTCCCGAATAAGCTTCACAACAACTTCCATTTCCTCAAGCGCATCGGGACCCAACAAAGGCCTCTCACCAGCCTCAGCCCAAAACAACGGAGTCCTACAGTGCCTCCCATACAAGGCTTCGAACGGAGCCATCTGCAAACTTTCCTGATAACTGTTGTTGTAGGCAAATTCCTTGAGTCGCAGCCGCTCATCCCACGCTCCACTGTGGTCTAAAATATAGCACCGGATCATATCCTCAACAATCTGTTTCACCCTCTCCGTCTTCCCATTGGTCTGTGGGTGGTAAGCAGTAGAATATCTCAAATCCGTACCAAACCCTCCTGCAGACTCTGCCAAAAACGAGAAGTAAACCGGGAGTCTCGATAGGAAATGATGCTAACCGGCACACCGTGGAGTCGGATGACTTCATTCATGTACAACTCCGCTATCTTCTTCATCGGTTAATCAATCTTATAAGGCATGAAGTGAGCGCACTTCGTCAATCAAACTACTATAACCCAAACCGAATCAAATCCTCTCGGGGATTTTGGTAAACCCGTAATGAAATCCATAGATATACTTTCCCACTTCCAAGTCGGGATCTCTAGCGGAGTCAACTTACCACCAGGCCTTCCATGATCGGCCTTCACACGTTTGCAAGTGTGACACTCGGCAACAAATCGGGCTATATCTCCTTTCATGCCATACCACCAGGCAATTTGTCTTAAGTCACGGTACATATTCGTAGATCCTGGATGGTAGGAAATGCTGGAACCATGAGCCTCACTGCAAATCATCCTCCTAATATCCCCAACCGCAGGAACGCAAAACCTGTCGCGGTACTTCAAAGTACCCGCATCATCGATAGTAAAATCGGGCAACTCTCCCTTCTCAGTCCTGGTGAAAAGGTGCATAAGATCAGGATCGTCCTTCTGGTGCAGCCTAGTCAAAGAAATCCAGGACGGCTCTGCCACTGACAAACTACTCTGCAAACTACAGCATCCCACTGATATATCCATAAGGAGGAACTCCTCCACTAAACGATTGGCGGAGAGGTTAAAGATCTTTCCCGTCTTTCGGCTCAGGGCGTCGGCCACCACGTTGGCCTTGCCCGGATGATACTGGATTTCTACATCATAATCAGCCACATACTCCAGCCACCGCCGCTGACGCAGATTCAACTCCTTCTGCGTGAACACGTACTTTAGGCTCTTATGGTCAGTAAAGATCTTGCATTGAGCCCCATAAAGTAGGTGCCTCCACAACTTCAAAGCATAAATAACTGCTGCAAACTCGAGGTCATGCGTGGGATAATTCTTTTCATGAGTCTTCAGTGCCTTGACCCATAGGCAATTACTTTTCCCTCTTGCATTAATACGCATCCCAGACCTACAAGTGAAGCATCCACATAAACATCATAATCTACTCCCTCGGTAGGCAGGGTCAGGACGGGAGCAGTGCACAATCTCTCCTTCAGCTCTAGAAAAGCTTCTTCGCACTTCTCACTCCAAACAAAAGCCACATTCTTCTGAGTCAACTTGGTCAAAGGTGCGGCTAGGGAAGAGAAACCCTCCACAAATCTCTTGTAATAGCCAGCCAACCCTAAGAAACTCCTGATTTCCTTAGGCGAACTCGGTCTACTCCAATCCATCACTGCTGCAATCTTTTCTGGATCGACCGAGATCCCCTCCTTGTTCACCACGTGGCCTAGAAAAGAAACTTGAGGCAACCAAAACTTGCACTTGCTCAATTTGGCGAATAACTTGTGGCTCCTCAACTCCGATAGGACCAAACGCAAATGCTGCTCATGCTCCTCAGCACTGCGTGAATAAACTAACACGTCATCAATGAAGACCACAACGAACTTATCGAGAAAATCCTTGAACACCCGGTTCATCATATCCATAAAGGCTGATGGTGCGTTGGTCAGACCAAACGACATCACCAGAAACTCAAAGTGTCCATGTCTCGACCTAAACACAGTCCGTGGAATATCCGCCTCACAGATCCTAAGCTGATGATAACCAGAACGAAGATCGATCTTAGAGAACACCGTGCTACCACGCAACTGGTCAAACAAATCATCGATCCTCGGCAGAGGGTACATGTTCTTGATAGTGACCTTGTTCAACTCTCTATAGTCGATGCAGAGCCGCATCGACCCATCTTTCTTCTTTACAAACAAAACAGGAGTACCCCAAGGCAACGAACTCTGCCTAATAAAACCTTTATCTAACAGCTCATCCAACTGAACTCGCAACTCCTCTAACTCACGAGGGGCCATCCGGTACGGCGCCTTAGCAATAGGACGTGTACCTAGCTCTAAATCGATCACAAACTCAACATCCCGATCAGGAGGAAGACCAGGAAGATCATCGGGAAAAACATCGGCGAAACCACGAACAATAGGAATCTCTTCCAAGCGTGGCACGATAACAGCGGCTCCAACCGTCGAGACTAAACAAACACAACAATTAGAATGAAACAATCTCTGAGCACATACCGCAGAGATGACAGGAAAATCCTGACACGGAGCAGCATACACGCTGCCGGGCTGACCATCGTCCCTGATGAAGTCCAAGCGCTTTCCTTTGCACTGAATGACCGCATCATACCGAGAGAGCCAGTCCATGCCCAAAATGACATCGAAGTCCTCCAGATCAATCATTTTCAGGTCCGCCTTCGCAAGAAAGTCCCCCAACAAAACCGGGCAATCCAAAATGCCCAAATCTGACAACATAGATTCACCAGAAGGAAACTTGACACAGAAGGAATCCCGAACACGATCTAGAGTCAATCGATGACGCTCTACAAAGGCTCTAGCCACGAACGAGTGGGTAGCGCCGGAGTCAAACAGAACATGTGCCCAGTGGTTCTTCACCTTAAACTTCCCTATAGGAACACACAAACTAAGGAACTACCATAGCAATACCGCAACACTCTAGCAAATAAAACTACCAGGCTAGAAAAACAACAATCAACTAACCTGAAATAACCAGTGTCGAAGTCTGAGCCTCCTCAGAAGAAATCACGTTCAGCTTCCCTTTTCCCTTATCCACACGCGGAGGTGGAGGTAAAGCCTGTAACGAAACTGCAGGAAGAACTGACTGAACCTGAGGACACCGGGACTTGATGTGACCCTTCTGCCCACACTGAAAGCAGACTCTATCCTTGGTCCAACACTGGGCCGCATCATGCCCGGATCACTTGGAAACTGAACAGGAGACATCTCTCCTAGGAGCACCCTGGATCGCATGAACCTGCTCCTTCTTCTGAGCTGCCGACCTCTTAAAACATTTCTCGACAGGATGGCCTGACCGGCCACAGAAACTGCACACCACTCGGCTCCTCTTTCCTGGAACAGCATCGGGTACCAGGGGCTTCTTCCCCTCCACAGACTTTCTCTTGTCCTTTCTCATCTGCTGGCCTCTGCTCTTTGCCGTTTCAATAGCCTCAACCTTAAGAGCAGCCTCTACAACTCCAGCATAAGTCACTGACCCATAAGCACTGGTCAACTGCTGCACTTCGCTCCTCAAACCACCAAGAAATCTCTTAACTCGATCAGCCTCAATGCTGACCAAGGCAGGTGCAAAACGGCTCAACTTACTAAATTCTATTTCATACTCACCCACCGTGAGTTACCTTTGCTTCAGGTAGAGAAAGTCATTCATGAGACGGTCGCGCTCGACCGAAGGCAAGAACTTCCTCAACAACATCTCCTTAAACATTCCCCAAGAGCATCCAGCTACTAAGCTCTCCTTCTCTCTCAGCCACCAACTCTTAGCCAAGCCTTTAAGCTGATAGGTGGCTAGCATCACCCTCTGGTCACCAGCAATCCCTGAATATGAAAACATCTCCTCCATGGAGATCAGCCAATCATCTATAACCATGAAATCTGCCTTCCCGTCATAAGTGGGAGGGCTCAGTCTCTGAAATTGCGAGATGAAGGCCATCTCCGCTGGCACCACTACTGGAGGTCTCACGAGTGCAGGGGGAGAAGGGACAGCTAACCCCCCAGCAGGAACTTGCGCACCATGAGCCTGTCCTGCCACAACTGCCACCAAAGATTGAATCTGGGCTTGCACCTCCCCCAACTGTCTGCCCATAGCTTCGCTACTCTACTACAGACTCTCGATTACCGCATCACACTGAGCCCCAGACGACTCACCTTCAGACAGGGTAGTCGATCGAGTCGCAGGTCGCCTAGCCATCCTATATCATACCTCCCCAAATCAGATCCCCAATCAACGACTAGAACTCAAACACAAGCACAGGCCATACATATATAGATATAGACTTAAAGCTGCTAAACTTGCTCTAAGAGTTTATCTTTTTACAAAAATTTGATGACATGCCCTAACCTAGGATGGTTAACCACCACCTTACTAACTCCTGTGCCTAGATCGGGAATGCATGACTTTAAGTTAATTTGAAAACTTATGTGTGTACATATGTCATCCTGCAAATCTTTAGATTGGCACGTTGTGCTTATGTAATGATATGCTATGCATGTTTGTGCTATGCAGTCTAAAAAGGCCCTAATGCATGTTATGAGCGGCGTACACATGAGAATGTTATGCATCCCATACTACATAACATTCCCATGCAACGAAAAAGAAACGTGCTAGTCGCAATCATGTGGTAAGGTTATGCATCCCATACTACATAACCCTCACATGTAGCCCCTATGGTGGATCCATATACGAACACATATTATGCATCCCATACTACATAATATGCCTCGTATACTTCATGTTATGCCATGAGTGTAGTGTTCGTGCTTTTGCCAAGACGTGCTGATGACATATCGATGTGTGAATGACATGATGCTGAACTACTAAAGCAAACAAAGGAAGGTTGCT
Source organism: Platanthera zijinensis (assembly GCA_039513925.1). NCBI lineage: Eukaryota > Viridiplantae > Streptophyta > Magnoliopsida > Asparagales > Orchidaceae > Platanthera > Platanthera zijinensis. The sequence goes on from CM077093.1 coordinate 100,703,014, forward strand.
CAACTTACTTGTCAAGCAACCTCCCTCTGATACCAACTGTCACAACCCGCATTTTCTCCAATTATTAGAATTATCAGAGTATGAGAAAACACGTGTCGTGATGCCACGTCAAGCAGGGGATAACCGCTGACGCTCAGGCAAAACCAACTACAAACTTTATGCAAGAAAATCCTGTGTTTTATGAATAGAAAATCAGTAATATTTTAGAGACCGTATCCCTCGGCTCAGTGGATCACCTAGTCCACAAAAGAAAACTATATTTATATGCTGCGGAAAGAAAAAAAATACTTTAATTAGGTTTTACACCCTAAAGAACGCATAAGGGTCCCAAGAGAACCACTCATGCTATGCAAGACACTACATTTAATTTATATAATATATAAGAAAATGATTTTCATACGTGATTTGAAAAATAGTGATTAAGTCTTATAAAACATGCCGATCATGAGCTTTATTTATAATAATATTTATAGTTTAAAGGTAACTAGCAACTTAGCATAAAACCTTCTCAGAGCAAGTAGACTATCTCCAGAAAATGGTAGCAGCATAAGTAACTATATCTAGTACAAAGGTAAGAAAAACTACCAGTGGGCGCCAACAACCTGACACGAACCCACTGGCACATATGTATGTCTGTAAGAAAGTACTGAAAAACTACCTCACCAACAAGGCAAACAGAACTCCAAGGTCCAAGATACCACCAACACCACCACTGCAAACTAGCCACCCGACTGACTACGGCTCAGAACCTGGGGTATTCCAAAAGAAAATAGAATACCTCAGCAAGCAACAAGGTAAAAACAACTGCATGCAAGAGTCAACCAAAAGGAAGAAGTAATTGAAAAACATGTAGTAGAAAGAGCCACAACTGTCCAAAACAGGACAACAAGAAAAGCACAACGAGCAAAGGCAACAACAACAACCCCACTCAGGAGCAACATACTGCCGGGCCTATTAGGCTACCGAGAGCCAAAAGTGCTGCAAACTACCAAGGAAGAAACTTCTAACACCCTAACTATGGGAGGTGGTAGTAGCAAAAACGAACAACGAGGAACCGGATCGAAGGCAAACGCAGTCCCCCAATCCACCATGTCCAAGTCAGCAAGCTCAAGGGTCTACACGTGAAAGCACAAGGGACCTTCCACCCACACATGCCCAACCCGTACCTGGAGCAAGAAAAACAAGAGTGGCCTTGGCTATATCACACAACTCCACCCTCTTGAAGAGCTACAAACCACCACTACTAACCACGACCCACGATTCGGCCTTTAAAAAGGTAAAGAAAACGGCCGACAAGGAAATACCAGAAATATAACCAGAAAACCACTCGGGGACGAAAACAAGGTAAAGGAAGAGTGTTGAAAAGAATCAACACGACAAGGCGCTGAGTGAGACCCACTCAGTGCCTACCTAAACCTTGGCGTTGAGTGAGCTAGCCTCACTTAAAGCCAAAACCCAACTCTAACCACAATCCCACTAAGGTAAAACGGAGCTCGACGATTGTCAACCGGAGGTCGACGATAGTCGAATGGCCTAAGGAAGAAACTGGGATCGACGATCTCCATTCAGAGATTGACGATAGCCGAACGATTCTAAGACAAAAGAGGCAGGGAACTTCCAGTACTCGAGTAGTTGCCTACTACTCGTGTATTCAAATTCCAGCACTCGAGTAGTTACCAACTACTCGAGTACCTCAACCCTCAACACGAGTAGTCGCCTACTACTCGAGTATACAAACATAACCAGCACTCGAGTAGTTACCAACTACTCGAGTACTCCAACCAGCTACTCGAGTATCTGCAAAAAAACTACTCGAGTATCTACATACAGCTACTCGAGTATCTACAAGCAGCTACTCGAGTATCTACAAGCAACTACTCGAGTATCTACAAACAGCTACACTCGAGTAGATGCCTACTACTCGAGTAAACCAACCCACCTACTCGAGTAGTTATCTACTACTCGAGTAACTCAGAACCCCCACTCGAGTAGTTACCTACTACTCGAGTAACTCCAAGGCAAATACTCGAGTTAATGCATTCTACTCGAGTATCTAAAAGCTACAACTCGAGTACTCGAAACCACTACTCGAGTACTCCAGAATTAATACCCGAGTAATCTACTACCTACTCGAGTATCTCAACGCACCTACTCGAGTAATACACTCAACAAATTTGGGAAAAACACCCCCTCCCCTCCGAACACTCCCTCTCGGCTACACCCAAACCAGAGCAAATCTGAACAAAGATAAACGGCATAACGCTGACCAAGTTGGGTTCCATCAGCACAAGTAGGGGGGTTTATAGGAAGAACTAATTCCTATAGATAGCAATAAAAAAATGAGAACAACGAGGCCTCTAACCTGGGCTAACAGGGATTTCAATTTCAGCAAGAATAATCAAAAAGAAACTTGGCAAGGGCAAGAATACCACTTGCCTCAACTTTCAGCGAAGCCTGGATGGCTCTCCTCCTCTTCACACAGAACAAACAGCCGCAGCACCTAGAATAAATCTCACGGCCATTAATGGCTGAAAACTCCAAAACCGAAACCCAAATCTCATCAAAACTCCACGAAAATCGAACATCTTACCGTCAAAACGAAGATCTCGGAGAGAGCAAGACAACACCGTTTTCGGAATCGGATTACGTCCACGAACAAGCCCGGAATCGCCGACCGAAGGAGGTACAGGACGGGCGGTTTCTCCTCTGATTTCCACGAAAAAGGCAGCGACGGCTTCTCTCTCAGGAAAGGAAGAAGAAGAAGTGAGCTGTCACTTCTTAAACAGAGCTTTTATACGAAAAGCTAAACACCGGTTCATCCATAACCGAACCCTAAAACGCCTAATTACTTAATTACAATTAAGAAAATTCATAAAGGAATAGCCAAAATATGGCTGCCACCAAGGCAAGGCGATAACTGCCCAAATAAATTCCCCCGCAGAATTTATTAAGCGGTCAAAACCGAAGGGCTACAGAACAAGCCAAATCAATTTAACTAATTGATCACAAATACTAATAACACACCAAACGACACGAAAACCGAATCACCTCGGAATTCGACGAAATTCGCACCGTAGCTAAATACCCACGCTACGAACACAACGGCGAAGTCGAAATTAACTTTCGATGAACAGAACTCGAGTTTCACCCAAACAAAGCCAAACACAAACATCCCCCGAGAGGCCACACCGGGTCGCCCAAAACGACTCGGCTTGCTAGGGAGATCTTGCCAACAGGCTACCAAACAGGGCACTCAGTTCAAAGGAGCTAAACCATACTCATCACATGGCACAAGCCATGGAAACGTGTCATCGTAACGCCAACGAGAAAACAAATAAACGCAGGAAAATCGGGGGCGTTACAGATAACCTAGCTATATTTTTATGGTTTACATGTCCTAGTCTTTTGTGACATAAGTTAGTTTGAATGCTAACAGAATTGAATAAGAAGATTTCAGATTTAGCTGATTCAAAATTTACTAAATAGATGTTTCCTTGTCTAATTCCAGTTAAAACATTTTTGTTGTTTAAAGAGATAAGACATAAGGAGTTAGTAAAGTTAACTTGACAACCTGTATCACATAGTTGGCTTACTGATATCATGTTATGCTTGAGACCATTCACATAGGTCACTTTCTTGAATGTGACAGCTCCACAGTTTAAGTCACCATAGCCTTCTATCAGTCCAAATCCTGAGTCCCCAAAGATTACTTGTGGTCCAATCTTGGCTTTATAGTTGATTAGACATTCTTTGCAACCTGTCATATGTTTAGAGAAACAACTTTCCAGGTACCATTTATTTTGAGTGACAGGGTTCTCTTCTACCTACAAAAGGGATTAGCAGTTTTTGATCCAGATTACCTTGGGTCCTTGTTGTTTGACATAACTAAAGCTTGAAATGAATGAACATTTAGGTTGATCCTTATAACCCAAATTATGATACCTTCTATGAGGCATATGACCCACTGACTGAAGGGATAAAAAGGTTTATGAGTTTTTAGGTTACTCTGGTTATGAACTGAATTGGACAAATTCAAGTATGTTTGTCGACCTGAGCTCGATGATCGGGATTGAGTTCGTCGATCTCAACTCGAAGAATGGAAATATCCATTCTCAGAGCCCCAAAAATGTCGATCTCTGGTCGACGAACCATACTGGTTTCTTCGATCCCAGTTCGAATAATAAACTACATTATTATTTGCATTCAGAGTTCATCGTTCTGAGTTCGACGAACAATACCCATTTCGTCATTCTAAGTTCGACGAAATTTGCTGCACATAGTCATGTTGTTTGTTTTTCTTCTTCTGATTGGTTTTCTTAAGTTCTAATTGTTTAAGAACTTCATTAACTTTCTCTACTTTTTTAGTGTTTTTCTTTCCACTTTCAGAAATGAAGTTAATAGGTTTTGATAGTTGATTTTTCTTAATTAGGATTGATTCACTAGATGAGGCTCCTAATCCTAGTTTGTTTTTATTAGATCTTGTGTTAACTGTACTAGTTATATCTATCAGTTGTAAACTTCTACCATTTAAGATTTCTTCTAATTCCTTAGCCTTACATAGTTCAGATTTTAGAAATGCTATTTATTGATTAGCCAGATTTAATTCATGAGTTAATTTTTCATTTTCAGCAATGAATTTTTCTTGTTCTAACAGTTTTTCCCTAAGAAGTTTTATTTTCTTCTCAGATCCTATAAGGTCTAAACATAAAATTTTAAACTCAGTTTGAAATTATTTAGACTAAAAATCATATGAAGCAATTACCTGATCCTCTTCAGAGAGGAATTCTTCATCACTTGATTCTTCTGAATCTGATCTGATGCTTCCAGCATCAATTTCCATAAGGTACATTTCTCTTGCCTTCTTTTCTTCTTCATCATCCTCACTGGAGCTGGATGAGGATGTTTCATCTTCAGCATCAATCCAGGTTTCAGCCACAAAGCCCTTCTTCTTCTTTTTGTACTTGCTGGAGGAGGCCTTACTGTGCTGATGCCTTCTTTACTCCTTTTCTTGCCTTTTGTCTTTCTTTTGAACTTCTGGACATTCTGAGATGAAATGTCCAGGTTTCCAGCATCCAAAACAGACAACTTCTTTAGAAGGGGTCTTATCATATCCTGGTTTATCTTCATTCCTTGAAGGCTTTCTCCTGAAGTCCTTCCTTGCCATTTTATTGAATCTCTTAGAAAAGAGACTCATAAGTTTTTCATTGGCTGATAAGATGGAAGATTCTTCTGCAGCTTTGAGTGCTAAATTTTTTCCTTCCTGGTAGGTGTTGAAGCTTTTGGTTCAAATGTAGCTTCTCTGGACTTGATTAGTAGCTCATAGGATTTGAGCTTTCCAAGTAAAGATTCTGTTGAGATTTCTGCCATGCTTCTGGCTTCTCTGATGGGCCAGATTCTGGAGTCCCATATGCTAGGGAAGCACATGAGGATCTTGTCATTGACCTCAGTAAGAGTTATTTCTTTTTCCAATGTTCTGTGCTCACTAAAGATGGAGCTCAGCCTGTTGTATATTACTTCTACTGATTCTGCTTCATCTTTCCTAAATTTCTCATATTGGGATATGATGTTTGATCTTCTGTCCTTCCTCTCATTAGCAGATCCTGCAACCATTTGGTTGAGGGAATCCCAAATGGCTTTGGCTGATGTGCATTCAGTAACCTTCTAAAATATGTCATCTGACATAGTCTGGGGCAGTATGTTCATAGCTCTGGCATCATCAATCTTTTCCTTTTTGTGTGCATCAGCTTGATCTGGAGGAGGAACTGCACTAAGATTTACTTTGGTTGAAGTAGAGGCCACTGGAGCTGGTGGTCCTGTCATGATGGAATTAAAAATGTCCTCATCAATAGAGTTCATGTACAGCTTGATTCTTTTCTTCCATATTCAAAACTTTTGCAAGTTACAAACTGGAGGTTTGGTGTTGGCATAATCCTTATTTTGTGCCATGATATGAGAAAATAAAATATAATCAGAGAGACTGCTAAAGCTTATTCAGAGTTTATCTTGAGGATCTTGATTAATCTAGGTGTGAGCCTGTATAATGTGATTAACCACCCTCTGATACCAATTGAAAGTTAGGGTAAGCTCTGAAAAACACTAGAGGGGGGGGGGGGGTGAATAGAGTTATCGAAATCTTTTGATTTTTCCTGAAATAAAAGATCTTTTATAAAATAGGTTACTATAGTATAAGTGTATAGGTGCATAAGTGTAGCAGATAAACTAAGCTACATAATAAGAATATATCACAGCACAAGCACAAGGGAAAAACAACACAACCACAAAGACAACACAAGAATTGTATAGTGGTTCCCCAAACTTGGGTACATCCACTCTTCTACCACCCTAGGTAGGAATCAACTACAGGTTTTGATCAGGTGGCTGCCACCAATGAGCTTTTTGATCAGGTGCTCAAAAACCAAACCTCAAGTCTTATGATTAAGAGAATTGCAACCAAGAATAATTTTGAAGGGAATTAAAACCCTATTCATAGGTGGGGATGAGAGAGTGATGGTGTTCTTCTCTTTCTCAAATACAACTGAGAGAGGATAACTGGATTTGTGTTGTTGTCAAAGATCCCCCTGAGATCTTGACTAGTTCAGGAGTGGAAGCTTTGCAAAAGGGTGAGTAGGCCTTTTAGCTCTTCAGAGATCCTTGACTGATTTGAATAGCTTGTCACTTGAGATCCCTGAAAGCAAAGAGAGAAAGGAAGAAGGACTCTTGAAGGTGATGGTTGTTCCTTCTTCTTCTCTTGAGAGCAGTAGATTTTCTTAGAACAGTTTTTCACTGCACTTTTGTTGTCTGTAAACTTTTTCCTGTTTCTTGCTTGTTAATAGCACACATGTTTTTTGTGTATCCCTTTTTCTCTATTTTTTTAGCTCTCGGTCTCTTCTCTTTTCTGAGAGATCCTCTAATGATAACTTCAACTTGGTCGAATTCAAAAACCTGCAATATATGCTTAGCGGGAATCTCGGAAATGAAAACAGCAAGTATGCTGTCATATATTCTATTCTATGTCTGTCCCGAGATATAAGTAGTTAATTCCATGAAGAATATTTGTAATTAATGCTGCCAGTAACGGATCAATTCAAAAGATATAAGTGCATTGATTATCCAGAAAATTAACGGCTTATAGTAGTATAAGACAAGGGGATAGAAAAGGAAAGAATAAATGACAATATGCCTTAAAGTTTTTGTGGACCTGAGAACAGCTTTCGTCGACCAGAGAATGATTAATTTTGTGTAATAAGTTCGTCGAACTGAGAATGGCTGTTCATCGAGCTGAGATCCAAGATCGTCGAGCTGAGTCTGCAGTCTGGACTTAGAATATTTTCTAATGTTGAGAATTGAAGTATTGATCTGGCATTGAGTGAGATGTACTCTGGCTTTGAGTGTTAGATCACCATTCTGGAGTTGAGTCATTTAAGAGTGTTGAGTCATTGATAGCATTGAGAGCGTTGAGTTAACTTTGGCTTTGAATAAAACTTTGGCTTTCAGTGAACTGTGGCGCTGAGTCAATTTTGGAGCTGAGAGATCTTTGGCTCTGAGAGCTGAAGTGTTAGTCGACCTGATGACAGAGTTCGTCGACCTGATGTTCTTAGTTCGTCGAATGAAGTTCTACAGAGAAGTTATCACTATGTTCAGAGATCGTCGAGCTGAGATCTGAGCTCGTCGAGCTCTGCTCAGAGAATTGTCTCTGGGTTAGTCGAGCTGAGCACGACGATCATCGACCGGAGTTCGACGAACGCAGATCTCCTTTTTATTAAGTCTTGAACTTTCAAAGTCTTGAGTCTCTGGAAGTGTTGGAGGCTGGTCCTTTCTACTATTGACTTTAAGAACATGGCCTAGACTCTAGAAACACATGACATTTGACCCTGCTATACAACATGGGTCACAACCTAAGAAGAGAACCTACCCCAAATCACCTAGGGGTTCCAACAATAGGATATACAATAGTACAGATTCTCTAATACATAAATAATTGTGTAGGAAAATAATGGTGCCAAACAAGCATGCAACATACAAGAAATTGTCCAACATAACTTATATAGTAAAAATATAAAATACATTTAAAAGGTAAATTTTGGCGCTATGAGCATCTGTTTGTATCACCACCCCAACCTTTTTAGATCCACCTCTGGTAGTATGCTTGGTTTCCATGTTATTAATGCCAACTAACAGTGAGCAAACTGTTCAATTGAACCGCATAAGTACTTTGCATCAGCTATATTCTGTGCTATGAGACAGAATAAATGCAAAATGTTAAGATTGCATTAATTCATGCTATGTAATTTTTTATGTGCTAGGTAATACATAACAACAAGCGATGTAAGAAAATTGAGGCAATATTATGCCATAGAATAGATGTAACTGTAGGATTGCAAATGCTTTTAATTTTACTTCCTTATCATGGTACAAATAGAGATATAAATCATGATGATGATAAATACCAAATCAAAATGCTACATATGTTGTTGTTTTAGAGTTTATTGGTTGTTTGAACATAGATAACACCTTTTGTTGTGCTTATGACTTTCCTTGAGATAATTACCACTTTGGTTTTGTTCTTCCCCAGTTGTCCCGTCCTTTTTTTATTTTGATTTTTGAACATTTGGTGCATATTTGTTTGTGATTTATCAATTGACTTGGGTAACTTGGTTTGCTTTTCTTTTACTTATACTCTGATGACTAAATGCCCCGATGAAGCTTTGCTATCAATAAATAGCATCCAGAAGGATTTGTCTAATCCAAATCCTTTGGTTAGAGCATGGGCATTACGTGCCATGGCTGGAGTTCATCTACATGTTGTTGCTCCCTTACTCTTAGCTTCCATAAAATAGTGTGCTAGGGATCCTTCTGCTTATGTCAGAAAATGTGTTGTCAATGCACTTTCAAAGTTAGTTGATATGCTTCTAGAGGAAAATCGTGATCTTGAAGAGGTACGGGCTACTTTTAAGTGTTTCCATATCATAAGGATCTCGTACTCATACTAGATATGAATCATGCTTCCTTTTTTCACAATTGAACTTATGTTTTGCAGCTTGTCGATATCATCTATAGTGACCATTCCCTTAAAGTAATGGGAGAATCTACTGTTTCCTTTAATTTTGTTTGCCCAAATAGATTCTCACTCATTGGAAAAAAATTTAGAAGGTTGTGTGAAGCCCTTCCAGATATTGGGGAGTGGGGACAGATTAGTCTGATTGAGATTCTTTTTCATTATGTCGTAGCGAGGAATGGAATTGTAAGAGAATCTATCATGTTCACCTCAAATGGTACTGAAAGTCTACACTCCAACTGTAGTTCTATTTACAATCACAGAAGTTGTTTTGGAGATGTTCCTTGTGGCTTCAAAGTAAATGTATTGATGTTAAAAAATTACATAGAACGATGGGAGGAATATTTATTACAACTTGGATGCACGATTTTATTACAATGTACATTACCTCTTTTGTGGAGTCAAAATAGTGCAGTTGTGCTTGCCGATGCTGGTGTTCATTGGATTATTGCTCCAATTGACAAAGTTTAGAAGATTGTAAAGCCAGTTCTATTTCTCCTATGTTCATTTCCTGCCTCAAAATATGTGGTATTGCCCCCCTTCACTAACTTTTGGTAACTTCATTTTTCTTAGCCAATTTTAGTTTATCATATCTTAAGAGCTGTTGTTGTTGTATATCTTAGGAGCTGTTAATCATACTTGCCGATTATTATAGTAACATGTTAATTACTACAGACTTATTTAGCCACATTTTATTTAAAAAATTATGGCACAATAAATGTAAAGTAAAATAACTTAAGAAATATATAAGGAAAGTAAACATATTTTCACATGGGAAGTCACTTGTAGTTGGGAGATATGAAGCACAAATACTTACGACCTTACATATTGTATCCCAAACATTACGGAGTTCGGGAACTCTTGGAAACCCTTAGAGGAAATTTTTTCTTTAATTTTAGATAAAAAATTTTGGCCTCTCACAAATAATTTCAGATACTACCAAATGCGCCAGAATTGATCAAAAATGGCCAAAATTATGTGTTTTGCAATGGTGATAGAGTGAAAGTCATGTGAATGAAAAATGTTGAATTATGAGTAACGATATTCAATTGATTTCATACTTTTATGCATGACTTCCATTTAAGATTTAATACATTTTTGTAGCACATAAATACCGTCTTTATTTAATATATGATACATGAGATATAATAATGAAAAAATGAATAAGATATAAATGCCAACATGTTTTCATAAATTGTACTTATATTTAAAATATTTAAAATTTTAAAGATTGTATCTTATATCTTAGATTTTTTGAAAATTACATTTCATATATACGTATCGCAATCGTATCACGTATCATATCCACCCACAACAAGGTTCAGAGTTTACTGAAAGTGGTGGTCGAGTGGAGAATCCGATGGACACCAAATAAGTATTGGGAAGTGAAGTTGGTTGGTGCATATGTAACACCTCTACCCGTCAAGAAGAATATAATAGAGGGTCCGGCCGGGGCCCCACACCATATTCCACAAACAGGCGGAGACGCTACGAAATAATATCAAAACTAACGCATCCTAACACAGAGCATTCTAGCGGAAGCTTCACGGTTGAATTATTGAACTCAAGATAAAGAACATTGTCCACTAACATAGGAATGTATATATACATCAAAAGAGTCTGGCCTTAAGGCCTACAACAGTTTCTCTTAACAAGAGTGTGGTTTTACAGACATCGGCACGCAGGCCGGCCACACATGACAAAAGAAACAAACACAATGCCTTCGAGGGCAGCAACGCAGCTTTGGGCTTCAGCCCGCTAAGTCCCGCTCGGGACCAGCTCCTCCAGCACCTGTAAGAACCAATCCACCAAACGGTGGCAAAACAGGGCAACGGTCAGCATTCAGCTGACCAATATAACGACCCTGCCCCTGGCACGGGGCAGCGGAATTCCATCCCTGCATAGCATTCATCCAACATGATATATAGCCATTCAAGCAAGACGTGCACGCCCGCACTGTCACATATCACAAACATCGGCACGACGGCCCGACGCTCCGTGCACTCAGGGCACATTCACACCGTTAGAGGTCCAGACATAACGGCGCACTATGAGCATTCTAGTCTGATCGGCTCACCGGCCGTCGACTCTCGCTATGTGATCCTAACAGGGTCTTAAGCACCCAAGGTTAGACAACCATAACGCGGGTACAGATCCACATTCCCGTTGCTCACATCGTCAGACTCACGCCTGGACTGACGCGGGTACAGTTTCACCTTGCCCGTTCCACCATTTCCTAGTTGCAGCCTCACGGCTCAACCTTCCACAAAGTAGCACTCACGGCCACAAGAGAGTCCAACTCTCAACATTTCCTGGACTTCCTCCAGTACTTTATCCCTCATGCATACAAGCAATAATCACGGAGTCTTCTCCGATATGCAACCAAGCATCACCAATCCAGACCATGTCCAGATGGGCTTCATACAGCATGCCTAGATCCGTACTCCAATTCCGGACTCTAACAAGGGGGACTTCACATATCTACCCCAAGGGACGCCACAACCCAACGCACACTCGTGGGGAAGGGTTTTCCCTATGCAATGCAGGAATAAAGGACTTCACATGTCCAAGCAGGAAATCGTTACCCTAGGAGTTCGCTTCGGAGCCATGGAGAGAGAAATTTGAGACGGATGAAAGCCTTCGCAGCAGCGTTGCCTTCGCAAATCCGAACTCGGCTCGCGATTTGGACACACCGTAGCACCACGGCAGTCGGACTCCACTTCTTCTTCTTCCTTGCTCTCAACTCTCTCTTAAACTTTAGAAAGAGAGTAGGATTTTAGAAATGAGCCCTCTTTTCCTCCTTTCCCAGCCTTATCAGCCCAGGAATGAACTCCAGCCACAGGATTCTACTTAAAGAAAATGAAGGGCCAAGATCTACTGAAAATTCCCTTTTCTTTTGGCCGACACGGCCTGTGACACGCCCGTGTCACAGGCCGTGTACCCTAAAGCGGCACACGCAGCAGTCGCACCGACTGAAATATTCGAGAACACGGGCATCGACACGCCCGTGTCGAACCTGACACGCCCGTGTCAGTTATGAGACACGCCCGTGTCTCCTGCTACACGGCACGCACTCACCGATTTCCAAAACCAGTACAGGGGTCGGAACACGGCAACTGACACGCCCGTGTCCAGCCTGACACGCCCGTGTTCCCGGCCGTGTTCAAGGCCGTGTTCGGCTCTGACTTGAATAGGCCAATTTCGAAAATTAATTCGAACACGCCCTGGGACACGCCCGTGTCGAAGGCCGTGTCCCAGGCTCGACGATCGTCAACTCTCAAACGTCGACTAGCCTGAACACGCCCTGGGACATGCCCGTGTCCCAAGCCGTGTACACCCGACACGCCCTGGGACACGCCCGTGTCCCAGGCCGTGTCTAACAGCCTCCAACCCAAAATTGTGTACAAACATATTTTGAGATTTTTGGGGTGTTACAATCCTCCCCCCTTAATAAAATTTCGTCCCGAAATTTGAAAACAATAGGGAGAAAATAACAAAACATTTATATGTTTCTATTACATATACAACGAGCGAACAAGTTACGAAAATAACTCGGGAAACTCGGCTCGCATGGTCTGCTCGCGCTCCCATGTTAGCTCTTCTCGGCCACAATTGTCCCACCGGACTATGACCATCCCGATCACCTTGTTCCGCAACTGTTTCTCGGCTCGATCCTCAATCCGTATAGGCTTCACCTTTGTCGTTAGCCCATACTCAACCGGCACTCGATCATTGTCACCTATATGAGCTGGATCCTTGACTGCTTTGCGTAACACCGAGATGTGAAACACGTCATGCAATCCACTCAATTCCAATGAAAGAGCTAACCGATAGGCAGCTTCCCCAACTCGCTCCACCACTTCAAACGGACCAAGGTAGCGCGGACTTAGCTTTTTCAACCGCCGAATCCGAGATACGCCTTTGAAGGGCTTAATCTTTAAATAGACCCAGTCGCCCACCGCGAACTCCACGTTCCGGTGCTTAGCATTGTAATACTTGGCCTGCCGATCTTGGGCTATTAGGAGCCTCTCTCGAACAGAGCGTATTGTTGAGGTAGCATCCTCGACTTCCTTTTTGCCTAAAAGTTTAGTCTCGCCAGTTTCTGCCCAAGCTAGCGGTGTACGACATTTACGACCATACAGCGCTTCAAATGGGGCCATGCCTATACTCGCTTGATAGCTATTATTATAGGCAAATTCCACCATAACAAGATGCTCTTCCCATTTCTTACCGAAGTCCAGGCGCACATACGGAGCATATCCTCCATCGTTCTGTTGGTTCGTTCAGTTTGGCCATCCGTTTGTGGGTGAAAAGCCGTACTGAATGCTAACTTCGTGCCCAACATCTGATGAACTAATCTCCAATCCTTTGAAGTAAAGCGCCCATCTCGGTCACTTACGATGCTCCGGGGAACACCGTGCAATCGAACTATCTGCTCCACATAGAGCTTTGCCAACGTTTCCACTGAATCGTCCCGCTTGTTTGGTATAAAGTGAGCCAACTTTGTCAACTGGTCTACAGTCACCCAGATTGAGTCATGGCCACGCTGAGATCTCGGCAATCCGTGCACAAAATCCATAGAGATATCCTCAAACTTCCATTGTGGAACCGGCAACGACTTCAGGAAACCACTCGGCCGTTGACATTCTGCCTTTACCAAAGCACAAGTACGACATTTAGCCACATACGCGGCTATGTCCTTCTTTAAACCAGGCCACCAGAACAGTTTCTTCATGTCCTTGTACATTTTTGTGCTCCCAGGGTGAATTGAGTACTGTGTAAAGTGCGCTTCATACAACAATTCTTCCCGCAATTTACCCGCACTAGGGACGCACAATCGGCCATCGTTTCGTAATAAACCATCATCCCAGGAGAACTGATCACCAGATCCCTCCTTTGCATAGCGTTGGAGACTTTCATCCAACTCCGTTGCCCGCCGAACCCTGTCAGCAAGGTCATATTGAACTTCCAACCAGTTCACGCATGCGTCAGTCGAAGAATCTCTTTCTACACAAGATATCTCCAGAGCTTCCAACTCCTGGATTAACCGCTCATCATGTATCCGCAACCAATTTTCCCGTACTGGAGTCCGACGACTCAAGGCATCAGCGACCACATTTCCCTTTCCGGGAACATAATGAATGTCGAAGGTATAATCCCCAAGGAATTCCATCCACCTCCTTTGTCGCATATTCAACTCCTTTTGATCGAGCAGATACTTTAAGCTTTTATGATCTATATAAATATCCACTTTCACCCCATACAGATAATGCCGCCACAACTTTAGCGAAAAGATCACCGCCGCCAACTCCAAATCATGGACGGGGTAATTACGCTCATGCACTTTCAATTGACGTGAACCATAAGCGATCACCTTGCCAAACTGAAGGAGAACGCAGCCTAAGCCGCTTCCTGACGCATCGCTGTATATTTCAAATCCATCGGTACCACATGGCGACGTCAAAACAGGCGCCGTGGTCAAACGACTTTTTAGCTCCTCAAAAGCTCGTGCGCACTCCGGCGTCCAAATGAACTTCTGATCCTTTCTCGTCAACGTAGTCAGAGGCAAAGCAATCCGGGAGAAGTTCTCCACGAACCTCCTATAGTAGCCCGCCAGTCCAAGGAAACTCCTGACTTCGGCCACCGAAGATAACACTGGCCAATCCCGAATGGCACTTATCTTTGCCGGATCCACCGCTATGCCCACTCCACTTACTACATGGCCTAGAAAAGCCACCGACGAGAGCCAGAACTCACACTTAGAGTACTTGGCATACAGCTTATTCCTTCGCAAGGTATGCAATACTAATCGCAAGTGGTTTGCATGATCTTCCTCCGATTGTGAATATACTAGAATATCATCAATAAACACAATCACAAACAGATCCAGGTATTCGCGGAACGTTCGATGCATGAGATCCATGAATACCGAAGGCGCATTACACAAGCCGAACGACATCACTGTGAACTCATAATGACCATAGCGTGTGCCAAACGCTGTCTTGGGAATGTCACCTTCCCTAATCCGCAACTGGTAATACCCGGACTTCAAATCCAACTTCGAATAGACGGTCGAGCCCGCTAGCTGATCGAACAAGTCATCGATTCGAGGAATTGGATACTTGTTTTTCTCCGTCAGTTTGTTCAGTTCGCGATAATCAATACATAGTCGCAAACCACCGTCTTTCTTTTTCACAAAAAGAACAGGCGCGCTCCAAGGTGACATACTTGGGCGTATATAACCCTGCTCCAACAACACTTGCAACTGAACTTTCAGTTCGGCCATTTCTTTTGGCGCTACCCGATACGGCGAACGGGCCACGGGTTTTGCACCCGGCACCGGCTCGATAGCGAAGTCAATTTCCCTTTGGGGAGGTAACCCCGGAAGGTCCTTTGGAAACACATCAGCATATTCCGACACAATCGACACTTCACTCACACTGGCCTTCGGCGCCACCGCCTCTATGAGTGTGAAGAACAACTCCACACCCTTCCGAACTGCCTTAACAACTTGGAGAGCGGATAACAACATCCCACTCATCCCTTACATACCAATGAACTTGGTCTCTTGTTCGGTATTTTGCCCAAGTGTGACCTCTTTTGAAGTGCAATCAATACAGGCACGCTGCTCTGAAAGCCAGTCCATACCAAAGATTATATCAAACACTTTGATCGGCAATACTAGTGTTTCCACCTTGAACTCCCGACTTCCTATCTTAACCTCAAGACCGCAAGATCGATCCGCGCACATCAAACATCCGTTAGATAACAACACCTTTACACTGTCTGTCGTGGTCCGGATAGGCACCCCGACACGCAAGACAAAGTCCTCAGACAGAAACGAATGTGAAGCACCTGTGTCGAACAGTGCTCGCGCCGGATACTCTCGTATAAGGACAAACCCTATAACATGACAATTAAAACAAGCACAGCACACCAAAAGTAAAAACATTAAAACTTAAGCGCACCTGTGACGACATCAGCCTGCTTAATGGCCTCCTGTTGTCCAAGGTTGAAGACCCTGGGCTGCGCGTGCGAGGCAGAAGAATCCACCACAGCCTTCCCCTTCTCCGCATAAGACGCTCCCGTCTTCTTATCACCCTTTGGAGGACCAAATCGGCATTCACGTGCGAAGTGTCCAACCTTCCCGCACGTAAAACAAGCACGAGCTCCATTCCCAGATGTGTCCGTCACAGTCGCAGAAGGAGCTTGTCCAGAAGACTTAGACTTCTTATTCCATTTCCTTCGGTAGCCAAACTTGTCCGGACGCGGCGGCTTAAACTCTGGCTTCACCACCGCCAAGTTTCCCTTTGCTTGCCCCCGTTTCATGTCCGTCTCCAAAGAACGAGCCGTACAGACTAAGGCTTGGAATCCCTGACTCACAGAACTCGAGAGCAAATACCTTAGCTCATCACGCAGTCCCGCATAAAACCGACTAGTCTTACGGTCTTCTTCGGCGAAGATCGAGCCCGCATATCTTCCCAAATGGGTGAACTCATGCAGGTAGTCATCCACACTTTGATCTCCCTGTGCTAACCGTTGGAACTCCATTTCCATCGATATCCTTTGCTGCATCGGCAGATGTTGTGCTAAGAACAACCGAGAGAATTCTTCCATTGTAATCTCTGCCAATTGCCTGCCGGCCAAGTGATGCAGTTCAATCTCATCCCACCACAATCGCGCCTCTCCTTCCAGTAGGAAAGTGGCTAACATGACTTTCTGTTCCTCCTCAACCCTGATAGCCCTCATAATTCTCTTGATTCTTGCAAGCCAATCCTCTGCTTGGGCCGGTGTACCCGCCCCATGAAACTGCGGAGGGTTAAAGCTCAAGAATTGCTTCCATTGTTGATCTGCTACCCACGGATCAACTTCGGCTTCTACTGGTTCTTGCCGTACCCCAGCTGGCGTTGGCACCACTGCAGGACGTGCTTGCCCAGTCTGCTGAGCATTCATCACCGCAAGTACCGTTTCCGTGATGAGACAGACTGTTTCAGCGGATGGAGGAGTTGTGGGCACCTCGGCTGGTGCCGCACTCTCAACAGAACGTTGTGGTTCGGACTGACCCGCAACACTTCTGGTCACCTATATGTGTAAATTACACAGGTTAACGACCAATAAAAGGGCAATCATACAAAGAGAATACACAAGTTCAACAAACAAGTGTATTTGCATTCCTAAGTGGACAATCTTGAGTTCAAATTAAGTGTTATAACGACAGCACGAACACGTGCTCGCCACCTCTCAAAAGAATTCGTCCGCGAATTCGGAAGAGATCGACCAACAAGCGGATACCAAATTGTAACACCTCTACCCGTCAAGAAGAATATAATAGAGGGTCCGACCGGGGCCCCACACCATATTCCACAAACAGGCGGAGACGCTACGAAATAATATCAAAACTAACGCATCCTAACACAGAGCATTCTAGCGGAAGCTTCACGGTTGAATTATTGAACTCAAGATAAAGAACATTGTCCACTAACATAGGAATGTATATATACATCAAAAGAGTCTGGCCTTAAGGCCTTACAACAGTTTCTCTTAACAAGAGTGTGGTTTACAGACATCGGCACGCAGGCCGGCCACACATGAACAAAAGAAACAACACAATGCCTTCGAGGGCAGCAACGCAGCTTTGGGCTTCAGCCCGCTAAGTCCCGCTCGGACCAGCTCCTCCAGCACCTGTAAGAACCAATCCACCAAATGGTGGCAAAACAGGGCAACGGTCAGCATTCAGCTGACCAATTATAACGACCCTGCCCCTGGCACGGGGTAGCGGAATTCCATCCCTACATAGCATTCATCCAACATGATATATAGCCATTCAAGCAAGACGTGCACGCCCGCACCGTCACATATCACAAACGTCGGCACGACGGCCCGACGCTCCATGCACTCAGGGCACATTCACACCGTTCAGAGGTCCCAGACATAACGGCGCACTATGAGCATTCTAGTCTGATCGGCTCACCGGCCGTCGACTCTCGCTATGTGATCCTAACAGGGTCTTAAGCACCCAAGGTTAGACAACCATAACGCGGGTACAGATCCACCTTTCCCGTTGCTCACATCGTCAGACTCACGCCTGGACTGACGCGGGTACAGTTTCACCTTGCCCGTTCCACCATTTCCTAGTTGCAGCCTCACGGCTCAACCTTCCACAAAGTAGCACTCACGGCCACAAGAGAGTCCAACTCTCAACATTTCCTGGACTTCCTCCAGTACTTTATCCATCATGCATACAAGCAATAATCACGGAGTCTTCTCCGATATGCAACCAAGCATCACCAATCCAGACCATGTCCAGATGGGCTTCACACAGCATGCCTAGATCCGTACTCCAATTCCGGACTCTAACAAGGGGGACTTCACATATCTACCCCATGGGACGCCACAACCCACCGCACACTCGCGGGGAAGGGTTTTCCCTATGCAATGCAGGAATTAAGGACTTCACATGTCCAAGCAGGAAATCGTTACCCTAGGAGTTTGCTTCGGAGCCATGGATAGAAATTTGAGACGGATGAAAGCCTTCGCAGCAGCGTTGCCTTCGCAAATCCGAACTCGGCTCGAGATTTGGACCACCGTAGCACCACCGGCAGCCGGACTCCACTTCTTCTTCTTCCTTGCTCTCAACTCTCTCTTAAACTTTAGAAAGAGAGTAAGATTTTAGAAATGAGCCCTCTTTTCCTCCTTTCCCGGCCTTATCAGCCCAGGAATGAACTCCAGCCACAGGATTCTACTTAAAGAAAATGAAGGGCCAAGATCTACTGAAAATTCCCTTTTCTTTTGGCCGACACGGCCTGTGACACGCCCGTGTCACAGGCCGTGTACCCTTAAGCGGCACACGCGGCAGTCGCACCGACTGAAATATTCGAGAACACGGGCATCGACACGCCCGTGTCGAACCTGACACGCCCTTGTCAGTTATGAGACACGCCCGTGTCTCCTGCTACACGGCACTCACCAATTTACAAAACCAGTATACGGGTCGGAACACGGCAACTGACACGCCCGTGTCCAGCCTGACACGCCCGTGTTCCCGGCCGTGTTCAAGGTCGTGTTCGGCTCTGACTTGAATAGGCCAATTTCGAAAATTAATTCGAACACGCCCTGGGACACGCCCGTGTCGAAGGCCGTATCCCAGGCTCGACGATCGTCGACTCTCAAACGTCGACTAGCCTGAACACGCCCTGGGACACGCCCGTGTCCCAGGCCGTGTACACCCGATACGCCCTGGGACACGCCTGTGTCCCAGGCCGTGTCTAACATCCTCCAACCCAAAATTGTGTACAAACATATTTTGAGATTTTTGGGGTGTTACAGCATAACCCCTAGAATAGCCTCTAAGGGACGCCAGGCTTCAACACCTGAATGAGAGATCGAGCGACCCCCTTTGCATTGAAAACCTTTGATGCCCTATTCTAAAATCTAGTATAATTATGTATAGGGATGTAAGATTAGGTTAAAGGTGTCTGACCCCTCAGATCATCGATCAGAAATCTTAACCTGATTCTCAAAATAGACCATGGAAAAGTAAAAAAAACATAAAATATATTAAATCATGCCGAATGTGATCGAGGTATCCGTTCATCCATCTAAGAATCCTAAAACTATCATCATTAAAATTGACCCAATGATATGCGATATTTCTTCATCAGTCTCTGTGACTCAAATGCATTCATTTATGAAAAATGGAGACTGTTGTGCTCCAAATGCATGCCAGACAATAATTAATGTAACACCTAGAACTCTGATGTCTCTACAATCTCGTAGCTCCCGACAGATGTCGTCCATTGGAAGTCATCATTCGCTAAAGCTGTTGAAGGTCCCATAAAAGATGTTGGTCATTTTAGAGGTGGAGGGTAATGTTATGGTGAAGTGCTCGTTGAAGTTGGGGTGAAGGGTTGATGCTCTAATTGAGTGTTTGGTGGAAGGATCTAAGAATAAGGTGGCTTATCATCTACCCATATTCCTAGTGATATCAAGCTCATATAAATTTAACCTAATCTCTATTAGGACAATGTAGGAGCCTATTTTCGAAACACTCCAATTCATAGCAGTTCCCAATGGAACCTCCAAAGTCGTATATGAATCATCATCTGATCACTCTCTTTGAACATCACCTCCCTCCTATGATTATTCACGCAAGTTTTAAATTCTTCATTATTTAATATAATCTTACATCGAGATATGATATGCAACCATTCTTGTCACGGTGTCAAGGCGAACCAAGGAGATCGCCGGGCACCTTGACGGTTATGCGACAAGGCGGACGCCTAGGCAAGCAAGTCGCAAGGCACCAATTTACTTAATTTTTTTGAAAAAAAATATACTATAGACTGTGGTTATTATAATAACCGCAGTCTATAGTCTGCAGGCTTTAAGACTGCGGTTATTATAATAACTGTAGTCTATAGTTGGTTTTCTATAGACTGCGGTTATTATGCTAGCCGCAGTCTATAAGTATATCGATCACGGTTATTATAATAACCGTAGTCTTAAAGCCTGCAGACTATAGACTGCTGTTATTATTATAACCGCAGTGTATACTCATTTATAGACGGCGGTTATAATAATAACAGCTGTCTTAAAGCCTGCCTGCAAAACTTTATACAATGGTTATTATAATAACCGCTATCTAAACCTCCTTTTTTTTTAACAAAAAACAGAATGTTTACCAATTACCAAACTACCAAATACAAACACACAGCCACACAGATTTATCTTCATAGCAGTAAGGAGTAGCTTCTGATTTATGGGAAGTTAGCAGTAGAATAGACTTCGGTTAATATATAAACCATAGTGTATTCAGGCTAATAGAATAGACTGTGGTTTATATATAAATCACAGTCTATTCCCATATTTTTTTTTAAAAAGGCGTCAATCGCCTTATTTATAATTGGGCGCCAAGACGCCTAGGCGTTGCCTAGGCGACACCATGACAAGAATGTATGAAAATCATATATATGAGGAAAAAAGATGCAATGAGCTCACTAGGATTTAGGATGTGACTCTATAAAACGGTAGCTATCATTAAGAATGTGCGATTTATCGGGAGACTCTTTAGGTGAAATGTAAAAATATTTGTCAAGTATGTAACGAACACCTAAATGATTTTGTGAAACATCAACTCTAATGTATGAGTCCAAGTGTAACACCCCAAAACTTGGAAGGGGAATCGACGGCGTCGTTTTAGCCAAGTTTGGGTTTTGGAGCAGGTGACACGGGCGTATCAGGGCGTGACACGGGCGTGTCAGGGCGTGGTCGACCGCGGAGCTCGTGGTCGATGTTTTGAGGGTCGACGTTCGTCGAGCTTAGGAACACGGCCTGGGACACAGGCGTGTCCCTGGTTGTGTCCTTCTCGGGCTATTTGCAGGATTTATTCTGCTAGGCGTGACATGGGTTACGACACGGGCATGTCGGGTCTGACACTGGCGTGTCAAAGGCCGTGTCTTTGGCTGTGTCTTTGGCCATGTCCTTCTCTGACTAGGAAAGTTGGTCGGTGGGGGCGTGATACGGGTCCCGACACAGGCGTGTCAAAGGCGACACGGGCGTGTCGGAGGCCGTATCAACGGCCGTGTGCTAGTTTTCGAATCGGTCGAGACGCCGAATGGTTGACACGGCCCTGCACACGGCCGTGTGCCAACCCGTGTTCAGCCCAGATTTTTTTATTTTGGGTTCCGATCGTGGTCGTCCATTTCTTTGGTATGAGATCCAACGGTGGGGAGCCTCCCTGGGCAGTTTAAGGCCGGGAATAGGGTTTTAAACCCTCATTTTCCATTTGGCTTTATCTCTCTTGATTCTAGAGAGAAGGGAGAGCAAGGAGGAGGAAGAAGGCCAAGTTCTGGCCGCCGGCGAAGCTTCGGAGGTCCGTTTCGCGAGCGGAGTTCAGATCCGCGAAGGTGGGAGCGTTGCGGTGGTTTTCAACCGAGCAAATCTTCTCCATGGCTAGGAAGAGGGGACGAAAGGTAACGATACTTCTCCTCTTGGTTTTTAGGATTTAGGATGCATGAATAGCATCCCCTTCCTTTCGTATTTTGAGCACCGAATCTCTCAAATGAGAGGGATTCGTGTAGCCTAGGTTCAAGAGGAACCTCCGGGTTGAGTATGTTCATCCCGGCATGAGTTGCATTAGAGATCCGCTCCGTTAGCGAATTAGGCATTGTGGGTGAAGCCGTGGTCGCGACCGTTAGTCCGACCTGGTGATGTTGCATAGAGAGCTTGGGGATTCGGTAGAAATCCGTTGCGGCAATACGCCGTTGTACGTATGCGTTTCCCACCTTATATTTGAGTGAGTACCCGTGGTCGGAACCGGACAAGGTTAGCTCCGCGTTGTGCGGTAGATGGTTTCCTTGGAGCACGGGAAAGACACGGTGCGAATGGTGATTGGGGTGGGGAAACCTTTGTTTGTGTTGTGAAAAGGCACGGCTATGTCTCCGTGGTCGGCTGGCTATCCCGTGACGCGTAAGTCATGTGGAGAAAGTGTCCCGGCGAGACTAGCCCCTTGTGTGGGACTGATGAGAATGTCGAGCGGAGGGCAAGCCCGGGCAATGTGGCCATGAGCGGGTGGGGTCCAGCAAGGCTTCTTTGAATCGGTCAGTGTGAGACGGAACCCTGACGTGTGAAGTCAGGATGTGCGGGCAAGCCCGGGGTATATGACGCTTGTGCGGGTGGGGCCTTTGCGAGGTTCCGTGTGACGGCGTGTGTGTCGTTAGGGACATGGTGGTTCCCTTGTGTTTGCGGCTTTAAGCCAATGGGGAAACGGAAGTACCTAGTGTTTGGTGTTGTGCTAGATGCATATGAGCTAGGGTGCCTTGGGTGAAGCCCGGGTTGCATTCATGTTGCATAGTAGGCCCCTTTTACTTTGTACAAAACATAGAGAACACGTATGCTGTATGAGACATCCAAGCCTGTTTTACCGCTTTATTATATATATTCTTTTGGTATACGAAGTGCTAACTTGCCGGTAGAGTGGTACCCCGGGGTCCGTTAGGGACGGCCGGGAGGAGATGTGTTTGTTACACAGTAGAGGTCAGCCTTTGCTGACTTACATTACTTCAAATCCTTATAGGGCAAGGATCGCATGCAGGAGCTAGCGCGCCGGGCCAAAAGCCCTAAGCCTCATGAAGTGTTGCTGTGCTTGACTATTTTCTTTTCCTCGTTTTGCTGCTGTTGTTTGACTATGTCCGGCTTGCATGCCGAGGTAGCCCAGGGGTGTTTGGCACTTTTTATATTTGGACTTATGTTGTGTAAGGCCTTAAAGCCATTTGATACTCTTCTGTTAGTGGATAACTTTTGTCTGTTAGTGTTATGTTTCCGCTGTGTTTTTCTTGAGTTTTGAGATTGGGTAGTTTTATATCATCTTTTAATACTAAAGCTGTGGCGTACGTATGTTGTGGGGCCCTGGCCGGACCCATATTATATGGTCTTTATAGGGGAGGTGTTACAATTTAGTATCAGATGGAGGTTGGCGTTCCAGTGAGAAGTTTCGCGGTCGAAAATATAAGTCAAGTCGCGTATAAGAAGTTATCCACATAGGAGTATCGCGGGACCATGAGTGTCCTTGTGTTCGAGTCTTGCGATTAGAGACTGATTTGCGTTTTCTTGCGTGTGTTTAGAGTGCAAGCAACGAGGCTGGGACCTTGAGGCCAAGAGAAGAGCTCTCGGCAAGTAGTGCGACTGCGCAAGGTCTGCTAGGGATGGGGGTCACACCAGCCGACTTCTGCCGTATGCTTGCAGAAGCGTTGGTGGCGGCCCAAGCTACAGCGACAGCACAGGTAGCAGCCCCCGTTGCTCAAGTAGCAACTCCTGCTACCCCGGACACGGCAGCGACCGTGCCGGTTGAGGAAGCCAGGCGGGCAGAGCCGCAGGCCTAGAGAGTGGTTGTCGGGCATGGGGACCGGCAAATGAAGTACTTTCTGAGTTTCCACCCTCCAACCTTCAAGGGAATCGGCACGCCCACAGATGCAGAAGATTGGTGGGCTAGAATTCAGGAGCTTCTGAGGGCGGCAGAGGCGCCAGATGAGAAAAAGGCAGAGTTCGCAGCCTTTATGTTGGAGGGAGATGCCAAGTTATGGTGGGTGAGCCACAGTGGCCGGCAGTTTCTAGGACGCACACCGTCCATCGAGGAGTTTGGGAATGCCTTCCTGAAGAAGTACATTCCCGCCTCAACGAGGTTAGCCCTCCAGAGGCAGTTTCTACATCTAGTGCAGCGAGACAAGTCAGTGGATGAGTATGTTCAGGAATTTACTCGCTTGGGTCATTATGCAGGGACGACCATGACAGACGATGAAGAGAGGGACAATCTCTTCTATCATGGATTGAGGGAGAATCTAAGACAACCCCTCATATCGATGAAACGTGCGGGTTTCAACGAATTGGTGGAGGCAGCCCGAATTTTGGAGAGTGACATGGAGCGATCCCAGCGTCGCAAGGGTTTCACACCCAAACATGGGGAGGAGAAGAAGCCTGCTCAGTCCCATGGAAAGGCGGAAGGGAGCTGATGGAAGAAGAAGCCTTCCCCATATAAGTCGGGCGAGAAAAGTAATTGGACGTCCGGAGGGTCACGCTCTAAGGGACCGCAGACGTGTTACAGTTGTGGCAAGCCAGGCCACATAGCAAGATTTTGTACCCAAGGGGGCGCTTAGCAAGAGCCAAGACAGGAGCAGTCCGTACGCTCTGGACCCAGTGCAGTAGAGAAGGGGAAGATGGCAGAGTCGAGTGCTTCCCGGTTTCAACCAGTGCATCCAAGGGCCTACAACCTTGGGCAGCAGGAAGCAATCCGCCAAATCGATGTGGTGACAGTTATGAGAGTTCAACCTGCACCGTAGATTTCTTCCTTTCAAGCCTTTTTATGTTTGTTGCATGTGTGTAGGCTTTGTAGTGGTATCTGGGTACCCCGCTAGAGTACTTTTTGATACGGGAGCGTCGCACTCATTCCTCGCGGAAAGTTTCACCCGGAGAATTGGAGTTGAGTCCTTCGCAACGGACTCAGAGTTGAAAGTGCGCATGCCTAATGGGTCGTCTATGACAACCAGGGATAAAGGGCGGATTTGTTGGAGTCTTGAGGGAGTCGACTTCATATTGGTAGCGGTGATCTTGCCGTTGTCCGAGTTCGATGTGATTTTGGGGATGGATTGGCTAACGGAGCAGCGTGCCAGTATCGACTGTTTGTCCAAGGTGGTAACCCTGAGGGGCGTGGGGCAAGCGGAAGTAAAGTTTGAGGGCCTGCATGGAGTGGCCTGTTCCCTAGTTTCGGCACTTCAACTAGTGCGAGCTGTTAACCAGGGGGGTATAGCTCTAGTAGCATTGTTGGAGGTTAGCCTTTCTAGGCTGTCTCTTGGAGAAGTGCCCGTGGTGGCGGAGTTTGGAGATGTTTTTCCTGAGGAGCTACCGGGAGCACCTCCTCGGCGGGAGATTGATTTCTCCATCGAGGTATTGCCCGAGGCTAGACCGGTGTCATGTCCACCCTTTATGATGGCACCAAAGGAGTTGGCCGAGCTCAAGGTTCAGTTGCAGGAGCTTGGAGCAAGGGTATATCAGACCCAGCTCTTCACCGTGGAGTGCGCCGGTGTTATTTGTAAAGAAGAAGGACGGTAGTATGCATCTGTGCATAGACTACAGAGAGTTGACCAAATTGAATGTCAAGAATAAGTATCTGATTCCTCGGATAGACGATCTCTTCGACCAGTTGGTGGTGTCGGTGGTGTACTCCAAGTTGGACTTGAAGTCCGGATATTATCAGTTGCGGATTCGTGACGAAGACATACCCAAGACCGCGTTTGGTACGAGGTACGATCATTTTGAGTTCTCGGTGATGCCGTTCATGCTGACGAACGCGCCGTCCGTGTTCATGGACTTGATGAACCGAGTGTTTCGCAAATATTTGGACTGGTTCGTAGTCGTCTTTATCGATGACATATTGGTGTATTCTAAGTCGAAAGAGGAGCAAGAGTCGCACTTGCGGACAGTATTGCAAGTATTTAGAGAGAACCAGCTTTATTCGAAGTTCTCCAAGTGCGAGTTCTGGTTGGAGAAAGTGGCATTTCTAGGCCATGTGATTAGTGGGGATGGGGTGGCGGTAGATCCAACGAAAGTAGAAGCCATCAGAGAGTGGCAAGTTTTGAGGACCGTGGCGGAAGTCCGAAGTTTTCTTGGACTAGCCGGGTACTACCGAAGGTTTGTGGAAAACTTTTCGCGGATATCTCTACCCCTCACTTCACTAACTCGCAAGGATCAGAAGTTTGTATGGACTCAAGAGTGCAATCAGGCGTTTGAAACCCTGAAGGAAAGGCTAATGATGGCGCCGATCCTAAGTCTACCAAAGGGGACCGAAGGGTTCCAGATTTTCAGCGACGCATCTGGATGCGATTTAGGGTGCGTGTTGGTGCAGTATGGTAGTATGATAGCTTTTGGGTCGAGGCAGCTGAAGCCTCATGAGAGAAATTACCCCGTCCATGATTTGGAGTTGGCGGCGGAAATTTTTTCTTTGAAGTTGTGGAGGCACTACGTTTATGGTGCAAAGGTGGAGATCTTCACGGACCACAAGAGTCTGAAGTATCTCCTAGATCAGAAGGACCTAAATATGCGGCAGCGCAGGTGGGTCGAGTTCCTTGGGGACTACGAGGTGGCGATTCAGTACACGCCAGGGAAAGCCAATGTGGTGGCAAATGCTTTGAGTAGGAAATACTCGGGGCAAGGAAATTGGATTGAAGCTCACGATGAGCGGTTAAGGCGGAACTGGGAGTCCCTTGGTTTGGAATGTGTGGCAAGAGGCGAGTCTAGCGTGGCTCGACTAAATTTGATTGAGATGCAGAGTGACTTATGCGATCGTATTCGGGAAGCGACCCGTGTAGATGCGGAGTTCTAACCTTTCGTGGAGGAAGCTCTAAAGTGCGAGGGTAGCGCCTGGGAGATGGTTGATGGGATTCTGAGGAAGGGCGGAAGGATTTGTGTACCGCAGTTCGGCAAGCTCCGCGAGGAGTTGATGTTTGAGGCCCACTTCACTAAGTACTCCATTCACCCGGGTAGTAAAAAGATGTACTTGGATTTGAAGAAGTCCTATTGGTGGCCTGGGATGAAGCGGGACGTAGCTTTGTGTTTGAGTCGGTGCCAAACTTGTGCCTTGGTGAAGGCCGAGTGTCAGAAGCCGGGCGGGTTCTTAAAGCCTCTTCCAATCCCCGAATGGAAATTTGATGACATCTCCATGGATTTTGTGCATGGGTTGCCTAGATCGTAGCAGTGTAATGATGCCATTTGGGTGATTGTGGACCGCTTGTCCAAAGTGGCACATTTCATCCCAAATCGGAAGGAGGACGGTGTGGAAAAGTTGGTGGAGTTGTACGTCCGCAATATTGTACGACTTCATGGGATTCCGAAGAGTATAGTCAGCGACCGGGATGGACGTTTCACGTCTGAGGATCTGCGGTTGGTGCAGATGAGCTTGGGCACAAAACTCAAGTTCAGTACGGCCTTTCATCCTCAAACCGATGGGCAAACTGAGAGAACGAACCGTACTTTGGAATATATACTAAGGATGTGTACTCTCGACTTCGGCAAGAAGTGGGAGGATCACCTCTTCATGGTGGAGTTTGCTTATAACAATAGCAACCAAGCTAGTATCAAGATGGCGCCATACGAAGTTCTGTTTGGGAAGCGGTGTCGAACACCGATGTCTTTGACAGAGGCGGGAGACACCAAGCTTTTGGGGAAAGAAGTGGTAGCCGACGCTAGTGAGCTAGTGCGGACCATCCAAGAGCGCATGAATGTAGCTCAAGATCGGCAGTCGAAGTATTTCAATGCTCGCCACAGGCATGTGGAATTCGTTGTGGGCGACTGGGTGTATCTTAAGATCAAGTCGTTCAAAGGCGTTTCGCGAATTCGCCGACTCAAGAAGCTGAGTCCGAGATTTTTGGGACCATTCAAGGTCATCGAGCGAGTGGGAGAGGCAACGTACCGGTTGGCGTTGTCCACAGAGCTAAGTGGATTGCATGACGTTTTTCACGTCTCCGTCCTGAGGAAAGCTTTGTTAGAAGCCTGCGTGGTGATTAAGCCGACGGCGGTGCCGGTAGAGGAAGACTTGAGGACGCGAGTTCGTCCAATCGGGATAGAAGACTCAGAGGTTCGGCAATTGCAGAACAAGGAGGTCAGACTCGTAAAGGTCCGTTGGGACAACTGTGGCTGCGAGGAGCTCTCATGGGAGCGAGAGCAGGCCATGTTGGAGGAGTACCCCGAGCTTTTCTCCTCAGGTACCGTTTAGTTTTTGTTTACCTTCCATGTTTTAAATTTCGGGAAGAAATTCTTGTAAGGGGGGGGGGGGAATTGTAACACCCCAAAACTTGGAAGGGGAATCGACGGCGTCGTTTTAGCCAAGTTTGGGTTTTGGAGCAGGTGACACGGGCGTGTCAGGGCGTGACATGGGCGTGTCAGGGCGTGGTTGACCGCGGAGCTCGTGGTCGACGTTTTGAGGGTCGACGTTCGTCAAGATCAGGAACATGGCCTGGAACACGGGCGTGTCCCTGGCGGTGTCCTTCTCGGGCTGTTTATAGTATTTATTCTGCTAGGCGTGATACGGTTCACGACACGGCCGTATCGGGTCTGACACGGGCGTGTCAAAGGCCGTGTCTTTGGCCGTATCTTTGGCCGTGTCCTTCTCTGACTAGGAAAGTTGGTCGGTGGGGGGCGTGACACGGGTCCCGACACGGGCGTGTCAAAGGCGACACGGGCATGTCGGAGGCCGTGTCAACGGCCGTGTGCTGGTTTTCGAATCGGTCGAGACGGCCGTGTGCCAACCCGTGTTCGGCCCAGATTTTGTTATTTTGGTTTCCGATCGTGGTCGTCCGTTTCTTTGGTATGAGATCCAACAGTGGGGAGCCTCCCTAGTCGGTTTAAGGCCGGGAATAGGGTTTCAAACCCTCATTTTCCATTTGGGTTTATCTCTCTTGATTCTAAAGAGAAGGGAGAGCAAGGAGGAGGAAGAAGGCCAAGTTCCGGCCGCCGGCGAAGCTTCGGAGGTCCGTTTCGCGAGCGGAGTTCAGATCCGCGAAGGTGGGAGTGTTGCGGTGGTTTTCAACCGAGCAAATCTTCTCCGTGGCTAGGAAGAGGGGACGGAAGGTAACGACACTTCTCCTCTCGGTTTTTAGGATTTAGGATGCATGAATAGCATCCCCTTCCTTTAGTATTTTGAGCACCGAATCTCTCAAATGAGAGGGA
Source organism: Platanthera zijinensis (assembly GCA_039513925.1). NCBI lineage: Eukaryota > Viridiplantae > Streptophyta > Magnoliopsida > Asparagales > Orchidaceae > Platanthera > Platanthera zijinensis. Next base: position 100,732,283 of record CM077093.1, read on the forward strand.
TTCGTGTAGCCTAGGTTCAAGAGGAACCTCCGGGTTTAGTATGTTGATACCGACATGCGTTGTATTAGAGATCCGCTCCGTTAGCGGATTAGGCATTGTAGGTGAAGCCGTGGTCGCGACCGTTAGTCCGACCTGGTGATGTTGCATATCGAGCTTCGGGGATTCGGTAGAAATCCGTTGCGGCAATACGTCGTTGTACGTATGCGTTTCCCCCCTTATATTTGAGTGAGTACCCGTAGTCGGAACCGGACAAGGTTAGCTCCGCGTTGTGCGGTAGATGGTTTCCTTGGAGCACGGGAAAGACACGGTGCGAATGGTGATTGGGGTGGGGAAACCTTTGTTTGTGTTGTGCAAAGGCGCGGCTATATCTCCGTGGTCGGCTGGCTATCCCGTGACGCGCAAGTCATGTGGGGAAAGTGTCCTGGCGAGACTAGCCCCTTGTGTGGGACTGACGAGAATGTCAAGCGGAGGGCAAGCCCGGGCAATATGGCCATGAGCGGGTGGGGTCCAGCAAGGCTTCTTAGAATCGGTCAGTGTGAGACAGAACCCTGACGTGCGAAGTCAGGATGTGCGGGCAAGCCCGGGGTATATGACCCTTGTGCGAATGGGGCCTTTGCGAGGTTCCATGTGACGGCGTGTATGTCGTTAGGGACATGGTGGTTCCCTTGTGTTTGCGGCTTTAAGCCAATGGGGAAAAGGAAGTTCCCAGTGTTTGATGTTGTGCTAGATGTATATGAGCTAGGGTCCCTTGGGTGAAGCTCGGGTTGCATTCATGTTGCATAGTAGGCCCCTTTCACTTTGTACAAAACATAGAGAACATGTATGCTGTATGAGACATCCAAGCCTGTTTTACTGCTTTATTATATATATTCTTTTGGTATACGAAGTGCTAACTTGTAGGTGGAGTGGTACCCCAGGGTCCGTTAGGGATGGCCGGGAGTAGATGTGTTTGTTACACAGTAGAGGTTAGCCTTTGCTGACCCACGTTACTTCAAATCCTTACAGGGCAAGGATCGCATGCAGGAGCTAGCGCGCCGGGCGAAAAGCCCTAAGCCTCATGAAGTGTTGCTGTGCTTGACTATTTTCTTTTCCTCATTTTGCTGCTGTTGTTTGACTATGTCCGGCTTGCATGTCGAGGTAGCCTATGGGTGCTTGGCACTTTTTATATTTGGACTTATGTTGTGTAAGGCCTTAAGGCCATTTGATACTCTTCTGTTAGTGGATAACTTATGTCTGTTAGTGTTCTGTTTTCGCTGTGTTTGTCTTGAGTTTTGAGATTGGGTAGTTTTATATCATCTTTTAATACTAAAGCTGTGGCGTCTGAATGTTGTGGGGCCCCGGCCGGACCCATATTATATGGTCTTTACAGGGGAGGTGTTACACCAAGACAAGCCAGATGCCTCATAGATGATGTCACTTGTCAGAAGGCTCAACAGATGGTATGTATAAAAATTCATCATGAATGTGAAGAACAATTGAATGAAAACGCCATACGTTAACACTAGGATTCTACTTTAGGTTTTTATATATCCAAAATAGAAATGTTCACCAGGTTGCTCATTTGGAGGGGTAAAGAAAAAATCATCACACTTGCAATGGATATGTTTTAAGGAAAACAAATATTAGCAGGGCTCTATGACTAGCTCTTACCAAAAGAGGGGAAGGAGAATGTAAGAGGACCCCTTGATATGCCATGGCAATAGTACAGATCGTCCAAGTAATAAAAAACGGAGAATAATTGTATTCATTTCATAATCATATTCAAAATATAAAAAATTATAACATAAATTTCCTTTCAGAGTTTCTATCGTATGCTAATCCCTATTTAGCGTTTAGCAATTTCATATTTTTTAGTGATTCCAAATTTTCATTTCAATTAATATTTAGTATATAATGCAATTAAGTAGCCGAAGGTAAAGTAATTATACATTTTCATAATTAAAAATATTTCAAATATATATAATCAAAGCGGTAAGGTCTCACCACAGCTTTTATTTTTTCCTTGCCCTTCATAGTGTTCTCGTCGCATCTATCACCGAACGCCATCCTCTGTAGTATCCTGAAAATTATTTACTTTAGCATTTCATCGTTAAATAACAACGAGTTGACTACTAAGACCGTCACAACTATGACATATTCAAGTTACCAAGGGGAGAACTATCTTAGCTGACTAAAAAAGAAAGAAAATTTCAGCCACTCAAATCATATTCCACCCACTCAAATCAGATTCAATCCACTAATAACAACTAACATCCAAGAGGAATCGGCCAACAAAATCAAAAAAAGGACAGCCAGCAAGAGAGTCTCGTGGAAGCCAACAAGAGCGACCAAGGGAAGCAAATAAGAGCCTATAATGACAACTAATTACAAGCCCTAAAGATAATTTGACAATAGAAACAGCCAGCTCCAAGAAACCATCATCAACCTCCCCCATTATAAATCAAAACAAAAGTTCAACAACATGAAATCAACTCATTAATATAATAACCAAGTCAATAGAAATCTGTAATTAAATAAAGCAGATGGGAGAAGGAGAAGTAGAGGGAGAGAATCCCAATCAGAGGAACCTGATGAGTGTGATTTATATAGTTCTTTCATCCTATATTTCTCATTATTTTCATCCATGTATGTGTTAGATGTGTTGGAATTTGGCTTATTTTTTTTATCTATTGGACGACATGGATGAATTTATTTTAACTTGTGTGGACTTTTCATGCAATCTCGAGAAGGTTATGCCAAAATTATCTCACGCATGCCTGTACGGAATTTTTGCATGCATTTGCGCCTCGTTTCCCCTTGTATTGACCGAAATTTACCAATTTTAATTTGCACGTTCGCTATTTCCGCAAGCCCGTGCGTGCGCGGTATTCTTGTCTTTCCATGCTGTTTGTGGCAATATGAATTTGGGTGTGCAGTATTTTCGCATGCCCGTTCTTATGCGCGATTTTGGCGCCCATCTTTTCTCTAGCCGTTGAGCTAGCAAACGTGCTTGTTCCTTGTACTACATGCCTGTGGGCCCTATTTTACAATTTGAGTGCAACTGTAATTTTTTGCCAAATGAACAGGGAGCAGGCCGTTTTTCGCCATATTAGGGTTGGAGCTCTTCTCTAAGCTGGGAGATTCTTTCCCCTGTTTTTCTCCATTATTCGGAACGTTAATGAGGTGATTTCCTCTCCATCTCCTTCGCAAAACAAGGAAGAGCTCGTGATTGATGTGCGCGATGTAGACCCTCAAGAAGACAGGAAGCTTAGAAAGTGATGATAACCTTCTCGGACCCTAGACGCAACCGATGAATGTGTGAAGGACAGATTGACAACCTGGTGGTTTCCTCACATATCTACAGTAAAGTCGTGATCATCATTTGTATCTCTCCCGTTCTACTCCGACCCCTTAGGATTTGTGGCAGGGATTTCTCCTAATTTTTATGATGAACCTGATAATACGTTTTTTAGCCTAAACTATTATCGTATTTTCTATTTTATATTGTACAAATCATGTCTATTATTAGTTTATTTTTTTATCATTTTTATGTAAATATTATTTCCACTAACATTTTCTTGACCTTTTGCAGGTTTTAAGAAAATTGGCCAAAGATGACCTGACACGCCCCCTGTCACGCCCTCCCTTGGCGTGACCTAGGGCGTTTCACCCGATCCCGAGGACTCCTGCTATAAGGGACAGAAAAACAAACAAAACCGCTGTCACGCCCCCATGACACGCCCTACCTGGTCGTGTCAGCAGGCGTGACCAAGGGCGTGTCGCCCTCTGCCGCAAAGCCTGCCGCCGCATTAAATGTCGTTCAGCCACAGCACGCAACAGTACTGTCACGCCCCCCGTCACGGGCGTGACCTGGGGTGTGACATCAACTTTTCCGACAACTAACGGATTTCCGACCAATGATTTGGACATTACGTGCCTGTCACGCCCCCCCCCCCCCCTACACGGGCGTGACCTAGGGCGTGACCACCGACGTACATAGGCAATGATCCTTCCCGCTAGAGTCCAGAGCTCGAGGTCAACATAGTACTATTACGCCCCCTGACACGCCCCCCTAGGGCGTGTCGGAGGGCGTGACCAACCCGAGATTTTTTTCTATAAATTGAGACCCCCCCTTCCATTTCAGCATGTTTTGGCTGAGAGGGGGAGGTGCTGCCCCTTTAGTTCTTGGGTCCTTTTCTAGTTTTTGTATGCTTTTCTCTCTCTCCCTCTCTTTGTAATTTTTGTTTAACCCTAGTTTAATCTTAGTTTGTTTTAGCTTTTGTTGTAATCTTGCTCTTGCTTAGTGCTACTTCTAGGGCTAGAATAGGATTTAATTTTCATGCACTTGTAATTTCTTTTTCAATAGTGTAACTTGCCCCTTTTTATTAATAGAAGTGTTCTTTGTTTAGCTTGTGTTCTTTTTATGCTTTACTTCTTATCCCCCCTCCTCCACTTCGCTATGATTAACTAATCCTCCTTGTACTCGATCTTGATGATCCGAGGTTAGAGCAATTAAGTTATGATGTTTTAATTAATCTTTTCTTTTTTGGTTAGAGCCTTGAATTACTCTTGATTTATCACGTGTTGGAGGTATATTATCGATATATACTCTCCACTTTTGCTTTCATTCTAGGCTAGCCGAGAGGCCGATAGAATGAAGTGAGCATTCAAGAGTAAAGGGAGTTGTACGCACCCCTCGAGAGAGGCAGACGTCCAAATCTCCCAGATTGGAGTAAAATCCAATAGTGGGGTTCACCGCGTAAAGCGAGTTTTAGGCCTCCGATTTAGACGAGAGTCGGTCGGACCTTCCTAAACTCAGTTGGGCACGACTTCGAGAGAAGCGTGTTCAAGCTTTAGGAACCTCCACGGTCAATGACCTTTATCCTATTAAGTTTAGATTTTTATCGCATTTTCTTAATTGTCTTTAGCCGAGGTGAATCTTGATCGAGTGCATTTCCATTTCATATTTTCTACCTTTCGTAGTAATCACCTATCTTGTACTCTTTAATTAACTGAAGTAGTTTCCTTTCTAGCATAGCTCTTTGCTTAATAGCTTTACTTAATTGCGGTGGTTCTCTTTCTAGTATCGCTTTAATTCCTCCCTTGCACTTAGATTTTCTAAAACCCTAGTTTTTCCGTCGATAAGATAATAGCGTTCGTGTGAGTAAGCATAGCCAACAGTTCCTGAATTTCAATACGCACTTGTGTCCCCTAGCTACAATTCGATAGGTATACTTGCCTCATCGGGTTGCTAGTTCGGTTGCATTTATTTTCTTCGAACCCTAGTGCGCAACATCTGCCAAGGCGTATTTTACTAATACATCGCCAAAAAGGCACGGGATTGAAAACCGTCCCGGGTCATTTTGTTTTGAGGGCAACTTACTAGTAAGAGCTGCCGAGAAGACAACATTAAGAGAAATATGCGAAATATCTTCAAGTTTTCGTTTGTTAGAAAGAAGCTCTTTTAAAAATTTTGCATAGTTAGGCATTTGTGAGATGGCCTCGCAAAAAGGAACATTAATATGAATTTGTTTAAGTAATATAATAAATTTTTCATATTGCGCGTTCACTCGCTCGTTATCTAACTTATGCGGGTAGGGCAGCACCTTTTTTAAAATAGTTTTGTCGTTTAAAATCGGTAAGGACTGCGTAATCGAAGAAGAGGGAAGAGGGGTCGAAGGTGAAATATGTACCTGAGGATCGATCCGTTTTGGATCGACCACCTCCTTACCGCTATGGAGGGTTATAGCGTTGGCATTCTCCCTTGGATTGGGCTCCGTATTCCCTGGCAGTGCCCCCAGAGCGCGTTTTGACATAAGTCGCGCCAGTTATCCAACCTGTATTTCTAAATTTTTAAGTGATCCGGTGATGTTCCGGATATTGGACTCATTGGGCACAACATATCGATTAAAATTTTCCTCCACCGGAAGAGGCTTCAGAGGAGGGGAAGGAAAAGAGAGCGCAAAAGGAGGGGGAGGAGGGCGCTGCGCGTTATTTGGGTTACTCCATGAGAAATTCGGGTGGTTCCTCCAACCCGTATTATAGTGGCTACTATAAGGGTTGTTTTGAAAGGAGGGACGCACCGGATTCCCCATGTAGTCCACGAACTCGTCGACTGTGATGGCATTAGGGGAGAGAAAACAAGGCGGAGTGGAGGAGGCAACAGACATCTCCGCCACCTTCTTAGTTAGCCTTTCGACTTGAAGGGCTAACTGAGCAGTGGCATCCACTTCATAAAGGCCCGTCTGCTTATGGCGCGCCCGCGGGACATTCCACTGGTAGGCATTCATAGCCATTTCTTCGAAAAGAGCCTGGGCGGCCTCAGGGGTCTTATTATTCAGAGTGCCGCCGGCAGCCGTGTCAATCATTTGACGCGTCTGACTGTTCAGTCCATTATAAAAAATTTGTATCTTCAACCACGTTGGCAGCACGTGGTGCTGGCACCGGTGGAGAAATTACTTAAATGGTCCCAAGTCTCATAAAGAGACTCGGAGTCATTTTGCACAAAGGAGGACATGTCCGCCCGCAATCTAGCAGTTTTTGCGGGCGGAAAATATTTAGTAAGGAATTTCTCTGCAACCTCCACCTAGGTCGTGATGGATCCCCACGGGAGGGAGACCAACCACTCCTTGGCCTTGGACTTAAGGGAGAAGGGAAAGAGGCGCAAAAAATGGCGTCATCAGTGACGCCATTTATCTTGAAAGTATCGCAGATTTCTAAAAAATTAGACAAGTGGTTATTTGGGTCCTCATCCGGCTGTCCGTCGAACTGCACGGCATTTTGGATCATTTGTATAACACTTGACTTAATTTCAAAATTGTTGTTCACCACAGCAGGCCGAACAATACTTGACCCCGTATCATCCAAGTTGGGTCGAGTGTAGTAAGACATCGTACGCTCGGCCGCTTGGGCATTATTTGGGATGGCCATAAAAGAGAAAGAGTGTTCTCCGGTGGATTCTACGGGGTCTAAAAAGGGAATTTGACGTAGAGATCGGATACACGCAAGAGAGTGATCGATCTTAGGGTTGAATTAAAGATTTTCAAAACACGAAGGTTGTCCACAGGTCATATAACCTAAAAAAACAACGAAGGGGGAAGGAATTTTTTTTTGTTATATAATTTTTTTTTATTTGAAAATAAAGAAAAATTAATAGAGTCCCGGATTCGATATAACAACCGTGTTCCCCGACAACGGTGCCAAAAACTTGATGGCCGCAGACCAGAGACTGACTGTGGGTTGTTCGAAATGGTCAGATTCCACGGGCCGAGTTAGTAGATCGAGTTTTCTAATGAGAGGAGGCAAGTGCACCTATGGCGTAGTACTCGGTATTCAGGAGAATACCGAGGTCGTATTGTTCTCGGGGGCGCGTTGATTATATTTACTCTTCCAGGAAGACTATTATCTTACTATTAGTAAGGTGGGATTTTTAGTTAAATTAAAACGGAAAGAAAAGAGAGCAGAATTTTACTTAGATTAATTCGATGATGGGTTAACGCTCTGTCCGTCGGTTATTTTGGACTTGGACCACGAAATTGAGCATACTCTTCGGAGAAGATCGCGATTTCAAGGTCCTACTATCCAAGTGCCAGTTGAGGACTCCGAGTAATTTGCTACTTTAAGAATGGAAGAACCCAACGTAGATGAAGTCGTGCAAAGGACTATGTCCTATTATGCACGACCGAACCTCGAGGGAATAGAATCTAGTATAGTCCGCCCTGCTATAGCAAATAATAACTTCGAACTAAAGCCTAGAACAATTCAAATGGTGCAGCAATATGTGCAATTTGACGGACTTCAAGATGAAGATCTGAACACACATATAGCTAGCTTTCTTGAAATTTGCGACACCTTCAAGATAAATGGTGTCACAAATGATGCGATCAGGCTGAGACTCTTCCCCTTCTCTTTAATAACTAAAGCTAAGTAGTGGCTGAACACACTTCCGAAGAATAACATAACCACTTGGAATGAATTAACTTAAAAATTTTTGGCGAAGTATTTTCCGCCAGCTAAAACTGCAAAACTTAGGAACGACATCTCTGCCTTCGGACAAATAGACTCTGAAACCCTATATGAAACCTGGGAGAGATTTAAAGGATTATTAAGACTATGCCCACATCACGTGCTGCCTGTATGGTTACTAGTGCAGACGTTTTATAATGGGCTAAATCAAAGCACGAAGCAAATGATAGACGCAGCTTCTGGCGGTACTTTAAATCATAAGACCCCGGAAGCCGCTCTTGAGCTTTTTGAGGACATGGCCATGAACACTTATCAGTGGAATGTGCCTAGGTCCCGCCCGAACAAGCCTGCAGGTATCTATGAAGTGGACAACGTCTCCCAGCTCGCTCTGCAAGTAGAAATCCTAAGCAAAAAGATAACGGAGATGACTGCTGCCTCCGCCCCTCAGGTATGGGAATCTGCAACCCCTACTCCAGAACATTTAGATTATGTTAATATTATGCCTAGAACTGCTTTTAATAATTTTTCTGCTGCGAATTTTCATCCTCCTGGTTTTAATTTTCCGAATAGTTATAACCGTGCTTTAAGAAATCATCCGAACTTTTCATGGAGTAATCAATCGAATGCGATGCGCCCAAAACAGCAAAATGATTTTTCTGCACCACCACCACCACCACCTCTTCAAAATTATCCAAAACCTCCAAGCTTGGAGGAATTACTTTCTAAATATATCACCACAAATGACGCTACTATAAGAACTTTAACCGAAAGCGTAAAAAGTCCAGAAAATCAGGTAGGAAGGCTCGTGAAAATAATTTCTGAGCGACCCGCAGTGTCTCTTCCTTCCAATACTGAACCCAACCCGAGAGAGCAAGCGAAAGCTATAACTCTTCGGAGTGGGAAGCAAGTCTCCGGTATGGCAAGTGAAGAGCCCGAGGCAAGCTCTGCTCCCGCCTTTAAAAATCAAAGCTCATCTCCCGTTTTAAAAATTCCACCCTCTGCTGAAGAAGTAATCACCCCCGCTTTAGAAAATAATCTCACTCCACCACACATCTTCAAAAATAATTCAACTCCTCCATACACCTCTTAACTTAATAGACAACGTCAAGATGATCAGTACTCTCGCTTTTTAGAGATCTTCAAGCAAATCCACATTAATCTTCACTTCCACGAGGCTATTTCGCAGATGCCAAAATACGCCAAGTATCTTAAGGACCTCCTCACCAACAAGAAGAAGTTAGAGAATCTTTCGCACGTCACGCTAAACGCCGAGTGCTCTGCTATTTTAACAAATGGTTTGCCGAAGAAAATCAGTGACCCAGGTAGTTTCACTATCCCATGTGTCTTCGGTGATCTTTTTGTTAAACACGCGTTAGCCGACTTAGGTGCGAGTAAAAACCTGATGCCCTTTTCGTTGTTTAAAAAATTAGGGATTGGTAGCCTTAACCCCATGCGTATGAGTATCCAGCTAGACAATAGATCTGTCAAGTACCCTTTAGGAATAGTGGAGGACGTTCTAGTGAAAGTCGACAAGTTCATCTTCCTGGTGGACTTTGTCATTTTGGACATCGAAGAAGACGTTGAGGTTCCCCTGATCCTTGTCTGACCCTTCCTTGCCACCTCCCGAGCCATCATTGACGTAAGCATGCTAAGCTCTTTCTTCGAGTAGGCGACGACGATGTCACATTTTCTATCACACCTTCGATGAAGAACACCCTAGCAAATGATGACTCATGTTTTTTCGTAGACGCCGTGAGTGTTGACTCTTCCTACTGCCTCTCCGACTTTGAAAAAGAACTTTCTGATTTTTGTTTTTCTTCTTCTCTTCCCGCTGAATCGCAGCAGGGAAGTGATGAGTCTTCTGATTGTCTTTCTGAGTTTGAAAAAGAATTTTCTGATTTTTGTTCTTCCTCTTTTCTTCCCACTGAATCGCTACAAGAAGCCGTCTTGGCTGCTAGCCCCACCCCTTATTACGTTCCTTATAAAAAAGTTTATGAAGAGATTATTTTTGAAAAAGAAAGATTCTTTAAATCCTCTTATGAAGAACCCCTTACCCTAGAATTTAAAGAACTTCCTGAACACCTTAAGTATGCTTTCTTAGAAAAAGATTCCAAGTTACCAGTTATCGTTTCGGCCTACCTCACGGATACGCAAAACGATAAACTTCTTCTAGTTCTACGTAAGCATCGTCGGGCTATTGCTTGGCAAATTTCTGATATCAAGGGCATAAGACCATCTTTCTGTACCCATAAAATTTTAATGGAAGATAATTCGCGTACTCTATCCAACCTCAGTGTCGTATAAACTCGAATATGAAAGAAGTAGTTAAGGGCGAGGTTATGAAATTATTAGACGCAGGAATTATCTACCCTATATCGGACAGTAAGTGGATAAGCCCCGTTCAGGTAGTGCCAAAGAAGGGAGGGATAACCGTAGTTAGTAATGAGAATAATGAATTAATCCCAACACGGACGGTGACGGGTTGGCGTATGTGTATAGATTATCGTAAGTTGAATGACGCCACCAGCAAGGACCACTTTCCTTTGCCGTTTATCGACAAGATTTTAGAACGTCTCTCCGGCCATAGCTTTTATTGTTTTCTCGATGGCCTCTCGGGGTACTTTCAAATACCCATCTCTCCCGAGGACCAATAGAAAACTACGTTTACTTGTCCCTTCGGCACCTTCGCTTACCAAAGAATGCTGTTTGGATTGTGCAATGCGCCAGCTACATTCCAGCGATGTATGTTCGCAATATTTGACAAGTGCGTAGAAAGCATTCTGGAGGTATTTATGGACGATTTCTCCGTGTTCGGCGATTCCTTCGATAGATGTTTAGAAAACCTCGAAAAAGTCTTAGAACGATGCGAAGAAACTAACCATGCCCTAAATTGGAAAAAATGCCATTTTATGGCAAGGGAAGGGTTAGTTTTGGGTCATAAAATTTCTGTTAAAGGTATTGAGGTAGACGTTGCCAAGATAGAAGTTATTGAGAAGTTGCCGCCGCCTACAAACATAAAAGCTATAAGAAGTTTCCTAGACCACGCTGGCTTTTATCATCGTTTTATAAAGGAATTCTCCAAAATCACTAAGACCCTCACCCATCTCTTAGAAAAAGACGCTCCATTTATTTTTGATGACTCTTGTATTTCTGCCTTCGAATTAATTAAAGAAAAGTTAATTAACACACCGATTATGATAGCTTTAGTCTGGGACCTTCCTTTCGAGATTATGTGCGATGCGAGTTGTTTTGCGGTGGGAGCCATATTAGGTCAACGCATATCTAAAAACTTCCACCCCATCTATTATGCTAGTAAAACCCTCACATCTGCACAAGAAAATTACACCACAATCGAGAAGGAGCTCTTAGCTGTATTATTCACATTAGATAAATTCTGCCCTTACATTACACTTTCAAAAATCATTATTTTTATGGACCACTCGGCCCTCAAGTACCTTCTTGCCAAAACGGATGTCAAGCCTCGCTTGATTCGCTGGGTCTTAGTCCTCCAGGAGTTTGACTTAGAGATCCGAGATAATACGTTTTGTAGCCTAAACTATTATCGTATTTTATATTTTATATTGTACAAATTATGTCTATTATTAGTTTATTTTTATCCTTTTTATGTAAATTTTATTGCCACTAACTTTTTCCTGTCTTTTTGCAGGTTTTCAGAAAAATTGCCAAAAAGGCCTGTCACGCCCCCCTGTCACGCCCTCCCTGGGCGTGACCTAGGGCGTGTCACCCGATCCCGAGGACACCTGCTGGAAGGGACAGAAAACGGTCAAAACCACTGTCACGCCCCCCTGTCATGCCCTCCCTGGGCGTGTCACTAGGGGTGACCAGGGGCGTGTCGCCCTCTGCCGCAAAGCTGCCGCCGCATTAAATGCCCTTCCGCCTCAGCACGCAAATAGTACTGTCACGCCCCATGTCACGCCCGTGACATGGGCGTGACACCTTCCTTTTTCGGCGACTGACGGATTTCCGACCAATGATTTGGACATGACATGCCTGTCACGCCCCCCTGTCACGGGCGTGACCTAGGGCGTGACCACCGACGTACCGAAGCAATCATCCCTCCCGCCAGAATCCAGAGCCCGAGGTCAAATCCGTACCTGTCACGCCCCCTGACACGCCCGCCCTAGGGCGTGTCGGAGGGCGTGACCAACACGAGAAATTTTCTATAAATTGAGCCCCCCTCCTCCCCATTTCAGCAAGCTTTGGTTGAGTGGGGGAGGTGCTGCCCCTTTGTTTCTTGATCCTTTTTCATGCTTTCTCTCTCTCTCTCCCCCTCTCTTTGTACTTTTTGTTTAACCCTAGTTTAATTGTAGTTTGTCTTAGCTTTTCATTGTAATTTTCTTCTTGCTTAGTGCTTAATGTAGGGCTAGAATAGGGTTTAATTTTCATGCACTTGTAACTTTATTTTCATTAGTGTAACTTGCCCTTTTTCATTAATAAAATTGTTCTTCCCTTAGCTTGTGTTCTTCTTATGTTTTTCTACTCATCTCCCCCCTCCACTCCATTATGATTAACTAATCCTCCTTGTACTCGATCTTGATGATCCGAGGTTAGAGCGATTATGTTATGATGTTTTAATTAATCTTTTCTTTTTAGGTTAGGGCCTTGAATTACTCTTGATTAATCACGGGTTGGGGGTATATTTTCGATATATACTCTCCGCCTTTGATTTCATTCTGGGCTAGCCGAGAGGCCGAAAGAATGAAGTGAGCATTCAAGAGTAAAGGGAGTTGTACGCACCCCTCGAGAGAGGCAGACGTTCAAATCTCCCGGATTGGAGTAAAATCCTATAGTGGGGTACACCGCGTAAAGCGAGTTTTAGGCCTCCGATTTAGACGAGAGTCGGTCGGACCTTCCTAAACTCAGTTGGGCACGACTTCGAGAGAAGCGTGTTCAAGCTTTAGGAACCTCCACGGTCAAGGACCCTTATCCTATTAAGTTTAGATTTTTATCGCATTTTCTTAATCGTCTTTAGCCGAGGTGAATCTTGATCGGGTGCATTTCCATTTCATATTGTTCTACCTTTTGTAGTAATCTCATATATTGTGCTCTTTAATTAACTGCAGTAATTTCCTTTCTAGCTTAGTTGTTTGCTTAACAGCTTTACTTAATTGTAGTGTTTCTCTTTCTAGTATAAGTTTACTTTCTCCCTTGCACTTAGATTTTCTAAAAACCCTAGTTTTTCCGTCGATAAGATAATAGCGTTCGTGTGAGTAAGCTTAGCCAACAGTTCCCGGATTTCAATACGACACTTGTGTCCCCTTGCTACAATTCGATAGGTATACTTGCCTCATCGGTTTGCTAGTTCGGTTGCGTTTATTTTCTTCGAACCCTAGCCCGCAACAAGTTTTTGGCGCCGTTGCCGGGGAACCAACTTCCGTTGATATTTTGAAAACACGAACCTATTAATTTTATCTCTTCTCTTTCTCATCCCCTTTCTTTAAAGTTTTAAAAAATCAAAAAAATTATCACCGCTCTTAATAGAAACCAACCTCACAATTTTTCTACGCCACCTAATTCTCTCGAAAAGGGCAAAGGGCTTTAAGCGCCACTGTCTTGTCTAGTACCTTGCGAACCCTTCACGGGGTAGTCCTTGGGAAGTTCGGGAGTTAATCTATAAAAAAATCTATTTCAAAAAGAATTTTTTTTTTTAATTTTCTAAATCTAGTTTTTCTTTCTAGTTTATCCTTTTTCTCTTTCTCTTCTTCTTTTCTGTTCTTTTAGTGCATGACCCGCGGGAGTCCGTCGGTTATTTTGGACTTGGACCACGAAATTCAGCGTACTCTTCGGAGAAGATCGCGATTTCAAGGTCCTACTATCCAAGTGCCTGTTGAGGACTCCGAGTCATTTAATACTTTAAGAATGGAAGAACCCAACGTAGATGAGGCTGTGCAAAGGACTATGTCCTATTATGCACGACCGAACCTCGAGGGAACAGAATCGAGTATAGTCCGCCCTACTATAGCAAATAATAACTTTGAACTAAAGCCTAGCATAATTCAAATGGTGCAGCAATATGTGCAATTTGACGGACTTCAAGATGAAGATCCGAACGCACATATAGCTAGCTTTCTTGAAATTTGTGACACCTTCAAGATAAATGGTGTCACAAATGATGCGATCAGGCTAAGACTCTTCCCCTTCTCTCTAAGAACTAAATCTAAGCAGTGGCTTAACACACTTTTGAAAAATAGCATAACCACTAGGAATGAATTAACTGAAAAATTTTTGGCGAAGTATTTTCCGCCAACTAAAACTGCAAAACTTAGGAACGACATCTCTGCCTTCGGACAAATAGACTCTGAAACCCTTTACGAAACCTGGGAGAGATTTAAAGAATTATTAAGACGATGCCCACATCACGCGCTGCCTGTATGGTTACAAGTGCAGACGTTTTATAACGGGCTAAATCAAAGCACGAAGCAAATGATAGACGCAGCTTCTGGCGGTACTTTAAATCATAAGACCCCGGAAGCCGCTCTTGAGCTTTTTGAGGACATGGCCATGAACACTTATCAGTGGAATGTGCCTAGGTCCCGCCCGAACAAGCCTGCAGGTATCTATGAAGTGGACAACGTCTCCCAGCTCGCTCTGCAAGTAGAAATCCTAAGCAAAAAGATAACGGAGATGACTGCTGCCTCCGCCCCTCAGGTATGGGAATCTGCAACCCCTACTCCAGAACATTTAGATTATGTTAATAATTTGCCTAGAACTGCTTTTAATAATTTTTCTGCTGCGAATTTTCATCCGCCTGGTTTTAATTTTCCGAATAGTTATAACCCCGCTTTATGAAATCACCCGAAATTTTCATGGAGTAATCCATCGAATGCGATGCGCCCACCTCCGCAAAATGATTTTTCTGCACAACCACCACCACCACCACCACTTCTTCAAAATTACCCAAAACCTCCGAGCTTTGAGAAATTACTTTCTAAATATATCACCACAAATGACGCTACCATAAGAACTTTAACCGGAAGCGTAAAAAGTTTAGAAAATCAGGTAGGACAGTTCGCGAAAATAATTTCTGAGCGACCCGCAGGGTCTCTTCCTTCCAATACCGAACCCAACCCGAGAGAGCAAGCGAAAGCTATAACTCTTCGGAGTGGGAAGCAAGTCTCCGGTATGGTAAGTGAAGAGCCCGAGGCAAGCTCCGCTTCCGCTTTTAAAAATCAAAGCTCCGCTCCCGCTTTTAAAAATCAAAGCTCTGCTCTGCTTCTACCCTCTGCTGAAGAAGTAATCACCCCCACTTTAGAAAATAATCTCACTCCACCACCCATCTTCAAAAATAATTCAACTCCTCCATACCCCTCTGAACTTAATAGACAACGTCAAGATGATCAGTACTCCCGCTTCTTAGAAATCTTCAAACAAATCCACATTAATCTTCCCTTCTACGAGGCTATTTCGCAAATGCCGAAATACGCCAAATATCTTAAAGACCTCCTCACAAACAAGAAGAAGTTAGAGAATCTTTCGCACGTCACGCTAAACGCCGAGTGCTCCGCCGTTTTAACAAACGGTTTGCCGAAGAAAATCAGTGACCCGGGTAGTTTCTCTATCCCGTGTGTCTTCGGTGATCTCTTTGTTAAACACGGCGTTAGCCGACTTAGGCGCAAGTATAAACCTGATGCCCTTTTCGTTGTTCAAAAAGTTAGGGATTGGTAGCCTTAACCCCACGCGTATGAGTATCCAGCTAGCCGATAGATCCGTCAAGTACCCGTTAGGAATAGTGGAGGACGTTCTGGTGAAAGTCGACAAGTTCATCTTCCCGGTGGACTTTGTCATTTTGGACATCGAAGAAGACGTCGAGGTTCCCCTGATCCTTGGCCGACCCTTCCTCGCCACCTCCCGAGCCATCATTGACGTAAGCAATGGTAAGCTCTTTCTTCGAGTAGGCGACGACGAAGTCACATTTCCTATCACCCCTTCGATGAAGAACACCTTAGCGAACGATGACTCATGTTTTTTCGTAGACGCCGTGAGTGATGATTCTTCCTACTGCCTCTCCGACTTTGAAAAAGAATTTTCTACTTTTTGCTCCTCTTCTCTTACAACAGAATCACTGCAAGGAAGTGATGAATCTTCTTATTGTCTTTCTGAGTTTGAAAAAGAGTTTTTTGATTTTTGTTCTTCCTCTTTTCTTACCACTGAATCTGTACAAGAAGCCGTCTTGGCTGCTAGCCCCACCCCTTATTACGTTCCTTATAAAAAAGTTTATGAAGATATTATTTTCGAAAAAGAAAGAATCTCAAAATCCTCTTATGAAGAACCCCCTACCCTAGAACTTAAAGAACTTCCCGAACACCTTAAGTATGCTTTCTTAGAAAAAGACTCCAAGTTACCAGTTATCGTTTTGGCCTACCTCACGGATACGCAGAACGATAAACTTCTTCTAGTTCTACGTAAGCATCGCCGGGCTATTGCTTGGCAAATTTCTGATATCAAGGGCATAAGCCCATCTTTCTGTACACATAAAATTCTAATGGAAGATAATTCGCGTAACTCTATCCAACCTCAGCGCCGTATAAACCCGAAAATGAAAGAAGTAGTTAAGGGCGAGGTTATGAAACTATTAGACGCAGGAATTATCTACCCTATTTCGGACAGTAAGTGGGTTAGTCCCGTTCAGGTAGTTCCAAAAAAGGAGGGATAACCGTAGTTAGTAATGAGAATAATGAATTAATCCCGACACGGACGGTGACGGGTTGGCGTATGTGCATAGATTACCGTAAGTTAAATGAACGCCACCCGTAAGGACCACTTTCCTCTACCTTTATCGACCAGATTTTAGAACGTCTCTCCGGCCATAGCTTTTATTGTTTTCTCGATGGCCTCTCGGGGTACTTTCAAATACCCATCTCTCCCGAGGACCAAGAGAAAACTACGTTTACTTGTCCCTTCGGCACCTTCGCGTACCAAAGAATGCCAATTGGATTATGCAATGCGTCGGCTACATTCCAACGATGTATGCTCGCAATATTTGACAAGTACGTAGAAAGCATTATGGAGGTATTCATGGACGATTTCTCCGTGTTCGGCGATTCCTTCGATAGATGTTTAGAAAACCTCGAAAAAGTCTTAGAACGATGCGAAGAAACTAACCTTGCCCTAAATTGGGAAAAATGCCATTTTATGGTGAGGGAAGGGTTAGTTTTGGGTCATAAAATTTCTGCTAAAGGTATTGAGGTAGACGTTGCCAAGATAGAAGTTATTGAGAAGTTGCCGCCGCCTACAAACATAAAAGCTATAAGAAATTTCCTAGGCCACGCTGGTTTTTATCATCGTTTTATAAAGGACTTCTCCAAGATCACTAAGCCCCTCACCCATCTCTTAGAAAAAGACGCTCCATTCATTTTTGATGACTCTTGTATTTCTGTCTTTGAATTAATTAAAGAAAAGTTAATTAACGCGCCAATTATGATAGCTCCGGTGTGGGACCTTCCTTTCGAGATTATGTGCGATGCGAGTAGTTTTGCGGTGGGGGCCGTATTAGGTCAACGCGTATCTAAGAACTTCCACCCCATCTATTACGCTAGTAAAACCCTCACATCTGCACAAGAAAATTACACCACAACCGAGAAGGAGCTCTTAGCTGTAGTATTTGCGTTTGATAAATTTCGCCCTTACATTACACTTTCAAAAATCATTGTTTTTACGGACCACTCAGCCCTCAAGTACCTTCTTGCCAAAACGGATGCCAAGCCTCGCTTGATTCGTTGGGTCTTACTCCTCCAGGAGTTTGACTTAGAGATCCGTGATAAGCGAGGAGCCGAGAACTTGACCGCCGACCATTTATCAAGATTAGATAACCCCTTTATAGAAAAATTAAATGAAAAATCTTTTAATGACTATTTTCCTGATGAGAAGCTGCTTTTAGTTAATACATCTACTTCTCCTTGGTTCGCGCACATCGCCAACTATCTAGTAGCCCGGGTGCTCCCAAAAGAGTTCTCCTCTCAGCAGAAGAAGAAATTCTTTTCTGAGCTGAAGAACTACTTTTGGGAAGACCCGCATCTTTTCAAAATTTGTGCGGATCAAGTGATAAGGAGATGTGTTTCTTTTGATGAAGGAATTGATATTCTAAAACATTTGCATGAAGGTCCGACACGTGGGCACTATCAAGCTGCTCGCACTGCTCATAAGGTGCTTTGCGCGGGTTTTTACTAGCCTAGCCTGTTTAAAGATGCGCAAGCCTTTGTGAGCAGGTGTGATAGTTGCCAATGGTCGGGCAATATTTCTAATAAAAATGAAATGCCGCAAAATTATTTCTTAGAGTGCGAAATTTTCGACCTCTGGGGAATTGATTTTGTTGGCCCCCTTCCTTCTAGCTTCGGAAACAAATATATTTTAGTTGCTGTTGATTATGTTTCACGATGGGCTGAGGCCCAAGCTCTTCCTACGAGCGACTCCCGAGTTGTAGTCACGTTTTTAAAAAAATTATTTTCTAGATTCGGTACGCCTCGTGCAATCGTTAGCGATAGGGGTTCCCATTTCTGTAACGCGCAATTTTCAAAAATCCTTACTAAATACGGCGTTACGCATAAACTTTCCACTGCCTACCACCCCCAAACTAACGGTCAAGTCGAAGTAGTTAATAGAGAAATAAAACGAATATTACAAAAGACTGTTTCAACTTCTAGAAAAGACTGGTCAACCAAACTTGACGATGCCTTATGGGCCTACCGAACAGCGTACAAAACTGCCCTCGGATGTACGCCGTATCGGCTGGTCTATGGAAAATCGTGCCATATGCCCGTGGAGTTAGAACACCGCGCCTTTTGGGCCTTAAAATTTTTAAACTTCGATCCCCACTCAGTCGGTGACCTTCGAAAATTTCAACTAAATGAACTCGACGAGTGTCGCTCTTATGCTTATGAAAATAATAAACTTTATAAAGAGCGGACGAAGCGTTTACACGATAAACACTTAAGGCACCCTAAAAACTTTAAGCCGGGCGACCAAGTCCTTTAATATAATTCTCGTTTACGTTTATTTCCGGGCAATTAAAATCTCGCTGGTCTGGCCCATTTTCTGTTTTAGAAGTATTTCCTTATGGAACTGTTTTAATTTCTCACCTTGATAAGGGTAATTTCAAAGTGAATGGTCAGCGTCTTAAACTGTATTTCTCTGGTGATGATGATGTCAGTCCAAACACTATTAAGTTTCTGCTTCACGAACTTTAATCTTGAACTTTTTATTTTTTGATAAAAACAATTTTATTTCGGGACAACAATATTTTTGGACAATATTATTTTTTTTTTGATACGTCGAGCTCAACGACGTTTTAACCAAAGGGCGCTCTTGGGAGGCAACCCAAGTTATCTTTTTCTGTTTTCTTTATTTTACAATTTTCGCCTCGGACGGCTCCGACGAGCTGAAGCTTCTGCGATCGCCTGCTCCAACATTGCTGAATCCATCACAAAGTCCAAAGAAGACATTCGGGGAGCGGCGTCACTCAGTTTTCGCAGCAAATAAATCCGGGGAAGTACCTGTATTTCAATTCTGTCTTTCAATTCTGTACTTTATTTTTCTCTCCTTCTCCAATCCCCTTCTTTAGATATCGAGGACAATGTCTGTTTTAAGCTTGGGGAGGATTTCCTCCTACATTTTTGCGTAGTGTAAATAATCTTCTTTTTTTGTATATATTGTAAATATTTCCAAAAAAAATGAATATCTTAAAATTCCAAAAAAAGAGAAAAATTTTCCAAAATCCAAAAAAGAGAATATTTCTCAAAATAAAAAAAATATATATGTGTTTTTGAATAGTTTAGACATTTTGGTATTTCAATAGTACCCCTAGTTTTTAGTTTTGTTTTACTCAAAATCTCCTATAAAAAACTTAGTTAATTATAATATTTCTAATCGTTCTTTTTAATTATGTTTCACAAGTAAAATGTTGGCCATGCTGTGTTTCTAATTCACGGTAGCATGTTAAGGTGAAATATTTTTCTAAAACTCGCATTTCTATTATGGTTTTTTGTTTTTTATTTCCTTTACTTTCTCAAAAATTCATCATCCACTATTTTCTTTCTCGTTTTTGAATAATTTTTGTAAAGTCAACTTTTGAATAACGTAGTAGATGTGAATGATCCAAGTCACCTATTATTTCTATTTTCAAGTTAATTTCATCAATCTTCTTTTATTATCTAGGACTCGCTTTTTGAAAAATTTTCAAACCTTTGTTTTAAATAAATTCAAAAGCATGAAAATGATTTAGGCCATTTTTGTTTTCGTTTGAGCTTTCCTGCCAACCTAAAAAAAACTTGTACCACTAGTTAGCCGTTTTTGAGCCTTTTTCCGATTTCATTTGATAACTCCTCCCTTCATTTCAGTTTCACCAAAGCCAAAATTTCCAACCTATCGAATCACACTAGCCTTTTTGAGTTTCATAAATTATTTTGACGATTTTGATAGGGTATTTTGTGATTTTTTTTTTGTGGAGAAAGGTTTTCGAAAAAAAAGGAAGTATGTTCAAAAGTGATGTTTATTTTTGTTTGGCCAACTCAAAAAGGAAAATAAAAATATTTATGGCCTTTGTTTTGAAAAAAGAAAAAAAAATGGAAAAGAAAAAAATGAAAAAGAAAGAAAAAAATGTGTATATATTTTTATGAAAATTTTTGAAACTCTTTGCTTTGGTTTAGTGTGATTTTAAAACCTTCACGTTTATCTTTGAATTCCACTCCTAATCATTTTCCTAAACCAAACGTTTTTGTCCTATTTAAGTCCTTTTGATTCACGCTTTTTGATTTTTTATTTAACAACTAAGAAAAGAAAAACTGTAAATCAGTTTTAGTTTTAGATTTAAACCTAGATTTTTGATAATTAAATTGATATAATTATAATACGTTGCTTGGATCTAGTAACAACTCAATGCGTGTTTTTCATTTTCGTTGCTTTACTTAAGTCCATTTAAAAAATCTCGTTAAAATTTTGGATGATTTGTTTTTATTAAGTAAAGTTTATAAAAGTTTTACCATACCTAAATAATTGTTTTAGACTTACATTTCACCTTTCCCTACTAAGAATTTCGCATAGTACTTGTGTAGGCATAATTAGAACTTTTTGATTAGTCCTTTTTATAAATATCTAGTTTTTATATTTTTGCTTGGGGACAAGCAAAGCTTAAGCTTGGGGGAATTTGATAATACGTTTTGTAGCCTAAACTATTTCGTATTTTATATTTTATATTGTACAAATTATGTCTATTATTAGTTTATTTTTATCCTTTTTATGTAAATTTTATTGCCACTAACTTTTTCCTGTCTTTTTGCAGGTTTTCAGAAAAATTGCCAAAAAGGCCTGTCACGCCCCCCTGTCACGCCCTCCCTGGGCGTGACCTAGGGCGTGTCACCCGATCCCGAGGACACCTGCTGGAAGGGATAGAAAACGGTCAAAACCGCTGTCACGCCCCCCTGTCACGCCCTCCCTGGGCGTGTCACTAGGCGTGACCAGGGGCGTGTCGCCCTCTGCCGCAAAGCTGCCGCCACATTAAATGCCCTTCCGCCTTAGCATGCAAATAGTACTGTCACGCCCCATGTCACGCCCGTGACATGGGCGTGACACCTTCCTTTTTCGGCGACTTACGGATTTCCGACCAATGATTTGGACATGACATGCCTGTCACGCCCCCCTGTCACGGGCGTGACCTAGGGCGTGACCACCGACGTACCGAAGCAATCATCCCTCCCGCCAGAATCTAGAGCCCGAGGTCAAATCCGTACCTGTCACGCCCCCTGACACGCCCCCCCTAGGGCGTGTCGGAGGGCGTGACCAACCCGAGAAATTTTCTATAAATTGAGCCCCCCTCCTCCCCATTTCAGCAAGCTTTGGTTGAGTGGGGGAGGTGCTGACCCTTTGTTTCTTGATCCTTTTTTCATGCTTTCTCTCTCTCTCTCCCCCTCTCTTTGTACTTTTTGTTTAACCCTAGTTTAATTGTAGTTTGTCTTAGCTTTTCATTGTAATTTTCTTCTTGCTTAGTGCTTAATGTAGGGCTAGAATAGGGTTTAATTTTCATGCACTTGTAACTTTATTTTCATTAGTGTAACTTGCCCTTTTTCATTAATAAAATTGTTCTTCCCTTAGCTTGTGTTCTTCTTATGTTTTTCTACTTATCTCCCCCCCTCCACTCCATTATGATTAACTAATCCTCTTTGTACTCGATCTTGATGATCCGAGGTTAGAGCGATTATGTTATGATGTTTTAATTAATCTTTTCTTTTTAGGTTAGGGCCTTGAATTACTCTTGATTAATCACGGGTTGGGGGTATATTTTCGATATATACTCTCCGCCTTTGCTTTCATTCTGGGCTAGCCGAGAGGCCGAAAGAATGAAGTGAGCATTCAAGAGTAAAGGGAGTTGTACGCACCCCTCGAGAGAGGCAGACGTTCAAATCTCCCGGATTGGAGTAAAATCCAATAGTGGTGTACACCACGTAAAGCGAGTTTTAGGCCTCCGATTTAGACGAGAGTCAGTCGGACCTTCCTAAACTCAGTTGGGCACGACTTCGAGAGAAGCGTGTTCAAGCTTTAGGAACCTCCACGGTCAAGGACCCTTATCCTATTAAGTTTAGATTTTTATCGCTTTTTCTTAATCGTCTTTAGCCGAGGTGAATCTTGATCGGGTGCATTTCCATTTCATATTGTTCTACCTTTTGTAGTAATCTCATATATTGTGCTCTTTAATTAACTGCAGTAATTTCCTTTCTAGCTTAGTTGTTTGCTTAACAGCTATACTTAATTGCAGTGTTTCTCTTTCTAGTATAAGTTTACTTTCTCCCTTGCACTTAGAGTTTCTAAAAACCCTAGTTTTTCCGTCGATAAGATAATAGCGTTCGTGTGAGTAAGCTTAGCCAACAGTTCCCGGATTTCAATACGACACTTGTGTCCCCTTGCTATAATTCGATAGGTATACTTGCCTCATCGGGTTTCTAGTTCGGTTGCGTTTATTTTCTTCGAACCCTAGCGCGCAACAATCCATGATAAGCGAGGAGCCGAGAACTTGGCCGCCGACCATCTATCCAGATTAGATAACCCCTTTATAGAAAAATTAAATGAAAAATCTTTTAATGATTATTTTCCTGATGAGAAGCTTCTTTTAGTTAACACATCTACTTCTCCTTGGTTCGCGCACATCGCCAACTATCTAGTGGCCCCGGTGCTCCCAAAAGAGTTCACCTCTCAGCAAAAGAAGAAATTCTTTTCTGAGCTGAAGAACTACTTTTGGGAAGACCCGCATCTTTTCAGAATTTGTGCGGATCAAGTGATATGGAGATATGTTTCTTATGATGAAGGAATTGATATTCTAAAACATCTGCATGAAGGTCCGATAGGTGGGCACTATCAAGCTGCTCGTACCGCTCACAAGGTGCTTTGCACGGGTTTTTACTGGCCTAGCCTGTTTAAAGACGTGCAAGCCTTTGTGAGCAGGTGTGATAGTTGCCAACGGTCGGGCAACATTTCTAATAAAAATGAAATGCCGTAAATTGATTTCTTAGAGTGCGAAATTTTCGACCTTTGGGGAATTGATTTTGTTGGCCCCCTTCCTTCTAGCTTCAGAAACAAATATATTTTAGTTGTTGTTGATTTTGTTTCACGATGGGCTAAGGCCCAAGCTCTTCCTACGAACGACTCCTGAGTTGTAGTCACGTTTCTAAAAAGATTATTTTCTAGATTCGGTACGCCACGTGCTATCGTTAGCGATAGGGGTTCCCATTTCTGTAACGCACAATTTTCAAAAATCCTTACCAAATACGGCGTTATGCATAAGCTTTCCACTACCTACCACCCCCAAACTAACGGACAAGTCGAAGTAGTTAATAGAGAAATAAAAAGAATATTAGAAAAGACGGTTTCAACTTGTAGGAAAGACTGGTCAGCCAAACTTGAAGATGCTCTATGGGCCTACCAAACAGCGTACAAAACCGCCCTCGGATGTACGCCGTATCGGCTGGTCTATGGAAAATCGTGCCATCTGCCCGTAGAGTTAGAACACCGCGCCTTTTGGGCCTTAAAATTTTTAAACTTCGATCCCCACTCAGTCGGTGACCTTCGAAAATTTCCACTAAATGAACTCGATGAGTGGCGCTCTTATGCTTATGAAAATAATAAACTTTATAAAGAGCGGACGAAGCGTTTACACGATAAACACTTAAGGCACCCTAAAAACTTTAAGCCGGGCAACCAAGTCCTTTTATATAATTCTCGTTTACGTTTATTTCCGGGCAATTTAAATTCTCGCTGGTCTTGCCCATTTTCTGTTTTAAAAGTATTTCCTTATGGAACTGTTTTAATTTCTCACCCTGATAAGGGTCATTTCAAAGTGAATGGTCAGCGTCTTAAACTGTATTTCTGTTGTGATGATGATGTCAGTCCAAACATTATTAAGTTTCTGCTTCACGAACTCTAACTTTGAACGTGGCGTACTGAATCCATCACGAAGTCCAAAGAAGACATTCAGAGGAGCGGCATCACTCAGCTTTCGCAGTAAATAAATACGGGGAAGTACCTGTCTTTCAATCCTATCTTTCAATTCTGTCTTTCAATTCTGTACTTTATTTTTCTCTCCTTCTCCCCTTCTTTAGCCATTGAGGACAATGGCTATTTTATGCTTGGGGGAGGACTTCCTCCTTCATTTTTACTTAGTGTACAAATTTTTCTCTTTGTATATATTTTAAATATTTCAAAAAAAAAAATGAATATCTTAAAATTCCAAAAAAAAGAGAAAAAATTTCCGAAATCCAAAAAAAAGAGAATATTTCACAAAATAAAAAAAAATTTATGTGTTTTTGAATAGTTTAGACATTTTTTGTATTTCAATAGTACCCCTAGTTTTTGTTTTTGTTTTACTCAAAATTTTCTATAAACAATGTAGTTAATTATAATATTTCTAATCGTCCTTTTTAATTATGTTTCACAAGTAAAATATTGGCCATGCTGTGTTTCTAATTCACGGTAGCATGTTAAGGTGAAATATTTTTCTAAAACTCGCATTTCTATTTTTGTTTTTGGTTTTTTATTTCCTTTACTTTCTCAAAATTTCATCATCCACTATTTTCTTTTTCATTTTTGAATAATTTTTGTAAAGTCAAATTTTGAATAACGTAGTAGATGTGAACGATCCAAGTCACTTATTATTTCTATTTTCAAGTTAATTTCATCAATCTTCTTTTATTATCTAGGACTGGCTTTTTGAAAGTTTTCAAACCTTTGTTTTAAATAAATTCAAAAATGTGAAAATGATTTAGGCCGTTTTTGTTTTCGTTTGAGCTTTCCTGCCAACCTAAAAAATATTGCAACTAGTTAGCCATTTTGAGCCTTTTTCCGATTTCATTTGATAGATCCTCCCTTCATTTCAGCTTCACCAAAGCCAAAATTTCCAACCTATTGAATCACACTAGCCTTTTTGAGTTTCATAAATTATTTTGACGATTTTGATAGGATATTTTGTGATTTTTGTGGGAGAAAGGTTTTTGAAAAAAAGTATGCTCGAAAGTGATGTTTATTTTTGTTTGGCCAATTCAAAAGGAAAATAAAAATATTTATGGCCTTTGTTTTGAAAAAAAAAAGAAAAAAAATGGAAAAAAAATGGAAAAAAGAAGAAAAAGAAAAAAAATGTATATATATTTTTATGAAAGTTTTTGAAAATCTTTGCTTTGGTTTAGTGTGATATTAAAACCTTCACGTTTATCTTTTAATTCCACTCCTAATCATATTCCTAAATCAAACATTTCTGTCCTATTTAAGTCCTTTTGATTCACGCTTTTTGATTTTTATTTAACAACTAAGAAAAGAAAAAAGTAAATCAGTTTTAGTTTTGGATTTAAACATACATTTTGTTAATTAAATTGATATAATTATAATGCATTGCTTGGATCTAGTAACAACTCAATGCGTGTTTTTCATTTTCGTTGCTTTGCTTAAGTCTATTTAAAAAATCTCGTTAAAATTTTTGATGATTTGTTTTTATTGACTAAAGTTTATAAAAGTTTTACCATACCTAAATAATTATTTTAGACTTACATTTCACCTTTTCCCTACTTAGAATTTCGCATAGTACTTGTGTTGGCATAATTAAAACTTTTTGATTAGTCCTTTTTATAAATATCTAGTTTTTATATTTTTGCTTGGGGACAAGCAAAGCTTAAGCTTGGGGAAATTTGATAATACGTTTTGTAGCCTAAACTATTATCGTATTTTCTATTTTCTATTGTACAAATAATGTCTATTATTAGTTTATTTTTTATCATTTTTATATAAATATTATTTCCACTAACATTATCTTGACCTTTTGCAGGTTTTCAGAAAATTGGCCAAAGATGACCCGACACGCCCCCCTATCACGCCCCCCTGGGCGTGACCTAGGGCGTGTCACCCGATCCTGAGGACTCTTGCTGGAAGGGACAGAAAAACAAACAAAACCGCTGTCACTCCCCCTTGACATGCCCTACCTGGACGTGTCACTAGGCGTGACCAAGGGCGTGTCGCCCTCTACAGCAAAGCCTGCCGCCGCATTAAATGTCGTTTCGCCACAGCACGCAACAGTACTGTCACGCCCCCCATCACAGGCGTGACCTGGGGCATGACATCAA
The DNA here is from genome assembly GCA_039513925.1 of Platanthera zijinensis. Classification (NCBI taxonomy): domain Eukaryota; kingdom Viridiplantae; phylum Streptophyta; class Magnoliopsida; order Asparagales; family Orchidaceae; genus Platanthera; species Platanthera zijinensis. The sequence goes on from CM077093.1 coordinate 100,758,835, forward strand.
CTTTTCCGACGACTGACGGATTTCCGACCAATGATTTGGACATGACGTGCCTGTCAAGCCCCCCCCCCTATACGGGCGTGACCTAGGGCGTGACCACCGACGTACAGAGGAAATGATCCTTCCCGCCAGAGTCCAGATCCCGAGGTCAACATAGTACTGTCACGCCCCCTGACACGCCCCCCCTAGGGCATTTCAGAGGGCATGACCAACCCGAGAATTTTTTCTATAAATTGAGACCCCCCCTTCCATTTCAGTAAGTTTTGGCTGAGAGGGGGAGGTGCTGCCCCTTTGGTTCTTGGGTCCTTTTCTACTTTTTTATGCTTTTCTCTCTCTCTCTCTCTCTCCCTCTCTTTGTAATTTTTGTTTAACCCTAGTTTAATCTTAGTTTGTTTTAGCTTTTGTTGTAATCTTGCTCTTGCTTAGTGCTACTTGTTGGGCTAGAATAGGATTTAATTTTCATGCACTTGTAATTTCTTTTTCAATAGTGTAACTTGCCCCTTTTTATTAATAGAAGTGTTCTTTGTTTAGCTTGTGTTCTTTTTATGCTTTACTACTCATCCCCCCTCCTCCACTTTGCTATGATTAACTAATCCTCCTTGTACTCGATCTTGATGATCCGAGGTTAGAGCGATTTAGTTATGATGTTTTAATTAATCTTTTCTTTTTAGGTTATGGCCTTGAATTACTCTTGATTAATCACGGGTTGGAGGTATATTATCGATATATACTCTCCACCTTTGCTTTCATTCTGGGCTAGCCGAGAGGCCGATAGAATGAAGTGAGCATTCAAGAGTAAAGGGAGTTATACGCACCCCTCGAGAGAGGCAGACGTCCAAATCTCCCGGATTGGAGTAAAATCCAATAGTGGGGTTACCCGCGTAAAGCGAGTTTTAGGCCTCCGATTTAGACGAGAGTCGGTCGGACCTTCCTAAACTCAGTTGGGCATGACTTCGAGAGAAGCGTGTTCAAGCTTTAGGAACCTCCACGGTCAAGGACCTTTATCCTATTAAGTTTAGATTTTGATCGCATTTTCTTAATCGTCTTTAGCCGAGGTGATTCTTGATCGAGTGCATTTCCATTTCATATTTTCAATCTTTCGTAGTAATCTCTTATCTTGTGCTCCTTAATTAACTGTAGTAGTTTCCTTTCTAGCATAGTTCTTTACTTAATAGCACTTTACTTAATTGCGGTAATTCTCTTTCTAGTATAGCTTTACTTCCTTCCTTGCAATTAGTTTTTCTTAAACCCTAGTTTTTCCATCGATAAGATAATAGCGTTCGTGTGAGTAAGCATAGCCAACAGTTCCCGGATTTCAATACGATACTTGGGTCCCCTAGCTACAATTCGATAGGTATACTTGCCTCATCGGGTTGCTAGTTCGGTTGCGTTTATTTTCTTCGAACCCTAGCGCGCAATAGAACCTTGTTTGAACTAATTTTAAATGTTATTAGCATGTATTACTTTCTAATGGAAGTTATTATTTGTTTGTTTTTGGCGTGTAGAATAAAGTGTGGGAATGTATTGTTTGCTTAGGTTATGGATAATGTATTCATTTGGAATCGATGCGGTGGAGACTACCCGCACTTGGGTTTGTGATTGCGACGCGGTATCGACGACCCATATTTCTTTAATTGTATTTAGCCATTAGAAAAACCCACTCAAATCAATGCTTTTAGTATCTTGTGTCTTTGCAACTAAATTTGTTAAAATATGAAGCATCCATGTCGTATTCCTTGTGAGATCAATACTCAAGGATCTATTCGAATTTTATATTACTTGAATGACCGGTGCACTTATTGTGATCTCATCAAATTTTTGACACTATTGTCGACTTTGTCGGGGAATACATGTATGATGTTTTTTTATATGAGAAAACCAGTTGTAATGATTGTATATCTGTTTAATTTTCTATTTTGTTAAAATGTTTTTTTTATACATGAGAGAAATCCTAGTAATTACTATCTTTTGATCCAGAGATTGAGCGCACTGTGTGAGAAAAATCGAGCCTCTTGAAGGATGGATGATAATATTATTTTACAACAAGATCAGAGGGGCGATGCTAATGTAGACCACCCAAATGTTTGAGTTCAAGAGAAGGAATAGGTGATACTTCCGAGGCCAAGCACTATGCGTGATTACACCATCCAAACTGTTGGGACTGTTTACCATACCTTTGGCCCAACCATCACAAACAACCAATTTGAGATAAAGCTAGCAATCATTCATATGATTCAAAGCAACGTGCAATTTTTTGGGTTACCAAGTGAAGAACCGCACCTCCATCTAGCACACTTATCAGAGATCTGCACAACATTCTGTTACGCAGGGAATGAGGATGATGTGTTCAAGTTGCGGCTTTTCCTTTTCATCCTAAGGTATAAGATCAAGGTCTGGCTTCACACTATCACCCCTGGTGCTGGTGCTACCCGGGAGACACTGACGAAGAAGTTCCTTGAGAAGTTCTATCCCGCATAGAAAATAGTAATCATTCGTCGGGAGTTCTCAAACTTCCGTCAGGCGGATCAGGAATAAATGGCCGAATCATGAGAGGGATTCATGGTCTTTTTGAGGAAATGCCTTCAGCATGAGTTCTTGCAATGGCTCTATTTTGAAATATTCTACTTCTCCTTGGACCCACACTACAAAGCCACTATAGAATGCCGCTTCTGGATGGAATCTGATTAACCACATCCCTAAAGACGTATTCGAGCTCATCCAAGAGATGTCGTCATATAGTTAATATTGGACTTTAGGGCGTAACAATTCCATGAGAAATTTGAGGTTTTATGAATTTGCGCTCATCAACCATAGGAAGCACAGGCAAAACCGCTAGGGCAGCGGTTTGAAAAGTTATCAATCATGAAGCATTCTGCACCTACTCCTTCCCCTGTCATGGCAATTACATGACATATTTGTGGAGATATCCGACATCACTATTTTGAATACCTCGCTGGTGAGCCTGTTTTTGATTCCACTAATTATTATCCTAACGAAATTATCAATTATGTCAAATGCACCAGGGCAAAATTGGCAGCTGGACAATATATGCAAGAAGTACAATCCTCTATTAGCCAACCTCGACCACCACAATTTACCAATAACCCTCTACCTATGTCCTCCCAAAGAAGAATACTTTTGAGGAAATGTTGGAGAAGTTCGTGGTGGTGACACAATCCACCTTAGTGAACAAGAGCGCGTCTATTCGGAATCTGGAGATACAAATGGGGCAATTAGCCCTAGTTCTTTCCGAGCACACTCAAGGTTCCCTCCTTAGCACAAATGAGAAGAATCCTAGGGAGCAAATCAAGGCACATTCTATCCCTACTCTAGAATTTGAGGGAAGTGTTCTTTAAATTGTGAAATTTATAATGTAGAAACTATTGCACTAAGTTACACCAGTTCATCCTAGAACTTCATCTCCTTGCATGATGTAGAGAAGTTTGCTCTTATCCTTAGCATGCATGAAAGGATGTCACTAGTTTTAGCCAACGGTGCTCTCGTTGAGATGGTGGGTAAAGCCCGCGATATTCAAGTCTCTTTAAAAGGAGAAACTATATTGGCTGTTTTCAGAAAATGGGGCCTATTGAGAATGATTCTCCACCAATTTTGGTGCATCATTTCTGAAACCTCTTAGCACTACTGCATCTTGAAAAATTAAATATCTTCGAGAAACAACTTCTTACCTTTTAAAGAGCAACCTATCGTCATTCCTGAGTTGTCCATTTCTTCTGAAATTTCTATGTATATTGTACCTTGTGTGAAGTATTTGATGATGCTAGTAGTATTATATTTTGCAACCCAGGTGCAGATGGAGTATTAGGAGACATAAAAACTTGGTACTACTAATGTGGTGGAGATGATAGAAATGAATGTGATGATAGGACCAGATGTAATTGTTGTACAATCTGGAGTACGTGTTAATACACCAAGGAACAATCAAGTAGCAGAAGATGAAACCAAAAGTGAAGATAAAGAGGCTAAAAATTCTGGTGGAGCAGGCTACCGCCAGCTGCTTGAGAAAAACTTTTATTCCCAAGTTGAGTTATCAACTTGTTAAAAAAATCAGTTATTATGGCTGATCTCCTACCATCGCAGGGAGAAGAAATTAAGCCCAACGATAAAAATGGAACTAATCCTGAGTATGTGTTTGTTGAACGATTGAGATCTCCAAGCGTGGAGAGGAAGAATGAGATTATTTTGTGCGCCAAGTTCTGCTGCCCACCCGTCATGAGGAGGAGGCTAGAGTTTGGAATGAATATATCTTCTCGAGCCCTAAAGCCTTCACCTTCGTACCTTCTCGTGTGGCCGGAGAGAATCATCACAAGTCAGCATACAACTGATTTGTTTGCAATTTTCCGGGCTACTGCATTTTTCCCTTTCTTGTTATTAAACTATTTTGTGTGCTTGGAACTTTAATTGCTATTTTTGTGGATTGGGTCTAGTTTAAGGACCTTAAACAAAAGTACTACTGGGAGACACCCTAGATTTTCCTACGCGTGCTGTGGTTTTTAGTTTTGTAATTTTTTCTGTATCTTATTTATTTGAGATAGTTCATGTAACACCCCTATCCGTCACATAGCATATAGTAGTAGGTGCAGCCGGGGCCCGACGCCATACACCACGAACAGACCGGTGGGTTACTCATTGAAACCAATCAACCAATCACAACGACCTACACAAAGCATCTAGCGGAAGCAATTTATTAAGTAGCAAAGAATAAAGAACCCAACCAAGCATAAATGTCCATTACTCAAAATAATAGGAATGTTCAATACACAAGAACTGGCCTTATGGACTTACAATAGTTTATTCAAAAGTAAGTGCCTTCCAAACTTCGCCATGATGGCCGGTCATACATGAGAATATAAGAAAACACTCAAAATTATGCCTTTGAGGGCCAGCTCAGAACCTTGGCCATTAGCCCGATATTTACCGCTCAGCTCCGCAATACCTGCAAGCACTATTCACCGCAACAATGACAAACAAAAGCAACGGTCAGCTATGTTGACCAAATTATAACGACCCCGCCCCCAACTCAGGGCAGCGATGCTTTTTCCCTGCATTTTGTTAGCATAATCAAGCAGTATAGTGTAAACATAAATCATCAAAGGTTTAGGCACGTACGGCCACACACCCCTTGCACTCAGGGCACGTTAAAGCCAAATCGGCCAACGTCACGTCATTTTAAGCAATAGATGTTTCCATCTCACCACCGTCCCTTGGACGACCAACCTTATGAGCATTTTGTCTTCATGGCTTGGTTCACGTCAATTTAAGCCATAGACCGCCGGAGACACTCATTTTTGGGTATTGCATCCACAATAACCCAGATTTGCATGAAATCACCCTTGAACTAAGATGAATTAAGTTGTATTTGACATCCTTGTTCTAGTTATGTGTTTGCATATTACCATTGCTAAGTGTAGACCAATGTAAGTCTACAGTGGGTCATGAACATAGGACCATACAGTGTAATCCATCACTGTGTGATCCAAGGAGTTGACTCATGTGTACCCTCTCCATTGGGATACACTTCATATTCAAACCTTGGATCATGGAATGAAGATTGAACTCTTGAAGAGAAGAGAAAGATTTTTTCTAAAGTTCAGAAAATTCTCTAAGTCCACTTCTCGAGAAGTGCCTTTTAGTTTTCGAGAAGTCCTTAGAGTTCTCGAGAAGCTTTGCTTCAAAGTTCTCGAGAAGTGCTTAGAGTTATCGAGAAGCTTAGCTTCAAAGTTCTCGAGAAGCCCCAGCTTTTGGTTCTTGAGAAGTCGTATTTTTTCTCGAGAAGTCTTCGCCAGTTCTCGAGAAGTCCAGACAATTTCAAGAATTTTACTAAGTCAAAGTTCTCAATAAGTCTGATGTAGTTCTCGAGAAGTCTTCTTTGTTCTCGAGAAGCTTGGCTTAAGTTCTTGAGAACTGCCAGCCCTATTTCTCGAATAGTCAAAAGTTGCCTCAGAAATCTCTCTTAAGTGTTAGTTCTCGAGAAGTCTTCATAGTTCTCGAGAAGTCAGTTAGTTCTCGAGACTCAGCCTTTTGTTCTCTAGAAGTCCAGACATCTTCTAAGTAGTAGAGTTCTCGAGAAGTTCTGATAAGTCTCGAGAACTCAGTTTCTAGTTCTCGAGAACTAAAGTTACTTCACGAGAACTGTAAGTAAAAAATTTTCAGAAAATTATCTTAAGTCCAGATCGGCCGAAATTTTAAAATGTCTTGACGTGATTGGTCCACGTGTCGTCATTAAAGTCTTTTCTAGTCATTAAGGGTAATCCTATATAAAGTATTATCGTTAAGAAAAAACCCTAACAATTACAAGGAGCAGAATTCCGTACATTCTAAATTTCTAGATCGTCCTTCACTCTCCAAAAGAACACCGTCTGAAGCTGCAGCCTCAGCTCACGAGTAGATCAAAATTTTTGCTTTCAATCCAAGAAGACTTGCTGTTCAAGGGATCATCATCTTCTCCTCGATCGAGTAGGTCAAAGATTTCTCAGGTAAGATCGTCAAGTCTTCTTCAACTATTTCTGAAAGAGCCGCCAATTCAAGAAGAAGACCTAGGGCTGAATTTTTCCAGATCTGAGAAATCTCTATTTGTATTTTTCCAAATCTTTTTTTTATCTTGTAGGAGATTATTCTCCGAGTGTAGGAGCATTGTTCTCCAAGTTGTAGGAAGTTTTCATCTTCCGAGTGTAGATCCATTTGGATCGAGTTTGTATGAACTTGGTTGTGAGTCATAGGATTATTTTCAATCCGAGATAGTGGAGTAGCCGAGTCTAGTGATTTGCTAGATCGGTAAGGTAAAGTGGATGTACCCAAGATTGGGGAACCACTATAAATCTTCTTGTCTTTCTATGATTGCTTGATTTCTTGTGCTAGAACGTTAAAATTTATATTCCGCAAATAGTCGCACGATTCACCTATTCAACCCTCCTCTAGGTGATTTAGGTTCACAACTTTTTTCTTTCAATTGGTATCAGAGGGAGGTTGGTCGTTAAAAGGTCAACACCCTGATCAATTTTGATGGAGCCGATTCCTCTCGACTTGTTGTTTTGGACTGTCCTCCATCTGATGATGATGGTGACCCGGTAGATATGAATGGAGACGACAGACTGCAGCACTTTGGAGATGGCGACAACATGCTTACGGATGACCCGTGGAAGCATCGCCACAATAGCCGTCTGGAGCGCAAACACAATTATAATTTATAAATAATATATATTAATAAATTATTATTGACTAATAATATATTTTATTATTTGTTTTTCGAAATTATTATTTTACTTCATGTCTTAATTTCATATAAGATGGAGACCTATAACCATCCTCGTTATTTTATTTCATGCGCGAACTATAGTTTTATTTCATGTCACGATGGGTGCAATTAGCCATCATGTCTGTTTTCAATTTGTATGGTGGATATGGAGTGGTGTAGCCTATAAATAGGTATGTATCTTCTTTGTTTTGATTAGTGAATGAATGAAAAGAAAACCAATTTCAAGATTGAAATCCTCCTCCTTCTCCAAGGTAAGTTTCGGCCCCCCTCTATTCCTCTTCTTCTTCTTTGGCCACCGGCCACCCTCCTCCCCTCTCTCTTGGCCTCCCTTCTCCTCCCCTTCTCCCTTCATCACTTCTTTATATCCTTGCTACCCGAGCCTTACCATCCTCTTCATCCTTCACACAATCGGCCACATCTCTCCACCAACCGACCCGAGCCACCTCCTAGCAACCCTAGCCGAGCCACCTCCATCACCAACCTCCAAAGCCGTCACCTAACTCCTCCCTCACAAGACCTAGCCACCACCAAAAACTCCCTCACCCGAGCATCCCTCATCCTCTTCAAACCCAAGCCCCCTCCACCGCCACCAAAACCGAGCCCCACCTTCTCCTCTTTCCCTCCACACCAAGTCTCTTTCCTAATCCAAAGTATTCTCTACAATATTCCCCTTATTTACCATATTCAAAATATATCCCCGTCCATAAATTATCTACCTACCATATTTGAATTATATCATTCCTTAAATATTTCCGACATCCTGCCACCTTTTCTCTCTTCTGCCTTATTGGGAAATATTATTTCCATATTCAGAAGATTTCACCAGGACTTTCCAAATATAGCGTGATACGAAGAAGGCTACAAATTTCTCTACCTCACGTGTATCTTTGGCGGAGCCGGTTAAGAACAATTCTAGTAGAGTGAACCGAATTCATCAAATCCGGTTGGGTAACGAACATTTTCACCTTTATGAGTTTCTCTTCTTTAGATAATTCCTGTGGCATTGGCAAATAGCGCGGCTTGTGTAACGCTTGATTTTTCGTGGTTAAATTTATTTTAGTTATTGTCTTGTTTACTTTATTTTCGTTTAAGTTCATGAGGCATGGCGGACATCATTCGTATTTTGTTGAGAGAGAACCACCCTTGCCCGAATCTTTTGTTTTTCGGTGGTATCTCTTTTGGTACAACTCGCTCGACCGAACCGTGTGGGTTCTTTTCGCTTAAGAGGACATTGGCCTATCGCCTTGGTATTATCTTAAAAGGCTTTGCGAACCGCCCCCCCCCCCCCCTCGTAATTGTAGTTTAGTAATAATATTAATTAAACTGCTGCTACGTTAAATGCTTGAGGGTGAAATGAGAGTTATTTGAGAGCGACGTGTTTGTTTCGTCGGCCACCAAAACGTTCGAATGTGTGGGCCTACATCAATTTGGTATCAGAGGGAGGTTCACGTCAATTTCTTAATTGGCGCCCTCCCCTCTTATTTTGCACGTTAACACGCACTCACTCGTTGCATGGTATTTCATAAAAAAATCAATTTTTAAATTTTTGGTCTGCAAATAGCGGCCTAAAATTTTAAATTTTTCTCAAAATCTAAAAAAATTAAATTATGGAAATTCTCTATCTTATTTTAATAAGATATCAAAAAAAAATTTCATTAAGTCATTATTTTTATTAAGTTATTTTAAAATTTAATAGTTGGTCTGCAAATAGCGGCCTATATTTTTATTTTTTCAGCAAAATTAAAAAATAAAATTCTTTTAATAATACTCATATTTTTTCCAGCAAGAAAATCCATTTTATATAATTATAACCTTAGCTATTAGGCGGGAACAATTCCATCTTCGTAAGAGTTTAGTGGATCTGGTACCCCTTTTCTCTGCACGTGCACTAAAGTGAGATCGAGTGTCCTCTCCGGTTCTCTCTAAGATTGCATATGACGTATATGCTACCCAGTTATACTATTCCTATACTAAGGATATGACTAAACACACCCCTAGGGCACACCACATTTATCCTACTTATGATGGTTTAGAGTATCCCCAAACTTTTGAGACTGGCTTAAGGGATTAGAACAATATTTTAAGTGTCACTTATGGGATGACTACAAAAAGGTTAGCTTTGCCCGAGAGCGATTATTAGGTCGAGGCCGATTATTTTTGTTAAACGAAGAGCGTCTTGTTGGTAGCTATCGTTATGATTGGCCGCACATGCGTTGCCTCCTCTCGGATAAATTTGATCCCGCCTACATGTGCACTAATTGCACCACACCCATTAGTAAGAATAGTTACGACACTAGACCCGTATCTGCTATTAGGAGTGACCATATGCCTCCGGATAGATCCTATCCCCAGAGAGGTAGTAATACCCAAAGTGTGCCTAGTCCAACCTATAGGGAACATAAGCCATTTAGACCCCAAAATTTGAACTCGAAAGAGATTAATATTAGGGTGCTTGCTTCTTTAGCCTCGACATCTAATCCCTCTGGTATAGTGACTGATACCTCTGAGGATAGAATCTCTGGATGATGAAGTTAATCAGCTAGGTGAGAGTCTTCCTTCACTTACGATAGCGACTGACTCTCCTATTGAACCTGAGGATGTGATTAGGACTGAGCCCGTTACTAAGGACGAGGCAAGTTTCACTGACCTTTTAGTGACATTGAGGAGATTAGTTATCCCAGTGATTTGGATGAGGATTTCTCCCTTAAGGAATCATCTCCACCTCCCTTCAACGATATTTTATTCAGGGAGTCTTCTGATGACCCTGAGTCAGAAGACGTTCCGGTAGAGTGGGTAGAGTCATCCGAAGGTCAGAGCGTACCTATTACTGATTTTGGTGATGACTCGCTAGGACCCGATATTATTATGGTTAACCCAGGCTTATTAAATATTTTTATGGTATTGGAAGAGTCACAGCGGGATGGATGGTCAATTTGGAATAATCTTAGTGTGATACATCTGGGAGTTTGGTCGTTTACGTTATCAATGTTGCTTAAAGGTCAAGTTGACTTTGATACTCCCCGGGATTCGATTTGTCCATCCCCATATTCTGACTTAGACGATGTCCCTACCTCATGGGAAGAATTGGTCGATATAGGATGTGATGCTGTAGTAGATTTACCCTGCGAGGAAAATTTATCTTTGGATGACGGTAGCACTGAGGGCCCGATAGACTTTTCTTTGATGATAGCTCCTTCGCCTGAGGCCCAAGTTAGTTTAGAAGTTTTATCGGATATAAATTTGCATACCTTAGAGACGATCATTGGATCTGAATTAAATAAAATATCTAACGCGTTTGAAGACATGTCAGCTGATTTGGTGGATCCATTCTGTGGCAAATATTTAACTGAGGATTAGTTTTCAGTGAGGACGAATCCACTATTCGAGTTTTCCTTGGATTATAATGGCGTGCAACCGGTGGAGTTTTCTTGGATGCTTAATCCATGTTTTGACGTTGAGTGTGACTTATCTCCCCCAAAGGAATCAAACATATTGAATCTCCCTCCAGTTCACTTAACTCGTGCAGATGAACTTTTAGGGAACGAACTAATCATTTCTAGCCCGATACATATAGAGAAGCTCATTAGTCCCGCCTCCCCATTCAGCGTACTTAGATTGATGTGGGTAGACATAGTTTGGTATGTAGAGTTGTGTCGCGTGCATTTCCTTTTTAATTCTGGAGCGACCAACTCTATAGTTGGTGACGAGCGTTTTCTGAAAACCTTTTATTATGACACTTTTAAATTAAAATTTAAATCCAAATTTAAAACTATGACGTTGGACTCCACTAAATTAATCTTTGAACTTAAAGCACCCGTGCCACCAGACATAATTCCGTTATTTTGTACTGTTAATTCAAGTCATGTGGCACAAGGGTTCACCCCTCATGGTTTTAATTAAATTAGGCACATTTTTAATTTCTTAATCCATCTAAATGCGTCCATTAATTTACTTGCTAGGTTGTGTCGAAAAGTCTACCACCGTTATGTAAATGATTTGGTTTTGGATTGTCTCACCCCTAAACGGATGCCCTCGGGCACTTTAAAAATATTAACGAATCGACTAGTCCAATTTTTATGAATTTTACGGAAGTTTGGTAACATGACATTTCTGTTTCAATTTTCCACTGATTGCGGCATAGCTCCTATTTTCATCATTGCATATTTTACGCTTTATGCTTTTATGCCACATGAATTGTCTACCTCTCCATATATATCTTCCACTATGCTTTCTATTGGGTTGGGTGGTGACAGTTTCCTAGGATCGTTCTCCTTCTCGGTCTCCATCAGAGGTATGTTGTTGGATGTTGTGGAAATTATTTTTCCTTCTTTGGCTAATGCGTTTTTGAGGTCTCCCAAGGCCACCTTTTGCCATGCAGGTCCTTCTTCCCCGCCGATTAACTTCCAGGCGAGTACACACTGGCATACTCATTTGTGATGAGTATTTTTAAGAGGGGGAGGACTGATGGAGTTGACTCCCCTCGACTTGTTGTTTTGGAGCGTCCTCCCTCTAACGATGATTGTGACCCAGTATATATGAATGGAGATGACGGCCCGCAACCCTTGGAGACGGCGACAGCATGCTTACGGACGACCCTTGGAAGCGTCGCAACAATAGCCGTCTAGATCGCAAACCCAATTATAATTTATTAATAATATATATTAATAAATTATTATTGAGTAATAATATATTTTATTATTTGTTTTCGAAATTATCATTTTACTTCATGTCTTAATTTCAAGTAAGATGGAGACCTATAACCATTCTCGTTATTTTATTTCATGTGTGAACTATAGTTTTATTTCATTTCATGATGGGTGCAATTAGAAATCATGAGTGTTTTCAATTTGTATGGTGGAGATGGAGTGGTGTAGCCTATAAATAGGCATGTATCTTCTTTGTTTTCATTAGTGAATGAATGAAAAGAAAACCAATTTCAAGATTGAAATCCTCCTCCTTCTCCAAGGCAAGTTTCAGCCCCCCTCTATTCCTCTTCTTTTTCTTTGGCTCCCGTCCACCCTCCTCCTCCCCTCTCTCTCGGCCTCCCTTCTCCTCCCCATCTCCCTTCATAACTTCCTTACATCCTTGCTACCCGAGCCTTACCATCCTCTTCATCCTTCACACAATCGGCCACCTCTCTCCACCAACAGTCCCGAGCGACCTCCTAGCAATCCTAGCCGAGCTACCTCTATCACCAACCTCCAAAGCCGTGACCTAACTCCTCGCTCACAACACCCGGCCACCACCCAAAACTCCCTGACCCGAGCAGCCCTCATCCTCTTCAAACCCTAGCCCCCTCAACCACCACCAAAACCGAGCCCCACCTTCTCCTCTTTCCCTCATAACCAAATCTTTTTCCTAATCCAAAGTATTCTCTACAATATTCCCCCTTATTTACCGTATTAAAAATATATCCCCTTCCATAAATTATCTACCTACCATAATTGAATTATATCATTCCTTAAATATTTCCGACATCGTGCCACCTTTTCTCTCTCCTGCCTTATTGTAAAATATTTTTTCCATATTTAGAAGATTTCGCCGGGACTTTCCAAATATAGTGTGATACGAAGAAGGCGACGAATTTCTCTCCCTCCGGCATATCTCTGGCGGTGTCGTTGAAGAATGATTCTAGTAGAGTGAACCAGATTCATCAAATCCGGTTGGATAACGAACATTTCCACCTTTATGAGTTTCACTTCTTTAGATAATTCCTGTGGCATTGGCAAATAGCGCGGCTTGTGTAACGCTTGATTTTTCGTGGTTAAATTTATTTTAGTTATTGTCTTGTTTACTTTATTTTCGTTTAAGTTCGTGAGGCGTGGCGGCCCTCGTTCGTATTTTGTTGGGAGAGAACCACCCTTGCCCGAATCTTTTTTTTTTCTGTGGTTTCTCTTTTGGTACAACTTGCTCGACCGAACCGTGTGGGTTTTTTTCGCTTGAGAGGACCTTGGCCTATCGCCTTGGTATTATCTTAAGGGGCTTTGCGAACCCCCCATAATTATATTTTAGTAATAATATTAATTAAACCGCTGCTATGTTAAATGCTTGAGGGTGACGTGAGAGTTATTCGCGAGCATCGCTTTAGTTTTGTCGGCCACCAAAACATTCGAAAGTGTGGGCCTACATCAAATTTCCTCTCGAAAGTTGTCATTTGGTTATTCAAGCAATGGACAAGGTCAAAGATTTTGCCAAGCTTCTCCTGTGCACAAATAATAACTTTCCCATGTGGAAAGAGAGAATCAAATTTTTCATGGAAGCTGTGGACCCCCGGATTTTCATAATTGTTGAAGAAGGTCCTTACGTCCCCATGACTACCTCAACTATAGATCCAACCAAGAAGGTTCCTAAGAAATTGATGGATCTAGATAAGGACGAGATTGCACTTGTCTCTTTGGACAAGAAACCTAAAAATATAATAGCAAGTGCAGTCGATGACACGATGCTGCAGAATATGATTCACTGCCAATCGGCTAAGGAGATATGGCAGTCTCTAGTAACTCTAATGAAAGGTACTGAAGAAGAGAGGGATGATAGAAGATCCCTACTAAACCAGAAATATGAAGCCTTCGGGCAAGGGTTAAAGGAGACCATTGCAGATACTTTTGAGAATTTCTTCAAGATAGTAAATGGCCAAAGAGTGTATGGCCGAGTAATCACAAATGGGGATCTTAATGATAAGTTTCTGAGGTCTCTCACAAATAAATGGGACAACAAAGTTTGTGTCATCCGGGAGTTTGGCAGACTAGCTGAAACAGACCCACAGAATTTATTTGGCAAGCTGATGTCCTATGAACTGCAGATCAATTCCATAAAAGCTGAAGAAGAGAAAAGTCGCTTCTCTTCAAAAGAGAAGTCTGTTGCATTAAAGGCTGACAGTTCAAGGAAGGGAAAAGCTTCATCACCAATACCTACTCAAGAAGTGAGTGAAGAAGAAAACTCTGAGCCAAGCACCTCGGGGTCATAACTATTTTAAGGAGAGTTCTCTTTGCTCTCACGGCAGTTCAAGAAATTCTTCAACAATAAGAAGTAGTGGAGAGGCAAGGGTGCCTCATACAGAAGATAACGACATGATGGTGATCAGCGAAAGAAAGGCTCAAGAAGCCATGACAGGTATAACTCTAAACAAAACAAATAGATTTCTACTGAAATTGTTTGTTATTGCTATAACAAACCAGGTCATGTCATAGCTGACTGCCCCCACAAGAAGGAGGGTGGCAGAAGAGAGGAGAAGAAGTCCTCGTACCACAAGAAGATGACAGATAAGAGCCTGTTGTCCAAGAAGGGCAAGACTCTCAGCGACTCTGACTCATCTGACTCGAGTGAAGAAGAGGAAGCCTACTTTGTGCTCATGGCTCAATCAGATGACGAACAGGAACCCGAGTTTACTGGGGAGGTAAAATCTCACACTCCTCTCTCTGAATCTGAAAGTTCTGAGCATGATCATGAGGACAGCTCTTCTAAAGATCAGTCGGAACTTATGGCCCAGTACAAGGAGTTGATCATGACTTACGATAAATGTCGCCGAGTCATGAAAACTCGGGCTAAAGAGATTTAGTCTCTGAAGGCTATTGAGAGCAGCTTGAGAGAAGAAGTTGCTAAGACTGACTCTCTTCAAGAGAACTTCAATCTTGCTATTGAAGAATACAATGAAGCTCTTTAGCACCTCGACCTTAAAGAGAAAATCATCAAAGAGTTGGAAGAAAACCTCGAAGCTGAAAAGAAACTTGTTGAATATTTCTCCAAGCCCAAGAATGTTCTTCCACTCATTGCTGAATTCTCAGCTAAGCCCCAAGGAGCTGGACTAGGCCATGTTGATGCTCCTAGTAAATCTTCTAGGAGAAATAAGGCTCAATAGAATAATATGGCTGCCAAGAAGGCCTTGGCCAAATAAAAAGGGAAAGCCCCTCTGGATAAGACTGTCTTTAAGAAAGTTATCTTTCCAACAAATAAGTTTGATCTAGACTCGTCCTATGGTAACTTGACCAGGCCTACTTATGTAGAGCCAATGTCTCGGTACCGAGGATGGACTCGCCCTCGGAACTTTGGTGAGAGTGACTTTAAGGCACCTTATGATGAAGTGATTATTCAGGGCTATGGTCCTTATAATCATGGCCACAACTTCAAGAAAGCACCTAAAGTAAAGCTCGTTGGGGAAATGCCTCCGAAGGAGAAGAAATCATGTGACTGCCATCACCATGAAGCTTCCTCCTCCAAGAATGCTACCCCTACTAGACCACCATCTCAAAAGGTCAAGCAGGAGTACATAAGGCAAAGATACAACAGGTTTGACTGTTTGTGCTGTGGCAAAGATGGTCATTTTGCCATCGATTGTTGGTTTAATACCCGAAAGGTTAGTACTCCTCAAGTTGCAACATGAGATCGACCACTCAGGATGCTAATCTTCGTAGGGGGAGTGTTCTAACCCGAGACCAAGGACCCAAACATGATTGGGTTCCTAAGGCAAAGTGATCATGAATGCAGGTATGTCTAAAGGCAACCAAATTGCCAATCTGGTACTTGGATTGTGGATGCTCTCAGCACATGACCAGGAAAAGAAGCCTACTCCAAAATTTCACTCCAGTCTGCAACGAACCAAAGGTCATCTTTGGAGGTTTAGATCGAGGAATATCCAAAGGCTACGGTATGATCACTAACGGTTGTGTATCCTTTTTGGATGTAGCTTATGTGGAGGGATTGGAACACAATCTCATAAGCATAAGTCAACTATGCGACAAAGGATACATAGTTGAGTTCCACGCAGACAAGTGCTTGATAAAGTCTGTTGACAATATGGAAACAATTCTATCAGGCACTCGAAGCAGGAATATATTTTGCTTAAATTTCATTTGTATAGATTCTTCTACACCAGTGTGTCTTTTGGCTAAATATAGTGCGTCTCTTGGTGACCAATGGCACAAGAGGCTAGCACATATTAATTTAAAACTATTAAAAAATTATTCTCCCAGAACATAGTACATGATGCCCCAAATGTCAAGCACGTCAAAGAGAGAACTTGTCATGCATGCGTAAAAGGCAAGCAAACAAGGGCTACCTTTAAAAGCATTATAGGCAAAAACTCTAATAGGTGTTTGCACCTACTTCATAAGGACTTGTTCGGTCCACTACAAGTTAGAAGCTTAGGAGGTAAGGATTATACGTTGGAAATTGTTGATGACTACTCGCATTTTGTGTGGGTGTTCTTTCTGAAACACAAGTCAGATACCTTCGATATCTTTTCAAATTTTGTCAGGTAGGTCCAGAATGAATACAACAGCTCCATAGTTAAAATAAAAAGTGACAATGGAACTGAATTCAAATTTGGGGCCATGACAGAATTTTGTGAAAGCCTAGGTATCTTTCATGAGTTTTCCTCTCCTTGTACTCCACAACAAAATGTAGTAGCTGAGAGAAGGAATAGAACACTCATAGAGGCCTGCAGGACCATGTTGAGTGACGCTTAACTACCGGAATACTTCTGGGCTGAAGCCGTCAACACTGCATTTCACGTGCAAAATCGATCCCTCATAAACAAGAATCATGATAAGACACCTTATGAACTTCTAAAAGACAGGTAACTAACAGTTTCATATTTTAGAATTTTTGGCTGTAAATTCTTCGTACTTAATAATGGTAAGCATCATACTACCAAGTTTAGTGAGAAAAGTTTTGAAGGTATTTTTGTAGGATATAGTAGCCATAGTAAGGCATACAGGATTTTTAATAGAAAAACTCTGGTTGTAGAGGAATCCATACATGTTGTATTTGATGAGACGAGCTTGTTGTAAGGTGAATCATCTAGTGTGCTTGTTGAAGCTGCAGGTACAAGGCTTAAAGAGAACAGCTTGGATGAATCGACCGAAGGTAAAGATGAAAAGTTCATCAAGATCACCTCTCCAACCCCTATTGGAGAGGTAGAGGATCAAGATGAAAATATTGTCCAAGTTGATGAAGTCACTCCAGTGGCTGAAGAAGTCCCAGATGCGTGGAATCTAGAGCTAGGACATCTGAAGGATCACCCAATGGAGTAGATCATAGGAGATCCCCGGGATGGTGTCAGAACTCATCGAGGTACAACTAATGAGAATTTATATTTAAGTTTTCTCTCACAGGTTGAACCAAAGAAGTTTAAGGAAGCAAACTCAGACGCATCGTGGATCTTGGACATGGAAGAAGAACTAAACGAGTTCAAGCATTGCAAAGTGTGGACACTTGTTCCAAGACCCAAAGGTAAGAATTTCATAGGAACTAAGTGGGTCTATAGGAACAAGATGGATGAGGATGGGACGATCATAATGAATAAGGCCATACTCGTCGCCAAAGGATATCGTCAAGAAGAAGGGATCGACTTCGACCAGACATACGCTCTAGTAGCAAGGCTTGAGGCAATCAGACTGTTCCTAGCTTATGCTGCACTGAAGTGGTTCACTATCTATCAAATGGACGTGAAGTCCGCCTTCCTAAATGGTGACATAAAGGAAGAGGTGTACGTGGAACGGCCCCTAAGTTTCGTTGATCCTAATTTTCCAGAGTATGTTTATTTATTATCAAAAGCGTTGTACGGTTTGAAACAAGCTCCTCGAGCTTGGTATGAAATGCTATCTACATTTCTCCTTGAGAACAAGTTCACAAGGGGAAAGATATATAAGACATTATTTCTTAGGGAAATGAAAGGCACGATTTCTCTAGTGCAAATCAATGTCGATGACATTATTTTTGGTTCTACAGACGACAACCTCTGTAAAAAGTTTTCTAAACTTATACAAGGGAAGTTTGAAATGAGTAGTATGGGAGAGCTGGAGTGTTTCTTAGGACTTCAGGTGAAACAATCTGAAGATGGAATTTTCATCTCTCAGACTAAGTTCACCAAGGAGTTGATTAAGAAATTCGGAATGGAGAGTGAAACCTCTATGAGGACTCCAATGGCCTCAGCTATGTCTCTGGACAAGGATGAGAAAGGGAAACCTTTTGATGAAACCATATACAAAAGCATAGTTGGATCCTTACTCAACCTTATTGCAAGTAGACCAGACATAATATTCTCTACATGTGTCTGTGCGAGATTCCAAGTGAACTGTAAGGAATCTCACTATGCTGCTACAAAGCGGATTTTGAGATACCTTAAAGGTACACCGAATCTTCGCTTATGGTACCCAAGAAGTAATGACAGCGAACAAATTTGTTTTTAAGATGCAGAATTTGCAGGTAGCAAAGATGACAGAAAAAGCACTTCCGGGACATGTAAGTTCCTAGGAAGAAGGCTTATATCATGAAGAAGCAAAAAGCAAAATTGTGTCGCAATCTCAACGGCCGATTAAGAATATATTCCTGCCGGTAGTTGTTGTGCACAGTTGCTATGGCTAAAGAATCAGCTAGAAGATTACAATATGAAGGTCAAAGACATTTTATTATTCTGCGACTCATCCAACACGATCGCAATCGCAAACAACCCAGTCTCGCAGAGCCGGACAAAGTACATCGAGCTCAGATATCATTTCATCCGGGAGCATGTGGAGCAAGGGGATGTGGATCTGCAGTACATGCCAACAGATCGGCAAGTTGAAGATATCTTCACGAAGCCGTTGGATGAGACCAAGTTCAATTTCTTCAAAACTGAACTTGGGATGCTAAACAAAGAAGGATAAGTCACAGGAAATCAGTTTAAGGCTCAAGGATCTAGGACTTTTCAACAAGGTCAGAAATCTCTCAAGAGGAAGCTAGTTCTCGAAAACTCAGCCTACTTCTCGAGAAGCAAAGTACTAGTTCTCGAAAACTTACTAAACTTCTCGAGAACAAAAGCCTATCTCTCGAGAAGTCCCTTAAGTTTTCGAAAACAAATAACTCTACCTCTCGAGAAGTACAATGAAAGCTCTCGAGAACTAGGTGCTACTTCTCGAGAAGTCTACTATCAGCTCTCGATAACTTATTTCTTTACTTCTCAAGAACTATACGACACTTCTCGAAAACAAACCCTACCTCTCGAGAAATGACTTGTCTTTTCCAATTCTGTCATTGCGCAAACCGACTTATTTTTTTAATAATTAATAAGCTTATATTAGATTAATTAGACATTAAATTATCAATATTAGTATTATATATATATATAAAGTTTTAGAAATCAATAATCAACCGACATTTAAAATTTCCTCTTCTCGAAAACTCTTTGTCTTCCGCCGACAGAAAGCTTCATCACAGCCATCGTCTTGCGCTTCGTCCGTCGCCGCCGTCAGCGTCTATGGCACAGAGTTCGAAAATAGGAGTCAGCAGTGAACTCATCGTCGCAGGGATTGTAGACATTTCTAATGACTTCATGAACTTGCTCCTTCTCTTGGATACAACTGGTCTGATTTTCGTTCTCTCAGAACCCTGCAAGATTTCATTTCCAGATATAGAGGAATTCTTCCGGAATGCAAAGGTGAGGAGAAATGGTACAGTTTTGAAAACAAAAGTCAGGGGGATCAAAATCAAGTTGGAGAAAACCAGAGGTTCAAAGCTCCTAAAGCTGCCCGTTGTGGATGAAGAGGATGACCTAACACTTGAAGATTATGACAGAACTTACTCTTTCTGTGGAGTTTCTATGGAGTTCCTCTCTTTAAGTAGAAATCTCTTCAATGATGTAGGAAATTTTCTGGTAGATTTAATTGGAAAAATATTATGGTGCAGAACAGGGTCCATAAATTTCATAACCAATGATCTATTTGGTGTTATGACAGCTATTATCTGCAAAAAGAAATTTCAATATGCAATGATGGTATTTGAATTAATAAGGGATAGTATTCAGGCTCCCAAGTTTGCAAGGATAATCTCCATGTTGCTGAGTAAGATTGACCCTATCACCTTCAAAACCTCAAAAGGTACTCATATCAATCACCTGAAAAAGATTTCATTGGCCTCCATCCAAAGATGGGACCTCAAGCTGAAGAATTCCAAGCATTTAGCTAAAGAACATGCAGCTTCTGCCTCTAAGGTCAGGACCCCATCTCCCTCCATTCATCATGTTGCTGAACCTTCTGGTGCAGCAACTGAGGGGGAGCCTGCCGCCTCTGTTCCTATTATCAAACCTACTCCTTCATCTCCAACTAGATCAGCAAGCAGATCTCCCCTCAGAAGCCCAGTGAGATCTCCAATTAGGAGCCCTATTGAAGATTCTACAGATGCCACCCTATCAGATGTTCCAGGAAATAAAAACCTCAAGGACACTAATGCAGCAATTGACAGCTAGATTGAAGAACTCATTTTAGATGAACCACTTCCTCCCCTTCACAAAGAAACCTCTGCAGAAGTGATGATGATTTTCTAGAAGTTAAATTACAACCAAACTAGAATCCCGAATAGGCAAGCATACCTATCGAAATGCAGTATAGGAAGTGTCGTATTGCGAATCGGGGCCTGTTGAGCACTTGTACTCACAAGGAAAGCTATTATCTTATCGACAGAAAACTTGGTTTGTTTATACTAGTTAATAAAACTAAAGCTGATGCTAAAGAGAAATTCAAATATGAGGAAGCTAGTACTTGATCTAGAATCCCCTTGTACTAAAATAAATATTCTTACAAAAAAATGAAATGCGAGTTCTTAATTATACTCACTCGATCGTGGAGGTTCCTAAAGTATAGAAGCGTCTCTCTCGAGCTCATGCTTCTAACTAACCTTAGGTTGATCGATTAAGACCTCTCGGCCAGTCGAAACCCCTAAGCTTGCTTTAGGCGGTGAACCCCACTATTGGATTTGACTCCAATCTGGAAGATTTACGTCGTCCTCTCTCGAGGAGTGCATTCAACTCTTTTTTTCTTTGAGTGATCTCCTCGTATCCGCAACCTCTCGGTCATTTAGGATACGGATCTTAGATCGAAGATCATATCCGCGTAATATGAATTCGATGAAATAAAAATCAAAGATAAATCATAGCGAGAACAATTAAGAACAAGACATTTAATAAGAAGGAGGAAGATTTATTTTATTCTAAGGTTCATCATGATCAAGTGCTAAAAGAAGATTAACAACTCATCACGATTGGGGAAATACAAAATAAATTAGGAAAAGACATGATTGAAATGAAAATAACTAAAATTAAAGTTACAACAAAGGTAATCTAGGCTAGGAAATGAAAATTATAGAGAATAAAACAGCAAAGCAGAAAAGTACAACTCCCAAAAATCCGACCCTGAGCATCTGAAGTTGTCTGGAATTTATAGGAAAATTTTTGTTTGGTCACGCCCTAGGTCACGCCCGTGACCTAGGGCGTGTTAGGCTCGGAACCGTCGTCTTGAAACCCCGGGAACGTTGGAAGAGAAACCGCCAAATTCTGTTAACTGACGGGTCACGCCCCTAGGTCACGCCCGTGACCTAGGGCGTGTCAAGGCTGTTTCTTCAAAACGGCGGGAAGCTGAAAACGGCGGGAGTAAAAGTGGTCTCCAAGGAGGTGTCACGCCCTCTAGTCACGCCCGTGACTAGAGGCGTGTCAAGCTGGAATGGCTTCTGGCGGCAACGGCTGGAA
Source organism: Platanthera zijinensis (assembly GCA_039513925.1). Taxonomy (NCBI): domain Eukaryota; kingdom Viridiplantae; phylum Streptophyta; class Magnoliopsida; order Asparagales; family Orchidaceae; genus Platanthera; species Platanthera zijinensis. Next base: position 100,780,602 of record CM077093.1, read on the forward strand.
CGAAAGAGTAACTGGCTGGAAAATGCTACAGACACGCCCTGGGTCACGCCCGTGACCCAGGCGTGTAATTTTAATCCGACGTGGTAGTGGTCAACGGTCTCTTTCTGGCTGTCATGCCCCGTGTAAATGGTATACGGGCGTGTCATTTTTCGACATGGGCGTGACTTAGTCGGTTGACGAACGTCGGGCACGGGTCGCTGAGATTCAGCAGCAGTCTCGATTATCATGTGTCACGCCCCTGTGTCACGCCAAGGTAGGGCCTGTCATAGGGCATGTCTAGGCAGAAAATGGGAAAATTCTTTTTGTTTCCAAATAACCTATAGATCAGCCCTGCAAGATTGAAAATGATTTTATTAGAACAAATAGATATCAATTATAGAAACAAGTTAAAATAAACTTAATATTATAAAATTTATATAAAATATCTAACTATTAATATAAAATAGTAAATAAAAATATAGAAATAGTTAGAGTTATCAAATACCCCCATACTTATCTGTTTGCTAGTCCCGAGCAAACAACTTCCTATAGGGAGTAAAAAAAATTTAAATGCTAGAAAAGAAAATTGAACCTAAGGAGTAAAATGCGAAGTCTTATGCCTATGTTTGTAGATATTTTTGTAGAAAGACTTACTCAGCATACAAATTAAGTTTTTAATTTTCTTAAAATGTGTTTTCACTATTATTTTTACTTTTAAGATGAAAATCTGGTAAATCTTAAAATTATCTTTAGGGAGAGTGTAGCGTGCGTACTAAGATAACATTGCACAAACAAAGATTAAGATACCCTCCAAAGAAATCTATCAATGTCGTTGGCCATAGGCTTGCCCTTTCACACTCTCTCCACGGCACTAGTCTAACTTATAAACATAAATCAATAGGGCTTAATTAGGTTGAAATATAGGCTTAGGTTTTTGGTGAGGATGGTCAAAGATAAACACGATGGCTAGTCATACCAAAACCTAGAGAAGCTTGTACATAATGATTAGCTATGGCTCTTAAGAACGTAGCCAAATTCCAATTTCTTTTGTTTATTTTTTTCTTATTTTTTTAACTCTCTCATCATCTTGAAAATTTTTTTCTACCTCTTCATTTTTTTAATGATAATTTTTTCTTTATTTTGAAAAGGGGAGAAAAATAAATCAACTTTTTTTTATAAGAAAAGAGCCACCAAAAATAAAAGGCTCCTAATCACTCACAAACCATGTTTGTATATTTATGTTCAAGCTTGGTCTTAGGTGTGCAATTAGGTTGCTTTCTAGGCTTTGGTAAAGTGCTTGGTGGGGCTAAAACAAAGGAATAGGGGAATAGGATCAAAATGGCTTAACAAAGATAAAATTTTAGGTACGGGTACAAAAGCTCAAACTGGCAAAAGAAGTGCCTAAATCATATTTATGCTAATGAGTTTAACCTATGCAAAGTCTTGAGAATAGTTAGAGGGCAAGTTCTAGACATCGAGAAAGAATACCTCTCTCTTGGTCCGCGAAATATCTCTCTAGCAAACTTCTACTTACTCACCTAAATTATTTTAAAGTTTTACCGGTTTTCATAATTGAAGTAAAATAAGTTGTTTGTACGCATTTAGAAAAACAAAACTTTAATTGTATGCTGAATATTTAATTCTACTTAAATTCTACTTACATGTGCATTTAACTAGAAACACAGCATGACCAACAGTTCTACTCCAAAATTCAACATTCAATTAAAACATCAAAATTCTCTAAACACTATAAAGAAATTGAATTACTAGGAATTTTGCATGTGAATAAATATAGAAATAAAGACTTCTCTAATTAAGTTTTAAACCTATTTTTTTTTGTTAATTCTTAGACTTCCCGAGGTATACCCTGTGAAGGGCTCTCAACGGTACTCGGAGATAAGATGGGGTGATATCCCAAACGTTCCTTTCTAAGAAATTTAATTTTTGATTTTCTAAAATTTTTTTTGTATTTTGAAATTTTTTTTTGAAAAACTATTTTCAAGAAAGAAAATAAAAGATACCCTTTTTTTTGAAATTTTTGAAATATAATTTTTTTTGAGTTTTAATGTTTTGAATTTTTTAAGTTTTTTTTTATTTTTGTTTGTTTTGCTTGAGAAATATCACTCTCCCATACTTAAGCAATACATTGTCCCCAATGTAAAAATAAAGAAAAGAAAAGAGAGGAGACTTCCCTGAAAATGCAAGCCAGCATCAAAAGAGACCTGTACAAGATGATGAAAGCAAAACATAATATTTTATAAATTTTTTTGGATTTTTTTGTTCATCATAATAATAAAAACACATACAGAAGAATAAAAATACAGATACAAAGAGGCGGCCCTCTAAAAGTCTAAAGAAATGAAAAAGGGCGCTAGCTATTCCTGGTCTGGAGCGTCCTCGCGTTCCTGATAGAAGGTCCGCATGTTCGCGAACTCGCGGGTAATGTGCGCCATGGAAGAAGTATTGTTTCGCTGGAGCACGGTGAAGCGCGCAGCAAAAGAAGCAAAGCGACCGTCAAAATGGGTTTGCATCTGGTGTATGCGAGTATGGAGCAACCCAAATTGCCGGTCCCAATAATTGGAAGGATCGGGTGCTGGAGCAGAGTGCAGCGGTGGTGGCGGAATCTGCGGGGAATGATGAGTACCGCTGGGACCGGCACCATGATCAAGATCAAGATCACCGCCACCAACTAACGGGGGAATAGCCTCAAACTCGCCGTCGCGTCGGCGAGCTTAACCAAGAGCCTGAAGGGTCGGGAACTGAAGAGGTTGCGTCGTTTGTATGCAAGTGAGCCACGGAAGAGCGTCCCAAATGCCGGTCTGCTTGGTGAGGAAAGTGATGAAATTCTCGCCATGCACCGCGCCCAATCTCATATTTTCGGCCTGGTGCCGAAAGAAAATGGCGAGCATGTAACCAAGGTTGAGTGGGACCCAGTAAAACATACTATACAAGTATAGTATGTCCGCCCGAGTCACCACGCCATGGCTATCGCAGTGTCCGGAAAGGGTAAAAGAGAGAAGGTTGTGTAGAATACGTAAAGCGGGGGAGATGAGGTGGCTACCCTTAGATTTCTTTGGAGTGTAGGAGGCGACGTCATTACTAATTTCCGACCAAAAAGTAGGGAGACTGAAGTCGGGAGGGAAATCAGTTTTTAGGTCGGGGTAGGCAGGGGAAGTGGAAAAGGCCTCCGAGCAAAAGCCCATGGCGACATTGAGTTAGCGGATGGTGAGCTGGTGCGTCACTCCGCCGATGCGAAAGATGATGAAATCATCATGCGCTGCCCACCGAAACTCAAAAGAGGCCAAGAACTCGATGTTGAGTTCGAGGAAAGCGGGCTCAGAAATGGCGAAAAGGGGAGCCCACACTTGGGTAGAGATGAGCTCCCGAACGATCTCTGATGCTCCGAATTGGGCGAGGATGGCCCAATCCAAGATCCTGGACATGCCAAAGGGTTTGGCGCGCAGTCTCTCGCTTCGATCTTGCTGGGTTGCATTCTCGAATAGGAGCATGGCCTCCGCTGAGGCTGGATCGGCGGGGTGCTCGGAGGAGGAGGCGGTTGATCGAGTGTGGTGGCGAGGCATGGTGAGAAATGTGGAGGAAAATTCGGCCAAACGAAGGAGAGAAGAGAGGGGTTGAAGGGTGGAGGTGTGAAGAGAAGAGGAGAGGAAAAAGTCCTATTAATAGATGTTGTCGGGTTGGTCACGCCCCCCTGTCATGCCCGTGACAGGGGGCGTGACAAGCACGGGTCAAAGCGGGAAGGAATCCGAGGCTGACCGCCTTAGATTCGGATGTCATGCCTCAGAGTCACGCCCGTGACTCTGAGTGACACGCCCGTGACTTCGGGCGTGTAGGGGGAATCCAAAAAGCATCCGATGTGAATGCATCGGATTCTTCGGACACGCCCCAGAGTCACGCCCGTGACTCTGGGCGTGTCAGTTAAATCTTACCCCGTGAAGAAGGAATCCGAGGCGTGACTGGTCAATGCCTCGGATACTCGTGACACGGGATGGTTACGCCCGTGACCATTATGGTCACGCCCATGTCATGTCCGAATGACGGGCAGGAAAAACGAGGGAGGAGGGCCTCCCGCTAGTTTGGCAAAACACGCGCTGGACACGCCCGTGACCCATGGGTCACGGGCGTGATAGACGCGTCTACGAGAAAAAAAAAAATTTTCTTTTTTTTTCTTTTTGTTTACATTTTTTTATGTTTTTTTGTTTTTTTGTTTTTTATATCATCATTATATTAAAGAGCCAAATAAAAATAAATAAAAATTTACCGTCATGAAGAAATATGAAAATTTGACGTTCGACCCCAACCGATCGTCATGTACCGATGTCCTTCAAACCTGTAAAAACTTTAAAAAGAAAATAAAAAAAAAAGGATAACCGTGGGGTGCCTCCCACGAGCGCTTTGTTTATGGTCGGTGAACTCGACCATAGTGGCGCGCGCTTATTATGGGTTTGACAACATTATGTTGTCTAATTTTTCGTTAATATTATCACCGGCAAAAAATAATTTTAGTCGGTGCCCATTCACTTTAAAGTTGCCTTTTTCCGGGTGTGAAATAAGAACCGTCCCGTAAGGCCAAACCTCCTTTACGACAAAGGGGCCGGACCAACGAGACTTAAGTTTACCCGGAAATAAGCGTAAGCGCGAGTTATATAAATGGACTTGGTCTCCCGGTTTAAAGGCCTTTGGGTGCTTAATTTTCTTATCATGATAAAATTTCGTGCGCTCTTTATAGAGTTTATTACTCTCATAAGCGAGGGAGTGCCACTCATCGAGCTCGTTAAGTTGGAATTTACGGAGCTCGGAGGACAAATTTTCATCAAGATTTAAAAATTTAAGTGCCCAAAAGGCACGATGTTCAAGCTCAACCGGTAAGTGGCATGCTTTCCAATAGACCAATCGATACGGCGTACACCCGATAGCGGTCTTGTACGCGGTCCGATAAGCCCATAGAGCATCATCATGCTTGATTGACCAATCCTTTCTATTAGTAGAAACTGTTTTTTCTAGAATACGTTTAATTTCTCGGTTAACTACTTCTACCTGGCCACTAGTTTGAGGGTGACAGGGGGTGGCTAACCTATGTGTAACGCCGTATTTAGATAACACTTTAGCGAATTGTGCATTACAAAAGTGGGTGCCCCTATCACTAACTATTGCCCGCGGTGCTCCAAATCGTGAAAATAGTTGTTTAAGAAATCAGGTCACGACTCGGGCGTCATTAGTGGGGAGAGCTTGCGCTTCCGCCCACCGTGACACGTAGTCAACCGCTACCAGAATATATTTATTTCCAAAGGAAGTTGGTAGCGGGCCGACAAAGTCGATTCCCCATAAATAAAACACTTCAATTTCTAAAAATAAATTTAAGGGCATTTCATCTCGGCGAGAAATATTACCTGAGCGTTGGCATTGTTCACAACGACTTACATGTGTGTGAGGTCCTTGAAGATGCTCGGCCAATAGAAGCCTGCTTCAAGTACTTTCCGAGCCGTCCGATTAGCCTTATAATGCCCACCGGCGGGCCCCTCGTGACAATGTTTTAAAATTTCTGCGCCCTCCTCTTGAGAAACACACCTCCGCACTACTTGGTCCGCACAAACTCGGAAGAGAAATGGATCCTCCCAAAAATAATTTTTCAAATCTGAAAAGAATTTCTTCTTTTCTTGATAAGAAAAACCATTCGGGAGGAATCTTGCAACAAGAAAGTTTGCAAAATCGGCGAACCAAGGAGTGGGGAGAGTGATTACCTTATGCATAGCGAGGAGGCGCTCTTTAGGAAATGAATCATCGATGTCCTCCTCTTTGAGCTCCTCTGAATTTGGGTTCTCCAACCGAGAAAGATGATCCGCCGCTAGATTTTCCGCTCCTCTTTTATCCCGAATCTCCAAGTCAAATTCTTGGAGAAGCAATACCCACCTAATCAATTGAGGCTTTGCATCTATTTTGGTTAGTAGATAACGCAAAGCCGAATGATCGGTAAAAACAATAACTTTGGATAAATTAAGGTAAGAACGAAATTTATCAAAGGCGAAAATTACGGCAAGAAGTTCTTTTTCGGTGGTTGTATAATTTTCTTGGGCGGTGGTTAGTGTTTTGCTCGCATAATATATCGGATGAAAATTTTTATTGATGCGTTGTCCTAAGACCGCACCAACGGCAAAACTAATAGCATCGCACATAATTTCAGAAGGAAGCTCCCAATTGGGAGCTATCACGATTGGTGCGTTTATCAATTTTTCTTTAATAGGAGAAAAAGTGCGAAAACAATCTTCATTAAAAATAAAAGGCGCATCTTTTTCTAATAAGTGTGTAAGGGGTTTAGTGATTTTAGAAAAATCTTTAATAAACCGGCGATAGAAACCGGCATGCCCCAAAAAACTATGAATGGCCTTAACATTTGAGGGGGGAGGTAATATTTCTATAGTTTCAATTTTTGCTTTATCTACCTCTATACCCTTGCTTGAAATTTTATGGCCAAAGACCAAACCTTCCCGCACCATAAAATGGCACTTTTCCCAGTTCAAGACTAGGTTCGTGTCCTCACATCTTTGGAGTACACGGGAAAGATTTACTAAACATAAATCAAAAGAGTCTCCAAAGACGGAGAAATCGTCCATGAAGACCTCCATGATATCCTCCACTAGATCATCAAAGATCGCAAGCATACACTTTTGGAAGGTTGCTGGTGCATTGCATAAACCAAAGGGCATCCTTCGATAGGCGAAGGTGCCAAATGGACAAGTGAAGGTTGTTTTCTCTTGGTCTTTGGGCGCGATTGGGATTTGGAAATATCCCGAGAGACCGTCAAGAAAACAATAAAATGAATGCCCGGATAACCGTTCAAGAATTTGATCAATGAACGGTAAAGGAAAATGATCCTCTCGGGTTGCATCATTTAATTTGCGATAATCAATGCAAACCCGCCATCCGGTAACGATTCGAGTAGGAATTAATTCATTTTTATCATTAGGAACTACCATTAAGCCTCCTTTCTTAGGCACCACTTGCACCGAGCTTACCCAAGAGCTATCCGAAATCGGATAGATGATGCCCGCATCTAATAATTTAATTACCTCGGCCTTGACTACCTCCTTCATGTTAGGATTTAGCCGGCGTTGAGGTTGAATAGTTTTGTGAGCGTGTTCTTCCAATAAAATTTTATGGGTGCAAAAGGAGGGATTAATTCCCCTCAAATCCGTGATTTTCCACGCAATTGCGCGGCGATGACGTTTTAAAATATTTGATTATTTAATTTTTTCATCATCGGTTAAGTAGGCCGACACAATTACGGGAAGTTTAGAATCCTCCGCTAAAAATAAATATTCTAAATGTTCAGGCAATTGTTTTAGTTCAAGTGAGGGAGGTTCATCATAAGATGTTTTCAAACGATCACTACTAATTTCCAAAATTTCAAAAGTAGGTGTGCGAGTGATCGAATCCTTATCACTATTTTCATAAGTAATTAAATCTAAATTTTCAAAATATGCGTTATGATCAATAGAAGATAAAGAATGTTCAGAAAAAGGAATGAAGTCTTCTTCGGGAGAAGCCTCTAAATAGTAACATGAGTCGTCATTGGAGAGAGAATTTTTCATAGACGTGTCAATAGTAAAGGTAACTTCTTCATCTCCGACTCTAAGGAGAAGTTTACCGTTACTAACGTCTATAACTGCACGTGAGTTGGCAAGAAATGGGCGACCGAGAATGAGTGGTACCTCGGTGTCCTCTTCGATGTCAGAGATGACAAAATCTACCGGAAAGATAAATTTGTCAACTTTGACAAGCACATCCTCAATAATACCCATCGGATATCTTATAGACCGATCCGCCAATTGAATGCTCATTCTTGTGTGTTTAGGTTCTCCTAAACCCAATTTCTTAACTAAAGAATAAGGCATTAAATTTATTGAGGCACCTAAATCGGCTAACACACGTTTTACCAATAAATCGCCAAATGAACAAGGTATAGAGAAACTACCCGGATCAGGTAGTTTCTTAGGCAATTTATTAAGTAAAACCACCAAGCACTCCGTGTCCAATTGAATCGTGCAGATATCCTCAAGTTTCTTTTTATTTGATAAAAGATCTTTGAGGTACTTAGCATATTTCGGAGTTTGTGCTATCACTTCGCATAACGGTAAATTTATTTGGATTTGTTTAAACATATCTAAAAATTTACCGTGATGCTCGTCTATCCGGTCTTTTTGCATTCTAGACGGATAGGGAAGAGGTGGTTGATAAGGTTTTGGTTTAATATAACTAGAAGGCTTAATCGGAGGAGAAGATGAAGAAATCGTTACCTCCGTATCAACCAGAATTGGAGAAGTTTCAACCGGAATTGTAGAAGTGGTTACCTCCGTCCCGCTCCGTAAAGTGATGGCTTTGGCTTGCTCCCTTGGGTTGGGCTCTGTATTGCCCGGTAGCGCTCCTTGTTGTCGATCGGAGAGCATCTGTTGGAACACCCTATTACTAATTTGGGTAAGGATCACTATGCTTGTCTTAGGAATCCCAGTTGACCTAGTTGTATAGTTGAGAAGGTCAACATTTGAATGAGTCTAGGGCTTAGAACTTAGGTTTGGAGCTGCCACCAGGACCATTCCAAGATCAAGGTTGAAGAGCTAAGTCTAAGGCAATTTTCGTCGAGCTCAGGTCGACGAATCGTCGAACTCCGTTCGACGCTCTCTGAGCTCAACTTCAATAAATCGTCGAACTCCGGTCGACGATCTTCGAGCTCAGATCGACTATCTGCTTTTGGCTAGCTTCTGCTTAGTCGTCGAACTCCCCTCGACTATCTTCTAGCTCAGTTCGACGATCCCTCCTTCAAGTTATTTCTCAGGTCGGTGAGCTCGGTTCGACGATCTTCGAGCTCAGATCGACGTTTTCTGTCTGCTTGTCTCATTTCATCTCTGAGCTCAGTTCGACGATCGTAGAGCTCAGATCGACGTTTTTTTTAGAGAGATCGACGCTTTCAGGAATTCAAATGCTGCTGTTCTTTGGAATATTTTTGAATATTATCAGCATTTATGTCAGAAGATCTCCCAGCCGTTTGTCTTTATTTTGGAGCAAGTTTCAAGGAATTATTCAGAGAATGTTTGTTGGACTTTCCTCTAGAAGACAAGACTCTTTTTGGAAGACATTTATGACTCCCAACGGCTAACTTGGAAAAGAAAACTTCAGAAAATTTCAATTCCTCTCTTCTGTGTTTTTAAGATATACAGAATACACAAGAGAAAAGAGGATACACAGATTGACAAGAAAGAAAGTGAACACACAGAATAGAGAATACTGATAGCAGAAGAACAACAGAAGAACTGTGACTTCAAAAATCTTCTTGCTGACTGAAAAGTGTTCACAATCTCATCTCAGAACTCCAGACACCTCATTTCGCAGCCTTCTTGCTGAAACCCTCCTTTGCTGGAGATCAAAGTTCTGAAGACCTATCACCCTAGAGCAAAGCTACTTTTCCTGAACCTTTCTACATCTCAGGGGGAGCTTTGACATCATCAATCCACTTGTGCTTCTCTCATTTGATTGAGAACAGAGAAGACACCCTTCACTCTTATTTTTCTTTTCCTGCTGTAAAAGGTTTCTTGAACTCCCTTCAAAAGTTCTGTCTGGTTCTGAGAGCCTTGTCAAAACTCAGTGGTGGCAAGACACCTTATCAAAAAATCCAGTTTTGGTTTTTGAGCACCTTATCAAAAGCTCATTGGTGTCAGGACACCTGATCAACTCATCCTGAGTGGATTCCTACCAAGGGTGGTAGAAGAGTGGATGTACCCAGGTTTTTGGGGAACCAATATATTTCCTTGTGTCTTCTGGTTTGTTTGTGTGATTAGTTTGCTGTGTGCTGTGCTTTTTACTTCTTAGTTTTTTTAACTTCTTACTAGCACTCTACACTATATCATAAATTGAATTTTATATGTGCTGTTTATTTCAACTGTGAAAAACTATTTTAAAATACTCTATTCACCCCCCCTCTAGAGTTGAGATAGATCTTACCCTCACTTTCAATTGGTATCAGAGCGAGGTTGGTTTCTCATACAGGCTAACACCTGAACCAAAAGATCCTTGATAAGATCAATCTCTTAAGAGGATTATTTTCTATACATCTAGCTTTTTATTTAAAGACATGGCACAGAACAAAGATTATGCAAGCACCAGACCACCAGTGTGCAACCTTTCTAAGTTTGCACTCTGGAAGGCAAGGATTAGATTATACATGAATTCTATTGATGAAGACATTTTCAATTCTGTCTTGACAGTTTGTCCAACTCCACCAGCAAGCTCAAGTACAAGTGCTGTTCCACCTCCTTCTGGAACAGATGCAGATATAAAGAAGTGGATGACTGCAGATGCTAAGGCTATGAACATCTTAGCCCAAACAATGTCTGATGAAATTTTTCAGAAGGTAGCTGAATGCCACTCAGCCAAAGAAATCTGGGACAAACTCTCTGAAATTATCTCAGGATCTGCTGATGAAAGGAAAGATAGAAGATCTCATCTGATAAGCCAATATGAGAACTTCAAAAAGGGAGAAGCTGAATTAGTGGCTGACATGTACAATAGACTAAGTCTAATTGTCAATGAGCTAAAAACCCTAGACAAAGAAATCTCACTGACTGAGCTGAATGACAAAATCCTGATGTGCTTCCCCAGCAGTTGGGATTCAAGAATCTGGCCAATCAAGGATGCCAGAAGTTTAAATGAGATTACTACTGAAGCTCTCCTGGGCAAGCTCAAATCCTATGAGCTGCTCATTAAAAATAGAGAAGAAGAAAAAAAGGCTACCTCTCTAGCCACAAGGAAAGAAAAGACCATAGCCTTCAAAGTTGTAGAAGAGGAGCCTGAAGATAAAGCTACAGGAAATGATGAGCTCATAAGTCTACTGGCCAAAAGATTCTACAAGATGGCCAGAAAAGACTTCAGAAAGAGACCATACAAGGGTCATGATAAACCAAGGTATGATAAATCAAAGAACAATAAAGAAATTATATGCTTTGGTTGCAGGAAACCAAGCCACATTGTGCCTGACTGTCCAGAAAACAAGAATAAGGACAAGAAGGAAAGAAGAGAAAGAAGAAAAGAAAAGGATTACAAGAAGAATAGCTCAGACAAAGCCTCCTCCAGCAAGAACAAACATACAAGGAAGGGCTTTGTTGCTGAGACATGGAGTGAGACTGAAGAAGAATCTGAAGCCTCATCCAGTTCCAGTGATGATGAGGATGATGCAGATGAAAAAGAATTTTGCATGATGGTTGTCAATGCCTCACAGCAAAACTCTGATGAAGAATCAGAATCAGACTCAGAAACTCAACCAGATGAAGATCAGGTAATCAACTCTTTTGATTTTAATTCTGAGGACTTCAAAGATGAATTTAAGACATTGTGTCTAGATGTAACATCCCATTTCCAACTAGACCCCTAAGAGTGATTTTGTCATGGCAAAACCCTAGAAAGCCCAAGGAAGAGACAAGTGAACCTGGTAGTGTGAATAGGGCCACTGTGGTCTGCACTTAGCAGATCCCTGAACCTTGATTTAAAAGTGATCATGAGGCTTCACTAAGACTCCAAGACCCCACCCATACCCTCATAGACCTAGTGAGAGGTCAATAGGTCACCAAAGACCCATGGAGGGCATTCAACAGACCCAAGTTGACCAAAGTCAACTATAACCCTAGCTAGGTCAAATTGACCTACACAGGGGTCCATTTCAGTCCATTAGCCAAATATACCCCACCAATACCCTTATAACCCTAGGAAGAGGTCAATGGGTCACTAAGGACCCATGGAGAGCAGTCAATGGGGCTAAGTTGACCAAAGTCAACTATAACCCTAATTGGGTCAAATTGACCTACACAAGGGTCAATTGCAGTCCCTTAGCCCAATAGACACCACCTCTACCCTCATAAGCCTAGTGAGAGGCCAATAGATCACCAAGGACCCATTGGGACCAATCAAAGGGGCTAGTTTGACCAAAGTCAACCCTTAACCTAAAATGGTCAAAATGCCCTAGTTAAGGGCCAAGTGACCTTCAAGGGCCAATACAACCCCACCATGACCCTAGGGGAGGCTAATGGGTCACCAAGGACCTATTAAGGAAATATCAAGGATCAAATTGACCTAGGTGGGCCCTAGTCCCACTTTGGGTCAAGTTAGCCCAAATGGGCTAACTCAAGCTCAAGCCTATTTCATTAGGGCTAACCTTGACCCAAGTGGCCAAATAGATTGGTAGGCTGACATGTGACATGTAGGAGCCCAAATTTCAGGCTTGATGACTAGGAGAGAGAAAATCATCCATGGAGGAGAGAGAAAGAGAAGGAAGAGAAGGAAGGAGGACTTTGTGCTCCTCCTCCCCCCTCCCCAACCTCCCCATTCATTTCAGAAGGACAAGGGGGAGTCCAGCAGCTTTTTTTGACTGGCTGGAGCAAGCTCCACCACCTCCACCACCCCTAGCCGCCAACCTTGACTTTGCCAAAAATGGCACATGCCATTTCAGCCACCTAACACCTCCCCTCACCTCTTTAAAAGCTCCAGCAAGGTCCAAGGAGTAATCCCCACCATTTTCCTGAAGAAACCAAGCCCAATCCTGCATCTTTGAGCAATCCGACCACCACCGGCCACCACCATGCCAAACCGACGATCCTCCCGACTTCAGGCCGCCAAACAGGTTCTCCTCCACTCCTTGACTCATGGACAGATCTTAGAAATCGATAGGTCCAAGGTTCGGGCTCAATTGAGCCCGATCCAAATCAAAAAAATCACGATTTTTCCATGAATTTGAGGTTGTCGGGTTCGCCGGAATAGGGCTTCCCGGCGGCCGTGCCGCCGCCTGGAGGTAGCCCCGACCACCACGAAGGTGTCGGCGGCGGTGGCAGGCCGGGGAGGCGGCCGGATGGCCGGCGGCAGCCGCTGGAAGTTGCTCCAGGCGGGTTGAATCAGGGCCGTCGGCTAGAGCTTGAAGACGACCCGATGCCGTCCAGGGCTGCGTCAAGATGCGTGCGGGATTGATAATAAACTATAGGTTATATTATTTAGAAACATTTCATTCCTGTCACAGCAATTGTATTTAATGTTTTTAATTTTTAAAAATACCTAGAGGCATATGCAGAGAAAATGATCAACACATAAATTGTAGCCTTCTGAGTCTACTTTCAAACAAAATTAATTTGAACCAATTTGTGTGGCTGGTTTGACCAGAGCACTCTATTTGGTGGGGGCTATACAAATGACTAGGCAGTCATTAAACTAGTGGCCCACACTTCATCCTTAGTCCAAATGGTCTGAAATTTTGGAAGGGAGTCACCCTACCCTATACCTAGTCCCTACCCAAAAATGGGAATTTTTGGGAATAATTTTCCTATAGTTTTTATAAATAATTTAATTATGCTAGGGTAAATTAATTTAGGGGTCAAATGAAGTCCAAATTCAACCAAATTTTGGTGGGATGGTTATGAGGTCAATATAGACCTCTGGTTAAAATTTCATTAAGTTTGGAGTTGATTTGAATAGGATTCAAGCAAACCCTAGCCTTTGCCTAAGAGGGTATTTTGGTCCAAATTGTAATTTTGGCTTTTAGTGTCCAATTCACCTCAACAGAGGTTCAAACTTTGTACACTAGTTTGGGATGATAAGATACACCTCCCAAAGGAAATTTGGGGGCAGTGGAGTTGGTTTGGCCCAAGATCTTAGGTCAAACCCTAAGGAAGGGCTTTTGTACCTTGTGAAGGGCATATGGCCAAATCACCTTGTATGGCTATGAAATTTTGTAGGAGTAGGGTTTTGGTAACTATAACCCTCTGGTAAAATAATTAGGGCATTTTGGAAGGTTTAGGACCCTAAAATCCCTAACCCTAGTTTAGGGCACAATCATTCTAGGGTTGAAATGGGCTAGCTAAACACCTCAAACTAAGCTGGAATTTTGATAGATTGGTCTTAAGGACATTATGAGCCTCTGGTAATTTAATGGGGAATTTTGGGTCAATAATTATAGCACTTCATTTGTAACCCAAGAAATGCTTAAATTAAGTAAATAATTTATTATGCTACTTCTGATAATTGAGAGGTCCTGAAATTTTGGCAGAGGTTGTTTGGAAGCATGAAGAGTTTATATAAATTTTATAAGAAGTCTTGGACAAGTATATGAGGTAGTTAGTTCACAAGACTGTCATTTGATGGAATTATTCAAAAATTCATTTAAGCCTATTTACTAATAAATAAATTATGAAATTTGGCCCAAACCATGTATATGCCATTAGATTCATAATTGAAATTTCCCTGAATTTTTGGAAGCAATACATTATTTTATATTTATTAAATGAATTTCCAAGGACTTAAATGAATATTTGATTTAAAGATAAAGCTTTACTGAAAAGAAATATATAATTTGGAAGAAGAGTTATATCATTATTCTGAGTAACATATAAAATTTGCAAAATGATTCCTTGAATGAAAGTAGTACTTCATGTTCATTTTTGGAAATTTTAGACATTAAAATAATTAAATGAATTATCAAATGAGTAAGGAAAATTTTGGAACTCTGGATTTAGAACTTAAAGGTCATAATGAACCTCCATTAATTATTATAGGGGTGTCGGAGGATTATTTTATATACATCCCATTTTACATAAAGATTTACTTGGTGGTCTGCGTTTAGCAATTTTGGATCTAGTTTGTTTAAATCATTTTGAGCAATTTACTTACTGTATAATCATGAAATTTGGCCAATGATGTTTTTAGGCCAGTATCTACTTTAGAAAATTAATTAAGAATTTTTGGATGAATATTTATTGCACATGCTTCATTAATAAAAGGAAAAAGGATATATTTTCAAAAATTGATTAGTGTCACTTGAATACATGAAAAATTGTTATATCTTGGATTTATTGTTAAATGGTTATTTATAATTTATCATGAATTTATGAAGCTTTATACCTCACTGAAAAGTGCACTTCATGCTCAATAGGTAGCCCTTAGAAGCTTTATGGGAATTTAAATAAATATCAGAATACTTGGAAAAATGATAATCTTTTGGATTTAGTCCATTTGCATCATGATAAGTCTCCAGTAAATAATTCAGGGCATTCGGATGATCATTTAGAATACCCCCTATCCGGTTCAACGTATCGCCTGAGTTGGTGTGCATATAGCAAAATTGATAAGTTGGAATAAGACAAGGTCGGGGATAGTTATTGGAGTTAGACCCTTTTGTTGTGGATGATTTCCCAATACAAAGAAAAGAAGAGTAGTGAGAGCGGGTTGGCTAGTGTTAGGTGGTGCGCATGATCGACGAAAAATAGTCTTTCTCGTAGTAATTAGGAAGAGTCAAAACTTCGTAAGCATACAGTAAATAGTAAACATAGGGTTTCACACTTTCTCACCCAGTGTCCCGGGAGATAGTATGGGTTACTTGGGCAATAAGCCCAGTAGTTGTGATGGTGGGCTGGCGAACTTTGGCTCAGTTGTAGATTATGACGGACGGGATTGTCCGGGGAGTTTTAGCTCGGTTGTAGATTATGACGGACGGGATTGTCCGGGGAGCTTTAGCTCGGTTGTAAATTATGACGGACGGGATTGTCCGGGGAGCTTCAGCTCGGTAGTAGATTATGACGGACAGAATAGTCCGGGAAAATTCGGCTCGGTTGGTTGGTTGACTCATAACTATTGTATGTGCATAAAAGGTTTTAAGGTGGTGGGTCTTCTATATTGGGGAGTTCGATGCACCGACACCAATATGGTTGGCTCGGCAAGTGTGGTTAGCACCTTACCAACAGAAGTCCGGCGCGCCAGCCGGCAAGAGTACGCAGACGTCCGCTTAGTGCACCAAGCGTTGAGGCGTACGATAGGTCTGACCGGTAGTGCCTTACTGGTTTAGAGGTGGGCGAGGCCCAACCCACCGCTTCCGTCTGCCACTACGGAGGTATCCTGGGAGGTAACGGCTCCGAAAGGGGGAACTAAAGGTCTGTGTACACAGAGTCGAGTGGGTGAGTTGCACTTGCATGTTCTCATCATAGCATAATTGTATTTCATAGCATAACCATTGCATAAAACCCGACACCTAATGTATAAGCGGTATGGGACGCTCTATACATTAGGCCTTGCAAAACGACCCCTTTGGCCTATAAGTTCGTGTGAGCGTGCTTATAAGTCAAGGTTCTCTTTTAATATTATAAGCCTGCTAATAGAACCGACACCCTATCGTATAAATCGGAATGGGACTTTTTATACGATAGGAGCCCTGCAAAAGATCCTTTAGCTTATGTGTACCCACATAAGTTAAGGTTACTTATTTAATTTTGTATAATTATTATCATGCGTACACTGTTAGGTTAGTTCCGCCGCCATCTGAAATTTGACTATTCTCCACCTTCATGTCCTTCCCTTTCCTTCTCCCCGCTCGGTGCTTAGGAGCCATGGGGGAAGAGGTGGGGGACGATAGGACTTAGTCTTTTAGACTAACGGTTTTCGAACCACATCATTTAGGGGACCACGGAGCCCAGCATGGAGGAGCAGCCCCGGAGGTCGGCACGTTTGGAGATCGGACAGTCTAGCACTGGAGTCCAGACAGCAGGGACAGTGAGTCCCGAACTATAGTAGTTGTATTAGTTTGCTTCCGCGATGAGTGAATTGTAGTGAGGATTTGATGTACTGGGCATAAGCCCGAGGTTTTCATTATATGTACTATCTATGGACACTCCCTTCGTGGAGTTTAAATTTCTTATATGTGATATTTCTGTGGACTGTCTTGTATACTTATGCTACAGTGGAGATCGAATTGGCCGGCAGAATCGGCGTCTTGTAGTGACGACCTTCCCGGGTGCGAAGGTATCACCGCAAGGCGGCGGTTCTGGGCCTAAGACCCCGGTGTCAAAAAAGAAAAAAAATGGGGGTCTTACAAGTGGTATCAGAGGAAACCTCGATCAGAAAAGTAGCAGTCCACTAACCCTGGGCCACCCCCGCTCGAGTTTAGTTTGGGGACAAACTAAGCAGCGGAAGCAGTGGTGGGCCCATATGGGAAATCACATGAAAATTGTCCACTTTTAGTTAAACCTGTGAGACTTCTTATAATTGTCTTCTATAACGCAACCCCCAGCGCAGCCAACACCACAAGGCGGAGTTCAGCAGACTCCGACTGTTGCACCACCTCCCCCGGCCCCCACTCCATTCTTACACTCGGAGATGGGTCAAACGCTGACGGCCATTCTGGATGCTTTCAGGGCTCAGCAGGTTCCGGCTCCGCAGCCGAACCCGGGGGCCAATTGGCTGAGCATTTTTCGAGGACTCTCTCCTCCATCTTACTTGGGGACAGAATCCGCTGTACGGACAGAGGAGTGGCTAGATATTATGTACGAAATGCTGACTGGGATACGATGTCCCTGGGAGGAGAAGGTGGCCTTGGTTGTCTCCTGCCTAGAGTCTCATGCAAAGAGGTGGTGGAAGACGCTGCTGGATACAACATTTGCTGATAGGGAGGTTACAGAAATCTCCTGGGAAGAGTTCAGGACCGCTCTCCTGGAACATTTTGTTCCACAATCAGCCAGGGATGAGTTGGAGGAACGGTTCTTACAGTTGAAACAGGGTACCAGGACGGTGGTAGAGTACCATCGCGAGTTCGACCACTTGGCTCGCTATGCGGATTCGTATCAACTAGATGAGGCCGGCTACACAAAAAGGTTTTATAAGGGTCTACGAGAGGACTTGAGGGAGGCCCTTCTGTTCGTTTCTGATGGACCTATCTCTCGGATCTTGGAAATGGCCAAGAGGATTGAGGCCGATTGGCACACCACTCGGGGTCGAAAAAGGCCAACAGAGGACCAGGGCCGGGGAGGCCGGAATGATCAGCGGCGGGGCCGTATCACAGATGGGAGAGAAGGAAGAAGAACAGAAGACCAACCTCGTCAGGAAATAAGACGAGAGCCGAGGGAGCCGGTGGTACTGGCTCCTCAGCCTCTTCAGATGAGGGAGGCACCGAGACCCGGGGGTATGGCATTTCCCCCACCGGAGTGCTACAACTGCCATCAGATAGGACACATTCGGAGAAACTGCCCCATGAGGGGAGCACCTTTACCAGCACCCCAGGATGCCCCGCATGCCCAGCAGTTTGGAGGACGAGGACGTGGTCGAGGACGTGGCTTCCAGGGTGCAGATCGTAGGCAGCAGAGGGAGCAAATTTATGCACTGGATCTGGCTCAGCCCCGAAACCCGGAGCAAGTAATCACTGGTATGTCTGAAAATTTTGGTTAAAGTTATTTCCTCATGAAGTTAAATTTGATATAGAAGTGACCATCTAGGAAAGAAAACCATGGCTAGAATTCTGAGACATTTAATTTTTCCCAAAACCCCAGGAATAGTTTTCATCAGCGGCAAACCCGCTTATACGCTATTTGATACGGGTGCTTCGCACTCATTTGTATCGGAGGCCTTCATAGAAGGATTGGAAGGCGTGGAACGATTCACGGGTCTGATGGTGAGGATACGACTACCCGACGGATCGGAGTTGTTCACCTCTGCCCACTGCAACATGGAGGCAGAGATCGGTGGAAGGATATTTGAAGCTCCAGCGACGATCATAAAGATGCCAATCTTTGATTTGATCCTAGGGATGACGTGGTTGAACTGGAATCATGCTCAAATTGACTGCACGTCCAAAAGAGTTACCGTAAGACATGGGGATTCATACCTCGTCATTGAAGGTATAAAATCTATTCCCCCTCTCATACTATCGTCTGTACAAGCCGTCAAGGCTCACTTACAAGGAGAAGAAGTGTATGAAATAATATTTGAGATGACTGAAACCAATGTCTCCACCTCGGATATTCCGGTGGTGCGAGATTTTGCCGACGTATTCCCGGAGAAACTGCCTGGGCTACCCCCGCACTGGGAGCAGGATTTCCGGATACAGCTGGTGCCGGGGGCTAAGCCAGCAGCTAGGGCCCCTTACCGGATGGCCCCGAAAGAATTGACAGAGTTTCGAAGCCAACTCCAAGAACTGGTGGAGGCTGGATTTGTCCGACCGAGCTCTTCGCCTTGGGGAGCCCCGGTCTTGTTTGTTAAAAAGAAGGACGGAACTCTGAGACTGTGTATCGACTACCGAGCTCTAAACCGATTGACAGTCCGAAATACATATCCGTTGCCAAGGATAGATGAGCTGTTTGACCAGCTAGAAGGGGCACACTTCTTTTCCAAATTGGATCTGAGATCAGGCTACTACCAGCTACGGATCCAGGAAGAGGACATTCCGAAGACTGCATTCAGTAGCAGATACGGACTATACGAATTTACTGTAATGCCCTTCGGGCTCACAAATGCGCCGTCAGCATTTATGAGCCTTATGAATCAGGTGTTCAAGGAGTATTTAGATATATTTGTCATCGTGTTTATCGATGACATCCTCATTTACTCAAGGATAGAAGAGGAGCACACGCAACATCTGACGCTCACTCTGAGGAAACTACGGGAGCACAAGCTCTATGCAAAGATCAGCAAGTGCCAATTTTGGTTGAAGGAGGTGGCCTTCCTAGGCCATATCATCAGTGGTGCTGGGTTAGCAGTGGACCCGGCCAAGATCCAAGCAGTTCGGGACTGGCCACAATTAAAGACGGCCACAGATGTACGAAGTTTCCTAGGGCTTGCCGGATACTACCGGAAATTCGTAGAGGGATTTTCTCGTATCGCCCTCCCACTCACATCTCTGACAAGGAAGGAGGTGCCCTTTACCTGGACCCCACGGTGTGAAGAGGCTTTTCAAGAGCTAAAGGGGCGACTCACTTCGGCCCCTATACTTACCCTCCCTTCAGGGAAAGAAGGATTCCAGGTCTACACCGATGCCTCCTACCAGGGCATGGGTGCAGTACTTATGCAGAATGGCCATGTGATAGCTTATGCTTCTCGGCAGCTGAAGAAACATGAGCAAAACTACCCAATCCATGACTTAGAGATGGGAGCTGTTATTTTTTCATTAAAGGTCTGGCGTCACTATCTATATGGTGTCCACTGCGACATATACTCCGACCACAAAAATTTGAAGTATGTGGACACGCAGAAGGAGCTAAATATCAGACAGAGACGATGGGTGGAATTTTTGGCAGATTATCAGTACGAGATGCACTACCACCCAGGGAAGGTGAATGTGGTAGCAGATGCATTGAGCCGAAAGACCGCAAACACTGAAGTAGGAACACCATTGATGGCCTTGGAGTTGATTCAGATGTTTGATAAAATGCAAATATCCCTAGTATCCGAGGATCACCCTGGGCTATACCGGGAGTACCGGTCATCATTAATCGCCACGGATGACATACAAGAGCGGGTCAAGGGTGGACAGAGGCAGGATGCCCAGCTAGATCCGGTATTCCGGTCCTTAGAAGCAGGCACTGCGGGAGAATACACGCTGAGAGATGATTTAGTATGCTTCAGAGGACGGGTCTACATACCAGAGGGAGGCCAGATCCGGGAAGACATCATGACGGAGGCTCATTGCAGTCGATATTCGGTACACCCGGGGATTACGAAGATGACTGCAGATCTGAAGAAGACTATGTTCTGGCCCGGCATGAAGAAGGATATCACCTACTTCGTGACCCGTTGCAAGGCGTGCCAATTAGTAAAAGCGGAGTGCAAAAACCCCGCAGGATTATTACAGCCCCTCCCAGTACCAGAGTGGAAGTTTGATGATATCGCCATGGACTTTATACATGGACTTCCTCGATCCAGGACAGGGAACGATTCGATATGGGTAATCATCGACCGACTGACGAAGGTGGCGAGGTTTATTCCAATCAGGAAGGATGACTCGGTGGGAGTGTTAGTCCGGAAGTTTGTGGAGCAGTTCGTTCGCTATCATGGCGTCCCCAAGTCGATTGTGTCAGACCGGGATGGACGATTTACATCCAGAGAGTGGAGGTCAGTACAGACTTACTTGGGCACTCGACTAACATTCAGTACGGCTTTTCATCCCCAGATGGATGGACAGACGGAACGGACCAACCGAATGCTGGAGGATTTACTACGACTCTGCATATTAGATCGTGGTGAACCTTGGGAGAAATTGTTACCATTGATCGAGTTCTCATATAATAACAGCTACCAGTCTAGTATAAAGATGGCTCCTTATGAGGCGTTGTACGGACGAAAGTGCAGGACTCCGCTGTCATGGATACAGGACGAGGACCCTAAGGCATTGGATTCGGAATTTGTTGAGGACACCGAGGCTCAGGTGAGATTGATACGGGATAGGATGCTGGAAGCACAGAGCCGGCAGGCTAAGTATTACGATGCTCGGCACCGTCAGGTGGAATTCCAGGTAGGAGATCAGGTGTTCTTGAAAATCCGACCCATGCATGGAGTTACTCGGGTACGCGGACAAAGGAAGAAGCTCAGCCCAAGGTACATGGGACCTTATAGGATCCAGGAGCGGATCGGTCCCTTGGCATACAGACTGGAACTGCCACCGGAGCTGGCGAGTCTGCACGACGTGTTCCATATATCCTCTCTTAGGAGAGCTCTACTACGTCCAGAGCAGCAAGTTTCAACCACAGATGGACCGATAGCATCTGATCGGTCAGTTCACCTAGAACCAGTCCGGATTGACGACAAGGGGGTACGAGTTCTACGCCACAAGAAGGTCCCGTTAGTCAAAGTCCTGTGGAGAAATCACGGAAGAGAGGAGCACACATGGGAGCCCCAGGACTTGATGCGACAAAGATACCCGGAACTCTTCAGTCAGGTATTCCTCGCAACCGCTCAAGATGTTCAGTTCCCTTCATATGTTTAATTAGTAGAACAAAAATTTCAAGGATATGGGCTAATCTTTTGTTTATTGGGGTCTAGATTTTTGCCATTTGGGCTAAACTTTAATAAACGCCCTAAACCTCACATGTTAAACACAGTGTCGTGGCATAAAACCTTCAACTCTCATGGGATGTTACAAGTTCTTCCTCCCCGATAGGAGTCCCCGTAGGCCCAACCTGGATTTCGGGGACTAAATCTTTATTTTGTTTATTGGGATTTGTAACATCCCATTTCCAACTAGACCCCTAAGAGTGATTTTGTCATGGCAAAACCCTAGAAAGCCCAAGGAAGAGCCAAGTGAACCTGGTAGTGTGAATAGGGCCACTGTGGTCTGCACTTAGCAGATCCCTGAACCTTGATTTAAAAGTGATCATGAGGCTTCACTAAGACTCCAAGACCCCACCCATACCCTCATAGACCTAGTGAGAGGTCAATAGGTCACCAAAGACCCATGGAGGGCATTCAACAGACCCAAGTTGACCAAAGTCAACTATAACCCTAGCTAGGTCAAATTGACCTACACAGGGGTCCATTTCAGTCCATTAGCCAAATATACCCCACCAATACCCTTATAACACTAGGAAGAGGTCAATGGGTCACTAAGGACCCATGGAGAGCAGTCAATGGGGCTAAGTTGACCAAAGTCAACTATAGCCCTAATTGGGTCAAATTGACCTACACAAGGGTCAATTGCAGTCCCTTAGCCCAATAGACACCACCTCTACCCTCATAAGCCTAGTGAGAGGCCAATAGATCACCAAGGACCCATTGGGACCAATCAAAGGGGCTAGTTTGACCAAAGTCAACCCTTAACCTAAAATGGTCAAAATGCCCTAGTTAAGGGCCAAGTGACCTTCAAGGGCCAATACAACCCCACCATGACCCTAGGGGAGGCTAATGGGTCACCAAGGACCTATTAAGGAAATATCAAGGATCAAATTGACCTAGGTGGGCCCTAGTCCCACTTTGGGTCAAGTTAGCCCAAATGGGCTAACTCAAGCTCAAGCCTATTTCATTAGGGCTAACCTTGACCCAAGTGGCCAAATAGATTGGTAGGCTGACATGTGACATGTAGGAGCCCAAATTTCAGGCTTGATGACTAGGAGAGAGAAAATCATCCATGGAGGAGAGAGAAAGAGAAGGAAGAGAAGGAAGGAGGACTTTGTGCTCCTCCTCCCCCCTCCCCAACCTCCCCATTCATTTCAGAAGGACAAGGGGGAGTCCAGCAGCTTTTTTGACTGGCTGGAGCAAGCTCCACCACCTCCACCACCCCTAGCCGCCAACCTTGACTTTGCCAAAAATGGCACATGCCATTTCAGCCACCTAACACCTCCCCTCACCTCTTTAAAAGCTCCAGCAAGGTCCAAGGAGTAATCCCCACCATTTTCCTGAAGAAACCAAGCCCAATCCTGCATCTTTGAGCAATCCGACCACCACCGGCCACCACCATGCCAAACCGACGATCCTCCCGACTTCAGGCCGCCAAACAGGTTCTCCTCCACTCCTTGACTCATGGACAGATCTTAGAAATCGATAGGTCCAAGGTTCGGGCTCAATTGAGCCCGATCCAAATCAAAAAAATCACGATTTTTCCATGAATTTGAGGTTGTCGGGTTCGCCGGAATAGGGCTTCCCGGCGGCCGTGCCGCCGCCTGGAGGTAGCCCCGACCACCACGAAGGTGTCGGCGGCGGTGGCAGGCCGGGGAGGCGGCCGGATGGCCGGCGGCAGCCGCTGGAAGTTGCTCCAGGCGGGTTGAATCAGGGCCGTCAGCTAGAGCTTGAAGACGACCCGATGCCGTCCAGGGCTGCGTCAAGATGCGTGCGGGATTGATAATAAACTATAGGTTATATTATTTAGAAACATTTCATTCCTGTCACAGCAATTGTATTTAATGTTTTTAATTTTTAAAAATACCTAGAGGCATATTCAGAGAAAATGATCAACACATAAATTGTAGCCTTCTGAGTCTACTTTCAAACAAAATTAGTTTGAACCAATTTGTGTGGCTGGTTTGACCAGAGCACTCTATTTGGTGGGGGCTATACAAATGACTAGGCAGTCATTAAACTAGTGGCCCACACTTCATCCTTGGTCCAAATGGTCTGAAATTTTGGAAGGGAGTCACCCTACCCTATACCTAGTCCCTACCCAAAAATGGGAATTTTTGGGAATAATTTTCCTATAGTTTTTATAAATAATTTAATTATGCTAGGGTAAATTAATTTAGGGGTCAAATGAAGTCCAAATTCAACCAAATTTTGGTGGGATGGTTATGAGGTCAATATAGACCTCTGGTTAAAATTTCATTAAGTTTGGAGTTGATTTGAATAGGATTCAAGCAAACCCTAGCCTTTGCCTAAGAGGGGTATTTTGGTCCAAATTGTAATTTTGGCTTTTAGTGTCCAATTCACCTCAACAGAGGTTCAAACTTTGTACACTAGTTTGGGATGACAAGATACACCTCCCAAAGGAAATTTGGGGGCAGTGGAGTTGGTTTGGCCCAAGATCTTAGGTCAAACCCTAAGGAAGGGCTTTTGTACCTTGTGAAGGGCATATGGCCAAATCACCTTGTATGGCTATGAAATTTTGTAGGAGTAGGGCTTTGGTAACTATAACCCTCTGGTAAAATAATTAGGGCATTTTGGAAGGTTTAGGACCCTAAAATCCCTAACCCTAGTTTAGGGCACAATCATTCTAGGGTTGAAATGGGCTAGCTAAACACCTCAAACTAAGCTGGAATTTTGATAGATTGGTCTTAAGGACATTATGAGCCTCTGGTAATTTAATGGGGAATTTTGGGTCAATAATTATAGCACTTCATTTGTAACCCAAGAAATGCTTAAATTAAGTAAATAATTTATTATGCTACTTCTGATAATTGAGAGGTCCTGAAATTTTGGCAGAGGTTGTTTGGAAGCATGAAGAGTTTATATAAATTTTATAAGAAGTCTTGGACAAGTATATGAGGTAGTTAGTTCACAAGACTGTCATTTGATGGAATTATTCAAAAATTCATTTAAGCCTATTTACTAATAAATAAATTATGAAATTTGGCCCAAACCATGTATATGCCATTAGATTCATAATTGAAATTTCCCTGAATTTTTGGAAGCAATACATTATTTTATATTTATTAAATGAATTTCCAAGGACTTAAATGAATATTTGATTTAAAGATAAAGCTTTACTGAAAAGAAATATATAATTTGGAAGAAGAGTTATATCATTATTCTGAGTAACATATAAAATTTGCAAAATGATTCCTTGAATGAAAGTAGTACTTCATGTTCATTTTTGGAAATTTTAGACATTAAAATAATTAAATGAATTATCAAATGAGTAAGGAAAATTTTGGAACTCTGGATTTAGAACTTAAAGGTCATAATGAACCTCCATTAATTATTATAGGGGTGTCGGAGGATTATTTTATATACATCCCATTTTACATAAAGATTGACTTGGTGGTCTGCGTTTAGCAATTTTGGATCTAGTTTGTTTAAATCATTTTGAGCAATTTACTTACTGTATAATCATGAAATTTGGCCAATGATGTTTTTAGGCCAGTATCTACTTTAGAAAATTAATTAAGAATTTTTGGATGAATATTTATTGCACATGCTTCATTAATAAAAGGAAAAAGGATATATTTTCAAAAATTGATTAGTGTCACTTGAATACATGAAAAATTGTTATATCTTGGATTTATTGTTAAATGGTTATTTATAATTTATCATGAATTTATGAAGCTTTATACCTCACTGAAAAGTGCACTTCATGCTCAATAGGTAGCCCTTAGAAGCTTTATGGGAATTTAAATAAATATCAGAATACTTGGAAAAATGATAATCTTTTGGATTTAGTCCATTTGCATCATGATAAGTCTCCAGTAAATAATTCAGGGCATTCGGATGATCATTTAGAATACCCCCTATCCGGTTCAACGTATCGCCTGAGTTGGTGTGCATATAGCAAAATTGATAAGTTGGAATAAGACAAGGTCGGGGATAGTTATTGGAGTTAGACCCTTTTGTTGTGGATGATTTCCCAATACAAAGAAAAGAAGAGTAGTGAGAGCGGGTTGGCTAGTGTTAGGTGGTGCGCATGATCGACGAAAAATAGTCTTTCTCGTAGTAATTAGGAAGAGTCAAAACTTCGTAAGCATACAGTAAATAGTAAACATAGGGTTTCACACTTTCTCACCCAGTGTCCCGGGATATAGTATGGGTTACTTGGGCAATAAGCCCAGTAGTTGTGATGGTGGGCTGGCGAACTTTGGCTCAGTTGTAGATTATGACGGACGGGATTGTCCGGGGAGTTTTAGCTCGGTTGTAGATTATGACGGACGGGATTGTCCGGGGAGCTTTAGCTCGGTTGTAAATTATGACGGACGGGATTGTCCGGGGAGCTTCAGCTCGGTAGTAGATTATGATGGACAGAATAGTCCGGGAAAATTCGGCTCGGTTGGTTGGTTGACTCATAACTATTGTATGTGCATAAAAGGTTTTAAGGTGGTGGGTCTTCTATATTGGGGAGTTCGATGCACCGACACCAATATGGTTGGCTCGGCAAGTGTGGTTAGCACCTTGCCAACAGAAGTCCGGCGCGCCAGCCGGCAAGAGTACGCAGACGTCCGCTTAGTGCACCAAGCGTTGAGGCGTACGATAGGTCTGACCGGTAGTGCCTTACTGGTTTAGAGGTGGGCGAGGCCCAACCCACCGCTTCCGTCTGCCACTACGGAGGTATCCTGGGAGGTAACGGCTCCGAAAGGGGGAACTAAAGGTCTGTGTACACAGAGTCGAGTGGGTGAGTTGCACTTGCATGTTCTCATCATAGCATAATTGTATTTCATAGCATAACCATTGCATAAAACCCGACACCTAATGTATAAGCGGTATGGGACGCTCTATACATTAGGCCTTGCAAAACGACCCCTTTGGCCTATAAGTTCGTGTGAGCGTGCTTATAAGTCAAGGTTCTCTTTCAATATTATAAGCCTGCTAATAGAACCGACACCCTATCGTATAAATCGGAATGGGACTTTTTATACGATAGGAGCCCTGCAAAAGATCCTTTAGCTTATGTGTACCCACATAAGTTAAGGTTACTTATTTAATTTTGTATAATTATTATCATGCGTACACTGTTAGGTTAGTTCCGCCGCCATCTGAAATTTGACTATTCTCCACCTTCATGTCCTTCCCTTTCCTTCTCCCCGCTCGGTGCTTAGGAGCCATGGGGGAAGGGGTGGGGGACGATAGGACTTAGTCTTTTAGACTAACGGTTTTCGAACCACATCATTTAGGGGACCACGGAGCCCAGCATGGAGGAGCAGCCCCGGAGGTCGGCACGTTTGGAGATCGCACAGTCTAGCACTGGAGTCCAGACAGCAGGGACAGTGAGTCCCGAACTATAGTAGTTGTATTAGTTTGCTTCCGCGATGAGTGAATTGTAGTGAGGATTTGATGTACTGGGCATAAGCCCGAGGTTTTCATTATATGTACTATCTGTGGACACTCCCTTCGTGGAGTTTAAATTTCTTATATGTGATATTTCTGTGGACTGTCTTGTATACTTATGCTACAGTGGAGATCGAATTGGCCGGCAGAATCGGCGTCTTGTAGTGACAACCTTCCCGGGTGCGAAGGTATCACCGCAAGGCGGCGGTTCTGGGCCTAAGACCCCGGTGTCAAAAAAGAAAAAAAATGGGGGTCTTACACTAGATCTATTAAAATCTGAGAAGGAGATAATCTCTCTCAGGAATCAATTATATGAGCATAGTGTCCTAAACTCAAAGAACCTCAAACTCTCTGAGGAGTTAGAATGTTGTAGGGAGGAGATAGCCTCACTGAAAAGTGAACTATCAAAGGCCAAAAAGTTTGAAGAATCCCTAAATGGGAGAAGTATCAGACTGATGGACATCACAAGCCCAGTGAACTCTAGATTTAATAGCACACTAGGCTTGGGTGCCTCATCCAGCCAACCTATAATTTTGACAACTCCAATCAAGTTTGTCTCTGACAAAGGAAAGGGAGTAATAGAGGTACCCAGGAAGAATGCAGATCTGTCAGAGAAAAATTCAGTTCAACAGAGGGCGTCGAGCAGAGCTCGACGATCGTCGAACAGAGCTCGACGATCTAACTACAGATCGTCGACCTCAGCTCGACGATATCCAAACTCTGAACTTCAGCATAATCGATCTTCGAACAGAGATCGACGATCTGACCCAAGATCGTCGACCTCAGTTCGACGATCGTCGAACAGAAATCAGGACTGTGAACATTCCTTCAATGGCACATCTAGATTCAATCCTAGAAGTCCCACATCCCAAGGCTTTAATCCCTATACTGAATGGATAGTACCTCCTAGGAGATACCATCCTGAAGGTTATAAGGATCAACCTGGGATGTCCTTTATTTCAGAATTCAAGGGATATCAACCTAGGCCCAAGGTTAACTGGGTCAAAAACAAATAAGCTGTTTTTGTGCAGGTGAAGACCTATCCAGCATCAAACCATCAATGGTATCTGGATAGTGGGTGCTCAAAGCACATGATAGGGGACAAGGACAACTTCACTTTCTTCAAAGCCAAGCTTGGACCCAAAGTAATTTTTGGAAACTCAAGCTTTGGAACTACAAAAGGATATGGTGCAGTCCAAATTGGCTCAGTCACATTCAAGAAGGTGGCATATGTTGAAGGACTCAAGCACAACTTGATAAGTATCAGTCAACTGTGTGATGAAGGATATCAAGTGACATTCAACAAAGCCATATGCAAGGTTAAGTCAGAGCACAACACAACTGTGTTGACAGGTAACAGAAGAGGTAACATTTACTTAGTGGATTTTCATTCACCTATAGTAGATATTTGCCTGTTCAATTCCATTTCAAAATCTAATATTTTATGGCATAAGAGACTAGGGCATATTAACCTTAGAACCATTACTAAGCTATCTAAAGACAACCTTGTTAGAGGACTACCTTCTGGTCCCTACAAGAAGGAAGGACCTTGCAAGGCTTGTCAAT
The DNA here is from genome assembly GCA_039513925.1 of Platanthera zijinensis. Lineage (NCBI taxonomy): Eukaryota > Viridiplantae > Streptophyta > Magnoliopsida > Asparagales > Orchidaceae > Platanthera > Platanthera zijinensis. The sequence goes on from CM077093.1 coordinate 100,809,402, forward strand.
TAGGCAAGCAAACTAAAAGTAGTTTTAAATCAATTAATAAGAGTGATTCACCTAGGATCTTGTACCTATTGCACATGGATCTTTTTGGACCCATATCTGTACAAAGCCTAGGAGGGAAATCCTATACTCTAGTGGTTGTAGATGACTTCTCAAGATTCACTTGGGTATTCTTTCTGAGGAAGAAGTCTGCTAACTTCAAGTGTTTGACAGATTTTCTCAAATGCATTCAGATTGAGTTCAACACTCACATTGCCCTGATCAGAAGTGATCATGGGACAGAGTTTGATTCTCTTCTCATGCAAGAGTTCTGTCAAAGTGAAGGGATCAGGCACACTTTCTCAGCTCCTAGAACTCCTCAACAAAATGGGGTAGCTGAAAGGAAAAATAGAACACTCATTGAATCTGCAACTACATTATTGGCAGATGCTCACCTACCTCTATCCTTTTGGGCTGAGGCAGTGAACACCTCCAACTATGTGTTGAACAGAAGCCAGATACACAAGCTGAAGGGCAAGACTCCCTATGAATTGCTCAAAGGGAAGAAACCTAAAATAGGCTATTTTAAAGTTTTTGGTTGCACTTGTTTTATTCATAATAATGACAAGAAATATCTAGCAAAATTCCAAGCTAAAGCTGATGAAGGAGTGTTTCTGGGATACTCCATGATCAGCAAGGCCTATAGGGTTTATAATAAATCTTCCTGTAAAATTGAAGAATCTGTTCATATTATTTTTGATGAAGCTAACATGTCTTTCAAGGAGAAGAATGCTTCTACCATAGAACCTTTGTAGGTACATTCTCTAGCTGAAGACTTGAACAAATTGCAAGTTGCTGAAAAGAATGAGAGCAGTGATGATGAAGAAGAAGTTCAACATCTTGAAGAAAATCATCCAGAAGAGCCAGTTGCTGCTCCACTAGAGGAGACAACAACACAGGCTGGTGAACAATCAACACTCCCTGTTGACTTAGTAACAACAAGAGATCATCCAATCACCCAAGTAATTGGAGAAATTTCAGCTGGTGTGCAAACTAGAAATCAGGTCAACCAGAACCTGATGCACACTTGCTTCCTATCTCAAATTGAGCCTCAATCCATACAAGATGCAGAGCAAGATCCACACTGGATCATTGCAATGCAAGAGGAGTTGCATCAATTTGAAAGGAACAAGGTTTGGGAACTAGTGCCTAAGCCAAAGGATCATCCCATTGTTGGAACAAAGTGGGTATTCAGGAACAAGCTGGATGATCAAGGAGTTATAGTCAGAAACAAGGCAAGGCTAGTTGCTCAAGGGTACTCTCAACAAGAAGGAATAGACTATGATCAGACATTTGCACCAGTTGCAAGGCTGGAAGCCATCAGAATATTCCTAGCCTATGCTGCTCACAAAGGTTTCAAAGTGTATCAAATGGATATAAAGAGTGCATTTCTCAATGGGGACATCAAAGAGGAAGTCTATGTTAGACAACCTCCAGATTTTATCTCTCTAACTCACCCTGATTATGTTTACAAATTGCATAAAGCATTATATGGTCTCAAGCAAGCTCCTAGAGCATGGTATGAGACCCTAGCATGCTTTCTTCTGGAAAATGATTTTGTTAGGGGGAGAGTAGACCAAACTCTTTTTATTAGAACCCATAAGTCCCATACCCTACTAGTGCAAATTTATGTAGATGACATTATTTTTGGTTCTACTGATTCAAAATTGTGCAAAAAGTTTTCCAAGCTTATGCACTCTAAATTTGAAATGAGTAGCATGGGTGAGCTGTCCTTCTTCTTAGGACTGCAAGTCAAGCAACATGCTGAAGGCATATTTATTTCTCAAACCAAGTATGCAAAAGAATTGGTTAAGAAATTTGGTATGTCTGATGCATCATGTATGAAAACACCCATGCCCTCAAATGATGTAATAGATGCTGATGAACATGGGAAACCTGTTGATCAGACAACATATAGAGCAATAATTGGCTCTTTATTGTACCTTACAGCTAGTAGGCCTGATATAATGTTTGCTACATGTATTTGTGCTAGATTCCAAGTTAGCCCTAGAGAGTCACATTTAATCTTAGTTAAGAGAATTCTTAGGTATGTAAAAAGTTGTCCAAATCTAGGTCTCTGGTATCCAAAAGATTCAGCATTTGATTTAACTGGATTTTCAGATGCTGATTATGCTGGATGCAGAATAGACAGGAAAAGCACCAGTGGAACATGTCAGTTCCTTGGTGATAGACTTGTCTCCTGGTTTTGTAAGAAGCAAACATCTGTGTCAACCTCAACTGCTGAAGCTGAGTATATGGCTGCAGGCAGTTGCTGTTCACAAATATTGTGGATACAGAATCAACTCTTAGACTATGGCTACAACTTAGAGAAGTCTAAAATTTTCTGTGATAATACTAGTGCTATCTCTATAGCACAAAATCCAGTCCTCCATAGTAGGACAAAACACATAGAAATTAGGCATCATTTTCTATGAGACAATGTAGAGAAAAATAAAATTAAACTTTAATATATTCCTACTGATTTGCAAAGGGGAGATATTTTCACCAAACCTTTGGATGAAAAGAAACACAGTTTCTTCCTAAATCAGTTAGGCATGTTAGATGGAGGAAGCCTTAATTAAATTACAATATTTTGAAAAGCTAAAACAGACCAAGACTAGGCCAAAAATCCTTCTTTTTGTGTCTGTAGAATGAGTTTAGACTCTGAACTGCGCTCGACGTTTTCCCCAAAATCGTCGAACAGAGATCGACGATTTTCCAAAAATCGTCGGCCAGAGATCGACGCTTTTGCAGTCGTCGATCTGAGTTCAGAGCCCTCGCTAGAACTAGGCTTTCTCTCTTTCTGATCAGAGGCCGTCGAGCTGAGCTCGACGTTTTTCAACATCGTCGAACGAAGATCGCCGATTTTGAAGACTCTTCAGATTCCCTCTGTAGCCCAAATCATCGAGCTAAGCTCGACGTTTCGTCGAGCTGAGCTCAACGATCTTCCTTTTCGCCGTCGAACCCTAATATAAAATCTTTCTTTCAGCCGTCGTTCTCCTTTTGCGCTTTCATACTCTGCAACTTTCTTTCTTTTCCCTCCAAATTCTCTACGCTTGGTCGTTTTTGGTTTTCTATTGCAGGTGAATATGGCTGAATCAAGTGCTGCTATTGCTAAGATGAAGTTCGACACAGGCTTTGACATCGACATAAACTCCTTCGATGGAAGCGACCAGCGCTTCAAGGACATCCTAAACTTATTCAGAGAACAACAGCTGACTCCAATAATGACTACAAGGATGAAGATCGCCTCAGAAGAAATTAGAGAGTGGTGTTATACCGCAACAGACGAGACTGAGAATTCTGTTGTCGGCACCATTAAGGGGACTCAGGTACTTCTATCCCCGGCTCTTTTAACAGAAGTTTTTCAACTCAGTACTGGAGAAGACTCCATTGAACTGTCTGGAGAGGAGTATGACTCCATGCTGGATAGGATGGGTCACAATGCAGTCAACCCTCATAAGCTATTGAAGAAAAATCTGGCTATAGAATTTCAATTCCTGGCTGATGTAGTTGGGAAGGTGCTGTTGGCCAAGCACTCAGCTCATGACACCATATCCAGATATCAGTTCTGCCTGGTGGGAGCTTTATTAGATAAGAAACACCTTGACTGGGGCTCCATCTTCTTCACTCTGATTAAGAAGAAGATCAATAAGACTGCAGTTAGTTATGGGAGAATCTAAGGGGTCTATCTGCACAACAGGTGCCCTGACCTTTTAACCTCCTCTGGCATGTTCATCAATGCATCCAAGAGGCTTTCCTATGCCCTCTTCAGTAAATGGGACAGGCAGATCATAAACCCCTCCAGGGCTGCTGCACCACTTCATTCAGGCACAAGGACTATTTCAGTCACTCCTCCAGCAGAAGAGCTGCCTGCTTCTTCCCCTCCTCCAGCCATATCCACCCAAGCCATCACCTCCTCACCACCAGTCACCACCATAATCATCTCATCCCCAATTACCATTTCCTCACCTATGTCATCCCCTCCACTATCCACCTCAGAGGAATTCCATCCTCTCTTTTCCTATTCAACCTTCACCCTACCATCCTTCTCACTTATAGATGATTCCTTCATGGATGATTCACCCTCTACTCCTCCTGAGCCACCCTCAACTTCCTCATTTCAACAAATGCTCCATGACATTCACTCTCAACCCTCCTTCACACCCTCTCTTACTTCCCCTATCTCCACCTCAACCTCCTCTATCTCTATAATTCCATCTTCTGAACCAACCATTCCCTCTCCACCTTCCTCCACATTTTCAGTTTCAGCCACCATCCCTCCATCCACCTTTGCTCCTACCTCTGCTCAAGCCCCACTTGAGCATGTGGATCTTCCTAGTTTGGCAGACAGGCTGTATGAGTTGCTAGCTCCCAAGCTGGCATCTCTACTGGAGTCTTCCCTGGCTCTACTCCTGAAGCAAGTCCAGGAGCTGTCTACCAAGCTTGCCTCCCTTTCCTCCTCCCTGGCTATCCCTTCTTCTGGGTGCCTTGATTCACCTCTCTCTGAACCAAGGCAGGGGGAGATGCCTTATGAAGAAGTGGATGTGCCAGCTGCTGATCATATGTCTGCTCCAGCTCCAGCTCTTGGATGTGCTTTTGCACTGAATCTGCAGAGGCTGCTATCTATATTTGATACAGTCCATTTCAGCTGTCTGTCTGCAACTCCTACTGAAGATTTGTCTAAGGCCATTGTGCCTGTATCTATCTGTGATCCCAGCCATATTGATTCCTACATCAAGTCCTGGAAGGCTGTGGATATCTCTGATGCTGCTACTAAGGCCACTGTTCCTCTTTCTGTTGAAACTGCTGCTGCTGCTACTGCTGACATAGAGATGATTCCAGCAACTGATGCTGATGAAATTGCTGTTGAGACTGCTGATGAAGAGCTTGCCTCATACTTAGTAGATCCCACTCTTGCTGCTCCTGCTCTAGTGTTTGCTGCTGATTCTGTCTGCTCTGCTGCTGCTCTCTCTCCTCCTGCTCCTGCTGTTTCTGCAAAACTTAAAGCTCAAGAAGAGCATATCAGAAGAATTGATGATCTGTATGATCAACCTCTAAGTTCTGAGAGTGATCAGTACAGGACTGATTCTGATGATTCTGCTAGCACTATTGCCAAGAAGAGAAAAGCTAGAAGTAAAGCAATGATGTCAGTCCCTCCTGCCAAAGCCAAAGACTCCATTGATATTCCATACTACATCCTGCATGACTGCCCCATCTCTGAGCCATGGATGCAATACTCCAAGAATCAACAGAAAGCTATGAAGAAGAAGAGGAAGCTAGACAAATATGAAAAAGGATCTTCTCAATATCAGCCTCCTCCTCCTCCTCCTCCAGATTCTGGCTCAGGCTCAGCCCCTCAAGCTCCAGTTTCCAGACACAGTTCTTCCCAGTATTATCAAAGATCCTATCAAAGGGGACAGCATCAAAGGGGATATCAATCCAGAAGAGATCAATTTAGAGGAAGCCAGAGAGGGCATAGACTTCATCCAAGGGAAGGGCAAGGTCACTCTGACCCTTCTTCAGGTCCTTTCCCATACAAGCTGAAAGACACAATTGTCTCCAGGACTCCTTCTACTGATTCTGAAATCATCAACAGATATGAACCTCCTATTCCTTTTGAAGATCCTGAGAACAACCCTGTGTCCTGGACAGCCAGAATGAAAGAATTGGCTGCCCTTGATCAAATAAAAAAGGCCAGAGAACAAGGCAAGCATAGTTCAAACATAACTACTTTATCAGAGCAGAGAAAGAAAGAACTAGAGAGATATGCATCAAGGAAATTCTTCAATCCAGAAGACTATATGAAGCTGCACCCTGAGGCTGTTGTTCCAAGGCCCAAATCTCAAACTTCCCTAGGTGCAGAGGATGACAGAAGGTCAAAGAAAGAAAGTCAGAATCCTAATAGAGAAATTTTATTTAAAAAGGGAACTGAAAGGAAGTGAACTGTGTAAGCTAAACATTTCATCCACCTTTGGATATCTGCTGTTATTTATCTGTGCTTTGCTGCTATATATCTTCTCTGCAATTTTGAATTAGCTTCTGTATTGTTGTATGCTTTTTATTCCCTATGATTGTCTATAAATAGTAATCCTAACCCAAATAGGGGGAGATTGTTGGAACACCCTATTACTAATTTGGGTAAGGATCACTATGCTTGTCCTAGGAATCCCAGTTGACCTAGTTGTATAGTTGAGAAGGTCAACATTAGAATGAGTCTAGGGCTTAGAACTTAGATTTGGAGCTGCCCCTAGGACCATTACAAGATCAAGGTTGAAGAGCTAAGTCTAAGGCAATTTTCGTCGAGCTCAGGTCGACGAATCGTCGAACTCCGTTCGACGCTCTCTGAGCTCAACTTCAATAAATCGTCGAACTCCGGTCGACGATCTTCGAGCTCAGATCGACTATCTGCTTTTGGCTAGCTTCTGCTTAGTCGTCGAACTCCCCTCGACTATCTTCTAGCTCAGTTCGACGATCTCTCCTTCAAGTTATTTCTCAGGTCGGTGAGCTCGGTTCGACGATCTTCGAGCTCAGATCGACGTTTTCTGTCTGCTTGTCTCATTTCATCTCTGAGCTCAGTTCGACGATCGTAGAGCTCAGATCGACATTTTTTTAGAGAGATCGACGCTTTCAGGAATTCAAATGCTGCTGTTCTTTGGAATGTTTTTGAATATTATCAGCATTTATGTCAGAAGATCTCCCAGCCGTTTATCTTTTTTCTGGAGCAAGTTTCAAGGAATTATTCAGAGAATGTTTGCTGGACTTTCCTCTAGAAGACAAGACTCTTTTTGGAAGACATTTATGACTCCCAACGGCTAACTTGGAAAAGAAAACTTCAGAAAATTTCAATTCCTCTCTTCTGTGTTTTTAAGATATACAAAATACACAAGAGAAAAGAGGATACACAGATTGACAAGAAAGAAAGTGAACACACAGAATAGAGAATACTGATAGCAGAAGAACAACAGAAGAACTGTGACTTCAAAAATCTTCTTGCTGACTGAAAAGTGTTCACAATCTCATCTCAGAACTCCAGACACCTCATTTCTCAGCCTTCTTGCTGAAACCCTCCTTTGCTGGAGATCAAAGTTCTGAAGACCTATCACCCTAGAGCAAAGCTTCTTTTCCTGAACCTTTCTACATCTCAGGGAGCTTTGAAATCATCAATCCACTTGTGCTTCTCTCATTTGATTGAGAACAGAGAAGACACCCTTCACTCTTATTTTTCTTTTCCTGCTGTAAAAGGGTTCTTGAACTCCCTTCAAAAGTTCTGTCTGGTTCTGAGAGCCTTGTCAAAACTCAGTGGTGGCAAGACACCTTATCAAAAAATCCAGTTTTGGTTTTTGAGCACCTTATCAAAAGCTCATTGGTGTCAGGACACCTGATCAACTCATCCTGAGTGGATTCCTATCAAGGGTGGTAGAAGAGTGGATGTACCCAGGTTTTTGGGGAACCACTATATTTCCTTGTGTTTTCTGGTTTGTTTGTGTGATTAGTTTGCTGTGTGCTGTGCTTTTTACTTCTTAGTTTTTTTAACTTCTTACTAGCACTCTACACTATATCATAAATTGAATTTTATATGTGCTGTTTATTTCAACTGTAAAAAACTATTTTAAAATACTCTATTCACCCCCCCCCCCCCCCTCTAGAGTTGAGATAGATCTTACCCTCACTTTCAGCATCTTTGCAATTTGCCCAATTTGAGTCTCCAAACTATGAAGAGATCCGGTGAGATTCCGGATATTGGCATCATTTGTACTCGTATATTTGGCGAACAACTCCTCGAGATTGGGAGCTTTTGGAGCTTGTGGTGGAAAATATCCTGGTGGGATTGTGTTTTGTGGGCGAGCCGCGTTCCCTGGATTACTCCAAGAGAAGTTGGGGTGACTCCTTATACCCGGGTGATAGGTATTACCAAAATTATGACCAGGATTATAAGGTGGCCGATTCGGATTACCCAAGTAATCCACATGCTCGGCAATAGTAGAAGGCTCCCAAAATTGGGGCTCACAGGAAGGCATAGGCGAGGAAGCAGTCATCTCGTTCATCTGTTTTTGCATCTTCTCCATCTGGAGAGATAAATTAGAAATCGTATCTATTTCATACATCCCGGCTGGCTTAGGTGATTTAGACCGTGGTGTACTCCATTGATAGGTATTCAAAGCCATACCTTCTATAAGCTCTTGGGCGGCCGCCGGTGTTTTGTTATTAAGCGTTCCACCGGCGGCGGCATCGATAAGTTGCCTAGTTTGAGAATTTAGGCCGTTATAGAAGGTTTGGATTTGTAACCAATCCGGAATTGCATGATGAGGACATAGATGAAGCAATTCCTTTAAACGCTCCCAATTATCATTTAACATTTCCAAATCAAGTTGGGAGAAATAAGTAATATCATTGCGCAATTTCGCCGTTTTAGCCGGCGGAAAGTATTTCGTAAGAAATCTTTCCGTCATTTCAGCCCATGTTGTGATTGATCCTCTTGGTAGAGAACTCAACCATTGCTTGGCTGTAGTGCGCAATGTAATGGAAATAACCTTAGCCGGATGGCATCATCGGATACACCATTAATTTTAAAAGTATCGCATATTTCTAAGAAATTAGAAATATGCGCGTTTGGATCTTCATCTTGAAGCCCATCAAATTGTACATATTGTTGTACCATTTGGATGATGCTTGGCTTCAACTCAAAATTATTGGGGGCAATAGCGCGGCGAATAATACTAGATTGAGCCTCGTCCAAGTTTGGACGGGCATAATAGGACATAGTTTGTTGTTCGACCGTATTTGGCTCACCCATATTGGAAGAAGAAGAAGAAAGAGATCTAGGAGAATGAGAAGAAGAACTAAATGAAGAAGGAGAAGAAGAAGACGGTGATAGAAAGAGAATTAAAGATGGATTAGGAGTGTCTCCTAAGGATTCCGTATCTTGAAAATTCAGAACTCGAAATCGTAAGCGGTGTCGAAGGGTTCGCTCGATTTCCGGATCCAAATCAAAAAGAGGTGACGGATTCCCTCGGGTCATACACAAAAACAAAACAAAAGATAAAAGTTTTAAGATTTAAACATTTATAATATAGAATTTCCCGGACTTCCCAAGGGCTACCTAGTGACGGGTTCGCAAGGTACTAGGTGGTATTGCGGGATGAAAACCCGACACGGCCCTTTCACGAGAAAATTTTAATTATAAAATTTAAAAATAAAACTTTCAAAAATTTGTTTTTTTTTTGTTTTTTGATACTAAAAAAAAAGATAAAAGTAATAGATCCTTGCTTTCAAAATATCAACAAAGAAAAGTCCCCGGCAACGGCGCCAAAAACTTGATGATGATTTTCTAGAAGTTAAATTACAACCAAACTAGAATCCCAAATAGGCAAGCGTACCTATCGAAATGCAGTATAGGAAGTGTCGTATTGCGAATCGGGGCCTGTTGAGCACTTGTACTCACAAGGAAAGCTATTATCTTATCGACAGAAAACTTGGTTTGATTATACAAGTTAATAAAAATAAAGCTGATGCTAAAGAGAAATTCAAATATGAGGAAGCTAGCACTTGTTCTAGAATCCCCTTGGACTAAAATAAATCTTCTTGGAAAATAATGAAATGCGAGTTCTTAATTATACTCACTCGACCGTGGAGGTTCCTAAAGTATAGAAGCGTCTCTCTCGAGCTCATGCTTCTAACTAACCTTAGGTTGATCGATGATGGCCGCGGAACAGAGACCTACTGTGGTTGGTTCGAAATGGTCAGATTCCGCGGGCCGGTTAGAATATCGAGTTTTCTAACGAAAGGAGGCAAGCGCACCTATCGCAAGTAGTACTCGGTATTCGGGAAAATACCGAGGTCGTATTATTCTCGGGACGCGTTGATTATATCTACTCTTCCAGGAACACTATTATCTTACTAACAGTAAGGTGGGATTTTTTTGTTTAATTAAAGCGGAAAGAAAGAAAGCGGAATTTTGCTAAATTAGTTCGATGACGGGTTAACGCTCGGCATCGAATCGGATTAAGACCAAAATAATTCTTAACAATTATTAAACTTTGTTTTTAATTTAATAAAAGGCACTTGGCCGTGGAGGTTCCAAAAACATGAGCTCACCTTGGTCTAGGGATATCGCTCACCTGGGCGCTAAGGCTATTCGACCGAGCGTTAGTCCGACGAAGGATTCCCCTTAACGCCCGCATTACGCTAAGAACCCCGCTATTGGGTGGGGAACCCAATCCGGGAGAACTACGCTTCTCCTCTTCCGAGGGGGCGTACGCAGTTCTCTTTACCCAAGGGGGATCGGTCCATACGTGCAGCCTCTCGGCGTCGCGTATGGATAACGGAAATAGAGCCCACACATCGATTATGTGGTCCTATGCGTCGTTAACCCGGGGTAAACCTTAAGTCCTTAAATTAAATTAAAAATAAAGTTTTTTAATTATTTCAAATCATTTTTTATGTCCCAATGCTCTTCGATGCCGAAGGCTAAAAGAGATTAGCCACTCATCGGTATGGGGACGGCTTTATGTTTTTAGGTGAAGCGTGAGTGTTAAATTAAGTACTGAACAATTATAAGAGAAAATACGAAAAACAGGACAGTTAGATAAATTTAAGGCTAATTGATGCAAGCACTCACGCACACTTTCAAACCATAAAGAAAATTTAAATAAAGCAAGACCTACTCAAATGAGTAGGCGGAAATAAATGCACACACGCACACACTCTACAGAATTGAAGAAAGCGATAAATTGCAAGTCCCGGCTCAAATGAGTGGGCGGGAGTAAATCTATCTCATACACACACGCACTCTACTTGAAAAGAAAGCACACGCACACACTCTACAGAAAAGAAAACACACGCACACACTCTACAGAAAAGAAAACACACGCACCCACACAAAGTTTTCCTACTCAAGTGAGTAGGAAGAAAATGAAAGCAGTAAAAAAGACAAGTCCCACTCAAACGAGTGGGCGGGAAATGAAAGCAAAGCGCCATTTAACTCTTAACGAGTAGGCGGAAATAAATGCATACGCACACACGCACTCTACAGAAATGAAATAAAGCAGTAAAACCTAACTCATACACGCACACACACTTGCAGAAATAAGAAAAACAAAGTGCTCAGAAAATTAAAACGACTGCATTTCTACCGCTAGAATGCGGTAGAAATGCATAAAAAGTGAAAATAAAAATTAACCGGAGCGAAAATTTTTGCAAATAAACGCAAAATGGAAGTACTCGAAAAATTAATACAACTGCATTTCTACCGCTAGAATGCGGTAGAAATGCATAAAAAGATGAAATAAAAATTAACCGGACTAAAAGTTTTGAAATTAAAAGCTAAAATGAAGTGAGCGAAATATTATAACGACTATATTTTCATTCTTATATTTTTATAAAAACTCCTAAAAAGTGAAAATAAAACAAAAAGGACAAAAAGTTTTACAACCCTAAAGAGCCTAAGTTAAAAAGTAATAGTTTTAGATGAGTTTTTATAAAGCCTTATGAATGAAAATATAGGAAAAAGTAGAAAAGCTAAATCTAAAAAAGTGCAGAAAATGAAATTTAAATGGACGGCACAACGGCTAGAAATGCCGATAAACCCTAAATCTAACTAAGTTACGAAGGCTAAAAAGATAAAAACATAAAAGAAATACAAAAAGATGAACGAAAAATTACTTAAGTAGGCGCATTCAAATGGATTATCCATACAAATTAAGGGAGAAAGATTCATATTTGATTAAAGTAAAAACCCTAATACAAACTAAGAGAGAGAGGGGGGAGAAAATCTCCTTACATAAGTTTGGAATCCAAATGGGCAGCACCTCCCCTAAGCAAAGTGGTCAAAAAAGGTGGACAAAATAAGCTTCCTGAAAGCTTTTATTTATAGGCAATTTTTTCGGGTTGGTCACGCCCTAGGTCACGGGCGTGACAGGGGGGCGTGTCACTGTCTACTATTCATGAGCTGGCCGATTGACTTGACTGGAGCTTTGACATCGGGGTGAAACGTGGCGGTCACGCCCCAAGTCACGGGCGTGACAACCATGTCACGGGCGTGACGGGGGGGCGTGACCGCGGGAGCTGGCAGTTTGATGTCGGCAGCGTTGACATGTTGACCAAGCTTGCGGGGTCGGCCACGACACGGGCGTGATAGGCATTTGACACGGGCGTGACGCCGGGCGTGTTGGGCTGGGTTTGATGACGGCCGATCGTCGAGCTGGCACCTGTGGTCGGCGATCGTCGGGCTGGCGTGACACGGGCGTGTCGGCCGATTGACACGGGCGTGTCAGGCAGTTTTTTCTAACTTTTTGGAATTTTTTCTGGAATTTTTCTGGAATAAAAATTAAGCTAAGTTAGAAATAATATTTACAAAAACAAGTTATTTATTGAATTAAACTAATAAAAAAAGACAAAAAATAAACTAAATGGACTTAAATAAAATACGAAAATATAGGTATAATTACAACTCATCAAACACCCCCATACTTAAGCTTTTGCTATTCCAGAGCAAAAGTTTGAGGTGAATTTATAAGGAATAATGAAAAACCCTAAGTTCTGCTACCGCTAAATTAATTATAAGAAAGATCAAATAAAAATATACGGGGTATAAGAGTTAAGTCCTAAAATTATTTAGATGATTTAAACAGGGCAAAAGTTTTGGCCAAAAGACTTCTTGATGTAATCAAATAGAAAGCAATAGTTGTATTGGTTAGATTAACAGAAAATAGTTTGGATTTATACGAACTTTAGCTTATAGGAGTGTTATTGGAAATAATGCAATTTACGAATTATGCTCTCAAAAAGATTTTTGAATTAATTCTAGAGTCATGAAATTGGCTAAGGGGGTTGATGTTGGTTTATGAAGATGCTTGGATTTTGAGGCGAGGTTATTTTTTCTCGAACCTCCGATTTTTTTGATTTGGATGTTAAAGGAAAACGAAATCTTATTTTCCTTAACATAAAAATTTTTTTTTTCTTCTTCATAAAAATAACCCAATGTATATGTGTTGGAGTAATGAATTTTATCCTCTTACTCCGTAACGTATAATCTTTTAATTTATTGGGTGCCTATGTTTACGGAATGAAATCTTATTCCCATTGACATAAGATCTTTTTGGGGAAATAATTTTATCATACCAAGTAGGTTATGATAGGATAGGTAAGGGGAGAAAAGAGAACTAGATTTTTAATTGAAAAATAATTGAGAGCAACCTTTATAAATTGTACGTTCCAATTTTTCAGAAAGCTAAAAGTAAGCATAATTGAATTCTATAGTCGTTATTTTCTAACATGGTACAAATGCTCCTATCTATGAAAAATTAGAAGTAGTGTCTAAAGTGAGTCCCCTATTTTTAACAAAGTATAATAAATTCTTTAAAACTTAACCCCGGCTATTTAGATTTTTCAATCTATAATTAACAAACGAATAGTGAACAAAGAATTGATCAAATTCGCATATAAATAAACTCAAAACGAAAGTTTTGGATAACAATAAACTCAAGAATGAAATGTTTGATTTATTTGTTTCATAATAATTTTTTTTTTTTTTTTAAATTTTTTTTGAAGTTATGTTCTTCTTTTTTTTGTAATTTTTGTATTTTTGTATTTATATCTTTAATATATACATACTAAAAAGAAAGAAAAAATGCGAGAATAAAAAAAAATTTTTCTTTTTGATTTTTAAGTTTTGTTAATTTTTTTGTATTTTAAAATTTTGTGAATTTTTTTTGTATTTTTAATTAAGTTTTCATTTTATTTACAAAAATTTGGGAAAAAGAAAAAATATTTACAAGGATGAGAGGGAGAAAAGGGAGAGAGGGGGAAAGAGAAAAAATAAAAAGACAAAAAGTATTTACAAAAATTATTTACAAAAATATTTACAAGAATATTTACAAAAATATAAACTAGGAAGCCGCGAGATGACTCGTTATGTGGATGGCTCGATGAGCCGGATCTCGCGGACCGAGTTAAAAATAAGACAAAGTTTCAAAAATGAAACTTCAAAAATTTTTAATTATAATAATTTTTTTGTATTTTATAATTTTTTTGCTATAAATATTTTTTTTTTGTTTGTTTTGTTTTTTTTTTTTTTTTTTTTTTGTTTTTTTTTTTTAAGTGAAAAAGAAAGTACGAAAATATGAAAACACCCCCATACTTAGATCCAACATTGTCCCCAATGTTGTATGCTAAGCATGAGGAACAAGACAGCAGGTATATGTACAAAAAGGGAAAAAGAGGGGGGCAGAAAACGTCCCTGATCCGCGCTCGGGGAAGCCCTTTAGAAACCCTGCAGTTATTAGAAAAATAGAAAACGTAATAAATAAAGACGTAAAAAAGATAGACGTGGGGTGCCTCCCAGGAGCGCTGTGTTTATAGTCGCGTAGCTTGACTATAGTGGCGGGTTTATATATGGAGAAGGGTTATGGTTTCGCTCCTACTGATCACAGGGTCGCCCGCTATATAAGACTTTAACCGATTACCGTTCACCTTAAAAGTGCCTTTTTCGGGGTGGGAGACGAGTACGGTCCCATATGGCCAAACCTCTTCAACTTTGAAGGGGCCGAACCATCGCGATTTTAGCTTACCCGGGAAAAGCCTAAGACGTGAATTATAAAGAAGGACTAGATCGCCCGGAGAAAAAATTTTGGGGGTTTTAATTTTTCGATCGTGATAAAACTTAGAACGCTCCTTATAGAACTTATTGCTCTCGTAAGCGTTCGCACGCCATTCATCAAGCTCGTTTAGTTGCAGTTTTCTATTCTGAGCGGCTAAGTTAGAGTCGAGGTTTAAGAGTTTTAATGCCCAAAGTGCGCGGTGCTCCAGTTCTACGGGTAAATGGCATGCTTTGCCATAGACTAATCGAAACGGGGTACAACCAGTAGCGGTTTTTGTACGCCGTACGATACGCCCATAACGCGTCGTCAAGCTTAGCGGACCAGTCTTTCCTATTAAGTGAAACGGTTTTTTCTAATATGCGTTTTATTTCTCGATTTACTACCTCAACTTGGCCACTTGTTTGCAGGTGGTAGGGGTGGCAAGTTTGTGCGTGACTCCGTACTTAGCTAACGTCTTAGCCATGAGAGCGTTACAGAAATGCGTACCCCTATCACTAACAATTGCGCGAGGCGTGCCGAAGCGAGAAAATAATTTTTTTAGAAATGTAACGACGACTCGCGCATCGTTGGTGGGGAGAGCTTGCGCTTCTGCCCACCTTGATACGTAGTCGACCGCCACTAAAATATATGAATTTTTATAAGAAGGAGGTAGGGGGGCCAACAAAATCTATGCCCCATAAATCGAAGACTTCGCATTCTAAAAACATATTTTGGGGCATCTCGTCGCGACGTGAGATGTTACCCGACCGCTGACAGCTATCGCATGCGCGCACAAAATTGTGCGCGTCTTTGAAGAGAGTGGGCCAAAAGTAGCCCGCCTCTAGCGCCTTCCTAGCGGTCCGGTTGGCTTGATAGTGCCCCCCGGCCGGACCCTCGTGGCAGTGCCTCAATATCTGCGTGCACTCCACTCCCGCGACGCATCTTCGAACCGCTTGGTCCGCACAGATACGGAAAAGAAAAGGGTCATCCCAAAAGAAATTTTTCAAGTCGGAAAAGAATTTCTTCTTTTGATGACTTGAGAAATCTTTTGGAAGTACCCGCGCGACTAAGTAGTTCGCAAAATCTGCGAACCAAGGCGAAGGTGACGAAGATGAACGAATGGCGAGAAGGCGTTCCTCGGGGAATCTGTCATTTATTTCAGATTCGACGAGCGCTTCCGCACCCGGATTGTCTAAACGGGAGAGGTGGTCTGCCGCTAGATTCTCCGCGCCCTTCTTATCTCGGATCTCCAAGTCAAACTCTTGTAGGAGGAGAATCCATCGAATAAGGCGGGGCTTCGCGTCGGTTTTAGCTAATAGATATTTAAGGGCGGAGTGATCGGTAAAAACGATAACTTTAGATAGCGTAAGATATGAGCGAAACTTATCGAAAGCGAAAACGACGGCTAAGAGTTCCTTTTTCGTCGTCGTGTAATTCACTTGTGCGGAAGTGAGCGTCTTGCTAGCGTAATAAATAGGATGAAAATGTTTTTCTACGCGTTGGCCAAGAACGGCGCCTAAGGCAATATCACTAGCGTCGCACATGATTTCGAACGGAAGAGACCAATTAGGGGCCACTAGAATCGGAGAATTAATAAGTTTTTGTTTTATAAAATTAAAAGTAGACTCGCAATCGCTACTAAAGACAAAAGGTGATTCCTTTTCCAAGAGGTGAGTAAGCGGCTTTGTTATTTTTGAAAAATCTTGAATGAAACGCCTATAAAAGCCCGCGTGGCCTAAGAAACTTCTAATGGATTTTATGTTTGTCGGCTGAGGAAGTTTTTCTATGATTTCAACTTTGGCCTTATCGACCTCTATCCCCTTACTCGAAATCTTATGGCCGAGGACCAAACCTCCTCGAACCATAAAGTTACATTTTTCCCAATTTAAAACAAGATTTCTGTCCTCGCATCGCTGGAGGACACGATCGAGATTACGAAGACAATTCGGGAAAGAGCATCCGAATACAGAAAAGTCGTCCATAAATATTTCCATAATATCTTCTACTAGCTCGCCAAAAATTGCTAGCATACATCGTTGGAATGTAGCCGGCGCATTGCAGAGGCCAAATAGCATTCTTCGATAGGCGAAGGTGCCAAAGGGGCAAGTAAAAGTTGTTTTCTCTTGGTCCTCGGGGGAAATGGGGATTTGGAAAAACCCTGATAGACCATCGAGAAAACAATAAAAAGGATGACCGGAAAGACGCTCGAGAATTTGGTCAAGGAACGGTAGTGGGAAATTGTCCTTGCGGGTGGCATCATTAAGTTTGCGATAATCGATGACCACGCGCCAACCCGTAACAGTACGAGTTGGGACGAGCTCGTTGTGCTCATTCGCCACTACGGTTAGACCGCCCTTCTTGGGCACGACATGAATGGGACTAACCCACGCACTATCAGAAATGGGATAAATAATCCCCGCATCTAATAATTTAATTATCTCAGCTTTCACGACGTCCTTCATGTTTGGGTTAAGACGTCGCTGGGCTGAATGGTTTTGCGGCAATTATCGTTTAAGAAAATTTTGTGAGTGCAGAAAGAAGGGTTAATCCCCTTTAGGTCAGAAATTTGCCACGCAATTGCGTGGCGATGTTTAAGCAAAACCTCCAATAAATCGGAGGTCTCCGAATCGCTTAAATACGAAGAAATGATAACCGGGAGTGTATCATTTTTCCCCAAAAAGGCGTATTTTAGGGATTCGGGTAATGGTTTGAGTTCTAGGATGGGCGGTTCTTCTAGTGAGGTTTTAGTGCTAATGTCTTTCGAACCAATTGGTTCAAAAGGCATGTTCGTAGACTCGTCCTCATCACAATAAAAATTTTCGAGCGAAAAAATATTTTCGTTAAAAAAATCGGACTCGAAAACCGGGGAAGAACTATCTCCATAAAAAGAATCTAAAGAATAGCAGAAATCGTCGCTCGGCGACGAGTCTTCCATAGAGGACTTAATAGAAAAAGTAACTTGGTCGTCTCCTACCCGAAGGAGAAGCTGACCATTACTTACATCAATTAACGCACGTGAGGTCGCGAGGAAAGGGCGACCAAGTATTATTGGTACGTTGGCGTCTTCCTCGATGTCCAAGATGACGAAGTCCACCGGGAAGGTGAACTTGTCTACTCGGACAAGGACATCCTCAACAACCCCGATGGGGAACCTAACGGAGCGATCCGCTAGTTGGATGCGCATATTGGTAGGAGCAGGAGTACCCAAACCTAAACGCAGAAGAGCGAGAACGGCATCAAATTAATGCTCGCGCCTAAGTCTGCCAAGGCGTATTTTACTAATACATTGCCAAAAAGGCACGGGATGGAGAACCGTCCCGGGTCGTTTTGTTTTAAGGGCAATTTACTAGTAAGAGCCGCCGAGCAGACAGCGTTGAGAGATATATGCGAAATATCCTCGAGTTTGCGTTTATTAGAAAGTAGTTCTTTTAAAAATTTCGCATATTTAGGCATTTGCGAGATAGCCTCGCAAAAGGGAACATTAATATGAATTTGTTTAAGTAATAGAATAAATTTTTCATATTGCGCGTTTACTCGCTCATTATCTAATTTATGCGGGTAGGGCAACGCCTTGTTTAAAATAGTTTTATCGTTAAAAATCGGTAAGGGTTGCGTAATCGAAGAAGAGGGAAGAGGGGTCGGAGGTGAAATATGTACCTGAGGATTGATCCGTTTTGGATCGACCACCTCCTTACCGCTACGGAGGGTTATAGCGTTGGCGGTTTCCCTTGGATTGGGCTCCGTGTTCCCTGGCAGTGCCCCCATGACGCATTCTGACATGAGTCGCGCCAGCTGTCCAACCTGGAATTCTAAATTTTTTAGCGATCCGGTGATGTTCCGGATATTAGACTCGTTGGACGCGACATAACGATTAAAATTTTCCTCCACCGGGGATGGCTTCATAGGAGGGGGAGGAGGAAGCGTCGGCGCAAAAGGAGGGGAGGGGGACGCTGCGCGTTGTTCGGGTTGCTCCAGGAGAAATTCGGATGGTTCCTCCAACCCGGATTATAGTGGCTACTATAAGGGTTGTTTTGAAATGAGGGACGCACCGGATTTCCCATGTAGTCCACGAATTCGTCGACCACGCAGACGTTGGAGGGGGGGAGAAAACAAGGCGGAGTGGAGGAGGAAACAGACATCTCCGCCACCTGCTTAGTTAGCCTTTCCACTTGGAGGGCTAGCTGAGCGGTGGCATCCACTTCAAAAATGCCCGCCTGCTTAGGGCGCGCCCGCGGGACGTTCCACTGGTAGGCGTTCACCGCCATTTCCTCGAAAAGGGCCTGGGCGGCCTCGGGGGTCTTATTGTTCAGAGTGCCCCCGGCAGCCGCGTCAATCATTTGACGCGTCTGACTATTCAGTCCATTGTAAAAAAATTTGTACCTGCAACCACGCTGGCAGAGCGTGGTGCGGGCACCGGCGGAGAAATTCCTTAAAGCGTTCCCAAGTCTCGTAAAGAGACTCGGAGTCGTTTTGGACGAACGAAGATATGTCCGCCCGCAGTCTTGCAGTTTTCGCGGGCGGAAAATACTTCTTAAGGAATTTTTCGGCCAATTCCGCCCAGGACGTGATGGATCCCCGCGGGAGGGAGAGTAACCACGCCTTAGCCTTGGACTTAAGAGAGAAGGGAAAAAGGCGCAAACGAATGGCGTCATCAGTGACGCCATTAATTATAAAAGTATCGCAAATCTCAAGAAAATTAGACAAGTGATTATTGGGGTCCTCATCCGGCAGTCCGTCGAACTGCACGGCATTTTGGATCATCTGAATCACACTTGACTTAATTTCGAAATTATTGTTGGCCACAGCCGGCCGAACAATACTCGACCCCGTATCATCCAAATTGGGCCGAGCGTAATAAGACATAGTACGCTCGACCGGTTGGGCATTATTCGGGGGTCGGCCATAGAAGAAGAAGAGGGTTCTCCGATAGATTCTGCGGGGTCTAAAAAGGGAATTCGACGGAGAGATCGGATACGCGCAAGAGAGCGGTCGATCTCAGGGTCGAATTCAAGATTTTCAGAACTCGAAGGTTGTCCACGGGTCA
The DNA here is from genome assembly GCA_039513925.1 of Platanthera zijinensis. Classification (NCBI taxonomy): domain Eukaryota; kingdom Viridiplantae; phylum Streptophyta; class Magnoliopsida; order Asparagales; family Orchidaceae; genus Platanthera; species Platanthera zijinensis. The sequence goes on from CM077093.1 coordinate 100,829,061, forward strand.
TACACCCTAAAAAAAACGAAAAGGGGGAGGGATATATTTTTTTTGTAAAAATTTTTTATTTGAAAATAAAGTAAAATTAATAGATTCCCGGATTCAATATAACAACCGGATTCCCCGGCAACGGCGCCAAAAACTTGATGGCCGCGGAACAGAGACCTACTGTGGTTGGTTCGAAAAGGTCAGATTCCGCGGGCCGGTTAGAATATCGAGTTTTCTAACGAAAGGAGGCAAGCGCATCTATCGCAAGTAGTACTCGGTATTCGGGAAAATACCGAGGTCGTATTATTCTCGGGGACGCGTTGATTATATCTACTCTTCCAGGAACACTATTATCTTACTAACAGTAAGGTGGGATTTTTTTGTTTAATTAAAGCGGAAAGAAAGAAAGCGGAATTTTGCTAAATTAGTTCGATGACGGGTTAACGCTCGGCATCGAATCGGATTAAGACCAAAATAATTCTTAACAATTATTAAACTTTGTTTTTAATTTAATAAAAGGCACTTGGTCGTGGAGGTTCCAAAAACATGAGCTCACCTTGGTCTAGGGATATCGCTCACCTGGGCGCTAAGGCTATTCGACCGAGCGTTAGTCCGACAAAGGATTCCCCTTAACGCCCGCATTACGCTAAGAACCCCGCTATTGGGTGGGGAACCCAATCCGGGAGAACTACGCTTCTCCTCTTCCGAGGGGGCGTACGCAGTTCTCTTTACCCAAGGGGGATCGGTCCATACGTGCAGCCTCTCGGCGTCGCGTATGGATAACGGAAATAGAGCCCACACATCGATTATGTGGTCCTATGCGTCGTTAACCCGGGGTAAACCTTAAGTCCTTAAATTAAATTAAAAATAAAGTTTTTTAATTATTTCAAATCATTTTTTATGTCCCAATGCTCTTCGATGCCGAAGGCTAAAAGAGATTAGCCACTCATCGGTATGGGGACGGCTTTATGTTTTTAGGTGAAGCGTGAGTGTTAAATTAAGTACTGAACAATTATAAGAGAAAATACGAAAAACAGGACAGTTAGATAAATTTAAGGCTAATTGATGCAAGCACTCACGCACACTTCAAAACCATAAAGAAAATTTAAATAAAGCAAGACCTACTCAAATGAGTAGGCGGAAATAAATGCACACACGCACACACTCTACAGAATTGAAGAAAGCGATAAATTGCAAGTCCCGGCTCAAATGAGTGGGCGGGAGTAAATCTATCTCATACACACACGCACTCTACTTGAAAAGAAAGCACACGCACACACTCTACAGAAAAGAAAACACACGCACACACTCTACAGAAAAGAAAACACACGCACCCACACAAAGTTTTCCTACTCAAGTGAGTAGGAAGAAAATGAAAGCAGTAAAAAAGACAAGTCCCACTCAAACGAGTGGGCGGGAAATGAAAGCAAAGCGCCATTTAACTCTTAACGAGTAGGCGGAAATAAATGCATACGCACACACGCACTCTACAGAAATGAAATAAAGCAGTAAAACCTAACTCATACACGCACACACACTTGCAGAAATAAGAAAAACAAAGTGCTCAGAAAATTAAAACGACTGCATTTCTACCGCTAGAATGCGGTAGAAATGCATAAAAAGTGAAAATAAAAATTAACCGGAGCGAAAATTTTTGCAAATAAACGCAAAATGGAAGTACTCGAAAAATTAATACAACTGCATTTCTACCGCTAGAATGCGGTAGAAATGCATAAAAAGATGAAATAAAAATTAACCGGACTAAAAGTTTTGAAATTAAAAGCTAAAATGAAGTGAGCGAAATATTATAACGACTATATTTTCATTCTTATATTTTTATAAAAACTCCTAAAAAGTGAAAATAAAACAAAAAGGACAAAAAGTTTTACAACCCTAAAGAGCCTAAGTTAAAAAGTAATAGTTTTAGATGAGTTTTTATAAAGCCTTATGAATGAAAATATAGGAAAAAGTAGAAAAGCTAAATCTAAAAAAGTGCAGAAAATGAAATTTAAATGGACGGCACAACGGCTAGAAATGCCGATAAACCCTAAATCTAACTAAGTTACGAAGGCTAAAAAGATAAAAACATAAAAGAAATACAAAAAGATGAACGAAAAATTACTTAAGTAGGCGCATTCAATGGATTATCCATACAAATTAAGGGAGAAAGATTCATATTTGATTAAAGTAAAAACCCTAATACAAACTAAGAGAGAGAGAGGGGGGAGAAAATCTCCTTACATAAGTTTGGAATCCAAATGGGCAGCACCTCCCCTAAGCAAAGTGGTCAAAAAAGGTGGACAAAATAAGCTTCCTGAAAGCTTTTATTTATAGGCAATTTTTCGGGTTGGTCACGCCCTAGGTCACGGGCGTGACAGGGGGGCGTGTCACTACTATTCATGAGCTGGCCGATTGACTTGACTGGAGCTTTGACTTCGGGGTGAAAACGTTGCGGTCACGCCCCAAGTCACGGGCGTGACAACCATGTCACGGGCGTGACGGGGGGCGTGACCGCGGGAGCTGGCAGTTTGATGTCGGCAGCGTTGACATGTTGACCAAGCTTGCGGGTCGGCCACGACACGGGCGTGACAGGCATTTGACACGGGCATGACGCCGGGCGTGTCGGGCTGGGTTTGATGACGGCCGATCGTCGAGCTGGCACCTATGGTCGGCGATCGTCGGGCTGGCGTGACACGGGCGTGTCGGCCGATTGACACGGGCGTGTCAGGCAGTTTTTTCTGACTTTTTGGAATTTTTTCTGGAATTTTTCTGGAATAAAAATTAAGCTAAGTTAGAAATAATATTTACAAAAACAAGCTATTTATTGAATTAAACTAATAAAAAAAGACAAAAAATAAACGAAACGGACTTAAATAAAATACGAAAATATAGGTATAATTACAACTCATCAATCGATTAAGACCTCTCGGCCAGTCGAAACCCTTAAGCTTGCTTTAGGCGGTGAACCCCACTATTGGATTTAACTCCAATCCGGAAGATTTACGTCGTCCTCTCTCGAGGAGTGCATTCAACTCTTTTTTTCTTTGAGTGATCTCCTCGTATCCGCAACCTCTCGGTCATTTAGGATACGGATCTTAGATCGAAGATCATATCCGCGTAATATGAATTCGATGAAATAAAAATCAAAGATAAATCGTAGCGAAAACAATTAAGAACAAGACATTTAATAAGAAGGAGGAAGATTTATTTTATTCAAAGGTTCATCATGATCAAGTGCTAAAAGAAGATTAGCTACTCATCACGATTGGGGAAATACAAAATAAAGTAGGAAAAGACATGATTGAAATGAAAATAACTAAAATTAGAGTTACAACAAAGGTAATCTAGGCTAGGAAATGAAAATTACAGAGAATAAAACAGCAAAGCAGAAAAGTACAACTCCCAAAAATCCGACCCTGAGCATCTGAAGTTGTCTGGAATTTATCGGAAAATTTTTGTTTGGTCACGCCCTAGGTCACGCCCGTGACCTAGGTCATGTTAGGCTCGGAACCGTCGTCTTGAAACCCCGGGAACGTTGGAAGAGAAACCGCCAAATTCTGTTAACTGACGGGTCACGCCCCTAGGTCACACCCGTGACCTAGGGCGTGTCAAGGCTGTTTCTTCAAAATGGCGGGAAGCTGAAAACGGCGGGAGTAAAAGTGGTCTTCAAGGAGGTGTCACGCCCTCTAGTCACGCCCTCTAGTCACGCCCGTGACTAGAGGCGTGTCATGCTGGAACGGCTTCTGGCGGCAACGGCTGGAATGGAAGAGTAACTGGCTGGAAAACGCCACGGACACGCCCTGGGTCACGCCCGTGACCCAGGCGTGTAATTTTAATCCGACGTGGTAGTGGTCAACGGTCTCTTTCTGGCTGTCACGCCCCATGTAAATGGTACACGGGCGTGTCATATTTCGACACGGGCGTGTCATATTTCGACACGGGCGTGACTTAGTCGATCGACGAACGTCGGGCGTGGGTCGGCGAAATTCAGCAGCAGTCTCGATTATCACGTGTCACGCCCCTGTGTCACGCCCAGGTAGGGCGTGTCATAGGGCGTGTCTAGGCAGAAAACGGGAAAATTCTTTTTGTTTCCAAATAACCTGTTGATCAGCCCTGCAAGATTGAAAATGATTTTATTAGAACAAATAGATATCAATTATAGAAACAAGTTAAAATAAACTTAATATTATAAAATTGATATAAAATATCTAACTATTAATATAAAATAGTAAATAAAAATATAGAAATAATTAGAGTTATCAAGAAGCATCAAAAGAACCTTCTCCTCCACCCTCACCCGAAGCTACTCCACCTCCTTCTCTCTCTCCAAGGAAAGAATCTACTCCACTAGAGACCATTCCTCTCTCTAAAGAGGATGAGCCAGAACCTGAAGCGGTGGAAGCCCCTCTCAGGAACCTTGACTTCTCCCTCCCAAAATTTGTTGATGAGGAGGCTGATACAGTATCTCACACTATAAGAGCCCAAAGCTCTGTGGTAATAGAAGAAATTCCTCCATGGAAAGCACCTTCTCCACCTCAGATTGCTACACCTAGTACCACTCCTACTGCCATTGTTTATGCCACTACTGCTGCTGCTGTAATTATAAGTTCAGATATTCTATCTAAGATTGAAGGTATGTTGGCTGCCCAAAGGCAATATTTTTATGAATCTATCAAGTCAGTCAAAGATCAAGTCACCTCTCTAGAAAAGTAAATGAGCAGAGGATTTGCAGAGATCCATCACATTACATATTCTCTTAAAGAGCTGTTCAAAATTGGTGGCAAACCAATAGACCACACCATTACCAGTATTGGTCAGGTCATGGAATAGTCTGTCACACTGGAAAATAATCAAATTCAGTTGGAAAAAAAGGTCAAGAACATATAATGAAAATCTGTGAGGAAGTAGGAACATTCAAAGAAGACACCATATGAAAGCTTTGTGTAGAAATCAGAAAGGGGGAGAGTTTAGTGAAAGAACAAGTGGAAAAACTTACTGCAGATGCAAAAACTCTCTGGAATGAGAAATTGGCGGAGATAAATAAGAATGTTTTAGAACAAATTCAATCAGTGAAATTCCATACTTATGACACTGCAGTTTGGATGAGCAATCAGATATTCCCTGACTTTCAGGCTGATCCTAATATTATTACTCATCACCTTAACCCACTTACTGCAGGACAATCCAGCCAGATGCCTTAACCTCAAATGCCTACTTTTTCTCCAAGGCCAGAAGATCAGTATCCTCCTCCTGCTTCCTATAACAAGGTTTGGTATGATATTATTCCTCAGGATTTACCAGAAATCCACACTTCTAAGAAGAGAAAGTATGGAGAAGGTCTATCTGCAAGCAAATCTGTTCCCCAGCCAGATGTAGAGAAAAGGAAAGCAAAAGTGTTTGCTGAAGTTTGGAGCCCCACATCTAAAAGCTTAATTCTTGACACTCTCAAATTAGTGATGGACTTGAATGAGAAAAGGAATCTCCACTATAGCTCCTTTGAGTGGGAATTATATGAGAAGTCCATGACCAAGAGAATAATATATGATAGAGAGTTTGGCAGGAATAATCCCAAAGATCCTCCTAAGCATCCAAGGTACTATCCTAAGCCCTTCAGCTATCAGAGGAGACAGCAGGAGAAGCAGGACAGACAACATCAAAGCAAAGAATGAACTCTTGTTGATATGTTTTTGAGAATTTGGATGAAATGGTTGTTGATTATAAATCTAAAACATTACATATATACAATCTCTAATTTTGCCTAATTATGTCTTTAATTAATCTGTTAATGCATTTAGATTCAATTATTCATTTCCAGTTCTTTCTTAATTTTTATAATTCACCTTAGTGTAGAGGGTTCTGACTTCTACAAATGGGGGGAGATTGTTGTCTATTGCATCCACAATAACCCAGATTTGCATGAAGTCACCCTTGAACTATGATGAATTAAGTTGTATTTGACATCCTTGTTCTAGTTGTGTGTTTGCAGATTACCATTGCTACGTGTAGACCAATGTCAGTCTACAGTGGGTCATGAACACAGGACCATACAGTGTAATCCCTCACTGTGTGATCTAAGGTGTTGACTCATGTGTAGCCTCTCCATTGGGATACACTTCATATTCAATCCTTGGATCATGGAATGAAGATTGGACACTTGAAGAAGAGATAAAGATTTTTTCTAATGTTCATAAAATTCTTTAAGTCCACTTCTCGAGAAGTGCCTCTTAGTTCTCGACAAGTCCTTAGAGTTCTCGAGAAGCTTTGCTTAAAATTTCTCGAGAAGTGATTAGTGTTCTCGAGAAGCTTAGCTTCAAAGTTCTCGAGAAGCCCCAGCTTTTGGTTATCGAGAAGTCTTCTTTGTTCTCGAGAAGTCTTGGCCAGTTCTCGAGAAGTCTAGACAGGTTCAAGTATTTTTCTAAGTAACAGTTCTCGATAAGTCTGATGTAGTTCTCGAGAAGTCTTCTTTGTTCTCGAGAAACTTGGCTTAAGTTCCCGAGAACTGCCAGCCCTATTTCTCGAATAGTCAAAAGTTGCCTCAGAAATCTTTCTTAAGTGTTAGTTCTCGAGAAGTCTCCATAGTTCTCGAGAAGTCAGTTAGTTCTCGAGAACTCAACCTTTTGTTCTCGAGAAGTCCAGACATCTTCTAAGTAGTATAGTTCTCGAGAAGTCCTGATAGCTCTCGAGAACTCAGTTTCTAGTTCTCGAGAACTAAAGTTACTTCTCGAGAACTGTAAGTCAAATTTTTTTAGAAAATTATGTTAAGTCCAGATCGGCCAAAATTTTCAAATGACTTGACGTGATTTGTCCACGTGTCGTCATTAATGTCTTTTCTAGCCGTTAAGGGTAATCGTATATAAAGTCTTATCGTTAAGACAAAACCCTAACAATTATAAGGAGCGGAATTCCGTACATTATAAATTTCTGGATCGGCCTTCACTTACCAAAAGAAAACATTTTGAAGCTGCCGCCGCCGCTCACGAGTAGATCGAAATTTTTGCTTTCGATCCACAAAGACTTGCTATTCAAGGGATCATCATCTTCTCCTTGATCGAGTAGGTCAAAGATTTCTCAGGTCAGATCGTCAAGTCTTCTTCAACCATTTCTGAAAGAGCCGTAAATTCAAGAAGAAGACCTAGGGCTGAATTTTTCCAGATCTGAGAAATCTCTATTTGTATTTTTCCAAATCTTTTTTTTATCTTGTAGGAGATTATTCTCCGAGTGTAGGAGCGTTGTTCTCCGAGTTATAGGAAGTTTTCATCTTCCGAGTGTAGATCCATTTGGATCGAGTTTGTAAGAACTTGGTTCCAAGGCGTAGGATTATTTTTAATCCGAGATAGTGGAGTAGCCGAGTCTAGTGATTTGCTAGATCGGTGAGGTAAAGTGGACGTACCCAAGATTGGGGAACCACAATAAATCTTCTTGTGTTTCTGTGATTGCTTGATTTCTTGGCTAGAACGTTAAAATTTTTATTCCGCATATAGTCGCACGATTCACCTATTCACCCACCTCTAGGTTATTTAGGTTGACAACTTTACACTTTCACACATCTATGCCAACGGTCCCACCAAATGACATAGAATAGGTACGGTTCCGCCTGACCCATTGATCACACCACAACGTCAATTTAAGCCATATGCGCGGGTCAAGACTCCCCGAGTCCCATTTCTATGACACAGTTCACATAACCCAGTTATGTTCAAGTTGGCTCCCCGGCCATCATGTTGGCAGAATCACGCATCTGCCCAGTTTTTTGGGTGCACCTTGTAGTTAGTCCCCAAGGCTCCCAGTTGCAATCTACCCCGTATAAAACTCGAAAAATAAACATTCGCGCGGAGTCTTCTCCAACCATATATGCAATGCAACATCACCGATCCAGACAAACTAGTCCTGATAGGCTTCACACATCATGCCGATGTCCGTTCTCGAATACAGACTCTACACAAGGGGGACTTCACATATCTACCCATAGGAACGCCACAAACTCACCGCATACTTGCGAGAGAGGGCTTCCTATGCAAAGGAAAAGAGGACTTCATATGTCCCAGGATGAGAATCGTTACCTAAGAGTTTTTCCTTGGCGCCAAGAAAATCTATGCGGATGGAAAGCACTGTAATCTCCTTGCCTCCGTAGATCCGAAGTCGGCTCGCGATTTGGAGCTCTGAAACTTCGTCGGTGACCGGATCTAGCCTTCCTTCTTCCTCCTTGCTCTCTCCTCTCTCTAGCTTTTAGAAAGAGAGTGAACCAAATAAAATGAGGATTTCTAAACCCTTAACCCGGGTATATCCCTGAGGATCCACCCCCCAGCCTTCGAATATTAAAATAAGGAAACGGACGAACATGATTCAGCTTAAAAATAAACTTCCTGGTCCGAACACGGGTTGCTACATGGCCATGTACATGGCTGTGTAACCCATTAGCCGTCGAAACCGTCGTGTCCGGAAAAGAACACGGGCACATGACACGCCCGTACCAGGCTTGACATGCCTGTGTCATCTAGTACACGCATGTGTTGCTGGGCGTGTTCCCGCAATGACACAGGTCCAAAACAACCCGTGCATAACACGGCCATGTGACACGCCCGTGTCATATGCCGTGTTCTAAACACGCCCTGGGACACGCCAGTGTTGCAGGTCGTGTAACTTCCTTAGCACAAATCGCCACACGACCCGAGGAGGATACGGGTATTCGACACGCCCGTATCGAACCCAAACACGCCTGAGCTCAGGTCGTGCGTCCCTCACTCAACGATCGTTGAGTGTAAGGATCTGAGTGACTGACACGCCCTGGGACATGCCTGTTTCCAAGGCCGTGTTCACACCGTCGACAATCATTGATTCGAAAATCGTCGACCACAAGACAAACGCCGAACCCGAGCACGACAAGCCCTGGGACACGCCTGTGTCCTAGGCCTTGTCACATCTACCACAACTCAGATTTGGCTCAAAATGCCACCCATCACCCTTTAGTTTCAGGGTGTTATAACTTTCTCCCTCTTAAAAGAATTTCTTCCACGAAATTACCAATGGAAAGATAAACAAAACCAAAAGCGTTACCTGAGAGAAATAACTCTGGGTACTCCTCCAGCATGGTCTGCTCCCGTTCCCAAGAGCGCTCCTCGCGACCACAATTGTCCCATTGGACCTTGACCATCCTGATGTACTTATTACGGAGTCGCTTAACCTCAGAGTCTTCAATACGAACGGGATTGACCTTAGTCGTCAACCCTTCGTCCACTGGCACTTGATAAACTGCGATCACCTACGAAGGCTCTTGCATAGCCTTCCGTAACACTGAAATGTGGAATACATCGTGTAGACAATTCAACTCCTCCGTAAGCCTCAGACGATAAGCGCTTCGCCGATCCGCTCCAGAATCTCAAATGGTCCAAGGTATCTCATTCTCAGCTTCTTCAAGAATCATACCCGTGACACACCCTTGAACGGCTTTATCTTCAAGTACACCCAATCGCCAACCGCGAACTCCATGTTCCGATACTTGGCATTATAGTACTTAGCTCATCTATCCTGAGCGATCAGCAAACTCTCTCGAATGATCAGTACCAAAGAAGTAGCGCTTTCTACCTCTTGCTTTTTGTACAACCTTGCCTCACCCGTTTCTAGCCACGACAACGGCGTGCAACACTTTCAACCATATAGGGCCTTTAAGGGCGCCATTTGAATACTCGCCTGGTATCTATTTTTGTATGAAAACTCCACCAAAAATAGGTGGTCTTCCCAATGCTTTCCGAAGTCTAGAAAACACATGCGAAGCATGTCCAGCAAAGTTCTATCGACCCTCTCAGGCTGGCCATATGTCTGCGGATGGAAGGCTGTGCTAAACTTCAATCTAGTCCCAAGCATCTGTTGCACCAACCTCAAATAATTGGATGTAAAACATCCATATCGATCACTCACAATGCTGCGGGGCACACCGTGCAGTGTGACTATATTATCCACATACAACTTCGCCAGTTTCTCCGTTGAATCATCCTTCCTATGCGGAATGAAGTGCGACACCTTTGTTAACCGATCTACCATCACCAAGATGGCGTCGTTTTCCTTCTACGACCTTGGCACGCCTTGTACAAAGTCCATTGATATGTCGTCGAACTTCCATTCCGGAATAGGCATGGATTTCAAGAATCCTCCTGGCTTTTGGCACTCTGCCTTTACTAATGCGCAAGTATAACATTTAGCCACGAATAGTGCCACATCCTTCTTGAGTCCTTGCGACCAAAATAACTTCTTAAGGTCTCGGTACATCTTTGTGCTCCTTGGGTGGATTGAGTACTTGGTATGATGAGCCTCGTACATTAACTCCGCCCATAGATTCCCCCCGTTTGGGACGCACAAACGATTGTCCTTCCTTAGAAGTCCATCCTCAACTGAAAACTGGGAATTTAACCCAGCCAATGCTTCATCCATGAGCTCGTTCATGGTTCAATCCAACTCCATAGCCTGCCGAATGCGATCAGCCAGGTCATACTGAACTTCCGTCTAGTTCAACGTTGCTTTGGTGCTAGTCTGCTTGTCCACACAACAGATCTCTAACGCCTCCATCTCTCGAATTAACCTCTCATCATGAACCGACAACCAGTTGGCTTGGGCGGGAGCCCAGCGAATCAACGCATCCGCAACTACATTGCCTTTGCCGGGTACATAATGAATCTATAGTCCCCCAGGAACTCCATCCATCTCCGCTGCCTCATGTTCAGATCCTTCTGATCCAACAGGTACTTCAAGCTCTTATGGTCGGTATAAATATCAACTTTTACACCGTACAAATAGTGTCTCCATAACTTAAGAGCAAATATCACGGTCGCCAACTCCAAGTCGTGGATAGGATAATTCTTTTTGTGCACCTTCAGCTGACGCGATCCATACACAATAACACTCCATATTGTAGCAGCACGCAGCCCAAGCCACTGCCTGAGGCATCACTATAAATCTCGGAACCTTCGGTCCCACACGGTGAACTTAGCATTGGCTCCGTGGTAAACCGACTCTTCAACTCCTCAAACGCTTGCGCGCACTCCTGCGTCCATAAGAACTTTTGATCTTTCCTTGTAAATTTCATGAGAGGTAGCGCTATCCGCGAGAAGTTCTCTACGAAGCTCCTGTAATAGCCGGCAAGCCCAAGAAAACTCCGGACTTCTGCTATCGAAGACAACACAGACCACTCATTCATCGCAACAATCTTCGCCGGATCTACCGCTATCCCTTCTCCACTGACTATATGCCGAAGGAACGCCACTGAGGATAACATACTCGCACTTGGAGAACATTGCGTATAGTTCGTTCCTCCTCAGCATCTCCAACATCAGATGCAGATGCTTGAATTGGTCTTCCTTGCATTGCGAGTACACTAATATGTCGACAATGAATACGATCACAAAACAGTCTAGGTACTCTCTGAACGACATGTTCAACAGATCCATGAACACCGATGGCGAATTAGTCAGCCCAAACGGCTTGACCGTGAACTCGAAATGCCCATACCTCATGCTGAATGGTTTCTTCGGGATATTACTCTCCCTTATCTTTAGCTGATAATACCCAGACTTCAGATCCAATTTTGAATATACTGACGACCCGACTAACTGATCAAAAAGATTTTCAATCCTTGGGATCGGGTATTTGTTCTTTTCCGTTAGCTTTTCAACTCCCTGTAGTCGATACACAGCCGCAAGCTCCCGTCCTTCTTCTTAACAAAGAGGACCGGTGCACTCCAAGGCGACGAGCTTGTACTCACATACCCTTGCTCCATCAACTCTTCTAGTTGAACCTTTAACTCTGCCATCTCCTTAGGCGCCAACCTATAAGGAGAACGTTACACAGGTTTGGCACTTGGAACTAGATCGATGGTGAAATCAATCTCTCACTGTGGTGGGTATCCAGGAAGATCACCCGGGAACACGTCAAGGTACTCACATACCACTTGGATACCATCCAAAATTGTCTTAGGCTTTATAGCCTCCACTAACATGAAGAACAGATCTGCTCCAGCACGAACCGCCTTCACCACCTGAAGAGCAGACATCAACGCCTTGCTCGATCCCTTTAATCCTGTAAACATTATCTCCTGCCCAACACCCAGCTTGACCTCTTTACAGTTGTAATCGATAAAAGGCTTCTGCTCCGAAATACATTTCATACCGAAGATGATGTCAAACTCCACTAGCGGTAGCATCGACACTAGCAAGTCGAACTCTTGGCTTCCAATATGAACCTTTACGGTACATTCTCTATCCACGCACATCTAACACCGATTCGACAGCAGCACATCCAGTTTGTCCTTCGCCATTGAAGAAGGGACTCCGATGCGCGTTATGAAACTTTCGGACAAAAAGGAGTTTTAAGCTCCCTTATCGAAAAGTGCTCGTGCCAAACTATCGCCAATCAGAACAAATCCTATACAAACAGTATTAAGCTAATAAGCACTAGGTAATAGTATTTAAAGCTAACATGCTATAAATTAAACTGTACCTTTCACCATATCCATTTGCTTGATGGCCTCCTGCAGGCCCAGATTATAGACTCTCGATTGAGTCGAAGCATAGTGGGACGCGGTTGACTCCACCTCCTTGCCCTTCTCTTCATAAGTGGCTCATTGCTTTCTCTCGGACTTCGGACGTCCGCTCCAACAATCGCGGGCAAAATGCCCCGTCTTTCCACAAGTGAAACAAGCGCCCGGGGTTCGGTTGGTAGTTGCCCCCGAGGCACCTAAAGAAGGGGCTGGACCTGACGTCCTAGCCTTCTTGTGGAACCTGCGATATTCATACTTCGAAGTAGTCGGCACTTTGAACTCCGATTTCTTGCCACTAGAGTCCTTCTTCGCCTGAACATTCTTCATGTGATTTTCCAAGGACCGGGCCGAATTGACCAAGGTCATAAAACCCTGTGCCATAGGCCCCGAAAGTAGCAATATTAGGTCATCTCTCAAACCTTCATAGAATCGGTTCGTCTTGCACTCCTCATCAGTAAAGGTAGCGCTTGCGTATTGTCCTAAACGTGTAAACTCATGGAGATACTCATCCATGGTACTGTCTTCTTGAACCAATTTCTGGAATCCATTCTCCAAAGCAATCCTCTGAGCTAAGGGGTGGTATCGAGCTTAGAACAACCTTGAAAAATCCTCCATTGAGACATCAGCCAACTTCCTGCCCCTCAGATGGTGTATCTCCAAGCCTTCCCACCATAGCCTTGCATCCCCATCCAGCAAGAATGTCGCAATCGTGGTCTTTTGCCACTCCTCGGTCTCAGTCGCTATCAGCACTCTATTAACTCTAGAGAGCCAATCCTCCGCATGAGTTAGTGTTCCCATCCCCAAGAACACAGGAGGATTGAAGCCCATCACGTGCTTTAGCTGCTTCTCCATTGTTCTCCTCGGCAACACCGGCTCCAAAACCACCTGTTCCACCCTCCTTGGCCCTGCCGCTTGGTGCGGTACTTGCTCTAAAGTAGGAGCAGCTTATTGCACCTGCCTCGCAGGCTGCACATTGATCATCGCAAACACAGCCTCCGCTACCAATCGAATGGTCTCGGCTAAAGGAGGTGTTGCTGGCACCTCATTTGGTGCGCTGCTCGCCTCAGAAGCGGGCCGTTTCGACGGCCCAGCACCACTCCTAGTCACTTATAATCGTGCAAAACACCGATAAGCGATCACACAACAATGCAAAAAGCAATTATAGGAACGTGCAGGTTCCTCAAACATGTGTATCTTCATTCCTAAGTCGACATTAATGGGTTCTTTCATGTTATAACGATGACGCACACACATGTGCTCACCACCCCTTAAAGTGAATTCGTCCACGAATTCATTTAAGCCTGACCGAAACCGATAATCTGATACCAAATTGTAATAGCCCTATCTGTAACATAGAATATATCAGTAGGTCTGGTCGGGGCCCGACGCCATACACCACGGACAAACCGGTGGGTTACTCATTAAAACCAATCAACCAATCACAACGTCCTACACAGAGCATCTAGCTGAAGCAATTTATTAAGTTGCAAAGAATAAAGAACCCAACCAAGCATGAATGTCCACTACTAAAAACAATAGTAATGTTCAATACAAAAGAACTGGCCTTATGGCCTTAGAATAGTTTGTTCAAAAGTAAGTGTCTTCCAAACTTCGGCACGCAGGCCGGTCATACATGTGAATATAAAAAACACTCAAAATTAGGCCTTCGAGGGTCGGCTCAGTAACTTGGGCTTTAGCCTGCTATTTACCGCTCGGCTCCGCAGTACCTGCAAGCACAATTCACTGCAACGGTGGCAAACAAAAGCAACAGTCAGCTATGCTGACCAAATTATAACGACCCCGCCCCCAACTCGGGGCGGCGATGCTCTTTCCCTGCATTTTGTTAGCATAATCAAGCAGTATAGTGTAAACACACTTCATCACAGGTGCAGGCACGCACGACCACACATTCTGTGCACTCAGGGCACATTCACGGCCAACCAGCCAACGTCACGTCAATTTAAGCCATAGATGTTTCTGTCTCCCCACCGTCCCTTGGACGGCCAACCTTATAAGCATTTTGTCTTCCTGGCTCGTGTCACGTCAATTTAAGCCATAGACTGCCGGATACACTCATCTATGCCAACGGTCCCACCGAACGACATAGAAAATGTACAGTTCAGCCTGACCCATTTCTCACACGGCAACGTCAATTTAAGCCATATGCGCGGGTCAAGACTCCCCAAGTCCCGTTTCTGTCACACAGTTCACAAACCTGGTTATGTTCAAGTTGGCTCCCCGGCCATCATGTTGGCAGAATCACGCATCTGCCAAGTTTTCCAGGTGTACCTTGGAGTTAGTCCCCAAGGCTCCCTGTTGCAATCTACCCTGTAGAAAACTCGAAAAACAAACATTCGCGCGGATTCTTCTCCGGCCATATTTGCAATGCCACATCACCGATCAAGATAAACTAGTCCAGGTAGGCTTTACACATCATGCCTATGTCCATTCTTGAATATGGACTCTAAACAAGGGGGACTTCACATATCTACCCCAAGGAACGCCATAGAGTCACAGCATACTCGCGAGAGAGGGCTTCCTATGCAAAGGAAAAGAGGACTTCACATGTCCTAGGATAAGAATCGTTACCCTAGCGTTTTCCCTTGGCGCCATGGAAATCTATGTGGATGGAAAGCGCCGTAATCTCCTTGCATCCATAGATCCGAAGTCGGCTCGCAATTTTGAGCTCCAAAACTCCGTCGGTGACCGGATCTAGCCTTCCTTCTTCCTCCTTGCTCTCTCCTCTCTCTAGCTTTTAGAAAGAGAGTGAACCAAAGTAAATGAGGATTTCTAAATCCTAAACCCGGGTATATCCCTGAGGCAACACCCCCCAGCCGTCAGATCTTAAAATAAAGAAACAGACGGCCATGATTCAGCCCAAAAATAAACATCCTGGTCCAAACACGGGTTGCTACACGGTTGTGTACAGGGTCGTGTCACCCATTCGCCGTCGAAACCGTCGCATCCTGAAAAGAACATGGGCACATGGCACGCTCGTGTTAGGCTTGACACGCCCGTGTCAGCCAGTACATGCACGTGTAGCTAGGCATATTCCCGCAACAACACAGGTCCAAAACAACCCGAGCACAATTCGGCCATGTGACACGCCCGTGTCATATGCCGTGTGCTAGACACGCCCTAGGACACGCTCATGTCCCAGGCCGTATAACTTCCTTAGCACAAACCGCCACATGACCCGAGGAGGACACGGGTATTCGACACGCCTGTATCGAACCTGAACACACTTGGGATCAGGCCGTGCGACCCCCACACAACGATCGTAGAGTGTAAGGCTCTAATTGACTGACATGCCATGGGACACGCCCATATCCAAGGCCGTGTTCACCCCCCCCCCCCCACCCCCACGACGATCGTTGACTCCAAAATCGTTGACCACGCGACCAACGCCGAATGCACGACACGCCCTGGGACACGCACGTGTCCCAGGCCGTGTCACCTTCACCAAAACTCAGATTTGGCTCAAAACACTACCCGTCACCCTTTTGAATTTCGGGATGTTACAGTTCACCCCTGTCACAACCCGCATTTTCTCCGAATTTAAATATATATCAGAGTAAGAGAAAACATATGTCGTTATGCCACGCCATTCAGGGGATAACTATAGACATCCAGGCAAACACAACTCCTATCATATTTAATGAAAATACCAAGTTATGATGTGATAAAAACATGTATTAAGTTATATTTTGGATGACCGTATCTCTCAGCTCAGTGGATCAACTAGTCCACAAATTAAAATATAATTATACACTGCGGAAATTAGTTTGTTTATATTATTTTACATCCTACATGAGAAAAAACATTCCTATAAGAGAACTCATGGTATGCAAAACTCTAGATTTAGTATAAGTATAGAAATTAGTTTGTATGTTCAAAAAGATATAGTGACTTTAGCTTTTAGAAAATGAAATGCATGAGATAGAAGTAATACTTTTATAATTTAGAATATATAACATGCAACCTAGCATAAAACATTTCTAGAGAGCAGTAGATCCACACAATCATATAGAAAAAGGCTTAACAGCTAGCAAGTAATTAACATTAAACAAAATAAAGTGGGCATCAAGCCGTAAACAACCTGACACAAACCCACTAAAATATATGTATGTCTAAACAAGAGTAAAACAACACACTACCTCACAATCGGTGAGGAAGAGAGACAACTGCATCCACCAGTCAAAAAAACCAACACTAGCCGCTCAATCAACTACTTCTCTAAACCTGAGTCATTTAAAGAAAGATCACCTCAGCAAGAATAAAATACAAGTGATGAATAAGAGTAAAGAGGTTAGCAATAAACCAAAAAGAAATAAAGGGGTTACCAACCTATCACGAGTAAACTGACAAAACTTAGCAAATTAATCATATGCCTAAGGTAAAAGATTACTTATTGAGTTCAAAAATAAGAATGTTGCACCAAGTGCGGAACGAAGACATGCTTCGAGAATATCTGCAAAAGTAAGCAGAAAAACATATACCTGTATAATACTTGGAAAGAGACTTAATAAATTCTACTCATGTGAATCATTAACAACGGTAAGAATTAGTCCTGAGTCGGTGAACACATTGTCCAACACAACAAGACAGTCCAATTGTCTCAACAAGACGCTAGGGTGGAGCCTCATTGTCCAACTCAACCCAACAATCCAAATATATAAGCAAGGTGCTGTGAAGGTGGCCACACTGTCCAACTCAACTCACAGTCCAATATATAAGCGAGGTGCTGTGAAGGTGGCCACACTGTCCAACTCATCTCATAGTCCAAAGACAAGGCCAACAGTGTAATGATTCACAATTTGGTACTAGGTTGATGGTTCTTTATCCATTTCCAACCCAAAGGCCATAACTAAACACCCATAAACATCAATAAAACAGTAATTAAAACGCTAGATCTTTCCTCATTATAAAAGGGAATAAATAATCCCAAAAGAAAACCATCCTAAGCCATACTCGACTAATTTTAACCTATTCGGCAAAATTTTTCTATGTCCACACTGATTCGTCGAGTATACTCGACGAATATAGCAGATACACGATGAATTTAACTTAGCAATATCAATTATCTTATTACACGATGAATTGGCCTAAAATACTAAGTCCAGCGAAAAAGCATCGCATACACTTGACGCCGCGTTAAGTGCTTTCAACACACTCGACGCCAATGAGCTAAATCG